>QLOH01000089.1:0-1200000 GCA_026901365.1 Sesbania bispinosa
TCTTCACACATAATTAACTCGCTGATATGCGGTGTTATTTCGGTCACCATGAGTTTTTTGGGTACACAACTTACTCAGAAATAAACGCGGTGTTATTTCAGTGCAGATGACAACTGCATAGTATAAAGTGCCTCTCATCTCAACATATTGAAGTGAGAGACGTTGGGTGATGATGATATAGTGTATGATGCCTCTCACTCTTATAAATTGTTTTGTATATTATTTTTTTAAAAAAACATACTCATTTATTTAGCATATTTTTTGAAGGTGCAGGGTGTGAAGCGCTTAGAGTCTCCACCATTAGTAGTATAAAGGTTGTTGGAAAGGAAAAAATAGTTCACTCCACTAATCAAATGACAAGATTGTTATACTTGTTATAATTGCAATTAGTGATGAGATAAGAGATTGAAGATAAAAAATTGTCTATACTTGAAAAATAATGAATAGATTATATTTTCATTGATACAAACTATGTGTGTGGGAGCCTTAATCATTTTAATATCTATCTATCCTAGAATTAAAGGAAGAAATCCACCAAAAAAAAGTAAATATTACAACTGTACAAATCCATATAAATCTTCTATATAATGTACACAATAACAAATAATCAGGGATTTATTTAGAGAATAAAGTAAATCGGGTAATTCAACACTCCCCCTCAAGAAGCTGGTGAAAAAGTGTTTACCATTTCAACTTGCAAGTTACCTGTTGAAACCAATCAATTAACAAGCTTTTTGTTAGAACATCTGGTAATTGATACCCAATAGGAATGTAGGTCATCTCTATTAAGAGTATGTTTGGTAAGGCATTTCATCTAAATGAAAACTGAAGTTGGTAGCTGAAATCATTTCATCATTGTTTGATAAGGTAGTTTTTTTAGGTAGCTACCGGTTTTCTCCGAGAAGTTACTTGAGGTAACTTCTAGTTGTTTTTTTTTCAATTTTATCACTCAATAACCCTCTCCCACTATTATTTGTTAATTTAATTATGACATTATCTGCCATTTTCCAATTTTCTGCTAACTTTACCAATTCATTTTCCATTTAATTATGTCATTATGTCATCATTTTCCATTTTCCAATTCATCTCACTTTTAGCTAGTTTTGCCGAACACCCTTTAAGTTGATAATTCATTGTGTTTATAAGTCACATATACAGTAATTTTCTACAAATTCACTGTCAAATATTATTCTCCCGATCACGAACACTAATATTATATATCCTTATCGGATAAGCAATACAGAAAAAACTTTCTTCATACATAATTAACTTTTTAGGGTACATAACTCACTCAGAAATAAATGCGGTGTTATTTCAATGCAGATGACAACTACATAGTATAAAACACCTCTCATCTCAACATATTGAAGTGAGAGACGATGAGTGATGATATAGTGTATGATGCCTCTCACTCTTATAAATTGTCTTGTATATTATTTTTTTTTAAAATATATACTCATTTATTTAGCATATTTTTTTGAAGGTGCAGGGTGTGAAGCGCCGAGTCTCCACCATTAGTAGTATAAAGGCTGATGCAAAGGAAAAAAATAGCTCACTCCACTAATCAAATGACAAGATTGTTATACTTGTGTTGTAAGTTTTATCTACAAGCAAGTGTACCCGTCGATTAGAGTAAAATGGAGTATTTAAAATCCCAAGTATCATCCCACAGAGATTAATTAACAAAATTAAATTAAATTAAATTAAATCTTTAATAATGAGATAAGAAATAAAGAATATGATTTGAGTTGTTTGTTGAACTTGAATGGAGAAAGAGAGAGAGATAGAAAAAGTTGAACGATGAAGATAGCAATAACAATAAGGATTTCGTTATGGAAGTGCCAAAGGCATTTGGTTTCACTTAAGTGCTTACTAGATTTTCCCTATTTCCCTTATAAATTATGTCAAGCTAATTGTCAATCACTTATTCTAATACTATCAATACTCAATGATCATGCAATATTGATAATATTTCCCTTAAAACACTATTCCCAATGATCATGCAAGATAATGAATTAAGAAAAGCATAAAGAACCAATAAGTTTGTTAATCTAATAATTGATTTGAAACCTAGGATTAAGATTGATCGTACAAAACCCTAAATTCAGTTTACCTTATAGATCCATTAATTGAGAATGGTACGATCGCCTATTACCCAACTAACTAAGATTTACCAAGGGTGATCAAGTCTTGATAAAATAAAACAATAAGGAAAACACAACTATAAAAAGAAAATAACAACTTATAAAGGGAAAACGAGTTCAAATCAAATTTACAACTTAAGATCTACCATAGCCCCTTGGCTAGGTAATAAGTTACTCATAATAAAATATAAATCAACCAAAACTAAAATCCCTGAGAAATCCATAACTACTAGGAAAAACTAAAAAAGACAAACTCCTTTGATAGAATTGCTTCACTCCAAGAGTTTCCTAAATCCTTATTCTAAAAAGCCAACTCTCTTGAAGAACCTTGAGAAGACGAGAGAGTAGGAGGGTAAAAAATATATTAGGGAGATCATTGAGGTCATTATATAGGAGTTGGAGGTGTCCTACTTTGATTCTCACTTGATTTCCTCCCAAAATTACCATCAAAACTATCCTTGGCTAAAATCTTGTTAAAGATTCTCTTTTATTTCATCAAATCTTCTTTTCTTCACCAAAATCTTATAAATAATTCTTCTTTTATTTCTGTGATAAAATAAGAGAAAATAAGTAAGATATCAAATAAAATAATGATCATAAATGACAGATAACCAACTTAAATACCCAAAATAAATCTATAAAATTTCGATTTATCAACCTCCCCACACTTAAGCATTGTTTGTCCTCAAGCAATAATCAAGGCTAAAACTTAAGTAATAGGCAATAAAAAAACACATAGTCAAGGAACTCATGATGAAATAACTTGTAACAAATGCACAATTTTTAATGCTAAAGGAACACTTAAGTGCCCGTTTGGTTTAGATTTTAAACCATCCATAATCAATTCTGCAGAATTGATTTTAAATCACCTCCGTCCAACGTGCTTCGTAAAGTGTGCACACTCATTTTCAACCATTGATTTCTAGAATCAATTTTACCCAACTGTAAACCAAACGGAAAATGTTAGCCCAATCAGAGGCTTTTGGTTCCCTAAAATTAAACTTTGCATCAAATGGGGCGCTCTTTACCAACGGGGGTTGGTTCAAGTGGTACATGCTTGATTCCTCTTAAGCAAAGTCTCGGGTTCGAGTCTTGTGGATGGAAAAAATCCCCGCTGGGAGAGCTAGCCCCACCATGATGTGGATGTTCCCGGCTCGAACAGGATTGCCTCCCGTGGAGGATACCTGTGGTAAAACCAAAAAAAAAATGGGGCGCTCTTCTTACCACTCTCAAAAGTGTTTAAGGGTGTAGGAAAAATTCACTAAGCTTCTCTAAAGAAAGTGTACTATCATAGGCTTGATTATTAACCACATCTTAACCAATATTTAGTGCATGCAAGAATCAAAAGGTCTTTTATGCGTTGTAACGTGGCCATGGGGAAAACATAAAAGGATAGGTAACTAAGAAAAAGATAAACAAGGGCTACTTAAATAAAACAATAACTCTTCAAACTTTAAAGGGAGCCCAAACAAAGTTATTCACATTAATTACCCTTCCAAATATACTCCCCTTCATGTTTTCTTTTCTTTCACCCATTTTTTTCTCTTTTCTTCCTTTTTTTTCTTTTGAAGAGAGGAAGGTCCTTTCTTTTTCTTTTTTTTCTTTCTTTTTACTCTTCTTTCTTTTTTTTCCTAGTGTTCTTTAGAAGAGAAGAAGACCCTTTTTTTCTTACTCTTTTAATTCCCCAATGTAGTTCCTTTTCTAAAGTGCTTCATTCACATTCTGAAGAGTATCTTGTAGAATAATTTTTTATAAGGTTACCAAGAAATGCATATAGCAAATAAGCTCAAAATGGGCAACTAAGGGATATAAAAGCACAAATCTCTGAAGGCCAGAAATAATTTCCCGAGGTGCCTTAATCATTTTCAAGCATACAATTAAATGCATGGGTTTCAAAATAGTTGCAAGTCAAGTTTTGTAGTACACAATATAAGAGAAGAATCACTCATACAAGAATAAAGGGAATAATATTAAAATTATTTTCAAACCCCTTTTTGGCACAAATCTCACATTTAGAAGCTAATCCAATGCATAATAAAATGATAGGGAATTTTATGCTGAATTTTAGCTTTTCCATTAATTATTCCCTTTTCTTTTTAATAATGCATTTGTTAACCAGAAAGATTGGGTTCCTTAATAATGAGTAATTCATACCCAAATTAAAATGAGCACCCGATTATTAATGAGGATTTACAATTTTCAATTCAGCATTCAATGAGCACAAATTAGGTACCTAATGGGGTACCCCCCCACACTAGAGCTCAACATTGTCCCCAATGCAACCAAATAAAGGAAGGAAAAATAACAAATAAAATGTTGAATTGGAACTAAGATATACTCCCCTGATTAGAAGGCATGGTGGGTAACTCCTAGCTATGACTATCATAATCCAAAGTGCAAGCAGTTTTGTCAAAGCTCCTAAAATAAATAAATAAAAGTCAAAAATAAATAAATAAGTAAGGATACAGGTTGCCTCCTGTCAGCGATTGTTTAACGTCTCGAGCTTGACGTGCCATCTCCCAATGGCTAAGTGGATCCATGAAAGGAAGTACTTGGTCTTGTAACTAACAATATAACATTGCACTCATGTTGAACCCCTTCCTAATAGTGTTTTACCTTTGACCATTAATCTTGAAGGTTTCTACATCTTCTTTCTTGAGTTCTAATACTCCATAGGGGAAAACCTTCACCACCTCATATGGGCCAACCCATCTAAACTTTAGTTTCCCTGGGAACAAGCGAAGACATGAGTTATAAACAAAAACTTTCTCATCAATTGAAAATTCACGCTTCAAGATGTGTTTATATATCATGCCATCTTTTTGTGCGCTCTTTATAAAGATTGGCATTCTCATATGCCTCTAGACGAAGTTCATCTAGCTCATTTAACTGCAAAAGACGCCTCTCACCTGCATGTTGCAAATCAAAGTTAAGAAACTTAAGGCCCAATAGGCCTTGTGCTCAAGTTCAACAGGTAGATGACATGATTTACCAAAACCTAACCTATAAGGGGACATACCAATGGGAGTTTTGTATGCAGTCCTATATGCCCAAAGAGCATCATCCAACTAGGGATGACAATTGAGCCCAAACCCTATGGGTACCCGCAAAAATTACCCGCAATGGGCAGGGTAAAAACCTGCAAAGCGGGTATGGGCGCGGGTATGGGCAAAAGCCCACATTTTTTCATGGGGACGGGCGCGGGTACAAGCACTTGATGCCCAGCCCGCTCCATACACGTACTCATATATAATTATTTAATAAAAAATACTATATATAATTATATATAGTGATATATTAATTTTATTAAAATTTCTAATATATTTATCATATTTTTAAAATTGATATATATATATATAATTTTACAAATTAAAAATATATTTTTATAACTATCTATTTGTGTTTTTTTTACTTCATAATATATGACTAATTAATGTTAATAATCATTTTTTGCAAATCTTGGAGAATTCTAACACATGATATCCAAGTTTATTGTAATATTTAATAAAAAATTTGAACTTTAGATTATTTGTTGTGTTTTAGAATATTAACATATTGTGTTTCGATGTAATTGAATTGTTGTATCACTAATATTTAAAAATTATATTTGGACGATCTTTGAGTAACTTTTTCAATTGAGATATAGTTTTCTTAAATTAATATTTTTTTTAGTAGTTGTTAATTTTTTACTTAATAAAACTGTGGGTAATGGGCGCAGGTATGGCCATATAGGTGTCCAGCGGGTATGGGGACGGACACTAAAGTTACTGCCCATGGGGGGTACGGGCTTTTTTTTTCCTAAAATGCGGGTACGGGAACGGACATTGTGGTACCCTGCCTAGAGGGTACCCATTGCCCTCCCTACATCTAACTTTAAAGACCAATCCTTCCTAGAACTATTTACAGTTCTTTCTAGGATTCTTTTTAACTCCCTATTAGAAATTTCAACTTGGCCACTAGTTTGAGGGTGGTAAGGGGTAGAGATCTTGTGGCTAACACCATACTTAGCTAAGAGGTGATCAAATTGTTTATTATTAAAGTGGGTGCCCCCATCACTAATAATTGCTCTAGGTGTGCCAAATCTAGTTTAAATATTTTTCTTTATAAATTTAATGACTCCTCTAGCATCATTAGTAGGCAAGGCTACCGCTTCTACCCATTTAGAAACATAATCCACAACAACCAAGATGTATTGATTATTATATGATTTGGGAAAAGGTCCCATGAAATCTATTCCCCATACATCAAATAATTCACATACCAAAATATTATTAAGGGGCATGTCATGCTTTCTTGATATATTGCCACTCCTTTGACATCCATCGCAAGATTTAACAAAAGTAAAAGCATCTTTAAAGAGAGTAGGCCAATAAAAACCACTTTGCAAAACTTTTTGAGCGGTTCTATTAGAACCAAAATGGCCACCAGCCTCTCGAGAGTGACAATGTTCCAAAATAGCATGAGTTTCTACCTCAGGGACACATATCTCCTTATTACCTTGTCCCAACACATCCTAAACAAATAAGGTTCCTCCCAAAAATAATGTTTAGCGTCAGAAAGAAATTTCTTCCACTGTGCATATGAAAGATCAAGGGGAAGGATATTACTTGCCAGAAAATTAATTAAATCAGCATACCAAGGAGCTTCAGAGATTGACAATAAGTGATCATCGGGGAAGGTTTCCTTTATCTCCAAGCCAACTGGTTGTTGAACTGAGGGGTCTAATCTAGATAAATGATCTGCCACTAAGTTTTTTGCTCCTTTCTTATCTTTGATCTCCAAGTCAAACTCTTGAAGGAGGAGTATCCCTCTTATCAACCTTGGCTTGGCATCCTATTTAGAAATCAAATACTTAATGGCAAAATGGTCAGTATAAACAATCACTTTGGACATAATCAAATAAGAACAAAATTTATCAAAAGCAAAAATTATGGCAACAACTCTTTTTCAGTGGTAGTATAATTTCTTTGTGCTCCATATCAAGAGTCTTGCTCGCATAGTAAATGGTATGAAAAATTTTGTCCTTACGTTGTCCAAGAACTGCTTCTAAAGCTGTATCACTGGCATCACACATTAGCTCAAAAGGTAAAGACCAAGTAGGGGAAGTGACAATAGGAGCATTAATCAATTTAGCCTTCAAAGTTTGAAGGGCTTTCATACATGCATCACTAAAACAAAAGAGGCATCTATAACTAATAAATCACTAAAGGGTTTGGCAATTTTAGAAAAATCCCTTATGAACCTTCTATAAAAACATGCATGTCCCAAGAAACTTCTAATAGATTTAACAAAAGTAGGGGG
This sequence comes from Sesbania bispinosa, assembly GCA_026901365.1. Taxonomy (NCBI): domain Eukaryota; kingdom Viridiplantae; phylum Streptophyta; class Magnoliopsida; order Fabales; family Fabaceae; genus Sesbania; species Sesbania bispinosa. The sequence goes on from QLOH01000089.1 coordinate 7,446, forward strand.
AGGTAATTTGGCAATTAATTCAACCTTAGCAGGATCTACCTCAATCCCCTTTTGAGAGATTTTATGCTCTAAAACAATACATTCTTTTACCATAAATTGGCACTTCTCCCAATTCAAAACTAACTTTGTTTCTTTACACCTTTTTAAGACCAATTCCAAATTATGCAAGCATCTATCAAAAGTGGATCCATAGACAGAAAAATCATCCATAAATATTTCTATGCAATCCTCTAACAAATCAGAAAAAATAGACATCATGCATCTTTGAAAAGTGGCAGGTGCATTACATAGGCCAAATGACATCCTTCTATATGCAAATGTACCAAAAGGGCATGTAAAAGTAGTCTTTTCTTAATCATCAAGAGCTAGTGGTATTTGCATATAGCTAGAGTACTCATCCAAACAACAATAGAAAGCATGACCAGACAATTTCTCAAGCATTTGATCAATAAAAGGAAGAGGAATGTGATCTTTTCTGGTGGCCTCATTTAACTTTCTATAGTCAATGCATACCCGCCAACCAGATACCTTTCTTACTGCTATGAGTTCCTTCTGGTCATTTTCCATAACTGTGGTGCCACCCTTTTTTGGGACAACCTGCACAGGGCTCACCCAAGGACTGTCAGAGATAGGGTAAATAATACATGCATCAAGTAATTTAATTACCTATTTTTAACCTTGGGTTGAGCCTTCTTTGTTGTTGCACCTTAGGCTTGTATTCTTCCTCCAAATTAATTTTGTGAGTGCATATGGAGGGGCTTATTCCCTTGATGTCATGAATTGTCCATCCAAATGCTTCCTTATTTCTCTTAACACTCTTAACAACTTCTCCTCCATTGTACCTGTCAAACAAGAAGAAATAATTACCGGAAGAGAAGATGGAAGAGATAGAAAAACATATTTAATATTAGAAGGGAGAGGTTTAAGTTCAAGCTCCGGAGGTTCTTCGATGGAAGATTTTGGTCTATTGGTGCTTTCTCCCTCCAAAATTTCAAATTGTTTTGTTCCTTTCCAACTTTCTTGGACTACTCCCGCTTCTAGCATCATCATCTCAACACTCCATTCTCCCAGATCAGTATATAAGTTTTCACCAAAGGTCAAAAGCTTCCCTAAGGTGTCTTCCATAAGATTTTCCTGAAAAGAGTAATCATTCAAAGAAGGAGAGTTGTCCCAAGTAATAATAAAACTGCAAGAATAAAAAATAGAAGGATGTTTTTAAAGAATCAAAAACCCTAAAATAACTTCCTCATCATCTAATCTCTAAGTGAGTTTTCCCTGGTAGACATCAATAATGGTCTTGCCTGTGGCTAAAAATGGTCTCCCCAAAATAATAGGGACCTCATCATCTTCTTCCATGTCCAACACAGTAAAATCAGCAGGGAATATAAATTTGTCAACCTTGACAAGGACATCCTCCACTATGCTTCTAGGATAGGTGATTGACCTATCGGCAAGCTGCAAAGAAATAGTAGTAGGTTTGGGCTCTTGCATGCCCAACCTTTTAAAAATAGAAAGAGGCATTAGATTAATACTAGCACCCAAATCACATAAAGCCTTATCAAAATAAGAGTTACCAATAGTGCAAGGGATAGTAAAACTCCCTGGATCCTTAAGCTTCGGTGACAACTTCTTTAAAAGAATGGTTGAGCATTCTTCATTCAATGCATTGTCCCATACTCTTCCAACCTCTTCTTATTGCCCAAAATTTATTTAAGAAATTTAGCATACTTGGGCATTTGGGATATGGCTTCCACAAATGGGACATTAATCTTGAGTTGCTTCAAGATATCTAAGAACTTGGAAAATTGAGGATCTTGCTTATTACCTTTTAGTCTTTGAGGGAAAGGTATATTTGGCTTGTAAGGCTCCACAGGAACCTTTTTGGGCGCCTCAACCTTATCATTTTTGTTAGATTCCTCTTTTTCATAAGAGTTCCCATTAGGAGGAACTTTGGGATTACTCCCAATTACTACCTCTTTTTCATCAGAACTCTCCACTACCCTGCCGCTTTTAAGTTTGATTGCTTTAGTTTCTTCTCTTGGATTGGCTTCAGGTTGGCTAGGAAGTGTTTTAGGTGCTCTTTGGCTCAAGAGCTCAGTAATCTATCCCAATTGGGCTTCTATATTCTGAAATCGAGATTTGGAATTTTGAATATATTGCATTACTGTTTCTTGGAATGATGGCTCATTATTCTCGTCTAAATCCTCCTTGGTTTTGAACATAAGAAGGTCTATAAGGATTCTGACTGGGAGACTGATTATTCTTCCTTCCACCCCAAGAAAGATTGGGATGGTTCCTCCAACTTGGGTTATAGTTATTACCCAAATAATTAGCTTCCTCTGCTTGTTGAGCATAATGGGCACCCACCAAACAATTGTCACTGTCATGACTAATTGAACCACACAAATTGCATGGGATGCCTGGAATAGTAGCAGTGGAAGTTACGGGCTAAGATTGAGCCAACATAAGTGCTTCCAATTTCTTATTGATGGCCTCAATCTGGCTAGTCAACATAGTTGCTGATCAACATGGTACATGCCAGCAGGTGTCTCCTTCTTTTTCACCACTTGTCTATCTTGAGAAGCCCATTGATGGGTGTTGGACGCCAAATCTCCCATAATTCTGTAAATTTCAACTGGAGGTCTCCGCATAATACCTCCCCCACCGGCAGCATCAATCATAGAACGATTGGCAATAGATAATCTTTTATAGAAAAGTTGCACAAGTTGGTGCACTTGATAGCCATGGTGTGGGCACTATCGAAGAAGGTCTTAAAGGCGTTCTCAAGCCTCATAGAGGGACTCTTGCTCATATTGAGTGAAGGTAGCAATATGTTCCATCATCTTGGATGAAAGTGCTAGTGGAAAGTATTGTGTAAGGAATTGGCGAGCTAATTGATCCCAAGTAGTGATAGAGCCTCTAGGTAGAGAGTTCGGCCAATCATTAACCTTTTCTGTCACGGAGAAAGGGAAGAGTTTCAATCTAATTGCATTGGTAGAAGCACCATTAAATTTAATGGTGTCTGTTAGTCTAAGGAACTTTCTAATTGATAAGTGCTAAATTAATGATAAATTTCTATATAATTACAGCACTTATCAAGGGTAAAATGTTAGATTTATATCCCAATTTACCTCTTTTTAGTTTAAAATACAGATCTTGTGATTATTTGATTCAAATTTGAATTTGATTTTATTTTGATAAGAAATCTATTGATTTTTGCAGAATAAAGGGGAAAGTTTTAAATGGAGTAACAAGATAGCAACAAATAAAGATGAGATCAACAAGAGATCAAGCTAAAAAGATAAGAGTTGGAATAATAAAAGATTTAAATTCAAATCCAATCTCAAGATAGCAACAAATAAGGATAGGATCTGCACAAGATAAGTTAAAAAGGAGGAGAATCGAGAAAGCAGACACGGAGGTCTGCGCTCCACCTGCGCTGAGCGCAAGTGAAGCGCAGAATTAGAATTTCAATATTGTTTCCTGCGCTTTATCTGTGCTGAGCGCAGGAACACCGGAAACCTAATTTCTAATGGGCCAAAGCAAGGTTTCAACGGGATTACCAAAGTTCTATTTAAAGGACCTTCAGCAAGATTAGAAAAGGAGGAGATGGCGGAGCAGATCTGAGCTAGAGAAAAGTGTGACAGTTTCACTATTGGTTTGTAATGGCTACCATGAGTAGCTAAACTCTCCTTTAGGATTGAATGTAGCCGATTAAATCCCCAATTGTATTTGAATTCTCTTTGTTATTTATGAATCCTTGTTTTTATAATATTGATGTTTTTAATCTATTCTTAATGCTTAGCTTCCGCCCTTGTGCCGAAGTTATGATATGATTTTATGGGGCTCACTGAGAAGTGGTTTTATAAAATCATGAGCGGGTTCTTAGGAGCTTAGAGATAGAGATCTTGAATTCTGATTGGTGAAAACACTCAATTCACGACTGTGGAGACTAGGGTGAATTGATGGCTTTAACAAATTGATCTTTAATCTGGGGCAATTACGACTGTGGAGACCAGGGTAAATTGTTTCTGTGTATTTCATATTTGTGGAGATCTTTGTGAAATAACTTTAATTTGTGCTTCAATATTATGATTACATATTCATAAATATCATTGGGTTTCAAATACAAAAGGGGTGCGATAGACGAAGTTCAATCCTAGTTCCAATAATTTGCTCAACCTCATCCCAATTTCTTACTATTTTATTTACTATTGCAATCCAACAAATAACCATTTTTCATACTTGATAGGTGTGACCACTAGGATTATGTTGTATCGTTCCCTGTGGATACGACAACCCCCTTTTTACTTACTATTATACTGTTGTGATTTGGTATGCTTGCCAGAATTTCAACACTAATATGAATATTTGAATCCTCTGAAGGTGTCCCTCCAAACTGCAACGAGTTCTGGATCATGTTGATTAAAACTGGCTTCAAATCAAGGTTGTTTTCCTCAACTTGAGGAATGAAGATGCTACTGGTGAAAACATTAGGATTTAGAGTTATATACTCAAACAACGTCCTTTCATGAGCCATGTTTCTTTGTTTAGCTTCTTTCCTCAATTGTCTAGTAGTTCTTTCTATTTCAGGATCAAACTTCAATTCAGGGAATTGGGAACGAGTTAGCATATAACACTTTATAGAATCCCAAGAAAGAAAAGAGATAGAATATAGTAAAAAAATAAAATAAAAGGTATCTCATCAATTAAGATCTAATCTTTTCAAACACTGCTAAATTAATCCCCGACAATGACGCCAAAAACTTGTTGTTAGTTTTATCTACGGGCAAGTGTACCCGTGGATTAGAGTAAAATGAAGTATTTAAAATCCCAAGTATCGTCCCACAGAGATTAATTAACGATATTAAATTAAATTAAATCTTTAATAATGAGATAAGAAATAAAGAATATGGTTTGAGTTGTTTGTTGAACTTGAATGGGGAGAGAGAGAGAGAGAAAGTTGAACAATGAAGATAGCAATAACAATAAGATTCAGTTATGGAAGTGTCAAGGGCATTTGGTTTCACTTAAGTGCTTACTAGATTTTTCCCCAATTTTCCCTTATAAATTATGTCAAGCTAATTGCCAATCACTTATTCTAATACTATCAATACCCAATGATCATGCAATATTGATAATCTTTCCCATAAAACACTATTCCCAATGATCATGCAAGATAATGAATTAAGAAAAGCATAAAGAACAATAAGTTTGTTATCTAACAACTGATTGGAAACCTAGGATTAAGATTGATCCTACAAACCCTAAATCCAGTTTACCTTATAGATCCATTATTGAGAATGGTACAATCGTCTATTACCCAACTAACTAAGATTTACCAAGGGTGATCAGGTCTTGATAAAATAAAATAATAAGGAAACACAATTATAAAAAGAAAACAATAACTTATAAAGGGAAATGGGTTCAAATCAAGTTTACAACTTAAGATCCACTATAGCCCTTGGCTAGGTAATTAGTTACTCATAATAAAATATAAATCAATCAAAACTAAAATCCCTAAGAAATCCATAACTACTAAGAAAAACTAAAAAAGACAAACTCTTTTGACAGGATTGCTTCACTCCAAGAGTTTCTAAATCCTTATTGTAAAAGCCAACACTCTTGAAGAACCTTGAGAAGACGAGAGAGTAGGAGGGTAAAAAATATATTAGGGAGAATCATTGATATCCTTATATAGGGAGTTGGAGGTGTCCTACTTTGATTAGCACTTGATTTCCTCCCAAATTATCATCAAATCTATCCTTGGCTAAAATCTCGTTAAAGATTCTCTTTATTTCATCAAATCTTTTTTCTTCACCAAAATCTCATAAAAGATTCTTCTTTTTATTTCTGTGATAAAATAAGAGAAAATAAGTGAGATATCAAATAAAAATAACGATCATAAATGCCAGATAACAAACTTAAATACCCAAAATAAATCTATAAAATATCGGTTTATCACTTGTTATAATTGCAATTAGTGATGGCATAAGAGATTGAAGATAAAAAAATTGTCCATACTTGAAAAATAATGAATAGATTATATTTCATTGATACAAACTGTGTGTGTGTGTGCGATCCTTAATCATTTAATATCTATCCTAGAATTAAAGGAAGAAATCCACCCAAAAAAGTAAATATTACAACAGTACAAATCCATATAAATCTTCTATATAATGTACACAATAAGAAATAATCAAGGATTTAATTAGAAGAATAAAGTAAATAGGGTAATTCAACACTCCCCCTCAAGAAGCTGGTGAAAAAGTGTTTACCATTCCAACTTGCAAGTAACCTATGAACCAATCAATTAACAAGCTTTTTGTTAGAACATCTGCTTAATTGATACCCAGTAGGAGTGTAGGTCATCTCTACTAAGAGTATGTTTCGGTAAGGCATTTCATCTAAATGAAAACTGAAGTAGGTAGCTGAAATCATTTCATCATTGTTTGATAAGGTAGTTTTTTTAGGTAGCTACTGACTTTCTCCGAGAAGCTACTTGAGGTAACTTCTAGTTGTTTTTTTTTTCAATTTCATCACTCAATAACCCTCACCAATATTATTTGTCAATTCAATTATGTCATTATCTGCCATTTTCCAATTTTCTGCTAACTTTACCAATTCATTTTCCATTTAATTATGTCATTATGTCATCATATTTCATTTTCCATTTTCCAATTCATCTCACTTTTAGTTAGTTTTGTCGAAACACCCTCTAAGTTGATAATATATAGTGTGTATAAGTCACATATACAGTAATTTTCTACAATTCACTGTCAAATATTATTCTCTCCCGATCGCGAACACTAATATTATAAATCATTATCGGATAAGCAATACGGAAAAATCTTTCTTCACACATAATTAACTCACCGGTATGTGGTGTTATTTCGGTCACCACGAGTTTTTTTGGTACATAACTTACTCAGAAATAAACGTGGTGTTATTTCAGTGTAGATGACAACTACATAGTATAAAGCGCCTCTCATCTCAACATATTGAAGTGAGAGACGTGAGTGATGATATAGTGTATGATGCCTCTCACTCTTATAAATTGTCTTATATATTAAATTTTTTAAAATATATACTCATTTATTTAGCATATTTTTTTAAGGTGCAGGGCGTGAAGCGCTTAGAGTCTCCACCATTAGGTGTATAAAGGCTGTTGCAAAGGAAAAAAATAGCCCACTCCACTAATCAAATGACAAGATTGTTATACTTGTTATAATTGCAATTAGTAATGACATAAGAGATTGAAGATAAAAAATTGTCCATACTTGAAAAATAATGAATAGATTATATTTTCATTGATACAAACTGTGTGTGTGAGCCTTAATCATTTTAATATCTATCTATCCTATAATTAAAGGAAGAAATCCACCCAAAAAAGTAAATATTACAATTGTACAAATCCATATAAATCTTTTATATAATGTACACAACAAGAAATAATCAAGGATTTAATTAGAGAATAAATTAAATCGGATAATTCAAACACTCCCCCCTCAAGAAGCTGGTGAAAAAGTGTTTACCATTCCAACTTGCAAGTTACCTGCTGAAAGCAATCAATTAACAAGCTTTTTATTAGAACATATGTTAATTGATAACCCCGTAGGAATGTAGGTCATCTCTATTAAGAGTATGTTTGGTAAGACATTTCATCTAAATGAAAACTGAAGTTGGTAGCTGAAATCATTTCATCATTGTTTGATAATGTAGTTTTTTTAGGTAACTACTGGCTTTCTCCGAAAAGCTACTTGAGGTAACTTCTTATTGTTTCTTTTTTCAATTTTATCACTTAATAACCCTCACCCACTATTATTTGTCAATTTATTATGTCATTAACCGCTATTTTTCAATTTTCTGCTAACTTTACCAATTCATTTTTCATTTAATTATGTCATTATGTCATCATCTTCCATTTTCGAATTCATCTCACGTTTAGCTAGTTTTGCCTAACACCCTTTAAGTCACTATCCAACTTTTTCTTTTTTAAAACAGTAATTTATCACAATGTGCTTTATCTTATCATGTTGCATTGGAATATGCACAATATTGATGGTTGATTTGTTGTCACACCACAACATTAAGGGAGTTTCAATCTTTAGCTAGAGGTTTTATGGGTTAAAAAATAAAAGTGGAACGTTGAGAAAGCACTTACAATTTGTTTGGTGTAGTAGAGGTACAAGCAAAATAAATATATAGGAAGGAGAGAAGTGTGGAGAAATGATGTATTTACCTTGTTTATCATAAAAAATCGATTTTTTATTTCAAAAAATGAGAAAGTGATAAAAAAAATATCTTTTATTACTTTGTATCCAATCATTTAACTATTTTTATTATTATTTTTCTTTATTTCATACTTATTTCTCCTTACAAAAACAACTCACAGATAATTTCAATCTCTTTCTATTTCTCTTTTATCTTTTTCTTTCTCCAACCAAACATGGCGTTAAACTCCAATTTATTTATATATACTCCCGAAGATCAATACATATAAGGGTAACTTGTTTAAAATGATTTTAAATTAATTTTAAAATATTATATTCTTGTAATTGGTATAAGTTCAAAAAAATTATCAAATATTATTGATTTAAAGAAAAATATTTTCCATCTAGAAAAGATGGATGCCTTAAGATGAATATAGATTGCAGGATTTGCAGGAAGCAGTAGTACGGGGTTGGCTCTTATAGTGCGAGATTCATCAGGTGTAGTACAAGCTGCAATTTCCAAATTTTACAAATAAGGCAGAATCCTCTTATAGCATAAACTTTGGCACTCATATGGTCTTTGCGATTAGCAGCTCAGTGGGAGATAAACCACCTTATTGCTCAGCCTGATTGTTTACAAGTCATTCATGCACTCCAATGCACATATTCTCTCCTTGTCTCTCCAATCTCGTCTCAAATTGCTTAATTTTGTTAAATCAATTTAATTCTTGTTTTATCCATTCTAGTCCTAGATCAAAAAATTATGTAACACCCATAATTAAGCTCCTTCAACTTATCTTTTTCCAAAGAATACTTGGTGGACTAAAACCGCGCCTTGTATATTAACTTAATTGTGATTTCAGAATCCATTGATCTATGAAAACTAATTTTCATCTTAAAAAAAATAATATTTTCATATTCAATTTAATTTTTATTCTTGCAATATGTCATTAATAAATTTTTATGATGAATATGTTTTAGGGCCCATTTGGTGCACAGGATAAGTGACAGGATATGATAACTTTATCCTATCCTATCACTTATCATGTGTTTGTTGCACCAATATGACAGGATAACTTTATCCTGTTGCTTATCTATCATATCCTTCTAGTGTAATTCTTATCCTGAGGGGGAGCTGGGTTAGGGAGTGATAGGATAGGATAAGATAAAAAAATTTCTTCCTCATTTATCATCTCTTTCTCTCTCATCTCTCCCCTCTTTCTCTCTCCTATCTTTTTCCTCTCTTCTCCTCTCTCTTTCCCCTTCCCCCTCTTTCTCCTATCTCTTTCCTCTCTCTCCTCTATCCTTTCTCTCTTTCCTCTTTCTCCCCCCTCTCTCTCCTCCTCTCTCTCCTCTAGAGCCGGCAAAATGGGCTAGCCCGATCGGGCCTGAACCGCAAAAATATAGGGCTTGGGCACCTATTTTAGAAGCCCGAATAACTCCCAGGTTTTTTAGCCCAACCCAACAAAGCCCGCTAGCCGCATAAACCCGCCAAAAAACCGGACTACCCGCAAAGGGTAGGGCTCGGGCACATATTTTAGAAGCCTGAATAACTTCCGGGCTTTTTAGCCCAGCCCGATAAAGCCCACTACCCGCATCAAGCCGAGCCGGGCGGGGTAGCCCGAATTGACAGCTCTACTCTCTTCCTCTATCCTCACTCTTTCTCTCTCCTCCTCTCCTCTTCTCTCTTTCCTCTCCCCCTCTTTCTCTCTCTCTCTTCTTTCCTCTCTCTCTCCCCTCCCCTCTCTCTAAAATAACAATTTTTGGTGCTAATTTTGATATTAATTTTAATTTTTTAACAATTTTTTTTGTAAAATAAATTTAAATATTTTCAAATAAAAAATAAATTTTTATTTATGTGTGCTTGCTGAAAAGCAAAAAAAAATTTAAATTTGTAATAAGGGTAATTTTGTCATTTAATATTCTTTATATCCTATCCTACTATAATCTGAACATCTCAAACGTAGGATAGGATAAAATAATCATATATGTCTTCTTATCATGGTGTACATCAAACATAGGATAAGATAAAGCTTATCCTGCTCTTATCCTATCATGTCACTATCCAACTCTCCTATCTATCATATCATATCCTATCATGTGCACCAAACGGGCCCTTAATGTACAAGGAAAATACCATGCAGTTAGACGAAGAGAGCAGATAAAGTAAGTGACTCACTTTCTACCATTAGGTTTCAAATTAATATATAGAAAATTGATTTTTTTAAAAAGAATTAAAACAAATACTATATAATTTAAAAGATGTTATATTCTTAGTTAAAAAATGAAGTAATCTAGAGTACTCGTAAACTATGTGCTCTTCTCATGGGGTTGGTTCAAGTGGTACATGCTTGATTTCCCTTAAGCAAGGTTGAGAGAGCTAGTCCCACCATGATGTGAATGTTCCCGCCTCGAACAGGATTGTCTCCCATAGAGGAGACCTGTGATTAAACAAAAAAAAATCAAACATTTGACATGGCTAATTATATATCCTAATTTTAAATTTTTTAAGAATTAAAAAATGAATTTAATATATATACACTGTCAGTGTAAAAGAAATTTTACATAGACATCCAATGATGTGCTGCTATATTATTTATTGAATTAATAATACATGACGTATTATATTCATTAAATGATGTGGCGGACACACTATTGGATGTGTGTGTAAAATTTCTTTACAGTGTGAGTGTATATAATTAAATCCTAAAAAAATCCAACATTAGAAGGGATGCTGGTACTCATTGAGTAAAAACTAAAAAGTAAATGTATATTTATTATTTAATCCAAAATTGTATGTCAAAATGTGTATACTTCCCTTTCGAATTTTTAGCGATCCTAAACGCAACGTATCACTGTTTATCTATTGCAAAACCGTTATAAGTTTTCCTGGCCTCTTGGGTCTTGATTATTGAACTGAAACTTTCTCTAAATCGGTAGCAGTTTTTTCGACTTCACTCAATCACTGTAAGTCATTCATTCTCACCGATACCTGTCATCGGTTCTTTCTTTCTATCCATCTTGTTGCTTTTTTATTATTATTTATATTTTATACCAATGCATTCGATCTTAAATTCCAGCATAACAATACAAAATTAGGTTTTTTCTTCTTAATTAAGGTTTTCGCTCATTCGTTGAAATTGGAGGTTGATACACCAAAAGAAAGGGAATGGAGGTTTACCCTTTTGTGAAAAATTTCAGATGAAGATAAATTAAGATGGTTGCTTAGCAAGAAAAAAAAGGAAAAAAGATAATCAAGATAGTTTTCAAGAAGTAGGAAACGATATATAATTGTGGTTTGGATTCAATCAAACAAATGTTGGTGATAAAGGTATTAGAAACTTTCCTCCCTGATCCCATACTACTTGATGATTGAAAGCATACAAGGTTGCTAGAGAATGGAAGTCTAAACACATCTAATCCGATGTGAACTCCTAATGCAGCGCATGGTGTTTGATGACTTGTGTTATGAAATTATTCTTGGAAAAAGAAATATATATTTTTCTGGAGTTGCAGATTCAGGGGAATTGGTAATACAATAACAAATTTAGATGCCTTAAAAGAGCATTTCCCAACCTTAAACTGAAATACTTGACTACTAAGCTATTTATGGGTAAAGATCTTATTCATATTTATGTGCAGTAAAGTAAATGAGAATGTGTAGAAAAACCTGAAGTGACAAACTGATCTTTTGAAACAGTTTGTTTATTCCTTTTTCTCCTAATTTTCCTACATCTGTAAGGATATTACCTTGGGTAAACACTTGAAAAGGTATATGTTGTCTAAACTAGGAATTTTTTTTTTCAACACTTTAGGACCATGTACTCTTTCCATTAAAATGTAGACACTAGCATACATGATTAGTTTTTTCTACTATAAAGTTTCTCCTGAGTAAAGGAAAAAAAAAGAGAAAACTGTCAAATTTTCAATAGAGAAAACACTAATAGTGTGTTTGTGTTGCCCTTGGAAACGTAGAAATGCGGCTTTCCGAGGCACGTTTCAACTCAAAGCAACAAAGGGGTTGTTGTGGGGTGGATGTGGGTTTGAAAGCTTTCAACGTCACCCCAAACACACTATAAATAGTAAATACTCAATAGTACTACTAGATTAGAACATAATAGATCAATACAAGATCCACTTCCATTTGCCTAAATTCACAATGCCAAAATCCCTATTGAACAGAGCATCCCTATCAAACAGAACAGATTCAGGTATATCATTGACAACATTCTAGGGTTTTAGTTCAAAGAAATTATTGAACATCACAGAATAGGTATGCTGAAACCACTCCCACAAAACAAGGACAATGAGATCATTGAGATGGAGGGAAAATGAAACCTTACCGACGCGGTGATGAGCTGACGGCGAGTGCGACGTTGTGGACAGTGACGATGCGGCAAGACCGTAAACGCAAAGCAGCTACTGGTGCTCGGACGGAGGTGCGCCGGAGAGGTGATGGATGGAGGGAAAGGACGGAGGTGCTCAACGCTAAATAAAAAATTATTAAAAAATTATTTTACAATTAGCGTCGGCTAGGCCGTCGCTACTTAATAAAGTTAGCGTCGACCTGACCGACGCTACATAAAAAAAATGTAAAAAAAAAATCAACTTAGCGTTAACCTGACTGACGCTACTAGCGACGATGTCGTGTCCAACGCTATCCGTTCAAATCTAAATCGTGATTTCTTGTAGTGTAGAGCCGACTATATTTGATTTTGGACACAACCACCCCTTTTTTATTTTTCAGAATGTTATATTTTTAATTATTTTTATTTTATGACCTGAAGACCCGACCCGAACCAACCCATTACTTATCGGACATCAAACTATTATTTGGTTCAGACATCAAACTACACCTAACCCGACCCGATTACACACCCCTACCTCTATCTATCTTTAAAAATACATTTTATACGTAAAGTTATATAGTGATATAATGTTATTCTTGTTTTAGTAATGTCCCAAACTTTAAAAATGTAAAAATATTGCATACATTAAGAGGAAATCTATTGTATGTAATATATTTATTAATTGTATGAACTATTTTCTTTTGAATATTGTTATATGATTGTTTCATAATTATATTTAGCTTATATATCGGGTCAACTCGGTCCTGTCGTACTCAGAACCAGTCTTACTTAGACTCGCATATCATCGGGTCTCCTCGGGTCTATGGACGGGTTCGGGTCCATAGAATTGGCCCAGTAAAAAATTAGGACCGTGTTAGAGACAAACAAAACTCGTCCCAACCCGTCTCATGAACACCCCTATTGACATATAATTTATTGATTTTTTTAATTATAAAGAGTGAATTTTGGGTTTTTATAAATATATATACTATGTATAGAGAAAATAATGAGATTTAAATTTATAACCTGATGCTAAATTATGGAAATCCCAAAATATGATTTACGTTTTTTGAGAGGAGATCGGAAGAGTGTGTTGATAACACGTTAACACTCCTCTAAAAAACTAATAAATAGGTTTTCATGTGAAGAAATATTATTTTAATAAATTATATTCAGCAAATATGATTTTCAATTTTTTTTGGTAATTATACCAAATTGGTATAATTTTAAAAAATCTAATAACAGAGTGGTAAATTCTAAACCAGACCATTTCACTTCACCTTTCTCACTCTCAGCTTCTCTCACGATTTCATTTTCAGTGTTCACCCCTCAAACTACATCCTCAGCAGTTCTACGTAAGGAAAACCCCCTTCGCCGTCGCAACTCCGTCCTTTCCCTCCACCCATCACCTCTCCGGCGCATCTCCGTCCGAGCACCAGTAGCTGCTTTGCGTTCACGGTCTCGCCGCATCGTCACTGTCCACAACGTCGCACTCGCCGTCAGCTCGTCACCGCGCCGGTAAGGTTTCATTTTCCCTCCATCTCAATGATCTCATTGTCCTTGTTTTGTGGGAGTGATTCAGCATACCTATTCTGTGATGTTCAATAATTTCTTTGAACTAAAACCCTAGAATGATGTCAATGATATACCCGACTCTGTTCTGTTTGATAGGATGCTCTGTTCAATAGAGGTTTGGCATTGTGAATTTAGGCAAATGGAAGTGATCTTGTATTGATCTATTATGTTCTTTCTAAACTAAGGCAAGAAAATATCAATTGCTGGATCTTTGTGTGTGCATGCCTTTTTTTTTTTCTTTCCATATAGAGCAGGTAGCTGAAATCTAACAAAGATGGGTCCGAATTTGCTTTCATCAGGCTAACTATATACAAGATGGGGAAATCACGAGCAGAGAGAAGATTCTCAGCTATAATGATGTGGTGCTTAGACGATCGGATTTAGACATCCTTAATGGTCCATATTATTTGAATGATCGAATTATTGAATTTTATTTCAGTTATATTTCTTCATGCCATCCCTCTCAGGATATCCTGCTGGTTCCACCATCCATCGCATTTTGGATAATACAATGTCCTGTCACTGAGGCTCTCAAGATTTCTTAGAGCCCCTTCATTTGTTCTGATAAGACACTGGTTTTATTTCCCATCAATGACAATGATGATGTTAACAAAGCTGAAGGTGGATCACATTGGAGCTTACTTGCATATTACCGCAATGCTAATCTTTTTGTTCATCATGATAGCTGCGGAAACATGAACACAGCACCTTCTAAGCAAACTATATAAAGCTGTTGTTGGATACATGGGATCATCTGGATTGGGATCTAAGGCCAGTTTTCTGGAATGCATTGATTCACCAAGCAAGAGAATGGTTATGACTGTGGCTTGTATGTCACAGCCATAGCAAGAGTGATATGCAACTGGCATGTAAATAGTAAAAAATACTGATAACAAATGAAGCTGTGGTTCTCTGCTGTGAAGGAACAGGGTACTCCATCTGCTGTTGCCTGCATGCGAAGTGAGATCCTGACCTTGATCAGAGATCTAATGGCAACGGACCACCGTGCTCCAGAATGAAACTCTGTTCTTACATGAAGTCTTGAACTTAAGTCTGAGCTTCCTCTAACTCAATGAGATGACTTCTGATTTAGTATCAAGTCTATTTGAATCTTTGCCTATCTAGTCACTGTTGAAACAAATTAGATTGTAGCATATTGATGGTGAATACAAAAAGATCAGACTACATCATGGCAGATTGTCTGGAACCGGTATGAATTTGCATTTCCATTACATTATCACAAGTAGTGGATGTATTTTATCATTTAGGTATTTCCATTACACTTCAACATTATGGGTGTGTTTGCGAGTTTCAGAGAGGAGGGAAAGGAAAGATTGGAGGAGAAGGGAGGGGGAGAAAATGAGAGAAAGACTTGTAAAATACTTAAACTCACAAACATAAAGGGGGGAAAGAGTTCAATAAACCCTTCTCTTTCCCTCCAAAATTCAACTCACAAACACCATTTAGGTTTTTTTCCGCTACAAAGTGATTGAAGATTCTCGTGTGTAGTGATATGCTTTTTTTTCCGGTGCAAGTTTGGATGAAGTAAAATTGATTTTAGACATGGTTTTGTATAATTGATTTTGAGTAAAAGTGAGTTTGAAACCAAAGTAATATGATTTTTGTTTAGATATAGTTATCAGAAAATCACATTGTATCAAGTAATAAACCATTCGGATAATGCTGAAAAAAGAATACCATTCATATATATCTTTATTTTTTATTTTGGTTTAATATTTGTACTCTTAATGATTTTCTTTGTGCTTTACGTGTAAATATTTCTACTGAGCATCAGCCAAATAGAGCATAACCTGATTTGAAGAGCCGAAAATCAATAAATTTAAAATTAGTTAAAAATCTTTTTTATTTCTGTAAAATCCAAGTTTTGATTTTCTTCACTAAAAAATTTTCTTTTTCATTTCATCCTATATAATATTTAAGCAATTTTTTAGTCTTTGCTATTAATTCTATTGTTAATTGTGATTATTAAACGCTCATTACAATCATTAATCCTATGTGCAAATATATTTACACATTATATAACAATATTAACCTTTTTAAACTCATTTAGAGAACCAAATTTCATGCCCAACTTAAACTAAAATTTTGTGCACATTTCCTCCTTACACAATCTCTAAATGGGTTTAAAACTTTAAAGAGACTAACACTTGAGTTAATATGTTAGGGTACTGCACATTTGATAAAAAAAATAGACTAACACTTATGTATAATATGTTAGGGTACTGCACATAAGATTGTTGATCGCGATGAGCGTTCAAACATCCGCGTAATTAACAGTTGAGTTAATGACATGGACTAAAAATAACTTAAATATTTCATAAAAATGAAATTAAAAAGAATTTTGTTAGTTGACCAAAAAAAAAGAATTTTGTTTTCAGAGATGAAAATCAAAATTCGAATATTATAAGAATGAAAAGTTATTTTACTGAAAAAAATTAAATAAGCAAAAGCTTGGCAATTGTAGGGGAAAAGAACCACCTTGACTAACACTATGTTTGGTAGTGTGGAAAGAAATAGGGTAGAGAGAAATAGGATAGAGAGAAATGGGGTGAAGAGAAATGGGTGAGAAATAGAGAAGAAATTGAGTTGTTTGATAGAAAGAAATAGAAATGAATAGGGTAGAGAGAAATGATTTTTATTTGGTATGAGAGAAATAGAAATGAGAGAAATTTGATTATAATATATAAAGGCCAAAATGCCCCTATTTAAAGTATTGATAAGTTAATCCTTCGACCAAAAAAAAAAGTATTGATAAGTAAAATTTATAGAAAAACTATAATATTTAACTCTATAAAAATATGTAAGTAATTTATGTAAAATAAAAAAAATTATATTAAAAAATAATAATTTCACATTACCATAATTTTAAGGATAAAACATAAAGAAAATTGATATGCAAATGAATATTGCCAGAGGCAAAGAATTCGAGATCAAAATAAGGAGGACAAAACTAAAGTTAGTCCAAGTTTTGAATCAGTAAATTGAGAAAAATTAATGATGATCGAGAGTGAGAAGAATAAAGAAAGTTGAACAATTCATAAAATTGGGGT
The DNA here is from genome assembly GCA_026901365.1 of Sesbania bispinosa. Lineage (NCBI taxonomy): Eukaryota > Viridiplantae > Streptophyta > Magnoliopsida > Fabales > Fabaceae > Sesbania > Sesbania bispinosa. The sequence continues at coordinate 24,654 of QLOH01000089.1, forward strand.
AGGTCATTTCTTTTATGTTGGTGGTGGGGACCAAACTCCAATGCCATTGGGTTTGAAGGAATAGTATCAAGTAAATGAGGTACAGAGGAGAACGGAGGGGCACTATAGTGTCTGAACCTTTTGACTCATTGTCTTAGAGTTATGATCAAAAAAATTCTCTCTCACTTCCTATTTCTTCGCAATTTTGCGGAGAAAGAATTTACCCTGTGGGTCCCAGTCTGTCAATTTTCATCTTCTTGCATTTTCATTCAACCAAACAAAATACCTATTTCCATTCCCCCAATTCTCTTTCTCTTCACAAATTTCTCCTCAACCAAACATAGTGTAAGTGTTGTAAGAGGTATGAGACGACGTTGTAGCATATCTCATTTGAAGCAAGGCCATAATGGTGGTTATGGATTCTAAGTCAGCGCGTTCCAGTCAATTTTTCTTTCTCTATGAAGTATGGGTTCGAACAATAGCATCTTTGAGGTCAAAACACAAGCAAGCATTATTTTCTCCACTAGTTAGCTACCAGGAGTTCCATTAATGGGTGGGTGAAAGAAAAGGGTAAAGATAAGAAATAACTTGCCTACAATTGGTCCAAATTCACATTTGTAATGTGATTTTGATAGAAATCAAACACACTATAGATGTATTTTTAGTTTGTTGTTAAAAAACATCCAAATTTAAATTTAGATTTCTCAACATAATTATTTATAATAATAAAAACATAAATTTATCACATTTTAACGTTACATTAAACATTCTCTAAGTAGTTTTAAGTTGAACTCGCACTTGGGAATGTGACTCAAGTTTCAAATCAAGCTCCAAACCTCTCTTTCCGGATTGAAACTCACATTTGACAAAGTTAAGATTGATGTTTGATAGTTCTAGTTTCAAATGTGGAACCAAACACATGCTTAATCTCAAAGTGAAGAACAAATACTTTTTTATCCACATCTTAGAGTGTATTGGATTTAGCATCTGTAAACTTAAGATGACTATATGATATGACTATTGATATGACATCAAATAGGGTTTAGGGTTTGCAATTCCAATGTAAATTTTACCATTCCAATACACATTTTATCAAAACGACTAGTGTTTTTGAAAAAAAAAAACATAAATTTGGAGAGAAAAGACAAGTAGCCAAACATGTTATAGCTTCCACTGAAACACCATTTCAAGTGCAAAACATGGTTTCATTGCCCCATCCAATCACTTACAAAAATGCAATTTCACGTTAGCAGGCACTTGAACGTGAGTTTGGGGTTTGGGGTTGGCCAACACCAAACGTGAGTATGCAAGTCTACTTTTTCTAGGTCCGTTTGGTTTACAGTTGAGTAGAATGATTCTAGAAATGAATGGTTGAGATCGAGGATGCACACTTTACAAAGTATGTTGGACGGAAGTGATTTAAAATCAATTCTGCAGAATTGATTCTGGGTAGTGAAAATTTAAACCAAACAAGGCATCTAGCCTTTTCTTCAACACAGACCATTCTTTGATGTTTACTTGAACCTAGAATGCTTACATTAGATTTGGAAGTAATGCATGATGTGTCCTGATATTGACCTAACTCTATTCCCTTCACTCCACAGTTCATCCAATTTTAGTGTATATCTGACGGTTATGAGTGCCATCAATCACACTAGATTATTGCGCAATGATACAGATATCAATCCAAATAGTCCATCACGACCTCTTTTGAAACAGCCAATGGTATAGAGGGTATGCAGGTTCCTTTTAGTTAGAAATGTGGTTTCACTGTTGTCTTTTGTTTTGAAGAGACTATTTGAATACCGAGCCCCCGTAGAAGTTTCTAGCCAAGGACATTGCAAACATAGTGGAGAGAATTGGTAGAACAGACAAAGAAAATTTGAACCTACATGTGATTCTATGCGTTAAATATTTGAACAGATTTACTAAGGGCAGAGACCTATCAAAATTTTAAGGAGCTTGTACATCCGATACGGCTTTCTATTTATCTCTTTGAATCAATGTAAACTCGGTATATCCATAAAAATGATTTGATAACTGGAAGAACTACACCGCACGCAACTAACTATATCAGCTAGTCCTGCATCAACAACACACACAGCAAAGGCATCAAAAAATAAATTTTCCAAAATAGAAAAGCTAGCATAAGCGGTACATCAGACTTCAAAAAGTTGCTAACCTATCTAAATACCAAATATGACATTCAAAACCAGAGCAATAATTAGTTAATTACCCCCCCCCCCCCCCCCCCCCCCGGTTTATGCTAGTTAGTCCAATAGCAACGTAATGTTAATTTAACAATTTTGACAATAACCATAAGGGAAGCAAAGCCTTTTATATTTGCGTTGATATCTTTCTTCCTCTAGGAAGGGGAACCCAGGGTTATCACTTCTCACTGAACCAACATAACAGAAAATAATGGGACAGGTGCTGAAACATGTATCCATGGGATAAGGAATGCAGACACTAAGAATCATTTTCTAAAACGATCACCATGTAGCCTATTTTTGGTAACTTGAACAAGAAAAAACATCTGGGAGAGTTGATAAAGTTCATGCATGACACTTTAAATACAGCTAAGGATTTAGCTGTTCCTGCCAAATTTAGATAACTTGGCATGGTATTCAAGAGAGGGTTGAATCAAATCAAATGTATGTCAGCTATCTCATATTCATTGGTGCAATTAGATGAAGCTCTGTGCAAAGTTATGATAACAATCAAGGTATAGTTACAGAGTTCTAAAATTTGAGGCCATTCACATTCAGTGCATTTGCAAAAGTACTCTCCATGAAATTATTCAGAAATGGCACTCACCTTCCTGGAGATTATTTACGTGTCCACAGGATAACTCCCTAGCACTCGCAAGAATGTAGCAAACTCCTGCAAAGTGTATTGGTTTTAGAGTGTCTACTACAGATAATCCTTTCAACATGCTTTCGTAAGATTATAAAAATCACACCTTTAAATGCCTTAGGGCATTTTGTGCACTCTGATCAGCCATTGACGCTTCAAAATCAACATAGAAAAGATAATCAAAGTACCTGTATAAATAATGAGCTGTGATCAGTGTAACAATCATTAACCAAATAACCCTTTTGTAGATACAATACTAATGATGACGTGAGCCAATTAAATGATGAATGAATTAGAGCTCAGAAAAAGAATTTTAGCAATGGCCTTCAGTAATTATACTTGGAACACCCATTGTTGTTATCATCAGATGCTCGTAGTGGTTGCTTCCGCAACGGACGACTTTCTATCTGTAGAAAGAACAAATCAAATGTACAATCAGGGACATCTAAAGAGCATACTTGCATATGTAACTTTGATAAAAGATATAACAGCTGACAACAAGAAGACAACAAACCTTTGTAAGATTAACATGACGCAAAGCAAAAACAGCAAGGGCCTTGAAAAGTATCCCAGGACCCTCTTCTAAAGAAAAAACTATGCTTGTCTGAGAAATCAACACCACAATCAACAGCAATATTCAATATTGATATTGATATGTCAGTAAGCATAAAACCAACCAACTGGGGAGTGGGGAGACATGATATTATGATGTATTCAATCCAGTAATTTCAGCTATTTATTCTAGTTGAGGGTACCTTAAATGGCCGGTCAGTGCCTGGAATTATAGGTTCTCGCGCTAATATTAAAAATCGGGTGACGTTATCGCTATCATCCTGCCAATGCAAATCCATTAGTGATCAAAGCTACAACAAACATGAACTGCCAACCATGTAAATATGTAATTTAAAATACTAGCACCATGGACTCAAACCTGAATGTCCTGAGCAAGTATATTCAAGCCATAGATCTTTGCAGCAGCTGAACTAGCAACTGCTCCTGCATCTTTTAGTTTGTGGAAGGCAACATGCTATAATTTGTAACTATGTTAGGATAAGTGATATTGAAAAAAAAGTAAACACTAGCAGTAAAAACTGAATTTCAATCGTTTACCCCAAGGTGCAATATCTAATCATGTCTCGAGGAGATGATAAGATTTTGCTAATTTTCCAAGCAGATCAGAATTTGACCTACGATGACCCACTTATATGAACTAAACACATAAAATGGTCTGAAATCTCAAAGAAGCATATTTCTTAACCACAAAAGTGGGTATGGTTCTAATGATGCCATAATCATTGTATCTCAAAAATTTAAGTGTGACCATTAATCAACAAAGTCAAAGACGCCTGAAATGATACCAGAAAACGAGTCGGGATCCTCTCCATTTGGAAGGGAAATGGACATCTCCATTCATTTCATTTTGGTATTGACACGTGTACATTAATATTTTAACGGCTCAGATTTAATTTATGAATTTCATTTTTCAAAAAAAAAAAAAACGCCCCCCATCATCCAAGAACACAGATTCAGTTTTACTCGATGCAGCCAGCCAGCCACAAGTTGTGCCTCTTGCCGGCATCCCCCTGGCTGCGTATCACCTCTTTCGCGTATCACCTCTTCCGCTGCGATGCTCCTCCGTGGCCATGTTGCTAGAAAGAACGACTGTCGCCGCCACCCTCTCTCCGTTATGTCACCCCCTCTTCTTTGTGATACCGCTGCCGCTCCTCCCCGTGACGCCGTCGCCCCTCCTCTCTGTGATGCCGCCGCCCCTCCTCTCCGTAACGCCGCCGCCCACACACCCCTCCTCTCTGTGATTCGTTGCCGCTCCTCTCCATAACACCGCCACACCATGCCAAGCCTCTCCGGGACGCCGCACCACACCAACCCGCCAAAGGTCATGAGCAATTGACCATCAAAATTGCAAACTAAGATAAAGGGTGCTTCGGTATTTTGATTCTGTGAATTGTCAATGTAATTCTGTGAATTGAAAACTAAGGTAAAGGGTGGCGACTCTGCTAATCTTTTATAGCAGAAAAATCAGCTGCAGTACAGATCATTTTTTTTTCACTTCATAGTCACATATATTGTTCCTTGTTTCTATATTCTTCTCAAATCTCAATGTATAAAGGATACATGGAAAATGAGATTTTTTTTGGCAAAAATTGAACTCAAATTTGTGGAAGTGGTAGGATTAAATTTGATGGGTTAATACCATTGCAACACAATGGAGAGTATGTGAACTTCTTTTAGCTCTCGTTTCGTGACTATGATGATGGTGCCAAGCCTAAATCTTGTTCAGTTTTTTATTTTTTAAATTTTAAATTAAAATATCCAAATGAGAAATCTTAACCGTTAAATATTTGCAATGACACGTGTCATTAATAGATAACAGAAAATGGAGATCTCCATTTCTCATGGAAATGGAGAGGATCTGCACCCCAGAAAAACAGCTTCCAATAATTCTACACTTACCTTTGCAGCACCAGCTGTATCATCAACTGCTTCTCTGACCAATCCCAACCTTGTCAGTGTGTTCTCACATTGTGCAAGAGCCTAAAACATGACCATTCTAGGATGAGTTTGTGATTGGGAAAAAAATCAGGTATAAAATACCAGTTTCACACCTGTGGATGACTAAGAACACGCTTCAAATCCTCAAGTTTAACACCATGGTTGGCCATCAAACAGTGATGGACTGCATATTTTACTTCTCCTACTATATGTAACCTGTGGCGGAGTAAAAGGTCATAATTTCTATGGATGCTCCCTCCTAAAGAATTCTCAATTGGCAAAACTGCTCTGTCCACAAGCCACCTTTCAACAGCCTAGCATGGAAAACCGAGAATTAGAGAAATAACGAGACCATAGACAATAAGAATTAACCCTCTTGGAAACCATCTACTTAAAAAGGTAACTACGATAAGAAAACAGTAATCAGAAAGTGAGAACTAAGAACTAGAACATGTGATTTTGAATTTTAAGTGGTTGGAACTGTAATGCAAAACTATCAGAGTTGGGTCTGTCAAGACACAAGCCAATAGAACATAAATTAATCAAGGTTACTAGAGGTCAAGCTATGTATCCTCGTGAAACACTAAAACTGACATCTAAGCAACATGAAAATCCATAAAGAAACCGGTGCAAGAAATCTAATTTAGAAGTGTAGACAATTCCAATCACCCAAGTAACAATAAAACGGAAATTGATAAAGAAACTTAGAACGAGATAACATAATACTAGTAAAGAGGAAAAGGGTAACAAAATTTCACCTCAAAAGCGGTGTCAAATTGTTCACAAGGCACAGCTTCACAATTCGGATAGGCCTTCTGTGCAGCTGATTCACTATAAGCACCTTGAACCCCCTGAAAATGCAATGTTTATCTATATGAAACCATTGAACAACATAAACATATATAATTTAATCAGTTAAGTAAGACCAATATTCACCATCCAATCCATATACAATTGAATAATCCAAATTAGCTTCTCTCATGCTTTCACCTTATCCATGACAAAAAAAATCCAAAATAAAAGAGACAAGTACAAAATGTTATAAACTCTATGCATGCAATGCAACAAGCAAGTACCTGATATGCAACACGAAGGCGTGAACCATCGGAAACTGAACCAGATAACTGACTCGAGGACAAAGGCCCTGAAAAGAATCGCAAAAACCATCAGAGAGAAGGATAGAAAAAGAAGAAGTAGGAGAAAAGAGGGGAAATGAAAACGCACGCGGAAGAGCGAGCGGATCTTTAGAAACGACGTCGCTTGGGAAGTCATCGGGGCTGGTTCTCAATTCGATAGAGTCGTTCAGATGGTTCTCCTTGTGGCCCTGAAGGGAAGCGCGAATGACGAGGTTACGGTGCCGTTTCGGGTGAGGGTTGAAGTTGAGGGACGGCAGCGAATGCACGACGGCTTCAAACGGTGAAGGTTGACGGACGGCACGGTGGGATGGGGTGGAGGATGGGCTATGATTCGTGACGCCGCCATCAAAGCGTTACTAGCTGCGGTGAGAGACTGAGAGGAGTCACTGTTTAGTTTCGCTGAGCACAGAAACTCTGTTTAGTTTGGTAACCCAATTCGGGATTTTCCGGAGCCGGTTTCCGGGACCCACCCGCATTTAAACCTCGCCTGCGGCAGTGGCACGGCACAGGGTGTTTTTTCGGTTCCTTTTTCCTACCAAAACACACCAACCTTAGTTTTTTATTTTTTTTTTTACGGTAACAAACCAACCTTAGTTTGGTATGGATTTCAGTGTTTGTTAAAACTAATTAAAAAATTAGCTTGAAAATTAAAAAATTGAGTAAACTGTCAGATCCGTCCCTGACTTTGTAAGGGTCTTTCAGTTTAGTCCCTGAGATTATTAAAACCATCCCGTGGTCCCTCACTTAAAACTCCGTCAATCACTTTAGTCCCACACACTAACTTCTGTTAAATGTGAGATGACGTGGCAGTGAGATTGCCTAGGTGTCACCTTTGGGGACCAAATTGAACGTTTTATACTTGTTGTACTCAGCTTATAACGGTCATGTTCTTTACTTCTCCTCCTTCAATCTCCCCTGTTTTATTTCTCACCAGTAAACTCCTTTGCCTCTTCAACCAAGTGCAGTGTCTTCCCCGCTCTTGGTCGTGTTCTTCTTCTTCTCCATCGTGCTGGTTGCTAAAGGGCAGCCATGAACACCCATGAACGAAGGTATACTAGTGGGTCTTCGAAGTCTTCTCATACTCTACGTAGGGTGAATACGGGGTTTAAATGCTTATGCAATCTGGCTGCAGTGATAAGGGTATCAAAAACAGAAAAAAATCCAGGGAGACTATTTTATGGTTGTCCAAAACTGAGGGTAAGTGTTTATTTTGATTTATTGTATTATCTCCTTCTTTGTTCTAGGGTTTAATGTTTGTGGTTGTGTGTGCTCTGTTCTTGTAGGTTCCAGAAAGATGTGAATTTTTCAAGTGGGTTGAGAACCAACATTTTGATCCAGAAGAAAGCACAAGTGAAGGCTCATCAAACAGGGGGATTGCTGGAAGTGATAAGATGGGAGTGAGTGAGACTGAACATTGCAAAAAAGTGAAAGAAATAGAGGTGGAAATTAGAAGACTAAGGTGGTTGATTTTGGTGTTGTTTGTGGTATTGGGGTTTATACTAGGTGTTCTGTGCAAAAAGTAGGAAGTGGGTGCAATATGTAATGTTTAATTTGGCTATCATTTTGGATTGGGGATGTCAAATTTTTTTGGCCACTGTGTGGTTGTTAAGCATGTAATGAGGTGTTAAATATATAGAAGTTGCAGTATGTTTTTCGGAATAACATACATATTGTGTATATTTATACAAGACCTATCAAATAACAAGGCTAAACTTAATATAACAATTTGCACCATACTTAACCAGCAAGAAGCAAGCATATAAGCTTAAACTTATCAAATTGTCTTACATAACAAACTGGACTTAAACCAGTAACATCCAGACAATATGGTCAACATCAAAATAAACTAGTTGCATCCAAGGTATCCCAATATGGTTCAATATCAACATAACCTACTTCATCCCAGAATATCACACACATAATAAGTTAAAAGTAGCAACATAAACTAGTTACATCCAAAATCCCAATATGGTTGAACATCAAAATACCAACCCAAAATAAGCAACATCCAGACAAAAAAATCCTATTGAAATGATGCACTCCTTGTGAATCTGGACTCATGGTGCTGATGTGTTGAAGCTAGTGTGGCATAAATAAGTAGGTCTTAGAGGATTCATAATGGCCTCATGTGGGACAGTTGGTGGTGGGCTGTTGTGGCTTGATCTAGCCACTGCAGTTTTTCCTTTCCCTCTTGGCAGCTTGTTTCTTGCCTCATTGTTGTGGGGCTTGGTTGGACTATCATAAAGTGGTGGTGGTTGAGACTGAGATATATCAATTTCCTCAGACTGTGGCAGTTGGGTCTCTGCAGCTTCTTCAATTGGCCCAATTATGGCCAAAGGCCCAACACCAACAGCAGGAACCTTCAGTTGGCCCACACCAATAGCAACAAGTGCAAGCCCCCCAGTACCAACAGCAGGAACATCAGTTGGCCCAGCTTGTGTTGAAGGCCCACTCCCATCAGCCATATTTTTTCTGTTGGGCCTGTAACTCCTCCAACCTCTACTTTTTTGCCAATGGACATCCTTTTTTGTTATGCTTTTTACCTCCACAGAAAGAGCAAGTGAATCAGGAAGCTTCTTCTCTTCAGCTTTGTAACCTTCCCAGTTTCCTTACTAGCCTCACCATCCTTTCTTCTTTGTTTCTTTGGTCTACCAAGGGCCTTTTCACAGGTGGTGGTAAAGGTGAAATTTGGTCTGTTTTTTGCCAGTATTCCTCCCCTTGCAGTGGATTGATATGATGGCATAGGTTGCTTGAATGGATGCCATTGTGAGCCATCCATGGCAATAGTCCTCTGGCCTACGGTTCAAGCTGGATATAGCAGCCACTGCATGCATGCAAGGCATTCCTGCATATAAAAAAAATGTTTAGTATAAAACTGTTAATTGTTTAGTATAAAACTAGTGGACCCTGTCCTGTAAAAGATTACCTGTTAATTGCCAAAACCTGCAAGAACAGGTTTGATTGCCTAAATCAACAGCAACTTTTGTGGCCAACACTGCACCTCAAACTTCTGCTCAGCTTCATCACCTATACAAGAAATCAGTAATGTTTAGGCATGTTTTAGGTTATCAAATTGTAAGTTGAGGAATTGAAGTATAACCTGCCCATAGTGCATTCCATTTGTTGCTTTCCACCTTCTCCTTCTCCAACCTGCTTTGCTGCACTGGTGTCAAATGTCCATTATGCTTCTCAAGCTTCAATTTGTTGGTTGTTATAGTTGTCATTATGTAGCACCTGACCTCTCCAACATGCTTTTATGGGCTTGGTTCTTGCATTCACAATCTTAGAGTTGAAGACTTCACAGTTGTTATTGCAGATGTTATCCCCTTTGGCCAGTCAGAGAAATAGGCCTTTGTCCAAGATTCTTTAGGCCTTCAGTCCCTAAGTAACATAAAATCATTTTAAAAAGTCCCTAACATTACATATATATCATTCACATTAGTCCCTGAAAACTTACTTTTTGCATATCAGATATGAAATGCCATTTGTGTTGCTTGTAGTGACCAAGATCTTCATGTAATAAACCCAAGAACATTTCCAGTTGTCTTGTTTTCTGTATCCACAACAGCATATGCAATGGGCCAATGTGATTATTTGCATCCTGGCCCACTGCAGACAACAATGCCTTCCATAATATCCTTTTAAAAAGGCCCCATCTAGGCCAATTAAGGGCCTGCATCCAGCTTTGAACCCCAGTCTTGCATCATGATAGACAAATATAAACTCTATGGAATATTGGACTCCTTCTTCCTGGGGGATTGTATCCATCTTAATAGTGGACCCAGGGTTTGCCCTCAGAAGTTCACCACAATATTCCCACAGCTTCCCAAATTGTTTCTTCTCACTTCCCTCAATGATTTCTCTGGCCCGCACTGAAGCCCTCCATATTGCTATCAGCCAGCTGAACACCATATTTCTTCTTGAAATAATCATATATCTCACCATGCTTCATTGTAGGATGTTTTCTAAGCTTCTTGACAAGCTTGCCAATTACCCATGCCTGTGAGGCTTGATTATTTTTAAAAGTCCTGCCGCAGGTGTGGTCACTGTTGTAAGTCTTGATCTGAAAACAGTTGTTAGAATTGCTGTAAGCACAGAAAATCTCCCACTCACATTCTTCAATCTTGCATTTGGCTCTGGCTCTGACTTTATCATTCTTAATCCATATTATCTCCCTCCCGAGACATATTGTGTAATCCCTCACCCCTTGCTTGAAAGCTTCCAAGGTATTGAACTCCATGCCAAGTTCAAGTTGCACCCGGCCAAAGGTAGAACCACTGTTGAATTGAGGGAAGACTCCATTATTTCCATCTTCATCATCACTACAGCCTGGGGTCTTAAGTTCTTCAGAATGCCACTCATTATCAGGGCACACCACCTTCAAAAACATTATCAGTAGCATAGGTGGTTCTGTGTCCCACCACTTCTTCAGGTATGTCTTCATCAGAATCATCCTCTTCTATGGTTACATGTCTCCTTCCCTTTTCACTTTCATTTACTTGTTCCTTCAGCTACTTTTTTCCCTTTACCTCAGGTGCTTTTTTCCCTTTACCTTATTCTGTGTCAGACCATTTCCAACTTCTTCTTTGCCTTTACCCTTCTTCTCACTGAAAGGCCTCCTCTTTGTTGGGCTTTTGATTCTCACTTGCTTCCTCAGTGAAAACCTACAGGTTTTTAAATTTGCATTATGACTGATAGAACTTCATAAACCACATTATAAAAGGTATTATGTTTATAGGATGTACACACCAGGACCCACTGCATCAGAATTGCCTCCCTTATCTCCTTCTTGGACCACACTTCTCTCCAAATTACTCCCTTCTCCTATCAACATCAGATTAATATCCAACAAATTAGTCAAAAAATGTGTAGTAAAAAATTTAAAAATCCTCTGTAATTAATAAAGTACTCATACCTTTGTCCCCATGACCAAGGATGTTCTCCTGTATATCCTTGATGACCTCTGCTGTAAAGGTTTCAGCATCAACCTCCTCAGGATCAACAACAGGGGAAGGATGTTCATAATAAATATGAAGCTCCCCCTTATTCCTGTAAGCAACTTCAACAGCCTCCAGCAAATCCCTATCCTTTTTCAACTCCCTTATACCATCCCTGAATCTCACAGATGGATCCAGCCAATACACACTCTTCAATGCTTATATCCTAACTCCCTACTGAAATTCTTCAGGTAAAAAACATCCAGTGTGTCAGTATCACACTCGGGCCATACATCAACCTTCCCCCACTTGTATCTCACCAAACAACCATTACCATCCCTAACAAAATGCCCGGCATGATGAATGTGAACATCTACTCTCTGCATACACATTAAAGGCCACTATCTAATTTAAGAAAATAATTTATTATTTAAATAAATAAGATATAATATAATTAATTATTGATATATTATTGTATAATAGATACGGGACCACTGACACACAGTGAACTCACATGGTGGACCACTGCCATCTTACCTTGCACTCTGCCCACCCCACACTTACTCAAGATTCTTCACACCCTGTCCCACCATTAAAGTGTAGCCTAAAGATTCTCACCTTTAAAAAATCAGTGTCCACATTACAAGGGTACGAGCATATCTCAGACAACAAGACAAAGCATACATGTGAAAAGGTGCCAAATAAACCCTAAAACCCACGCAAAGCCAAAACAGAGAGTACCCCTTCAACCAACAGAGAAACCTCAAAATACTCAGTAAAAAAACCATATACGAAAGACAATGTGTGGGTTTTAGAGGAACATTACCATTGACTACTTGGGGAAACAACTTCAAGCAGCTTCGCCTGCTCAACGGCACAAGAAATTGCAGGAGAAGGAGAGAAACGAAATGGAAGAAGACACTACACTCTTTGCCCTAGCACCCGCGGGAAAATGTGGAAGTAGTTATGAGAAAAGGGACAACTGTAAATGGACTCTTCAATTCCACCTATGCAACCTATGAATCCACTGGTAAGGTTTACTGCCACGTCATCTCACATTACAGAAGTTAGTGTGTGAGACTAAAAGTGATTGACGGAGTTTTAAGTGAGGGACCACGGGATGGTTTTAATAATCTCAGGGACTAAACTGAAAGACCCTTACAAAGTCAGGGACGGATCTGACAGTTTACTCTTAAAAAATTATATGAAAGTTGATTTGATTGGAGGTGTATGATAAAATTAACTGAAAATGATAAAATAATATACAAGTATATCATTAATATGTAATAATGATAAATGAGAGATGTTGAAGGATAAATTTTATAAATTTTCAGCTAGTACTTAAAAATGAGAGTCTTTTAAATATGCTACCTCAAGTAGAAAAGTTACTAATTACCTAAGGGCCCGTTGGTGCACAGGATAAGAGACAAGATATGATAACTTTATCCTATCCTATCACTTATCATGTGTGTTGCACCAATATGATAGGATAACTTTATCCTGTTTATCCTATCATATCCTTCTAGTGTAATTCATCCTGAGGGGGAGGGGGTAGGGAGGATAGGATAGGGAAGAGATAAGATAAAAAAAATTCTTCTCATTTACTCTCTTTCTCTCTCATCCTCTCCCCTCTTTCTCCTCATATCTCTTCCCTTCTCTCCCCCCTCTTCTCCTCCTCCCTCTCTCATCGTCTCTCTCTCTCCCTATCTCTTTCCCCCTCCCCCTCTTTCTCTCTCCTCTCTCCTCTCTCTCCTAGCTCTTTCCGCTTCTCTCTCTCTCTCTCTTCTTTTCTCTCATCCTTCTCTCTCCTCTCTTTCCCTCTCTCTCATCCTTCTCTCCCCTTCTCTCTTTCCTCTTTCTCCCCCTCTCTCTTCCTCTAGAGCCGGCAAAATGGGCTAGCCCGGCGGACCGACCCGCAAAAATATAAGGCTTGGGCACCTATTTAGAAGCCCGAATAGTTCCGGGCTTTTTTAGCCCAGCCCAATAAAGCTCGGTGCCCGCAAAAAAATATCGAGTAGTCCGTAAAAACCCGCCAAAAAAACGGGCTACCCGCAAAAAGGGTAGGGCTCGGGCACCTATTTTAGAAGCCCGAATAACTTTTGGGCTTTTTAGCCCAACCCGATAAACTGCTCGCTTCAAGGGGGTCGGGCCGGGTAGCCCGCATTGACAACTCTACTCTCCTCCTCCCCTCTCTTCTTCTATTCCCACTCTTTCTCTCTCCTCCCCTCTTCTTCTTCTCTCTCTCTTGCTCCCCCCTCTCTCTTCTCTTTCCCTCTCCCCCTCTTTCTCTCTCTCTTCCTCTCTCTCTCCCCCCTCTCTCTTCCTCTCTCTTTAAATAATAATTTTTTGTGCTAATTTTGATATTAATTTTAATATTTTTAACAATTTTTTTTGTAAAATATATTTAAATATTTTCTAATAAAAAATAATTTTTTAATGTGTGCTTGCTAAAAGTAAAAAAAAATAATTTAAATTTGTAATAAGGGTAATTTTGTCATTTTAATATTCTTTATATCCTATCCTACCATAATCTGTCCATCTCAACGTAGGATAAGATAAAAAATCATATATGTCTTCTTATCCTGGTGTACATCAAACATAGGATAAGATAAGAGCTTATCCTGCTCTTATCCTATCATGTCACTATCCAACTCTCTATCCTATCATATCATATCCTATCATGTGCACCAAACGAGCCCTAAATGTCTTATCAAATACACTTTTGTCTTGTGGTCCACTCATAAACCACCACTTATCACTGTTTGATATAATATCCAAATAACGGACGACTGTTAATCGTTTACACGTAAGCGGGTTAGAATATATAATGTATTTGAGTATCGAATTTTGCAAACCGCCCCTCTTCTCCCAAATATTGCTACTTGTGAGCAATGATGTCACATATTGCAGCATTTCCGCCCAACTCGAGGACAATTTTCGGTTACTCCTAGAGTGCCTGTTGTTTAGTTACTACTCCTTTTAATATATTTTTTAATTTTTAAAAAATAAAAATTTCATAACCGTACCTTTATGGGCACCTAAGATCTCGGCACCGATCTTGGCTATGGTACCTAGGGCGACTCCTAAGATATTCATGGGCCTCTGGGTGAGGCCTAGTAACCATGCCTTATAAGTAGAAGACCTACGACTGACAAGGGCATCTGATAACTTCTCACTCTGGGGATTGGGTTCAACGCCACCTAGGTCATTGAGCTCGGCTCTTCAGGGACTTTTGAGAACAGATTGGCGCCCACCGTGGGGCGGCGGTAAAACACTTCAAGCCGACCACTTGATACCGATCACAAACATGCGGGGAGGAAAAGTAATGGATTGGAGGAGAAGGCGAGAAGGGAGGAGGAGAGAGAATGGAGACGCTGCCTTATTACGGCGGTTTGATGGAGGAGATGCGGGAGCTAAGGAGGCAAAACGGTGACTTGAGAGACACGGTTGCTACCATCAATCAGGACAGACAGGAAGATGAGGTGGAAAAGGAGACCAAGAGCAGGAGATGAGGGAGTTGCGACAGCAGAATCAAACATTACAGCAAAGGATGACGACGATTGATCATGGTAGGGTGGAAGAAGAAGCAGATGGGACAGCTGCCGAATTTCAGGCCGTTCTCAGAGGAGATTCTCAATGCTCCTTATCCAGACAATTTCAAGGACCCCTGTTGTAACAATGTATGACGGGTCAACTGATCTCAGCTATGCAACGTCGCCTCTTTTTCGCACCCAGACGATCGGAAGAGGATGGGAAAAGGCTCTCCAATGTAAGTTGTTCGGCCCGAACAATGGCGGGTTCGGCGCTCATTTGTTCATGGAGCAACCTACTAGGTCTATTATGAGTTTTTCCCGATTTGACTAAAAGTTGATGGCCAATTCTCGGCCAGGCGTCAGAAGAAGTGGACTGTAGGAAGGCTCTTTAGTGTTCGACAGCAGATGGACGAATCCCTGTAAGAATATCTGGGACGATTCAATGAAGCTACACTTTGGTGACAAATCCCAACCCGGAGGTATTTGTATCTGCCTTTATGCAAGGATTAAAGGCAGGCCCTTTCAATGAGTCATTAGCTCAGCGTCCGCCGACTTCAATGCGGAGATAAGGTTACGAGCAGAGTGTTAGATCAAGGGTGAGGAGAGCAACGCTGATAAGAGGGAAAGGTTAGCATAAGACAAAGGAGGAAAGAGGCCTCATCAGACGAGGAACAATGGATACTTCAACCGAGCTAACGAAAAAGATACAGAGGTACGACCCGACCAGAAGGGGGACCTACAATGAACGCTTTGGTTGCCCCTGCCAGAAGGAACATGGACTACATGCCGAAGACACATCTGACACCTTTAAACGCCAAAGAAGTCGGATATTGCAGGAAGTGTACAACTCCGATTGTTGAGTTTCCCCCACCAACCAAAGGAATGAAAGGACCTTTCAAAGAAAGATGGTGCGAGTTTCATAAAGTGAAGGGCTCATGACATGGAAGAATGTTGGGACCTGATGAATCAGATAGAACGCTTAATCAAGGATGGATACCTGAAGAGATACATAGTTGGAAGGGGGAGGCAAGATTTTGCTCGGCAAGGTGGCAGAGGTCAGGGCCGCGGCCAAGACAGTCATCCTAGAGAAAAAGGAGGAGGAATAGATCCAGGTGAAGAGATTAGGGGAACTGTGGCGATGATCGCCGAGGGATTTATTTGAGGGGGTGAAACTAGCTCGGCTAAAAAAAGGTACGCCAGGTCGACAATGCAGGTGATGACGATCTCTGAGGGAGAACTTGAACACCCCCATTTCCCTGCAATAACCTTTTCTGACGACGACTTCAAAGGAATCACTCCTCATGAGCATGATCTCATGGTGATGGAAGCAACAATGGCAGCATATAAAGTAAAGCGCATACTGGTGGATCGGGGAAGCTCGGCTGACATTCTGTACTGGAGCACGTTCCGGAAGCTCAGCTTGTCTCAGGAGCACTTACTCCCATTCTCAGGTTCTTTGATTGGTTTTGCTGAGGATTCGGTTGAGGTTAGGGGTTATGTGGAACTTCTCACCACTTTTGGTTTAAGACCAAACTCAAAATCAATTAAAGTAAAGTACCTCGTGGTCAATGCACCTTCGTCATACAATGCCATTCTGGGGAGAGCTGAGCTGAACGCTCTGGGAGCCATTGTATCTACAATCCACCTAACCATGAAGTTTCCCTTGGCCAATGGGAACGTGGGAGTAGTAAAGGCCGATCAGGTGGATGCCAGGAGGTGTTAAAAGAACAACCTAAGCATTACCAGAGGAGCATGAGAGGAGGTCGTGGAACCAGTAGAGAAGGTATTCTTCACCGAGCTAGACCCAAGAGGGGATATGCGAGATGATCGAAGACAACAACCAACTGAAGAAGTGAAGAAAGTTCAAATAGGAGATTCAGAAGATAAATGTACTAAGATCGGGACATCTTTGAAAGAGGAGCTCAGTGCCCAGATGGTCAGCTTACTTTAGAAGAATGCAGACCTTTTTGCATGGTCGGCTGAGGACATGCCAAGTATTGACCCTGATTTTATATGCCATAAGCTCGCTTTAGATCCTAAAGCCCGACCTGTGAGCCAGCGAAAACGTAAGATGGGGGATGAACGGAGACAAGTGATGGCAGAAGAAACTGACAAATTGTTAAAAGTAAGGTTCATCAGAGAGATAAAGTATCCCACGTGGTTAGCAAACGTCGTTCTGGTCAAGAAGGCTAATGGCAAGTGGAGGATGTGCACGGACTTCACCGACCTTAACAAGGCATGTCCGAAGGATTCATATCCTCTTCCGAGCATAGATCGCCTGGTGGACGGTACCTCAGGTCACCAGCTGTTGAGCTTGATGGACGCATACTCGGGATACAACCAAATCAGAATGCATCCTATGGATGAGGATAAGACTGCTTTCATGACTGATAATTCTAATTTTTGTTATCATGTGATGTGTTTTGGGTTGAAAAATGCAGGGGCCACCTATCAGAGGTTGATGGATAAAGTGTTCCAGAAGCAGATAGGCAGAAACTTGGAGGTCTATGTGGGGTAAAATCCTCAAATGAAGATGAGCATTGTCGTGACCTGGAGAAATATTCTCAGAAATCTGCAAACACAAGATGAGATTAAATCCGCAGAAGTGCACTTTTGGGATTACCTCAGGAAAATTTCTGGGATTCATGATAACAGAGCGGGGTTAGAAGCCAATCCAGACAAATGTCGTGCAATTTTAGAGATGAGGAGCCCAACAAGCGTGAAGGAAGTGCAGTAGTTGACAGGGAGGTTAGCTGCCTTAACCAGGTTCATCTCTAAGTCTGCAGACAAGGCCTTGCCGCTTTTCAAGTTGTTAAGGAAAAGGGAGAGGTTCGTTTGGAGTGAGGAGTGTAAAACTACGTTCCAACCGCTGAAGAAATTTTTGTCATCTCCACCGATATTAACTCGGCCAAAGGAGCACCTACCACTTCAAGTCTACGTATCTGTGTCCGATCAGGCAGTAAGTTCGGCACTGGTACAGGAAGAGGGCAGGATCCAAAGACCAGTGTACTTAGTCAGTCATGTGCTACAGGGCGCCGAAATGAGGTATCAAAAGATAGAGAAGTTAGCACTCGCCATAGTTTTAACAGCTCGGAGATTAAGGCCCTACTTCCAAAGTCATAAAATCGTTGTAAGACAGATCAGCTGATTAGACAAGTACTTCAGAAACCTGATCTAGTAGAAAGAATGGTTGGATGGTCGGTAGAGCTATCTGAATTTGATATCAGATATGAACCAAGAGGGCCGATTAAAGGTCAGGTGTTGTCTGACTTCTTAGTAGAATTGTCCTCGCCCATTTTTTAGGACGGGACCGATCAAAAGCAGACCTGGACTTTGTCAGTGGATGGAGCATATAATATGAAGGGCAGCGGGGCATGTGTTATCCTAGAAGGACCGGGTGGAGTACTGATCGAGCAATCATTGAGGTTTGACTTCAAAGCTAGTAACAACTAGGCGGAGTATGAAGCCTTGCTTGCAGGTTTACGCCTGGAAAGAGAAGTCGGCGTTAAAGACTTGATTGTGCGGAGCGATTCTCAGTTGGTTACAGGACAGGTGAATGGAGAATACCAAGCGAAGGACTCCTAGCTAGCTAAGTATCTGAGTTTGGTAAAGCAGATGACTGAGTTCTTTGAGAAGTGTAGACTAAAGTTCGTACCTCGGGATCAGAATGGACGGGCCAATTTGTTGCCAAAATTGGCGAGCACTAAGAAGCCGGGTAACAATCGTACTGTAATCCAAGAATCCATTGCAACACGTACCAGAGGGGGCAGAGGTACTCTTCACAGAGCAAGAGAACGCCTCTTGGATGGGCTCCATGATAGCTTACCTTGAAAGAGACGAGCTACCTGCGGATCGCGGAGAAGGCAAAAGATCATAAGGGAAACAACTAATTATACAATCATTGCAGGAAGGCTATACAAACATGGATTCTCGACACCGTTACTGAGGTGTTTGACCATTCCACAAGCTGAAGGAGTGATGACAGAGGTGCATGAAGGACAATGTGGGAGTCACATTGGAGGAGGAGCATTAGCCTCTAAAATTCTCCGAGTTGGGTATTATTGGCCGACCTTGAGAAGTGATTGCATGAATTATGTGAGGAAATGCGAGAATTGTCAAAAGTTCTCTCATCGGCATCGAGCTCATCCCATAGCATTGCAGTCAGTTAGCTCGTCATGGCCTTTCCACATGTGGGGAGTGGATATACTGGGCCCATTCCCTATTGCTCGGGACAAGTGAAGTTTCTAATTGTCGCAGTAGACTACTTCACCAAATGGGTAGAGGCAGAACCAGTAGCAACAATCACGACAGAAAGGGTCAGAAAGTTCATTGGAAGAGACTCATTTGCAGATTTGGAATCCCGAAATATATAGTATCTGACAATGGTACGCAGTTTGCCAGCACATCTGTTGCCGAGTTTTGTGAAAAATATGGGATAACACAGAAATTCTCATCAGTAGAACATCCACATCCAATGGCCAAGTTGAATCTGCTAATAAAGTAGTACTGAATGGGCTGAAAAAGAGATTGGGAGAATCTAAGAGCCTGTGGGTAGAACATTTGCCCCTGGTGCTTTGCTCATATCATACTACCATCCATTCTTCTACCGGGGAGACACCATTCAAATTGGTGTATGGTACAGATGCCATGATACCAGTTGAGATCTGGAGCCTACTTTGCGTACCGAGGTGATGGATGAGGATAGTAACAGCGGCGAACGACGAGTTTAACTAGATTTATTACCAGAGGTCAGGGAATCAGCTCACATTCGAGAATATGCTTGCAAGCTCCGAGTTGAGAAGAAGTACAACACAAAGGTAGTCCCTAGGAAGCTGAAGGCAGGAGACCTAGTATTGAGGAGAACAATCAGAGATAACTCAACCAACAAGCTCGCCCCGAACTGGGATGGACCTTATCGCATTCGTGAAGAAATAGGGCGGGGAACTTTCAAATTGGAGGAGCTCGGCGGAAGGCCTGTGCCGAGAACCTGGAACCTGGTTAACTTGCGTTTTTACTATAGTTAATTGCATTTTATGATATTAAACCTTTTTTATTTTTAGCTATATGTTTTTCTTTATTAATGAACTTATGCAAGATAGGAAGTCAGATGTTATGCAGGGAAGGTTTTGTCTTTCATGCTATCTTAGGTTTTCAAGTATTAATAAAGTTGGTGCACTCTTTTCTCTTTCGAGGTGGGAGAGTTTTTAATGAGGCACTTGATATATTTTTGTGTAGCACTAAGATTAAATGTGGAACAAAGTGAAAAGATGCAGGAATTGAAGCTACAAACACCAAGTAGATTGGTGTCGCCGACTTCAACTCGGCGAAAGCTACAAACACCAAGTAGATTGGTGTCGCCGACTTCAACTCGGCGGGGATGAATTGAAGCTACAAACACCAAGTAGATTGGTGTCGCCGACTTCAACTCGGCGGGAATGAATTAAAGCTACAAACACCAAGTAGATTGGTGTCGCCGACTTCAACTCGGCGGGGATGAATTGAAGCTACAAACACCAAGTAGATTGGTGTCGCTGACTTCAACTCGGTGGGAAGTTACAAACACCAAGTAGATTGGTGTCGCCGACATCAACTCGGCGGGAAGCTACAAACACCAAGTAGATTGGTGTCGCCGACTTCAATTCGACGGGGATGAATTGAAGCTACAAACACCAAGTAGATTGGTTTCGCCGATTTCAGCTCGGCGGGAATGAATCGCAAAGGCAACAAGTTTTTCAAAGATCTAATGTCGATAACAGGTAAAACATTAAAAGTACTGAAGTTCGAAGTTCTCTTTTCAGTAGTAGTAGTAATAATGAGTTAAGTTTAAATTATCTACGAAATACTCAGATTATTGAAACTTGTTGAAACTCGAAGTTCCCTTAGAGTAGCTAGGTAAAATGAGATATAATAATATGTTAAGTTATCTTGGAATTGATCAAATTCAAGTGGAAAGATCCGTATATATTGCATGTTTAGGACAAGTGTCATAAATCATATTAGGAGATTAGGCAATTATTTTTTCTGACACAATTGCTCAAGTGTAAGATCTGTATACATAAAAGAGTAAAACACTTGCTATTGGCATAGGTTGCAGACGAACGAGTTGAGAAGACATTACGAAAGGATTTCTTAAGATCAGGGAAAAGAAGATTATAAAGGCCAAGCAGATTGTAGTTATAAAAACCATAGGTTAAGGGGACAATCCGTTACAAAATATGCATAAACAATAAATACATAAAAACAAAGAGAAAAACAAGCTAATTTACTCTTCGTCATCTGGAATTTCCACTAGCTTTCCATCCTTTATCTCCTTAAAAGCCCCAACCTCGTCTACGTTCAGATCCGGATACAAAAACTTCACTTGTCCCACTGCCTTATCAAAACCAACTTCATATTGAAAAGAAATCTCAACTTTTAAATTATTGGTATCAGTTTTTTGACCGATCTGCTTTGAGGCCAATTTCTCTTCAGCACTCTTCAACTTTTCTGAGGCATCTTTCAAAGATGCGGTCTTCTGTTCTAAAAGAGCGTCACAATCTCTTTTTCCTTTTATAGTCGTTAAGGTCGCCCTGCAGCTTATCCTTCTCCAAGGTAACATCCTTAAGTTTTTGCAAAGACTATCCAATTCGGTGTTAGCAAGTCGAGCTTTTGCAATCTCTTCAGTTTGCTCTTTCAGTAATTTGTTTTTCTCCACTAGCTCCCCTTCTAGAGTAGCTATCTCGTTCTCCAAGGCATAATTCAAAAAAGCATTCTGGAGGCAAAAAGATTGTGTTATTTTTGCTATGTTAACAAGGCCGACCTTGTTCACTCGCAGGTGATCATCATGTTTGCTGAGGTAACTCTGAATAAATTGTTCAGTTTGGAAGCGTCGATCAAATATAGAAGCCACTTCCGAGTCAGCCTTCCCCTCATAACCTTGAAACCAATGCCACCACTTAGGAGGGGGAGGGGTTACCACGATTGTTTTTTCCCCAGAAGGTTGGGAGCTCTCCGCGTTGCCATCCTTATTACCACTCGTAGAAGTCGGCCCAGGAGGAGGACAAACTCTCTTAGGAAATGGCTTATCAGAAATTGTGGTAGAGGACACTTTATGATCTCCCCCGGCGTCAACTACATTCTGACTTGTAGTCGCTCCTAATGCCGCCGGGTTCTGCTTATGTTTGCCAGCCCTACTGAAAGCTCTCATCGCCTTGGCATCCATCTGAGGAACAAAAGAGTCACCTGTCTTCGGCATTTTAACTGCACCACCAAAAAATAATATTAGAAAATCAGTACATCAGGGAGTAACCATCATAGCCAAAATAAATTTTTACCAATATAAGTTTTGAGAGCTTCGGTATCTCCTTCATTTTCAATAAGCTGAATGCAACTAGAGGGGATATGAGATTGCAAAAGGGCAACATCTAGTTTTTCTAGCTCGGTTAAACTCTCAAATTTAATACTCGGTACTCTGTTAGGACTCCTCGTTCAGTAAAGGGGAAACCTAGCTTCCCCATCTATATTAAAGAGCAAATCAGAATATGTATCATCTCCCCGTAATCTAAAATACCTCGATTAAAGTCTTTATAGGAGGAGTGAATAATTATTAAGATTGAGCGGTGAGAAACACCATTTAGGGAAGACCATCCCACAGGTCGGCCCTGACCTAATTTGACTTGAAAGAAATGAAAGAAAACATTGATGGAAGGATTTAAGTTGTGGAACTGGCAAAGTATTTCAAAAGCTTTAATGAAACCCCAGCTATTAGGATGGAGTTGAGTAGGGGCTACGTTCAATTTTTTCAAAATCTGACAGTGAAAATCATTTAGGGGAAGTGGCAGATTTATTTTCGTAAAAAAGGTTTCATAAACGAAGGTAAAAGGAGGGGCAGAAGAAGAAGATGGAGGGGAATAGCAAACAAATTCCCCTGGAGCACACGCTTCTAAAAATAATGTGAGAATGGGTGTTAGGAAAGCGATAACAGAATAGTTGCCGGAGGGGGTTCAGAGATTCGGGAGAGTAAAAAAATGGATGTCCTTCGAAGGACTTGAGAATCAAGCCAACTCAGTTCAGGGGGGACAACAATGTCTATGCTTCCAACATTCTCTGAAACGTCTTGGGGGTTGAGGTTGTCGTTTTGAGACATAGTGAATAAAATGAGAGGGAATGAGAACATACCTGGGCAGTTCACGCAGATGCAGAAAACAGAACCAAAGGAAGCTTTTAAAAGAGGACTGAAGGGAAGAAGAAATGTTTCTAAGCCGGAGAGAAATAGTTAGGAATGAATAAGTTCTGGTCCGCAATAATGGTAGTGTCATTTCAAAAGCAACATTAAACACTATGTAATTAGTATAGCATTAAATAAAATTTACACGTTTTCGAGATTAAGTATTAAATTAATTTAACTTTGGAAAATAAAAAAGAGGTAATGATTACTGAAATTCTGAAAAAGTGTCATAGGGAAACGGCGAAGGGTCACGTCATCTG
The DNA here is from genome assembly GCA_026901365.1 of Sesbania bispinosa. Lineage (NCBI taxonomy): Eukaryota > Viridiplantae > Streptophyta > Magnoliopsida > Fabales > Fabaceae > Sesbania > Sesbania bispinosa. The sequence continues at coordinate 48,072 of QLOH01000089.1, forward strand.
AGCAATCAGAAAAACCAACAGCTTAGATTTTTGCATTCAAAATGAACGGGGAGGATGGGCTTGACTCTGCGTATCCTATTTATCATTTTATCAAAATAATAAACTAAGAAATGACGAAATTCAAAACCACGTTAAGCACCGACTACGACACAAGCAAATTTACGTTTACCAGAAGTACATTATAAATTTTATATCCTCGGATCGAGCCAGGCTTAAGCTCGGGACATTATGGCCTGCCAGTTCGGGGGCGAGATCAATTCAAAAGACATAAGATCAGCACTGAGTTTCGAAGGCGACTTTTGGCCTATGAACTGGTAGTTTGTGGGCTCAAGCTTTTCACCCACAACAACCACAAGACCGATCTCGGAAATTTAACGCAATGATCGTTTGAGAACCTCGCCGCCTAGGTGCCTATAATAAAGTGACAACTTCAAGCTCTTCGCCTAAGGCCACTTATGCTTGAGCTTGGGGGGCTGTGTACCGTTATGGGCACCTAAGATCTCGGCACCGATCTTGGCTATGGTACCTAGGGCGACCTCCTAAGATATTCATGGGCCTCTTGGGTGAGGCCCAGGAACCATGCCTTATAAGTAGAAGACCTACGGCTAACCTAAGGGCATCTGATAACTTCTCACTCTGGGGACTGGGTTCAACGCCACCTAGGTCATTGAGCTCGGCTCTTCAGGGACTTTTGAGAACAATAACCAATAAGTAGTTTGATTTTAAATGCATAATCACATAGGTTAAGATACAGTTGTGTTAAAATAGTAAGAAAAAAAGTTTTACCGCCATAAAGATCTTATCTGAATTAAGAATTGTCTCCTCTAAAAATGTGTCCTAATTAAAGATGCATTGTCCATGGTCTCTTGAATGGATCTCTTAGGCAGTTAGACCCCTAGACACCTACATGGCAACTAAAGATGGCTTATTACACACAAAGTTGCATGAATTTCTTGGATGTTTTTTTTTCTTTAAGGATTTTAAAATGAGTTTAATCATTCATTTTCCCCAATTTCTTCCAGGGGATTTATCAAGAGTGTTTTGGTGGCAGAACTCAAACTCGGGCGCCTGATATCGAACTCGGATTTGGGCGGCATCAAGAAGCGGATCCGGGTTGTCCTCAGATGGAGGGTGTACCTGCAAAGGCACTCCGACGCCCAAGTCAGATATAAACAACCAATGTGGTTGACTGAGTAAAGATTGCATTCCTTGTGAATTGTTGATACCTCCTATTTATAAGGGTCTTGGGCCTGTATAAATATGGTAAGCATGTATCATTATAAAAGGGTAAGTGTGGGTCTTTGGTTTGTGTAAATATGGTAAGCAGGTATAAAAGTAGTAAATAGACAAGTATATAACTGTCGTAAATGGGCAAATATATAATTGTAGAAAGTAGACATATATGTAATTGTAATGAGTAGGCAGATATGTAATTGTAGTAAGTCAATAATGACAAACAAATTCTGCTAAGATTGTTTGGGTCATGCTGATTAATGGGCCTAAAGGATTACTCCTTAACAAAGAGAATTTAAATTCATTTTGTTTTCCAAGAGGAATTGATAGTTTGATTTGAGGTATTGATTTAGAGCACGGGTCGTTGTTAATTCAATAAGGTTGTTTGGTTTTAATCCGATTATTTTTTAGAGAGTTTAAAACGTAATTTTGTACTTATTTAATTTATAATTAGATAAAATTGATTTTTAAATTAATAGATGAAATAGAAGTGATTTCTAGTTTATTTAATTTTAGTTGGTAACAATAATAATCAATTGTTTTTGTTAGGGATATCTGGTCCCGGGGGTGATCTCAATTTAAAGTTTAGGGCGACTTTTAAAGGCTTTTTGGGCCACCTAGGTGAGGCCCATTAGCCACAGCCTATAAATAGGAGACCTACTACTAACCTAAGAGGCATTTGATACTCTCACTATGACACGACAAAGTCTAATCCCTATGGGGAGAAGAACTTGGTCATTGGAGATTTTTTAGAACAATTTGGCGCCCACCGTGGGGCAGCGGTAAAACTACTCCGCCGACTACATAGTTCACCCTTCACATTGAAAACGAGATATGGTATGTTATGCAATGAAATTGAAAAATATTTCTCTTTCTCCGCCGTGTGATGGCACTGGAACAGAGAGGCACCACAGGTGGTTAATTGTAATGTGAGCCGTGGAGATGCTTCTGATGGACGATCCAGACTTGAAGGTCCAAGTCGTGCGTAATATTCGTCCTCTCACAGTTTGTCCTTTCATATTCCGCATTTCTTAAAATAACTCTGATCTTAAGATTGGCTTTGTACAATGATCACTTAGGTGATTGTTTATTTTAAAGATTTCCAAAATTGTCTTAAAATGTCTAAAACACTATTCAACCCCCCTTCTAGTGTTGCCTGTGGTTCTAACAATTGGTATCAGAGCTCACCTTCGGGTTGAGCATCTAACAAATGCAGAAGGAGTAGATCCTCAGAAGATGGAAATCTCACCAGGCTGAAGCAACTCTGAAGAATGATAATGAGAATAGGAAATCATTTTCCAATACTCATTATTCATAAGGCTAAAGCACAGGACGCAACAGAAAAGGAAAGTGAATCTATCTCTAGATCACAAACAGGTAACACCTTTACTATCTATATTTAAGTTTATTTTATTAAATTATTAAATTCTGATGCATGATTTGTTTTATTGAAATTGTGAAAAATATAATTACATGATATAATTGTTTCATGCTTTGTAAATTGTGTTAAATAAATCACTGCATGCTATGTGAAATTTATGAGTCATCTTATGTATGCTTTACTTATTTAAATATATGTTGAAGAGTCACACATGTTTAGTAAAGTAATAACTGCGTTTTTAAATTAAGTAAATGAAGAGTCGTGTGTGTTAGTCATAACTGTTTTTGAAAATATGAAACGGCACGATGTGAATCACTGAATCATCAACCGGTTTCTCTCAATGGACACGTGCACATCTCTCCACAACTGCTTAGTGGATGAAACCGCTCCTTTCATAAAATGAAGCGACGCTTGATTGCCTATTTAAAGGATTGAAAGATCATCAGAAGAACCTCACAGTTTTTCCTTCCAATTCATCTTAATCTATCTCAAATGGTCATCAAGATCAGCAATTTCATGTGCTCAAAGTCTACGCAAGTTTGATGAAAGAATTATTCCCACAAGGGGAGTAAATTTAAGCGGCTTTGACAAAGAAGGACTAAAAATCTCTGAGTATTTCAAGGATGCTGGCTGGATTTCCTTCTTGAAGAGGCATCATTCCCCTGGCATGAGCAGAGTGTTCTAGATTTCTGGAACAACTCAGAAGTGTTTCTTGAAGAGACAAGTGGTATAAACACTTCAGTAATGGGAATGCCTATCAGAGTGGACTTCAAGGATCTGAAGGAAATCATTGGGGTTGAAGCAACCGGAAAACAATTCTCTTTAGATTGGGAAATCAATGATAGAGAGAAAGAGATGCATGATCAAATGTTATTTGGTCGCAGAACTCTTGAAACCAGTTTGCTCAAACTTACTGGAAATTCCCAGAATTCTGCTGACAATCATTAATTGTTGTATTCTACCCAAAAGGAAGGATACAATCATCATCTCTGATATGGAAAGATTCGTGCTGATACATCTCCTTCAAAGGAAAAGATTAAATCTTCCCAGAATCATCCTCTACCATATGAGAAGAAAATTAGAAGAAGTCAAAGTCTTTCCCCATACTACACTGATTATGAAAATCCTTCAATATAAGGATTTCCTATTGAAAGATTCTTTGACAAGGAGCCATCACCCTTGTTCACTATAAAGGAATATGAACATTCTAAGGGGATACCAGCAGAGATAAAAGAAGAACACAATTCTCCGTCATCAACTCAGAATCATATGGAGTCATCTGATTCTCTAAGAAATCATGGAGGTTTAAGAGAAATTTTCAGAAGATGTAATATAAGGAAGTTGAATGAACGCATCGGACGGCTGGAAGAAACACTCAGATTCTATCAACGTGAACTGCATATGCTGAAAACACAAAAGGAGAAAGTCAGTGCCAATGAGAACAAACCTGTTGAAGATCAATGATACACTTGTGTTCTGATTTTTTTCTGTATCTATGTCTTTCTGTTTTGAGTCCATTTCACTTTCTATCTTGTTTATGTGTTTCTCTTTATTAACATTCTATGTGTTCTATTTGTTTATATGTGTTTCCTTTTGTGCACATTTAAGTCTATCAATAACATAACTCTATCCTTAATTGATTAACAAATTGTATTTCTAAAGGATAAATTTAATTAACCTAATAAGATAATTTTTAAATTTGATGAAATGTTATCTGTAATTCTAAATGCTTAATTTAAATAATTAGACAAATTACAATCAGGTGCTACTGAAAGGTACTTCTAGTTTGAATATTTCAGGAAACAGGTTTTTGAAGATAATCTCAAGAAAACCTTCAGAATGAAATACCGTCTGAACGGATAAATCAATGTGACATCATCTAAAAGGATGGGTAGTGTGACAACATCTCCATTGTCTGAACCTGTTCAGAAAGTTCAAAATAAACTCTCTGAAACTATGGGTCAACAATGTTAAGATGGTTAACACTCTATGCACCAAACCTAACTCAATCTCTGAGTGGATTATACTAACTTAGTAATATCTCTATTCATCTAGCCCGTTCAGAAGGCTCCTTATGGACTGTCTAAAATCGTGGGTCTAAAATGTTAAGGGGTAGTTACTCAAGTCATTAGAATCCAACTCAATTGTAAAGGGATAGGTCAGATGACTGTTTAAAGATTCTCTGGAGCACAAAAGACAAAAGCATACTGAAACGTGCAGACATCAAGCAACCTCAGATGAAGAAAAGTCTTCAAGGCAAGAAGCAATGTCAGTTAACACCGCTTCACCCAGATAACAATAAACGGATTATGTGGTAACATCTCTTCTTTACCTAATCTAAACTTTCATGATCCTTTATTCAATGCATTGTCCTCTGAAAAGACGTGTTGTTTTAATAAGGGGTCTCTTGGAACCATAACGTCTAATATCTTTAAAGGTCGCGGCGTTTCACTTGTCTATCAATCAACGCACTCTTCCCTAGAACGCGTTGTCAGTGTCATAATTAAATGCTCTTGTATATATTCTCAAACTTCTATTTGCTCTCTTCATCTCAACCTCCAAATCTCTCTAGGAAACCTCTAAAAGATTTCTCACTTCCATCTCTCAAAATGTCTTCCTCTATCTTTCAAACTCAAATTGTAGACTTTCGAATCTCTCTAAGGTTGGTTATAATGTAACTTCCTTTTTCGAAGCCGCCGGATGGTTACCTTTCTTTGCCATTGACAGTCAATGGCATGAAGAAAGTGGTATCAATTCTGGAACACGCTTTGTCTGGAAAACTCAGGGGAAGAGACCTGCCTCAAAGCCCAAGTTATGAATCAAAAGGTGGTTGTAACTACCAATATCCTTGAAAAAGCTCTAGGAGTAAAAGCTGAAGGAGAATTGTTCTCCACAGCTTGGAAAGATCTGTTTGAGGAACAGTTTAACCATCTAATCTTCAATAGGCAAGGAGTGAAAGTCATTCCCAAAGTTCTTCAATATTCTGAAATATTGTGTGATCCCACGTATTAAGGATAACCATAACCTTGAAATGGAAAGGTTCTGTGTTATCAATCTTTTGCAAAAGAAGAAGATTAATCTTCCGTGGATCATTCTTTTCGATATGGCAAGAAGAAAAACTGGAAGACTCTACTATCCTACCTCACAATATTGTGATCATGAAGATTCTTATGGTAAACAATGTGTTCATTAGCCACCTGACGATCATAGACATCCTCCTGGTCTTCTTAAGGTAAATCATCGGAACACAGAGGAAACCGATGACATTCCTGAGATTCAAAGACTAAGGATGGAGAATGCTCAACTGCGTCGCAGGATAAAGAAGTTAAAGAAGAATGTACTCAAGATCTCTAATAATATCTAGTGTCTAACGAGCAATCTTATGGAAATTAGTTCCCTCTATCATCTTTAAACTCATCTGATGACAGCTTAAGTGTCTCTGTTCCTCTGTCTCCATTATCTAATGTGTTTTCTTCTGTGAATTTAGTTGTTCTTTTTTTTTAGTTCAAAATCTTCTTTGTTTAGTTTCTTTTATGCTTCATAACCTCTTGATAATTGCTTGACAAGCAATCTAAAACTTCTCTCTGTTTAATGGAAGATAAGTAAGGGGATAATTCTTAAAAGATTGTAGAAAACTAATCAACTTAGGGGGAGAAACCTCAGTAGATCTTTAAGCGTAACAAATCTAACAGGAGAAATATCTGTCAAAACGATATACTATTTAACATTTGGTATAGGATTACATTAACTTATAATATAAACCTTTTAATTAATGACAAAAGGGGGAGAAATATAAACTACAAAATACTAAAAAGAATGTAACAAAAAGGGAAATATATAGGGAGATTATAGGAAGAAGAAATAAAATACAGTAAGGAAGGATAACAAACTAAGAGAGTTCTAACATTAAGTAAGAAACAATAAGTCATAACAATAGGTATCTGAAATTTTAACAAGAAAATTTAGCAATAGGTATCTGAAATTTTAATAAGAAATTTTAGCAATCGTTTATCTAAAAATTCTGAAGTATTATATAACAATAGGTATCTGAAGGGTTCTAATAACAATAGGTATCTTGAAATATTAAAGATAAACTTGTAACAGTTGGTTAATAAAGATTTAACAATTAGAATTGATTAATTAAAGACTTAATTGTTTCAGAAGATATCTAAAAGAATCAATGCCTGTCTCAGGGGAGTAATATAGATAAGGGAGTAATAAAATCTATTATTATCTCTCATTTCTTTTTATACCCATTTTGTCAGTATATATAATTTATTTGTCATCATTAAAAAGGGGGAGATTGTGAAGTCTATAAATCTGTTTAAGTAATTAAACATGATTATAAGACTTAACATCCGTTAGTTTTATGATTAACAAATAAGATTATATATAAATAAGATTATAAAGAACCAATTAGATTATATAAACAGGTTCTACTGAGAAAGGTATTTGTTTGTTAATTATGTTTCAGGATGAAATACTCTTTAGAAGAAGAAGAAGATTTTGTGAACAGAATCAGAATCAGAAGATCAGAATCAGAAGAACAAGAGTGCAGAATCTGAAGAAGATTAATCCTTAACAGAGTTGAAGCAACTGAAGAATAGAAGTGAAGACTTGAAGACTATCTGAAGAATTGAAGACTAGAAGACTATCTGAAGAATTGAAGACTAAGAAGACTATCTGAAGAACTGAAGGCAAAAGATATGAAGAAGTACAGATTCAAATATACATCTGACTGAAGACAACATGAACTGAAGAAACCAAGAAGAAGATACAAAGAAGACGAATGAAGCTACAATTCTATTATCATAAGGTAGAAGGCTTCTGAAGTTTCAACCAGTATGAAGAATTGAAGTTGTCTGAAGGACGCAACCCGTATGAAGTATTGAAGCTGTCTGACGCAACGAAGCTGTCTGAAAGACTTGAGCTGTCTGAAGTCATCAACCTGTTAAGTGTTGAAGCCGTCTGAAGAGCCAAGCCCGTCTGAAGACTCGAACCCGTCTGAAGACTCGAACCTGTCTGAAGACTAGAACCCGTCTGAAGTTTGGAAGTTGTCTGAAGCTTTAGTAATGACGTGGCATCTTTGCTGAAACCTTGCGTGAAGACTTTTCTAAGTCTCTGCTGCTAACGTTTTGGAACACATTTATGGCAACAATCACAGAGACCTTTCCCGGTGCATTTGAACTTCATACACCACTGAGAAATCTCTGCAACGCAGCATTCGCAGCAACAACAGTAGCAGCTTTACTGCAGCACCAACGTTGTACTATGTTAGAAACTCTCAAGAAGCGGTCTCACAACGGATTAAAAGAAGACTATTTGCTGTCTCTAAACGATAGTATTTCAAAGAGACATTCTTCATTTGTGCAATCTGGAACAAAGCAGAAGAAAAGCTCAGAGACTAAGCAGAAACAACCAAGGAAGATGTTTGAATAAAAATATTCAATTCAACATCTTTATCTAAATATCAAAAGAAGAATCTGCAAACAACGACTATTGATCAAGACATCACATTCAAAGAAGTAATGGTGTCAGCGAAGCAAATGAAAAAGGAGTATATGCAGAATAAGCAAAAGGGCAAATTCAACGGATACATACTCTCAAGAAAATCAGAGGAAATCAGATGCAAGCAGATGCAAGATGATGCAAGCTGGATAAAGCAGAAACAAGATGCAAGCAGATGCAAGATAATGCAAGCTGGAGCAAGCAGATGCAAGCTGGAAAAGCGATGCAAGAAATCAGAAGAATTCAAGAGAGAGAAACACTAATCATCACATCTCTCAAAACAGAGCTCATCAACAGAAGTGTCAGAACGGGAGTATTCTGAACACTCAATATGCTTAAGGAGAAGCAACCGTTTGAGAAGCTATTACACAACGCTATATGAGCCACATCATCAAAAGCTCAACGGTATTATGAATCATCTTCAACGGCTATTTCAAACAGAACATATAAATAGCCTCAAGATTGAATTTTAAGATGTTGGCATGCTGAGCATATTAACCATGCTGCCAACCTGCAGCTGCTGTTGCAATCAAGATAGATCAATTGGGATTGTTTTCAAGAAGGTTCTTGAAATCAATCAGGATGAAAATTGTTAACTAGGCTGAGTGTCTTACAGTTAACAAGAGTTGACTTGAGCTTAAAATACATCATGAAAAAGTCAACAACAATTGATCAGAGTGAATTCTCAATCGGGCTACTGATCAGCTGGTCAGTTAGTTAGATTGTACAGTTGGTCTGTTGATCAAGTGAGTTGGTTGTCGGGAAGGCAATCATGCTGTACAAATGACTATCAAACCGGGTACGGTTTGAAGCTTTGAAGATACCTTGGTATTCCAATGATACGGGTGAGAATGTAGCCCATGGAAACCAATGGTTGGAGAATAAGGCTGGAGCTAAATTTCACATCTTAAGTTAGCCTACTCTCAGAGGATGTATTCCTCATAGAAAAGACAGGGATTGTACTTAAATTCAACACTTGTATCACTGTCTATCCTTGTATTTAGTTTGTATTGATTGTATCCTGAGTAGTACTCAGTAATCTCTATGTACAAGAAGAATCTGAGTTGAGAGGTTCTAGCGAACATCTAGCTTAGATTGAGTAGCAATACTCAACACTTAGTTAAGTGTCTGAGAGCCTAGAGAGGCTTGGTGGAAGAAAGAATACTCGTGGTAGAGCCTGAAGAGGCTTGATAGAAAAGAATACTTGTTGTGTTGGCCTGGAGAGGGTTAACATGTGTATCTGTGGTTTCAGATAGTGTGACATATATGTGGCTGCAAGGGTCTGGAGGATTCGGAGTGGCACATATGTGTTGTTGTTATTAAAGCTAGTGGTGTTTGCCACTAGGACTGGATGTAGCTCACAGGGTTTGTGGCTGAACCAGGATAAATTCTGTGTCTAAGTCTCTTTCCTTAATCTCTTTTACTTACAGTTTTCATATTTACGTTGGGGATTGAAAAGTACTTTTCATAATAATCTTAACACACGATTTCAATAAAACAAGTTTTCATACAAACATACGTTAAAACGTCTCTAGTGTAGGTTGAAGTATTATAGAAGAATATATTCAGAGGGATGTCTGAAATACCTGTCTGAAGTGAGCCCAACAGGAATTCATTTCAGACACATGATATAGATGGTCTCTGATCATCTAAAGTATTTCAGAAACAGTTTCTGAAGGTACTCTTAGTAATATTCTTCAGAAGACACTAAGAGAAGTTTGTTTAAAATCAAAACAATCTTAAGTGTAAGAGAAAGTTTTAAATCTAAATCTTTCATATATTCCGCATGTTCTTAAAATAACTCTGATCTTAAGATTGGCTTTGTACAATGATCACTTAGTGTGATTGTTTATTTTAAAGATTTCCAAAATTGTCTTAAATGTCTAAAACACTATTCAACCCCCCTTCTAGTGTTGCCTGTGGTTCTAACAATCTGGTCCCCGGGGGTGATCTCAATTTAAAGTTTAGGGCGACTTTTAAAGGCTTTTTGGGCCACCTAGGTGAGGCCCATTAGCCACAGCCTATAAATAGGAGACCTACTACTAACCTAAGAGGCATCTGATACTCTCACTCTGACGACCAAGTCTAATCCCTATGGGGAGAAGAACTCGGTCATTGGAGATTTTTGAGAACATCAATTATACTAGATTTAATTTTAAATCACTTTCATCTTATGTGTGTTTATAAATCGTGTATCATTTTTTTCTAACCATTGATTCTGTAATTTTATCAAAACTAACTATATACTAAACAGGAAGTTCATTTCAATTATTCAAAACCAATTTATGCATTGTAGTGATGTTGAACCAAACTAGTTTGTTGTTTTTACTAATACTAGTTGTGTGCTCGTGCGATGCATGACAGCTGATGTAATTTATTAACAATATAATATTTATTCTTAATTATATATTAAAAACAAAAATCAAAAGTAAAAGATAAAATTATTAATTAATATATAAGGTATTGTCTATTGTATGTATAATTTGTAACAGATATATGCATCTCTTTAAAAAGTATAAATATACAAAATGAACTTTTTGAGTGAGTTGCTTCAAAGACCTATAATAAAGGAAAATTATGAGGACCATGATGTAATTCCCACAACATTACAAACATTCTATAACACGTCAATTTGCTAGTATGGATGATCCCGCGTAGGCAGGTGATTCACTCTAGATTTTGCCAATGAGTTTTTCTTTTCAGTCAAAATACTTTTTCTTTGTGAAAAATTTGCTAGCGTGTCTTTTATTTTTGACAGAGAATCTTCACAAACATAGTTGTGTATTAAACCCTTGGGTCGGGGATGGTGGTTAGGTAAAGCCCTCTCAAGAGTGGCGAGTTCAGGATTCGAACCCCTACCCTTGCAAGTAAAGTCCGTCTGAGGTCAGAGTTCACTTCCACTACGATCAATCATTGTTTGGTTTTCCAGTGTGTCTAAATATATAGGGTATGTTTGTGAGTTTAATTTTGGAGGGGAAGAGAGGAAGGGAAGGGTTTATTGGAAGCCCTTCCCCCCTTTGTGTTTGTGACTTTGAGTATTTTACAAAGTCTTTCCCTACTCTTCTCCCCCTTCCTTCTCCCTCCAATCCTTTCCTTTCCCTCCTCTCTAAACTCACAAACACACCCATAAGGAATTCAATATTAAATATATATTCCTTTTAATCAATCTTTTAAAGTTTTAATACAACTTTTTGGTGATTGATTCGTTTTTTAAGCAAGTTAACACAATTATTTTATAGGGTTTAATTACTATGTATTATCGGTATAAATTTTTTTACACACATTTAATGATGTGCTGCCACATTATTTAATAATATGACATCACATGTATTATTAAACTCATTAAATAATATAATAACACATCATTGGATGTCTGTGTATAAGTTTTTCACATTGATAATGTATAGTTATTATATTCTATCTTATAAATTGATATTTTTAAAAAAATGAATCCATCACAAAATGCAATGTTGTAAAAGTATTTTATTAGTATTTTTGATAAAATGTGTTTTTTATTATGAGAAAATAAGAGAGTTTTGATTTTTGTCCTTACAATTTTTTTTTATTTGCATCACGGTTCAACCAAAATAACACAAAACTATAAGAAATTAAGATATATCATGTTGTAAATTCATTTAAATAACCTTATTACAAGGTTTATAAAATAAAAAATTAATAATTTGTAAAATAATAAATATTTATGCGTAATTCTTAAACATATGTCTTTATTTATCTTAAAAGTATTTTAAATTAAATAAAAATAAATAAAACTGATTTTTTTTAAAAAAGATCAGTTCAACCAATTCTCACTGATTTTGAGATCTACCAATTTTTTGGGATTGAACAAACCGGGTACTCGATCAGTTCCCACTCAAACCGCCCGGTTCGGTTTTAAAACTATGCTAATACCTACGAAACAATTTTTTTTAGTTTGTCACATTACCGGTCAGTGAGTATATATTTTTTTATAAGATTTAAAACCAAAACACACTTATATTACATAGACTAATTTTTTTTACTTCAGTATTTTTATAAACAATTCACAGTTGGCAAAAAGTTAGAGGATACATAATAAAAAGGACCATGTTCCATCGTATCTGAAATTTAAGAAGCATTAATTAATGACAATATTAATCGATCATTATTTGAGTTAAAAACTTAAAATGTATTTAGTGATGCTTTATACTATTAAATATAGTTTGGGTTCAGTTAATGAGTGTCCTAAGCGCATCTCCATCCCAACACCCTTCAAAAGTTTCTTAAATAAGTATTTCATAATTTGAACACTTTTCCATACTCTTACATTATTTTTATTACTTTAAGAAAATCAATCACTTTTTTATCTCCATTCCATCAACTCTAAAAAATTTATTAAATGGATAGCACAACTCACCTATTAACCAATCACATACCACACAACAATTATTTTTTAATGTTAAGCACCGGTGCTAAAATTATATTGTAGTGTGTTAGTGCTCCATCACCCAAATTTTGTTTAGCATGTTGCTTAAATAGCTAAGAACCATCTAAGTATCACCGATGCAAATGGCCTAAGGGCACCAGTCAATGAATCCATATATAGAATTTTTTTTTCGAAATCACAGTATTAATTTTATTTTATTTTTTTTGGTAAAATGGAGGGGCTAGACCCTAAACAGCAAGACGCCTTACAAGAAGACGCCACTAGAATCCCCTAACAACAAAGTCTGAATACTGGGGGGAGGATCATCAAACACATGACAACCTAATGGAAGGGAATGTCCAAGCCTAGCTAAAGCATCAGCAACATGATTACCCTCCCTGTACACATGACTAACAGTAAAAAATCTAAATTTATTCAGCAAGGAGCGGATAGGTAACTAAAGAAAAACATGGATGATTTGAAGGAACCCCCATCTTAACGAAATTAACCGCTTTCAATGAATCACTTTCAAAGCAGACTGCACAATCCCTTCTAGTAGAAGACACCGTAGCTGCATCCAAAAAAGCCCAGAGTTCCGCAACATTAATAGAAGAATGCCCCACATTCCTGGATATCCCACACATCCAATTGCCATTGGAGTCTCGAAGCACTACGCCGCTAGCAGCCACGCCTCTATGCTGAATGACCGAACCATCGAGGTTCCACTTGCACCACCCAACATCAGGAGGGTACCACCGAATCAACGTATCAACCCCCGAATGATGAACCCGAACAGAGTATCCCAAAGAAGCTGACTGAGCAAACTCTCTAGCTTGAGATATACAGAAATATAATAGCCCTGAATTATCCCAAGACTTATTATTGAACACAATAGCATTCCTGAATCTCCAAATAGCCCAACAAGATATCCCAAAAAATAAATTCCACGGGACACCAAATACAAAGACATCCTCTACTTTAAATTTTCACTAAGCCAACTTGGGAATGCAAGGTCTGTACGCGTGGACTGATGCGGCCTATCAGCTATTGACTGCCAAAAACCCCTAACCTCTGAACACTCCAAAAGAATATGCCTATCCGTTTCCACCTCTGCATGACAAATAGCACAAGTGTTAGAGGACGCAATCCCCCTTTCCCACCTATAGCAATTCGTTTTTAGTCCTCCTTTCGAGAGCATCCAGATAAAATTCTGAGCACGAACTGGGCCCTTCCAACTCCAAATTAAACGCCAAATGCTTTGCATGGGCGATGCAGGAAAATCACGGATGAGATCATATGCTGTTTTAGTGGAGAATGAGCCATTATGTGAGAGGTTCCGAATCAGTCTGTCCTCTCCTAATTCGGGAACACCTCCCAAATGGGCATTAACTTCCGGGACAGCATGTCCAGGAAGCCAAGTAGCAAATCTATGAGAAGCCCATGAGCCATCACTCATGGAGACATCTTTCACGGAATCAAAAAGTCTCTCTTCCGGAATATCCACAGCAGCCACATCTTTCAGGACCAAGCCCGACTTCAACCAACAATCGGTCCAAAAGCGGGTTGACACACCATCACCAACTCTCCAACAAGTTCCCCTCAAAATAAATTCCCAAGAATTACATATTCCCTTCCAAATCATAGATTCATTGGGGAATCTCTTCAACACAGGGATAGTGCCACTACCTGTTTTATATTTAGTGCGAAGAAGTCTCACCCAAAGAGCATTTGGGATATTGATTAAAGCCCATCCAAGTTTCATGATTAAAGCTCTATTAAAAGAGTGGAGATCTTTAAAACTCTGAACGGCTTCCAAACACCCTCATTCACCCTACTTTTGATAAGGTGGCCAAAGCGCTCAATACACAACACAAAAATGTAGGGTGATAATGGGTCGCCTTGACAAATCCCTCTACCAGGCCTGAACTCTCTGGTTTTCTCGCCATTAAAAAGAACCTGCATTGTAGGAGTGGAGATACAAGCCATAATAATGTGAACAAGATGATCATCCAAACCCACATCCCGAAGCGTATCCTCAATAAACTCCCAACACAATAAGTCATAAGCTTTCTCCATGTCCACCTTAATAGCCATATAGCCTCTCTTAGACTTCAGCACTCTCGTAGAATGAAATATTTCCTGGGCGATAATTATATTATCTGCACTATGGCGCCCAGGGATAAAGCTACTCTGATTTTCATCCACCAAAAAAGGCATGTGACACTTTAGACGAGAAGCAATCATCTTGGTAATAGCCTTATAAATAACATTACAAAGGCTGATGGGGCGGTACTGCCGGATACTCTCAGGATGGTCCACTTTGGGGATTAAAGAGATCAAGGTCCCATTAATATTACTCACAGACTCGGGATTAGCATAGACCTCATGAATAACTCCACAAACTGAATCTTTAACTTCCTCCTAGTAAGAATGAAAGAAACAAGGATGCAACCCATCCGGACCAGGGGCTTTAAAAGCACCCATGGATTTAAAAGCATCTCTAATCTCAATAGCAAAAAATGGAGCTCCAAGATTAGTGATGGTGTCCAGGTTGAGCTTAGGAAACTGATCTCTAAAAGGCCAAGGAATTAAAGATCCTGTGAAAGAGAATAAATCTTCAAAGTACCCAACCACCAACTCCTTCAAACCTTCACAGTCCGTCACAAGAACCCAAGTATCATTAACCAAAGCCTCAACCTTATTTCTTCTTCTACGAGCAAGAGTGGACAGGTGGAAATACTTAGTATTTTTGTCCCCAAATTTAACCCAATCAGTTCTAGCCTTTTGATACCAAAAGGTTTCCTCTTGATTAAGGATCCTTTGGTATTCTCGTTCCAACTCCATGATGAATGCTTCCAGCCTTACATTCGGTGTCATTGTCAATTTTCGGAAAGCACCCTCAATCCTGTTGAGCAATTTTTGTTTCTTATAAAAAATATTCCCATAAGAAGACTTATTCCAACTAGAGGCTCGAGACTGAAAATCCAAGCAAGCATCCTCCCACTTAGTCCCTGGGTACCAAGCTACCTGAACAATTGAGAGGAAAGAAGCATCCTCCATCCAACTAGCCATAAACCCGAAAGGTTTAGAAGAAGAACGATTACTAGCATTTGAGTCTAAACGAAGTAAAAGAGGAGCGTGGTTGGACTTTAGGGAGGGAAGGTGAATAATTACAGCATATGGGAAACGAGTTTTCCACAAAGTGTTGGACAAAGCTCTATCCAATCTTTCACGAACATCCCTCCAACACCAAGTAAAAGGTGGACCTTGAAACCCACAATCTGATAAGCCACAAATATCAATGCAGTCACGAAAGTCCCTCATAGAGTTACGGATAGGAACATTACCACCAAACTTTTCTGATTCTGAAAGAATAGCATTAAAATCCCCTAGGACCAACCAAGGGATATCAATACTTACAGCCAATGTCTTAAGAGCGCTCCAGAGATTTTTCCTTAAACTCAATCGAGGTGACCCATAGACAGCCGTGAATAACCATGGATCAGAACCATCCTTTGGAGAGATACAACAATGAATAAACTGAGCATGACTAAAAATCACATCAATCTTAATATCATTATTATCCCAAAGTATCCAAATACCACCCGACAAGCCTATTGCATCAACCCTCAAAGACTTTGCAAACTGCAACTTTTTTATCACTTGATCAGCTTGGGTACCACTTATACGAGTCTCCAACAAAACTAAAATATCAAAAGAATATCTGTTTCTCAAGTCTTTCACGAGGTGGGGTAAAGAACGAGACCCTGCACCCCTAACGTTCCAGGAAAGGAACTTCATTAAAACACCAATTAATGAGAACTAAGGGTCAACACCCCCTGGGCATCCAAAGACTTGTCCGCTACCGCCCTCATATGACTATCATTTTTTGCATCAGACTTTGCATCCACGTTTTGTTGTTCTAGAAGAATAGACTGTTGGCTCCTATGACTATCACCGTCCAGAGGTTTGCTTGAGGAAGCATGGGCTCTGCCCAGGATTCTGGGACCCAAGGCCATGCAAGAATTAAAGAAATCTTGGTCTTGCATATCCTTGGGAACAAAATCTTCCAGCTCGGCATTGAGCCATTTGGGCGGAGAAGATACCGCACGTGCCGCATCCTTAACACCTTTGAACCCGACACGTGACTTTGCATGGAGACCCACTCTCCCTTTAGCCATCAGTTTCTGTGCACCTGACTTCCCATGACTTTGCTGGCCCACCTCAGATTGAGTACCTGGCAACCCCTGCTTTGGAGCACACGCTGACGTCGTAGCTGGCTTACATAAACCTGTTGACTTCGCAATCTTCAACCCCTTTGACTCACCAGAATTTAACTTGATCCCACTTTTTTGAAATGGCTTACTTTTTTTCGGGATTGATATCCCTACTTTCTCGCTATCAGCTGCCTTATTTTTCTCCAATACAACATTTTCAATAACCACCAAATCCTCAGAAATGTTTTCTGCCTCCTCCCCAACCTCCGGGATATTATCTAAGATATTAAAACGAGATCCTCCTTGTTTTGAATTTGCCTGGGAGATACGATTCCCCTTGATTTCCGCCTTGGATTTCTGTGCTCCCTCTGCTCCGTTAGCTCGTCGTCTACCTCCCTTCTGGACCATCATCCACGGTCCAAAGCCGCCGTCCGCCGCTTGAGAATTCTGAACCTTGTCCTCACCCATATCTTTTGGAGCTACCCCGTCATTCTTCTCCAAAGGTCCTTGAGCGTCGTCCTTCTTTCCCTCCTCCAGCAACGGACATGATTCCTTGCGATGCCCATAACAGCCGCACTGAAAACAAATCAGATGGAGTCCCTCATACTCAACCCTATACCGCCGTCCATTCAGTTCAAATATGGAGATCAGAGGTTTTTTAATATTAACCTCAGTGCAAATGCGGGCAAATTTTGCTCTTTCAGTATGCAATTCCCCTAGTCCCACAACTTTCTCCTTCAGGGTATTCCCATTTATCTTCACTGTACGTCCCAGAGTATCACCAATACGCCTAAGAACATGTGGATCATAGTACTCCACAGGGAGACATGGGATACGTACCCAAGCTGCAACATTTGTCAGATCATCCTCAAAGGGGAAGAACTCAGGCTTCCACTTCTGAATCACCAGGTAATGATCTTGAATCATCCAGGGACCATTCTCAAAAACAGCATCTAAATCATCCAAGGAATTAAAATTTACCAAGAAATACTCATTCTCTAGATCAATCACCTCCATACCAGACCTGGGTTGCCACATTTTGGACAGTCTAGCTTTGAGCATACGGAGACCAATCCTGCGCCCCAAATGTTTAATGATAACAACGTGTTTCCATGGAGAACAAATACGCTTTCTTTCCTCCTTAGACAATTGGACCATCGGGCATAAGGGATCAAACAGAGAGAACTCATCCTGGTCATCTTCTTCCTCACTCCCTGACTCCATACTACCTTCCTCTTCTTCACTGCTACTACCCTCCTCAAGAATCTCCTCATCTCTCACCCCCATACAAATATCTTTGTAAGAGACTAATCCCCTACTTAATTTCAAGCCTGTTGCAGTCTGAAAAATAGAGGTTTCAGTCCCTGGAGGAACCTGATTCATACCCAAAGAGGAATCCAAAGGTGTCTCAGGAACCAAAGAACACACCGGAGAACCACCTGATGCAGCCGCCTTCTGTTTGTTTGTACTACGTTGCAAGATATCAGCTTCTTCTTTCGAGAGAGAAAGAGTCTTTCACTCTCGCTCTCCATCTTCGTTCTCTAAATGGTGTATTACCTTTTTTAGTATTAATTTTATTTGTAACATTAAATACTACACAATCTTATAAAATCATTTTAATGTGGGTTCTTTAACTATTGTCTTTAGACACTCCTTAGGATTTCTCATATAATTTTTACAGGGTTCTTCTGGGGTGAAGTGGTGTATCGGTATGTCAGTTTTTTTTACCTGATATAGTGGGTCAAATTATCTGTTAATGTTAAAATTTAAAATTTAATATAATTACAATTAAGGACATATATTATTGTAGAAAAATAGGGTATTATTTTGTGACATCCAAATCATTCACTAAAACTATTTAAATTCACTACAAACATTAATCAAAATATTCAAATAAAAAGTTGATTTTTTTTACCAAAAACAAAACCCTATTTTTTTTAAAATAAAACATTTTTTATTAAAATATTTACTAAAAAACATTTTTTAAAACAAAAGTCACCAAATTTAAATTCTGGGAATCCCACACAATTTCCCACATATTACAGACCCACAAAATAATTTTTACAAAAATTTCTAGTATAAATTGATTTTTAATTGAATTAAGAATATTTTCTAATAAACAATACATTAAAAATACATTTTTGTCAAAAGTTAACAAATTTATAATTATGGGCATCTCACATCATTTGCCACGAATTATATGACCCAAAAATATTTTTTACAATTTTTTCTGATATAAAAGTGATTTTTAATTTTTAATTGAATTAAAAACAATTTTTCATTAAAAATCATATTAAAAATACTTTTTTGTCCATAATTAATAAGATTTAAATTTTGGGCATCTCATATCATTACCCATGAATTATACAACCCAAAAATATTTTTTACAATCTTTTTTTGGTATATACGTGATTTTTAAGTGAATTAAAAATATTTTTCATTAAAAAATAAATTACGAATACATTTTTTGTCCATAATTTACCAAATTAAATTTTAGGTATACCACACCATCCCTCACACCACAAGACACCCAAGAATCAAATTAAAAAAATAGATGTTGAGTGCTCACATTGTTCCCCAATGTAGCCAATGTTAAAGGTTAGAGTTTCTAACCTTACTATTGATGAAACCACCATACTTTAAACATGTCAATCATCCAATGTCCATCAATCCATCAAACTTCTTATTCAATGTAAGGCACATACCAAAGGACCTTAAAATGATTTTTGCAATTTTTTCCGGTGTAAATGTGATTTTTAATTGAATTAATATTATTTCATTAAAAAAATCACTAAAATTACATTTCTTGTCCAAAATTCACCAAATTTAAATTTTGGGCATCTAACACCATTCCTCACACCATAAAGACACCCATGAATCAAATTATAAAAATGGATATTGAGTGCTCACATTGTTCCTCAAGGTAGCCATTGTTAGGGTTAGGGTTTCTAAATTTACTATTGACGAAATCACCCTATCTTAAACATGTCAATCATCTAATGTTCACCAATCCATTCAACATTCGTATCCAATGTAAGACACATACCAGATGATACAAAAATAATTTTTGCAAAATCTTTCGGTGTAAAGGTGATTTTTAATTGAATTAACAACATTATTCCATTAAAAATCACTAAAATTTTATTTTTTGTTCAAAATTCGCCAAATTTAAATTTTAAGCATCCCAAACCATCGCCACGTATTATAGGATAAAAATGATTTTTTACATAGTTTTTTGCTACAAAATTGTTTTTAAATTTAATTAGCAATGTTTTTCATTAATAAATTCCCTAAAAATTTA
Source organism: Sesbania bispinosa (assembly GCA_026901365.1). Lineage (NCBI taxonomy): Eukaryota > Viridiplantae > Streptophyta > Magnoliopsida > Fabales > Fabaceae > Sesbania > Sesbania bispinosa. Next base: position 68,114 of record QLOH01000089.1, read on the forward strand.
TATTTTATTCAAAATTCATCAAATTAAAATTTTGGGCATCCCACATTACTACTCACGTATTATAGGACCCAAAAATGATCTTTTAAAAAATTTCTAGTATTAAGATGATTTTTAATTAAATTAATAGTAGTTTCATTAAAAAATTTCACTATACTTACATTTTTTGTCCAAATATTCACCAAACTTATTTGTGGGCACCCACACCATCCTTACAAATAAGGAGAGCCAAAAATATTTTCTTCATATTTATTTTCATTCAAATGTGATTTTTTTTATGTAACAATTTTCCTTTACCAAAATAAAAACTTAAAATATTTTTTTGTCCACAAGAAACTAAAATGTTTTTTTTAAAATCATGCACAAATTTTATTGCATTGTAATTTAATAAATTTTAGCCATTTGGCTTTACATAACTCAAACCTATCATTGTCTCATTAAAATTAAAATTTAAATACTAAAAGTATAAGTTCAAATTGATCAATGCATGAAAACCAAGACTCAATCACTAATACGTTAATGGACTGATAAAAATTATATCAGTTCAACAAAAAAATTGACAAAAAAAATGACATCAGTCCGAGAAAAAATTGATAAAATGGAATAAAAAGGTTGATAAAAAATTGATATTGGTTTGATAAAAAAAAGCCACATGTTTGACAAAAAAAAGTCGACAAAAAATGGCCAAAGTACAATCTAAAATAAGGCATTCCACAAAAAAAAAAGACAAAGAAAACCACAAAAAATGGTATCATTTCAATAAAAAAATGGCATGAGCTCAAATACTTCTAATAATATGAAGGGTCACATAGTAATATCACTTACATTTTTAAAAATAAGGAAGGATCTAATAGAAATTATTAAATGACCAGTTCAGCAAGTATCGGGTATTCCGTAAAAAAAAGCAAGTATCGGGTATTCAATCTAGACCTTTGAATATTTTAATAATATATCTCATGGCTACAAAACTGTGAGGCACCGATATAACACCCGCGAGGTGCTTTTGACATTAGACGTTTCCATTTTATATATTAATTATTATTTTAGAAGCATTAATGACAATAATTAGTTATTATTTGAGTTAAAAGTTTTAAACGATATTTTTCTAATTGTACAAAAAAATACTATATTCAAATTTCTTAATGATAATTTTAATTGATCATAACTCAATAACTATTCATAAAAAAGTTAAGTGAACCGACAAATTATTATATATCAATTACCAAATAAAAAATTGTATAAGATAAAGATAATAAATAAAATTCGTTAATATCAATACTAGTAGTTAGTGACTATTTTAGAACATTGTTAAAAAAATGAAGGCACCATATATTATTAAATACGACTATTTTGAATAGATATTAGATATTACTTTGAAATTATTTAATAATATTATATATTGTTAAATTCTTGTTAAATATTAGCTATTAAATATAAAAATTCCTATACATGTAATTAGAATATATATATTTGACGAAAATGTTAATTATGAATAATAAACTGAGAAAAATATTTGAGAAAATTGTTTAAAAAATAAGTAAATAGCATTATAAATTATCAAACATTAATTATGAAATAAAAATCATTTTATATGATTAAAATATGAAGTATTAAGATTAGTTCATAGCAGTGGTAATTTTCAATTACTATTTAAAAAATTATTTTAAAAATAATCAAATAACATTATATGTGTGTATTTGTGTATGTCATGGACCAAAGCTAAATAGTTGTGACTCAATTAACAAGAAGGACCGCCCATCGTAATAACGATTACATATACCATAGAAATTGTTTTTACCGACACTAGCAGTTCATTTGGTGGTCGAACATAGGCCTAACGTTGGGAATGAATCCTATTACTTTCGATCTCAATTGCGCTGGTCTGGTTCAATGGGGCTGTGAATTCCGATGATGGTAAGAGGGCTACGAGGTACAATTGGGAATTTTTGGGATTAAAACCCTAGAGGGAGAGGCACATGATTAGTTTTAATGACTCTTTTAATCCGAGCCTTATATTTTAATCCCATGGCTAATATTAAACCCTCTCACTCTCATATAAAATTGTCTTTCTCACTAGATATGTCCCCTATGTATGTATATATATATATATATAGGATGGTTATAATTACACCGGTGTAAGTTACATCGAGTGTTACACCGCTGAATAATTTTTTAATGGATCATTGTATTAAATAATCCACCGTTGGATTGAAAGTTACTATTATATAGATCACATATATAAAATTTTACATTAATCCGAAATTATTTAATATGTTATTGAGATGTCTCAAGATTAACGTTATATATACATTTGAAATATATGAAAAATCCAACCATTTGATTATCAAGTTATTAGTGTCAAAATTTTACAAAATTTGGTACATATAATCATGATGATGAACAAACATAATTCAACGGTTGGATTACTAAAAAACATATTCGATTTGTAGTTATTAGCGGTGTAATACTTGGTGTAACTTACACCGGTGTAATTATAACCCTCCTCATATATATATATATATAACCGGTGTAATTATAACCCTCCTCATATATATATATATAGAGAGAGAGAGGAGGGATCAACTTACACCAGTGTAAGTTACACCAAGTCTTACACCGTTGAATAACTTTTTATCAGATCATTGTATTAAGTAATCTACCGTTGGATTGAAAGTTACTATCATATAGATCATAAATATAAAATTTTACTTTAATCCGAAATTATTTGATATGTCATTGAGATGTCTCAAGATTAACGTCATATATACATTTGAAATATATGAAAAAAGGGACCATTTGATTATCAGTTTATTAGTGTTCAAATTTTATGAAATTTTGTACAGATAATCAAGATAATGAATAAATATAATACAACGGTTGGATTAATAAAAATCACATTCGATCTAGAGTTATTAGCGGTGTAAGACTTGGTGTAACTTACACTGGTGTAAGTTGATCCCTCCTCATATATATATATATATAGAGGAGAGTTATAATTACACCGGTGTAAGTTACACCAAGTGTTACACCGCTGAATAATTTTTTAACGGATCATTAAATTAAATAACCCACCGTTGGATTGAAAGTTACTATCATATAGATCATACATATAAAATTTTACATTACTCCGAAATTATTTGATATGTCATTGAGATGTCTCAAGATTAACGTTATATATACATTTGAAATATATGAAAAATCCAACCATTTGATTATCAAGTTATTAGTGTCAAAATTTTACGAAATTTCGCACATATAATCATGACGATGAACAAACATAATTCAACGGTTGGATTACAAAAAAACATATTCGATTTGTAGTTATTAGCGGTGTAATACTTGGTGTAACTTACACCGGTGTAATTATAACCCTCCTCATATATATATATATATATATATATATATACATATATAGGAGGGTTATAATTACACCGGTGTAAGTTACACCAAGTGTTACACCGCTAAATATTTTTTTAACGGATCATTGTATTAAATAATCCATCGTTGGATTGAAAGTTACTATCATATAGATCATACATATAAAATTTTACATTAATCCGAAATTATTTTATATGCCATTGAGATGTCTCAAGATTAACGTTATATATACATTTGAAATATATGAAAAATCCAACCATTTGATTATCAAGTTATTAGTGTCAAAATTTTACGAAATTTGGCACATATAATAATGATGATGAACAAACATAATTCAACGGTTGGATTACTAAAAAACATATTCGATTTGTAGTTATTAGCGGTGTAATACTTGGTGTAACTTACACCGGTGTAATTATAACCCTCCTCATATATATATATATATATATGAGGAGGGTTCAACTTACACCAGTCTAAGTTACACCAAGTCTTACATCGCCAAATAACTTTTTAACAGATCATCGTATTAAGTAATCTACCGTTGGATTGAAAGTTACTATCATATAGATCATACATATAAAATTTTATATTAATTTGAAATCATTTGATATGTCAGTGAGATGTCTCAAAATTAACGTCATATATACATTTAAAATATATGAAAAAAATGACCATTTGATTATTGGTTTATTAGTGTTCAAATTTTACGAAATTTTACACAGATGATCAAGATGATGAATAAACATAATACAACGGTTGGATTAATAAAAATCACATTCGATCTAGAGTTATTAGCAGTGTAAGACTTGGTGTAACTTAGACTGGTGTAAGTTGAACCCTCCTCTCTATATATATATATATATGAGGAAGGATCAACTTACACCAGTGTAAGTTACACCAAGTATTACACCGCTTATAACTACAAATCGAATGTGTTTTTTAATAATCCAACCCTTAAATTATGATTATTTGTGTCAAATTTCATAAAATTTGGACATTAATAACTTCATAATCAAATGGTTGGTTTTTTCATATATTTCAAATGTATATATGACATTAATCTTGAGATATCTCAATGGCATATCAAATAATTTCAGATTAGTGTAAAATTTTATATATACGATCTATATGATAGTAACTCTCAATCTAACGGTAGATTACTTAATAAAATGATCGGTTAAAAAATTATTACACGGTGTAACTTACACTGATGTAAGTTGATCCCTCCTCTATATGTATATGTATATGTATATGTATATGCACACATGGATTCATAGAAAGGAATAGACTCAAGCCAAGTTGATATATAAAAAGAATTAATGATAATATTAATTAATTATTATTTAAGTAAAAAGTTAAAATATATTGATGATATTTATATCATTAAATATATCAATCACTAAATATATTAGTCAATTATTATTTTATAAGCATTAATGGTAATATTAATTAATTAATATTTGAGTTAAAAATTTAAAAGCATTTAATGATATTTGATGTAGTTAAATATAAACATTAAATATATATATATATATATAATATACATATTAAATTTAAGATCCATTTGAATTGGATTAGTATTTACTATTTATTGGTAACTAGTAAGAACTTTGGGTACCTTACATTAGATGTGCTTAAATTTCATTGCAACACTATATTAAAATTTCATAATGATAATGTTAACATTGATCATAGCTTGAAAAAAATTAAAAAAAATGACTTGAAAAATTATTATATATTAATTTTAATTATCAAATATAAAATTTCTATGTATATTGTAATATTAATAATCAAAACTAGTTAATTTCAATGGTAATAAACAGTCATTATTTTGGAAAATCATTTAAAAATTGAATGACACAATTTTATTAAAACAACTATCGTGTGTCTCTCTCTCTCTCTATATATATATATGAGGAGGGATCAACTTACACCCGTGTAAGTTACACCAAGTCTTACACCGCTGAATAACTTTTTATCAGATCATTGTATTAAGTAATCTACTGTTGGATTGAAAGTTACTATCACATAGATCATACATATAAAATTTTACTTTTATCCGAAATTATTTGATATGTTATTGAGATGTATCAAGATTAACGTCATATATACATTTGAAATATATGAAAAAAGGGACCATTTGATTATCAGTTTATTAGTGTTCAAATTTTATGAAATTTTACACAGATAATCAAGATGATGAATAAATATAATACAATGATTGGATTAATAAAAATCACATTTGATCTAGAGTTATTAGCGGTGTAAGACCAAGTGTTACACCGCTAATAACTACAAATCGAATATGTTTTTTAGTAATTCAACCGTTGAATTATGTTTGTTCATCATCAATATTATATGTGCCAAATTTCATAAAATTTTGACACTAATAACTTGATAATCAAATGGTTGGATTTTTCATATATTTTAAATGTATATATAATGTTAATCTTGAGACATCTCAATGGCATATCAAATAATTTCGGATTAACGTAAAATTTTATATGTATGATCTATATGATAGTAAATTTCAATCCAGTGGTGGATTATTTAATACAATGATCCGTTAAAAAAAATATTTAGCGGTGTAACACTTGGTGTAACTTACACCGGTGTAATTATAACCCTCCTCATATGTGTGTGTATATATATATATTAGTTATTACTTAAAAACTTTAAAAATATTTAACGATATTATATATTTTCAAATATTGTGTATTCAATATAAAAACTTCCTATAAACATAACTAGAATATTAAATATTATGATACTAACTTTCAATCCAATGGTAGATTAATTAATACAGTGATCTGTTAAAAAGTTATTTAGCGGTATAATACTTGGTGTAACTTACACCGCTGTAAGTTACACCAAGTATTACACCGCTGATAACTACAAATCAAAAGTGTTATTTAGCATTAATCCAACCGTTGAATTAAGTCTATTTATTATCGTGATTATTTGTGTCAAATTTTATAAAATTTTAACATTGTTTACTTAGATAATCAAATGGTTGGTTTTTTCATATATTTCATATGTATATATGACGTTAATTTTGAGACATCTCAATGACGTATCAAATAATTTTGGATTAATGTAAAATTTTTTATATATATGATCTTGTTTGTTGTGAAAATTTTCAATTGAAATTGAAAACTCTCTTGATTCTGAAAGTACGATCTGAGACTAGAATCTGAATCCTCCAAAGGTTCTTTTTAAAACCAGGTTTACTTAGAAAACGTATTCAAAGAGTAACAGAATTTTGAATCATTTGTTTTCTAAAAGAAAATAACTTCAAAAATCAGTTTTGAAGATTAAACAAACTTTCAAAGAGATGAAGATTAAAAGACAAAGTGCAAGAAATGAAAGTGCATAATTTTAAATAAAAGAAAGAAAAAGTTTCAGAAATTAAACAAAAGAAAAGGAAAAATTGCGAAAAAGTAAGTGCAGAAATTAAACAAATCAAAGAAAAATTGCAAAGAATGTAAAGAACAGAATTTAAATCAAAGAAAAGAAAATGGCAGAATTGTAAATGACATTAATTAAAAGTTGGTTTGGATACACATACTGGACACTCTCCTTAGTAAACCAATGAGTCGTTTTCGATATTAGACGTTGGGTGTTTCAGAGAAATTTCAGTAAAATGAAATCCAACCACCGTTACATCAGAATTTGACCTATTTATAGACTTCTATCCTAACAGACACTTAACTGGATTTTGACACGTTTACAAGCCTATATTACGTGTCAAATTTCTAAGTATGCCACGCGTTGAAATCAGCAACAGTCTTCAATCTCTCAATAACTGACTGCTTGAGATTTTGACACCTGTCTTCAGATAGTAACGTTCACTAACTGCTCCACTTGAAATTGAACGCTCTTTGAACAAACTTCCATTAACCGCTCCATTTGAAATTTGAATGTCTTTTGAATGACTCTCCAGTAACTGTCTCATTTGAAATTCAAATATCCTTTGAGACGTTTCTCAGTAACTGCTTCTGTCTTCATGAATTCTTCTAAGTTACTAGACTCCTTTCAAAATTGAACCAGATTTCGATTTTGATCAATTGTCAACCCATGTCAGGAAACTTAACCAAATATTGACTGATTAATTTCCCTTAAGTTTCCTTCGTATTCAAAATACCTTTCGAATTCGAATAGGCACTTAATCAAAGATATGCATTCATTTTGAATACATATAACAGAATACCTTCTATTTCCAATTCAACATGTAAACTCCAAACTCCACTAAGTTATAGTATCTTTCAATTCATAATCCACCTTTCGAATCTTCTAGTGTATACCTCGAATTCGAAGATACCAATATTGTAATAACTTGGTAAAATTTGTAAATTTCACCCCAACAGATGCCCCCTTAAAATATTAGTTTCGAGGAATATATAAACTTCAGTAGAAACTAATATTTTAATTACATGAGGTAGTCATTCAAAACATAATCTCTTTCAATTCAAAAGTCACTTTCGTTTTGAATGGTTCACGTTGGCAGCAACAGTTTTTTTAGCTCTGTAGATTCTCTTTATATGATTCTCATTCCCATATTCATTAAACGTAGGTTCGGATTATAACTTATTTTCGAAATCAACCACTGAACAAACTCTATCTAATGAATTTGAACAGAAGGAGTCTTCGAAAGATAAAAGTGAAGAAAAAGAACAAAGTGTGAGTTCTCCTCCAACATCTCGACTAGAAGATGTGAGTCTTCAAAAGGAAACAGAATCAAAAGAAGAAAAGGAAGAAGAAGGTGATGTCCAAGGCACTAACATGGAAGGGGTTGAACCATGTTCAAAGGATAACGTTGAAAAAGAGTCTAATCCTGAGTCTTCTCAGTCGAAAGAGAAAGAAACAGAAAATCTGACTAAGGCAACCACTTTGATCAAGGATCCCCCTCAAGATCAATCAAAAGTTGACATCCCTTCGACTCCATTCAAAGAATCTACCATTCCTAAAAATCCTTCTGAACTTCAGAGTGAAATGACTGCTGCTCCTTAAAGTGTCCCTTTGAATCTTTCAAAAGACATGCCTAATTCATCCAAAAAGTCTCCTACACCTTCAAGCTTACAAGAATGCCTGCATGTATTGGATGAGAACCTTTTTGCTGTTCTGGATCTTTTGACATGGTGCAACCTAAGTCATGGTGCTCCTAGATAGAAAACATGCTTACAATTCCAACCTGTCCAACCTATCTCTACTAGTAAACAACACAACAATGCAATTCCAACTTACCTTGAGAGTCCAACCTACCTATTCTATCTCTATTAGTAAACAACAAAACCTTGAAACCTACCTACCTAACCTACCTTGAGAGTGCAACCTAAGTTATGGCGCTCCTGGATAGAAAACATGTTTGCCTTGAAAGTGAACCTACCCATTCTACCTATTTTATCTCTATTAGTAAACAACAAAACCTTGCATAAGCTTACTATTAACAAAACCCAGCAAAACAACAAAGCCTCATCTCAGCGCATCAAATTCAGAGAACACATGCACAAAGGAAACGACTCCAAACAATCAAACTGAATAGAAATATATAGCCAATAGCAACATAGCCTTATCTCAATGCATCAAATTCAGAGAACAAATATGCACAGAGGCAACAAATCCTAACACAATAAATCCCAATAGAAATATAATGCAAATAGCAGCAAATTCATGATTACAAATAACAACCAGTCCCAACAGTAGCCTAATGCACATAGCAACATCTCAATAACTCCTAAACACAATAACATAGTAGCCTAAGCATAATAAATTCCCAATAAAACAGTTGAACCATAGTTCATGATTACACTTGTTTCACTACGACATAACACCCACGATTGCACTTGAATCACATAAACGTATCCCGAGTAGCCTGAAATCACAAAAAAAAACTCAGCAACATGATTATTATTTGGTGTTTTCAGTTACTTTAAACAAATAAACAAACAACGGTAATAATGAAGCTCACCTAATCAGAGTCAAAATATTGTGATGGGAAATATATGTCATTATCTTCATTCTGAACAGTGTTTGCACCTCTAGCTTGTTGTGTATGCTCATCTCTTTGACTTTGAGGGAAAGTGACTCTATTATGTCCAAGAACCTTGCAAATAGAGCATTTTCCCCTTCTAGGCACCACTAGACCAGCACGTTTGGATTGACTCCCACCACGCCCTTTAGTCCTAGCAAGCACGAGGTCTCTCAAGTTATCTAATCCAAACTGAGTGCAAGAACTCCCATCTCCAGCAACACATGATTTCCTTGCCTCGCTTTCCTTAATGCTTCTAAAGTCTTTTCTTGGAGGTTGTTGTAGTCATTTGCTGAGTGTTTCTTCAAGTTGGTCAAAACTCTAAACAAGTACATCAAGTCATCATCTCTAAGGGACATTGATGAGTCCCAAGAATTGATTTCATCACCCTCTCCGAAGTTGGAGAGCATAGTGTCTCATTAGCGTATATAGATTTCATGTTTAATTGTAGAATGTGAGCTTGGTTGGAGTCTCTCTCAAAGAATAAGTTCATAAACCTTAACCCTAATCTCCATGTTCCACACTAGACTACTTGATATCAATATAATCCATATAATGGATAGAGTCAAAGAGCAAGTGCTTAATCCTACTCGATTCAAGGTAATTTAATTTTTTTGGGGTGATTTATTGAGTTTAATTAAATTTTTAATTAATTTATTTTCATAATATACCAATTAAAATATTATAAATTAGGAGAAAAGTTAGAAATTTGTGAAAATAATTATGTTAATCCTCTTTTAAGTTGGAGAGTACAATGTGTCATTAAGGATGTGGGTTTAATTGAATTTTTAATTAATTTATTTCCATAATATACCAATTAAATCATTATAAATCAGGAGAAAAGTTAGAAATTTGTGAAAAAAATTGTGTTAGCCCTCTCTTATATAAGTTGGAGAGTACAATGTGTCATTAGAGGACGTGGGTTTCATGTTAATAGGATACGAACATGGTTAAAGCTTTGCATCCCTTAAAGCATAAGTTCACAAACCATAACCCTAACCCCATGTACCATACTAGGCTACTCGATGTCAATGTGACCCAAGTAACGATTGGGTTAGGGAGCAAGTGGACTCAATTAACGAAACAATTGATGATTATAATGCCATTGTGGTTGACTGAACTTATGCTTGTGAGAGACTGAGGTTTAGGCTAAGAAACTTTAAATTATCGTTGTGGCTTTCCAACAACCTTAGTCATTGAAGTAACTTGACACATGGAACAATTCATGGTTGGGAAGCCATTGTGACCACCTGATATCGTGCTTACTTTTTTACTTATTCAAAATTATAGTACTTGGAGTACATATTGTATGAACAACAATTAAAAAATCCAACGCCTATGGGTGGAAGTAATTTTTAATTATTAAGCCATGTTTCAAAAATAATTTATAATTTAATTTCCTATGAGTAAATTAAATTTTAAATTATTCAAGAGACACCACATCCAATACAAAATTCACTAGATAATCCCATAAATATATGTAAATGAACCATTGTAGTGGTATATATTCACTTCAATAAAATGGAATTCCAAAATTGGATAATATTTGGCCAAAAATCAATTTATTTTAACTAATTCAATTAAATTAAAGTACTTAGAGAGTAAAATATCTTGACCCAGTAATTAGGATGAGTGACTATCAAAGAAAGGTCCAAAATAACATCTAAAAATGCTCCGATCTAGAAATTAAACAAAAAATGAATTTTCAAATTTTAAATAATTAAGAAATGAATAACATAACAGTAAAGTAATAAAAATATTTAATTATTTTAAAAATTACAAAAGCTACTTATATGAAATCTAGACATCATTATGACACAGTGCGAAAAACGCAGTTGCAAACAGTTATACAGATGTCGCACTTTCCCACGTCTCCATTAGCCGCGAGGGGGGAAAGCGCGTGTTCAGGAGGTGGTAATCTTCAACCTCTCATCCGGTCAAAACGACCCAGTTTCTGCAAACAGGTCTTCTCGACCAGCCATGTTTTAATGTAGTTTTCCTTTTCTCACATAATTTTACATAATTTCAATAGAAATTGACTTGAGTATAATCCTATCACACTTTACTATCAAATAGAGCAATTTTCATGATAAAAAATGGCTGTCAAAATACAAAACGAAAATGAAGTTCTGAAATGGGTTCTTCATGATAAAAATGATAATTCTCCATTCCTTTTTTCTGATCAGTAAGTTGAATTTTCATATAAATTACTTTTTAATGAACAATTTTTATAATAATCCTTAATTAAGGTATAAATTATGAAGAGTTACCTTTGCGAATGACTTACATAATTGTTTGGTAGACATAAATCAAGAGTCTAAGATTAAGAAACTACAAAATTTAAAATATTTAATAAAAATATTCTAATTTTTAAAAAATAATAGTTTTAAATTCTTAAAACTTTGTTAAACTAATTGGTAAGTGAAGGATATTTTAGTCTTTACAGCCCATTAGGAAATTGTATATTTTTTAATTATTTTTATCTATACAATTTTTTTCTCTTACATTTTTCTTATCACACCTGATTTTTACTAATTTGATATTTTGGTTCTTATAATTAATTTTTGTTCTGTAAAATATATATCTATTTTAGTTCCAGTCTTTGTAAATATTTTTTTTTTATTTCTCACAAAATAGGTGGATAATGTTAACCATATGGATTTCAAGTACATGGAAAATCAGCCTTTATAATTTCTTAATTTATGAGAATTAAAATTAAAAGAAAAACTTTGCGAGGATAAAAATATAATCGAGTATATTTGATAAGAACCAAACATATAATATAATCTTTAGAATTTAACATTCTTTAAAAGTGAACAATGTCTTTAAAAAAAGTGGGTTCGAGCCGGGTTGAGGTGAGTTGGCTCACATTTTAATTTTTATTTAATTTATATATTTTTAAGTCATTTTTATAATTTTTAATATTTTTTTCTAATTTTTTGACCTTTTTTATTTTTTTTATTTTTTTTAAATTTTTAAGTTAGGCGAGCCAGTCAGGCAGCCCACCTAACCCACCAACCCGCGGTGGGTCGAGCCGAGTTGGTATTTTTTCAGCTCACCAGAAAAGTGAGCCAACCCGACTCCACTCACTTTTAGCCTAACCCGTGGTGAGCCAACTCGGGTGAGCCGGGTTGGCTCACTTTGATAGCTCTACTGAAGATTGACGTGTTGTATAATGTACAAGTGCATGCATATGCGTAGAGCCGGCAAAATGGGCTAGCCCGACCGGGCCGGCCGCAAAAGCACGCAAAAATGTAGGGCTCAGGCACCTATTTTAGAAGCCCGAATAACTTCTGAGTTTTTTAGTCCGACCCGATAAAAGCCCATTGCCCGTAAAAAGGTCGGGTAGCCCGCAAAAACCCGTAAAAAAATCGGGCTACCCGCAAAAAGGTAGGGCTCGGGCACCTATTTTAGAAGCCAGAATAACTTCCGGGCTTTTTAACCCAACTTGATAAAGCCCGCTACCCGCATCAAAGCGCGTCGGGCCGGGTAGCCTGAATTGCCACCTATACATATGCGTGTAAAGCAAAGACTTTATACTTTATTTACTTTTGGGCTAATTCCATGTGGGTTTGTAATTGTTTGGCTTGGGGTTTATTATCATTTTTTTTCTTTCCTTTTTTGTTTTTCATCTTCCTATCGGTTTAACATTTTGTATGGGTTGGAGTACCCCTTGCACTCCCTTTTAATTAATTCACTTTGCTTAACAAAAAAAACACCTGACTTTTACTAATTTGATATTTTGGTTCTTATAATTAATTTTTGTCCTGTATAATATATATCCACTTTGGTTCCGGTCTTTGTAAATATTTTTTTATTTTATTTCTTACAAAATAGATGGATAATGTTAACCATATGGATTTCAAGGACATGGAAAATCATCCTTTATAATTTCTTAATTTATGAGAATTAAAATTAAAAGAAAAACTTTGCGAGGATAAAAATATAATCGAGTATATTTTATAAGAACCAAACATATAATATAATCTTTTAGACTTTAACATTCTTTAAAAGTGAACAATGTCTTTCAAAAAAAGAACTAATGTGGTAATAAATTATACATTTAAATTATTTGCATGTATTAGTTATATTTAAAATATAAAAAAATAATGTGGGATAAATCCTAACTAAAATACATTCTAATATTCAGATTAATTTTATAAATTTTTAAATAATTGAAAATTTAGAATATTTATAATATTTACACTTTAATATATTTTCTTACAATTGTAATATTTTTTATCGATAAAAATGTAGACTTTGGGCACTTATTTTAGAAATATGAATAATTTTCGAGTATTTTAGCCCTGCCTAATAAAACCCGCTACTCAGATCGGACTGTTAGGTCGAAAAGCTCGAATTGTCAGCTCTACACCAAGATGTGGATGTTCCCAACTCCATTAGGAACCATATGGTTATGAGTGTTCATATCTCATCCACTCCAATGCAAATCGCATAAACCAAATCAAAAATCGAAATAAAAAAATACGAAAACCTCAAGTGTGTGTTTGGATTATCGTTTGCAAACTTGGGTTTAGATGGATGTGATTTGAAGGGAACTTGAGTTTGTATAAATATGATTTTTTATTTGGATAATTTGTTGTAAACGTAAATTTAAGAAAATGAATGTTGTTTGAATAATATTTTATAAATCACGTTTGTAGATATAATTACTAAAAAAGACATTTTTTTGTTTGCTATATAATTTCCATTTTATTAAAATAAAGTATATAATTGATTATAATACTAAAAATAAAGATATTTACCCCTTTTATTTGCTTAAAGATATTTTACATTACTTAAAACCTTTTTATTTGCTTCTAGTTATATATATTGCTGCACCTTTTATTTGCTTCTACGGTGGGTGGTGGTGCTCATGCCAGCAAGCTATATTGCATAGTCATAGTAAGTTCGGAATTGGAATTTACTGATAACCACGGACACACACTAGCTACCTTGCTGTCATATAAGCTACAAGGCGCTGCAATAAAAAAGTGTCAAGATCTCCAAGGGTGTGGTGCTGTGCTGAATGTTCATCCTTACAGCTGGAAGGGTATAAACGAAAAATGAAAAAAGTGCCTGTCATACTCACGTAATTTCTAACGCATAAGCTAAATTGTTGCATCTCCATATACTCACGTTTTTCATCCAAACGTGTGTGAACAATGGTAATCCAAACAAAGCTTAAAAACTTCAACTCATGTTCAACATGGCCATAGGCACGTTCAAACAAGCTAGACGCCTATCCAAACATAACTTTATTATACATACATATATTATTACTTATAAAATCATTTATTTATACATGTTTACATATATAGTTATAAAATTACTTATACCAATATACTTTTTATGATTTTTTTATCTAATATCATGTTAATATTTCAATAAATATATAAATTTAAAATTAGTTTTAAATTAGTTTTCATGTCTCATATTCTTCTTTTTATATAATTTTATATTTATTAAAATAAATATAAGTTTTAATAAAAATGTTTACTATTATTTCATAATTTTATCACTTTTATCCAATATTTATTGTCTCATTATAAAAATAAAAACTGATCCAATTTAATCCAATCCAAATTATATTGAGTCAGATTGGAAAAAATATCAAAATCGACCGGATGATAAAATGATAAAACCGCAATAAGTGGATCAGATGATTTTTTACTTTTAAACTGATCCAAACAAAACCGCTAACACTCCTACAAGTGGTTCACACTAATAATAGATCAAATATGCGCCACACTTTGTTTTCATTTCACATTTGTATGTGTTTATTTTATTTGAATTTTAAATTAAACTCACAATTATCCCATCCATTATATAAGGTCATCTCCAACGCTAGTTGTTTAGGAGAGTTCTTAAGGTGGAAGGGTTTTGTAAAACAACTTGGATGCATTGAAGGAGAATTATGTGGCAACTGGAGTGCTTAATTTTAAGCATTAGATACTTGGCCAAGCAACTATGTTTCCACAATTATCAACATAAAAAACAGTAAAAATAACAACTTTGGACGAGTGAAACACAAAATTAGTTAAGGAAAAATAAAACCCAAAATCATAGAAAATTAAAAATAAAAACCAGATTACAAAAATTTGATAAAAAAATTAAAAATAAAACAATGAATTACGTAAAATTACTGAATAATTGCAGAAAATTACAAAATATTACAAAATAATTGCAGAAAATTACAAAATATTACAAAATAATTACAGAAAAAAGTATTTGAAATATTTAATATTTGTATAAAGTAAAATAAAATATTAATTTTGTTATAAAAAATTAATGAAATTATAAAAATTAAATATTTAAACCTTTAATTATTGCATTCATATTTTAAATATAGAAAATATAATAATATTTTATGTTGAACTAAAATATTAAAATAATAAAGGTGGGGTAACTTGTGGGGTCTATTTTGGAATTCCCGTGTAATTGCTCTGTTAGAACTTGGAATGTAGAGTTGCTTAAAAATAAAAAAAGATTATGTGTATAAGTAGAACCAATATAAAAATTAATATAATAACTTTTAAGCAATTTGCGAAGGTAATAGTAATACAGATAAATTTAATGTGGTTAAAAAGTTGTTATAAGGTATTATAAGTTAAGACTCAAGAAAGTCAATTGTTCATTTGGAATGAAATGAAAGAAGCTACTCTCTTATTTCAATCTTTCTTCTTTTCAAACTTCAAAGCATCTTCTTCCTCATATCCTCTCTTTTCTTTCAATGCAACTCCTCTTCCTTTCTTTCTAAAAATCTTCCACGCAAAATGGCGCCACACTTCAAGCTTCACCTCTCTCTTGAAGAATACGAATCATACCACCAAAGATCATAGAGAAGAGAAGCATTAGTTGTTTAGAATCCCATTTCCCTTCGATTAAAATCCAGAGCATTGAAGGGAAATTGGGTTCGTCACATGAGAAGACCTTCTTTCCTATTTCAAGGGACATCATCATGAGCTTCATGTCATGACACCGCTGTTGCTGCTGCAGTGACCAATTTCTTAGTTCAATCTCAAAGAAAGGTCAGATTCTTTCTTGTATTTGATGTTTCTTAGTTCAATCTCAAAGAAAGGTCAGATTCTTGTTGCATTGTATTTTATTAAAGGATTTATTTATTATTTTGACAGAGTTTCAAATATTCGGGCATAAATTGTGGCTTTGAGTTATGTTTCTGTTATTGATTCGTTCTTTGAGCTCTGTTCGCATGTGAGTGAGAGGTTGCAATACACATCTTCGAAAAGTCAATTTTCATTTAACTGTGCTCTTATTTCTTTTATCCATGGTAACCTGAAAGCCTTTTTGTATATGATCTCTATTTTTTTTAATTTTAGTGGGTTAATTGTCTTTGGACTGATAGTTCCCAATTGACAATCTTACCAGCCACCATATTTCTTATATCTGTTTGTTCTTTGGGTACAGGATACAAAAATAAATACCTAGAGAATCAGATGCAGGTCGTTGGTGCAAGTGTTAAAAAGGTATATTCAGATATTATGGGAGATTTACTTTCTCCACTTTCAAATGATTTTAATGGGAAGGTAGACTCAGAATTGCCTACAAATCAAGATACTGATGCTGGGTTCTGTAAGAAGATTCCAAGTTTTCAAGGAAAGACCTGTAAAGGCCAACGCAGAGCAAACAACTGAGGATTCAAGGATTGATCATGATGTTGATAACGATGCCATACATGCTGCATCGAATGATGGAACTTGTGAGACTCGTGCTTCATTCATGTCATCTTCAAGAAATTCTGTCAGAAGAAGAAATTTTATTTCACATTCAAGACAGTATGTTGGGAGCATGAATATTAAATCAAACCTTGCTTTTGATAAAAATCAGGTAAATACAAAAATGGCTGCAAACAGGGTATTCAATGAAATCACTTTGACAGAAACAGATACATGCAAACAGAGATCTCAAATGAAAATCAAAATAAAAATCATGGAATTGGTGTTTCAAAGCCAGCTTCAGGCAAAGTGACAAAGCTTGCCTCTGAAGCTGACTATTGTAATGAAATTGAAAATGATAGTACTGAACAATCCACCAATGTTCTTGTACTAGTTAAATCAGATGAAGAGAAACAGATTAACACAAGTTCTTCTTCTTGTTTCCCATTTTTTGAGAGCCAGTTGGTGAGTATTTCAGTATCCTTTGGTTATAGTTTCAGATTTTTTTCTCATTGTTTTCTTTGATCATTTTTTACTTTTGATGGCCCTTTTAAGAAGTATATTGCTTCTCTTGTAGGTTTCTCCATGGATGGATCAATACAGTCTGATGATTTTCTAATAGCATGGTGGTTCTATCTCATCCAGGTAATAATTCAGATCATTCTGAAGTAGTTACTGAGTTTAGAATTCAAATCACTCTGAAGTAATCTCACTGTAGATATTAATATATATTATTCAGAAGTACTTACTGATTTCAGCCTATGAACCTATTTTGGTTGAAGTGTATCATGGTGCTGGTTGCTTTTTGCAGGTGTTGCATGAAAATTAGTTAAGATACATCCCCATTTGGCTGTATTTAGAGGTCAGATCAGAAGAATATTCTGTATAAAGTGAGTATCTTTCCATTTAAAAAGAAATTTATTCCGAATGGAAAAGGAAGTTACTTAAATCATCTTTTAAGTTTTAAGCCCTACTCTCTGTAGTAACTGATGAAAAAGGTATAACTGGCGCACTGCCATGCTTTACATATCCTTTTCCATTCATTGCTTAATGTTACTTTTAGCCATTATCTTTATGTTTGCATTCACATGTGAAGCTTGATTGTTGTTCTACTTAGAAACCATAAGATAACTGAATGTCCGAAGTGGCTTTAGGGATAAAAGTGATAACAGTTCATTCAACTTTTCATTTGAAAGTAGGAAGTGTCCATGCAAAATTGCAGATTATATAATTTTTCTGGAACATTTTCATTAGGTTGTGGGGGTCAGGTGTGTGAGACACAGGATTTTGATTCATGCTTCAATCTCCTGTATATGTCAAAGCTACTCTTTATTGAAATAACAAATATGCAGAAAGGGCCTGATAACCCTTCAAAGGGGCATAATTTGGTTATTTTACTTTAATGAATTCATCACCTGTATTTTATCTTCAAGCCAGAACCAACTTAAAACACTTACAGGAGCAAAGCCTACATTTATATTAGGTCTCTTTCTTGTGGGCTGATAGGTAAACCAACAACTAATGAATAAATATATACTATATGGATGCTAAAATATTAATCCCTCTCCACTACTTGAATTCAGTCAGGCTACTACTGAATCAATTCATTTGTTTTTTAGTGATTTTCCTAATTCAAAGAATGCAAAAAATTATAACACAATTTTTTATATTGAAATAGTAGTCAAATGAAAATGAGGAGTACATCTGTTTGAGTTTGACGATGACCAATGTTGGGTTCATCAGGCTTATATTTGGGTACGTGAGCATCTGGAAGTTCCTCATCAAGACAACTGCAGTAGCTGTAGCAATTACAAGCTGAAAAGGTATGTGTGATGACATAAATTACAATGTAACATGTCATCTCTAATATGTAGTTATTACCAGCAAATTAGTCAAAGAAGTTGGCTCAAAAAGTATCAGAGTGATGCTAGACATACATATTTGGCCCAAAAAGCATTCAAGTGATGCTAGATATACATTGTTGTTCCTTTTCCTGTCTTTAGTTTCCTGTGAAATAGCATTTTGTAAGCTATTATTTAGTAATGTCCTCTAGTTTTGGCTTTCGGTACTACTCCGGACTTGAATATTAGCAAAAATAACTAAATTCACACGTATTAAGAAAGTTAGTTAAACTCGTTAAATTTTCTTAATATCACGTAAAAGATACTTGCATTGCCTAAATTACCCTACATTTAATTTTATTGAAAATTGTTCCAAGTGAACATACTCTCTTTCTATTGGCACATTGATTCATTAAATAGAGTGGAAAGTAAAATTTGAATTAAATAAAGGGCATTTTGGGTTTATCTCATTAAAAAGGGTAAAATTAGTTAAGATTTGCTTATATTTTAGTCTACCAAATATGAGTTTTTTTTTTGCTTATATTCAAGTCCGGAGGGAGTATTAATTTGGGAAGTCTTGGGACCGCTAGATCTGGACGAGCTTGCCGGCAGCGACACGATGCTTGAAGGAGATGCGGGCAAGGAGGGGTTGGTACAGAGAGGGAGAGACATCCGTGATTTCTGATAGGGTAAGATTTGTGAGATGAATGTTCTTATGACTTATGAGAATATTGTTATTTGTATTCTTTTTATCTTACTTAGATTAAGGGAAAACTTGTGCCTCCATCAACTAAGGTGGGTTAGCTCCAACAACTAAACTAATGTAGATGGTGGACCTCGAGCTGAGGGAGGAGTTCCTAGTGAATTTATTTTGAAAGCTGATGGTCTTGGAGAAGGTTTTGAAGGTTCTGTTGCATCTGTTGGTAGGTTTAGACCATTGAGTGAGGAGGAGGCTGGATGAAAAACTTTTGATGAATTAAAGGCTCAGGTGATGGAAGTTAAAAGGGATAAGGATTAATTCATGGATGCAATTTTTTTTATGTATAGGTTATGTCTTATTTGTTAGGTTTGTGTTGTTTGCAGTTAATGGCAATTGGCCACAGGTAGGAAATGAATTTGTGTTGTTTGCAGTTAATGGCAATTGGCCACAAGTAGGAAATGAATTGTGTTAAGGACTTTTTTTCCTCTTTTTGAAATGTGGGTTTTATATTAAGGGGAAGCCAAAGTGGCTGAAAGTACTATATTCGAAAATGAAAAGCCCAACTTTGCAATATAGTCTGCAGCAGAGTTTGCCAACCTACTAATACGAGAAAGAGAAAAAAGAAATAAATTGCCTAGAAAAGTCCTTATACTTAAATACAAAATCAGAAATATAGGAATTAGATGGCTGATCCTTCTTCCAATATGCAGCAAGAATGGAGCTATCAGACTATCAGTGTTAATAATGGCTAGGAACTAGGAATTATGACATATTTTGGTGTGTATTAGTGTCTGATGGCATTAAAATAGTAATTTAAATCATGTTTATTTGATTTGAAGTGATATTTGCTGATGTTATTTTGTAGAAGTGTATTTGTAACAATATTTCTATGTAATGTATATCCATTGATTTGGTTGACTTCATTTCCTATTTACTGAATGCTATTGTTAAGGGTTTTTTCCTTGGTTATTATTTTGTTAAGCCATGCAAACTGATTAAAATATTAATTGTTTGTTCAGTACCGGAAAATAGTTTGTTTTGCCTGCTTATGTGTGACTTACCTAGTAGTTTCAATGGTTTGGTGATTTGACGTGATGTTTGCTGATGCTATTTTGTAAGTGTATTTGTAACGATATGATATTTCAATATAGTGTATCCATTGATTTGGTTGACTTCATATCCTATATACTAAATGCTATTATGAAAGGATTTTTCGTTGGTTATTATTTTGTTAAGCCTTGCAAACTAATTAAAATATTATTTGTTTGATGAATGTTGAGTACCAGTAATTAGATCTTTTTCTGTCTGCTTATGTGTGACTTACCTAGTAGTTTCAATGATTTGGTTATTAATACTTTTATGAAGAATTGAAGATAAATGTTCAACGTGGATGGCAAAAGTATTTAAAATTGTTTCAGGATAAATGTTATTTCTGTCATCGCATTCAATGATTTCATTCATTATAAATGTTACTATAAGGTTTTTTCTGATGGGGTGCTCCAACTCTTTATTCAATAGGGATGGAAAAATGCTAAGGCAAATATAAGAATAAAGATGAATTCATGATCTTCATTAGCAGGTGATGCAATAAAACTAGAATATGATGTAGGAAAAGTTTTAAACCCATGAGAATTATAGCGTTCTAATTATAAACTGTGGCCTTTTAAGATACTACTGCATCGCGCATAGATTTGCCTCTGGAATTTGCAGTTGAATAAAACAAATATATGTTTAATACAAATTTCTTGATTGAAAGTGTAAGTGGCATTCTTGATATGGAAGTATGAAAAGGATGATTCAGATTTTACACCTTAAAGTATTAAGAGAAGTCATGCTTTTGGAGCAGCAATTTGTTCTAAGTTTTTTTTTCCAAATATTTTAGTGCTTCTTATTCAAACTTTATTCTCCCAACACAGGCAAATCAATTAAAGAGACTTTATTTGTAAAATATTGAAGGAACACTATAACAAGAAACACTATTAGTGCCAGAATTTCATTGTTATTTCAAAATTTTAGTGGCTAAATGGTGTCTACAAGTTCTGTTTATGCCGACAATTGGTGACACACAGACCAGCTTATTTTGGAAGGGCACGCCAACTTCCTTTGCCACTGGTTCCCCACTGTGTAAATTACATTCTAGTTGCTTATTACTGCCATTTCTTCTAATGAAACTTGCATTCAACTATTTTTATTTTTTATTGCCTAAGAAACATTCAGTTGGCAGGTTTTCTCTATTTTTAAATTTCCTTGCCTGCTAAAAGAAATGATATTTCCAAGAAATTTATTTTTGCCTGCTAAAACAATGTTGCAGTGCTACGTCTTGTCTTGTTGTGTGCCAGGTTTAGGAGTAAGCAGAACAATTGAATTTGGGGCTGAGTTCTCTTTCTTACAGGCATGTTTCTCTTAAATCTCAATTCTAATCTTTGTGTTTGTATTCATAATTCATGTCCTATTTGCATGTATCTGGGGATCTTAATTTTTGCAAACTTTTTTTTTGGTTTACAGGGGCAACTTTATTCAAAGAACTCAACAGAGGACTGGGGACACTATTGGTGGGATTGTTGGTATTTTATATTGGGTACATTGCAAATGCATCTGGTTAGGTCTTTCAAGATGTTTTCATGTGTTTGAAGAGCTTGTGATGACTAAACATTACTCTAAATAAAATATGTTTTCATCTGGTTAGTTCATTCTGTATATAAAGAACTATGAGTATGGTCTATTTGAGGGTATGCAAACTTATAATACATCCAGTAATAGTATCACAAAATTCTGTTTACCTTATATGATAGAAGTCCTAGTACTTTATAATCCATATTTTCTTTTCTTCAAATGCAAAATATCGAAATTCTATTTTCTTTGAATTTTGGAGTTAATCAAATATCTTCACTTTTACTGATTTTATTCTCTTCTTTCTCCAGGGTAAAAATGGATGCTGCTACGATTGAGAAAGCTATCATTGCAAATCCGACATATGCAGAGCATACAATAACCTACGTATTTTATCCTTTCTCTGATTAATTAGTTGTTAAGCATTTTTTTCTGCCACAACTTAAATGTGCTTGTTTTATTCAAGGTTGTGTTGCTTCGCGTGGACATAAACAACAGTGGTTCTTGCAACTGGTTTTGAAGGGAAGAGAAAGCTCAAAAGAATCTCGCCAAAGCCTTTCAACAGCTTGTTGGTGTACCCTTATGGTATTATGCCCTTATACAGGTATATAATGATTCATCATCCTTGGAACAACATGACAGTAGTTGGCTGGTATTTTACTGACAATAGGTTTAGTCACCCTTGGAATGATATGAGCTCTAAACCATCTATTATTATCTATTATTTTGTTTTATAATATTTTATTAGTTATCTAGGAAGCAAATGATAGAATCCCCTCTAATTTTTCCTAAATCATAACATTAAGCTTTAATTTCTCAATTTTATTAGTTATCCTTAACATTAAACTTTAATCACTAACCTTATACCCTAAACGACAAACCTAAACCCTAACACTAATCTATTCACTAATCCAAAATCTCAACTCTAAACCCTAAACATTAAGCCATCACGGTAAACCCTAATCACTAATGCTACACCATAACCTTAAACCTAAACCTAAACCTACATACAAACTCTAAACCTTAAGCCTAAGGTCAAGCTCTAAAGGGTTTAGGTTTAAGGGTTGCGAGTTAGAATTTAGGATTAAATTTAGGGTTTGTGGTAAAGTCTAGGGCCTACTTTCTTTTTTAAGGGCTTGGGCACTAAATTATAATTTCCCCTTAATTGCATTAACCCCTAACACGCACGACAACGGATAGCTCCGTAAGTGACATTACTAGCATCAATTTCTCATCGAATTAGTTATAGTTTAGTAGAAAAACTAATAAAGTACTCACGTCTGTAGAATATTCACTTTGTTATGCTAATTGATCCTGGGTTTTTGTTCTATAAAAACTGCATTTAAAATTAAAATGATGGCCTTTTTTTTTGCTTTCATTTTCTCAGGAAGAACGGTGTTCGATTAAAGAAAACCTCACATGCCTTATTATGTCGTTATCTACATTCACACTTTGATAATATTTACTACATTATCGTGATTGCACTAACCCATGCCTTTTCTCTCCTTCGAAACGCGAAGCTATATATCCTATTATTCAAGATATCCTGATCTCCAAGCCTTTGTCAAGAGCTCAAGTTGTCGAGCTTCAAAATACTCTAGATTACAAGCTTGATATTTAAGAAAAAAAACAACATAACAATCTTGATTTACAGAATATTTAATTTTTCTAAATTCAAATCATACAAAAAATTGATAAATGCTAATACTTATTAAATTTTAAGTTTTCTAAATGCTAATCATAAAAAAATTGCTTATTAAATACATATTTTAAATGACCTTGTAATTATATTTGGAGGACTTAATTTTGAATAAATTAACTTTTAGCCGGAATTGAGCTCTAATTTTTCAGGATCGAATTTTAGCGGCCCGAAATGGCCCGTTACACGCTTCGGGCCGATAACCCATTTTGACAGCTTTAGTTTGTGGTAAGAGTTTATGTTTAGAGTTTGAGGTTTATGATTAGTGTTAGGGTTTATGGTTGGATTTAGGGTTTGTGGTGAGGGTTCGAAGTTTAGGTTGAGGGTTGGGTTTAGGATTAGGGGTTGAGGTTAAGGGTTAATGTTTGATTTTTAGGGTTAGGGATTAAGGTGTAGGGTTAGCATTAGGGTTTATGGTTAGATTTAGGATTTGTTGTGAGGGTTTGAAGATGTTCAGGGTTAGCGCTAGGGTTTATGGTTAGATTTAGGGGTGAGGGGTTGAGGGTTGAGGTTAAGGGTTGGGGTTGGGGTTTAGGGTTAATATTAGAGTCTATGTTTAGAGTCTAGGGTTGGGGATTAAGGTTCAGGGTGACATTGGCCATGGTGATCAACTCGCCAGTCAGGCGTCAAGGTCACCGTAACACCCGTTATCGGGTCACCATGCCAGGTCATGGGGAAAGTGGGAGAGGGGGAAGAGAGGGTGAGAGAAGAAGGGATGGGGAAAGTGGGAGGGATGGGGTGAGAGGGCGAGGGTGGGTGAGAGGGGGGGATAGGGAGGGTGAAGGGGAGGGGGAGAGAGGGGAGGTGGGTGAGAGTTGAGGGAGAAGAGAGGGGATGGAGGTTTATGTGGGATGGGAGAGGGTGAGAGAGGTGGAGAGGAGGGAGGATAGTAGGGGGAGTAGGGAAGAGAAGAGAGGGAAGGGAGAGATCTCCCGATCTCCCCTCTCCTCTCACATCTCACCCCTCTGTCCTCTCACCCCTCCCCCACTCCCTCTCCCTCCCATCTCTCTCGCCCCACCTTTCACCACTCTCCTCTCCCTCTCCCCCCACCCACCCCCCGTCCTCCCTCTCTCCCACCCTCTCTCCCCCCCATCCTCTCTTTCCCTCTCCAGCTTTGTCCTCTCACCCCACCCCTCCTCCCTCTCCTTCTCCCCTCTTCCCTTGCCACACACCCCTCTCCCACCCTCTGCCACCTTGTCCTCCCCCTTTCCCACCCTCCCCCCACCCTTCCCCCACCCTCTCTCCCCCACCCTCTTCTCCACCTCCCCCCCCCCTCCTCTCACCCCCCTCCCCCACCCCCTCCTCTCACCCTCCCCCCCCACTCTCCTCCCACCCCCTCCTCTTCTCTCACCTTCTCTCCCACCCCATCCTCCCTCTCCCCTCTCACTCTCTCCCACCCTCCTCCCCCTCCCTCTCCCCCTCCAGCTCTGTCCCTCTCACCCCACCTCTCCCCCACCCTTTCCCCCTCCCCCACTCTCCCCATCCTCCCTCTCCCTCTCCAGCTATGTCCTCTCTCTCACCCCACCCCTCCTCCCTCTTCCCTTGCCCCACCCTCTGCCACCTCGTCCTCCCACCCTCCCCCCACCCTTCCACCACCCCTCCTCTCCCACCCCGTCCTCCCCCACCCCTCCTCCCTTGCCCCACCCTCTGCCACCTCTCCCCCCTTCCCTTACCACCCTCTTCCTCTCCCCACCTCGTCCTCCCTCTCCTCTCCACCCTCTCTCCCCCCTCTTCCTCCCCCCGCCCTCCTCTCTTCTCTCCCCCTCTCTCCCCCCCCTCCTCCCTCTCCCTCTCTCCCCTCCAGCTATGTCCTCCCTCTCTCCCCCTCTTCCCTTGCCCCACCCTCTCCCACCCTTTCTCCCACCCTGTCCTCCCTCTCCTCTTCCACCCTCTCCTGCCTCTCCCTCTCCCCCTCCAGCTCTGTCCTCCCACCCTTTCCCCTCCTCCCTCCCGCTCTCTCCTCTCCCCTTCTCCTACCCTCCTCTCCCCTCCCACCCTCTCCCTCTATCCCTCCTCCCCTCTCTCTCCTCTCCTTCCTCCCCTCTCATTTCCCCAACAATGATAACTATGACTATGACTTGAGTCACCATAGGGTCATCTAAGTCACTCTAATTAGGATCACCGAAGTCAGGCAAGGCCAAGCCAAGCTTTAGTAGGCCTCAGCTTGAGTCACCATTTTTAAAGGCATGGCCTGTTTCAAAGCCTAGCTGGCCGAGAAGCCTATTAAGAAGCCTATGCGGTTTTGAACTTACAAAATATTAAAATATTAGACAAGCTAACTTCTAATTAATAGAAAATAAAATTGCAACCAGGAAACATGTGATTCAAGAATTGCGAGGCACAAAACAAAGTTAGGGATAGAAGGGAGACTAAAGGGAGGCACTAGCTAGTTATGGACTGCGCAGCGAAAATTGCAAGGAAGGTTGAAGAAAGGCAGACGACAATGCCCTCTAGGGTTCTTCTATTAGTCTTTCAAGAATATAAATTCAGTGTTATTTTTTAACCACTATTTATTTATGAATTTTTAATTTGTTTTGTTAAAGAATAATTTGGTGTGTTTTTTAATTCTATTTAGATTTTTAATATGAAATTAATATGTTATTAGTGTCAATCTAATTTTATTAATTATGTTTATAATCATTTCTTGAATTAATTTATATTATATATTACTTAAACCACCTTAACAGGCTTTTTCATAAGCCTGCCCTTTTTAATTAAATAGGCTTTTTCAAAAGCCTTGACATGGCTTTTTTGTTAAATGAGTCAAGCCAAACCCTTGACAGGTCGACTGGTCTATTCCCACCCCTAATTGGAAGGCTTATTGTTTGACGAAAGGGTTACACAAGACCATCTCTTCATTAGTAGACCGGATCATCAATAGGATCATGTGACTCATCCAACACGATTACTATGACTATGATAACTCGAATCATGAATCATGAATCACGAATCACCATGACTAGGGTCATCTAAGTCACTGTAATTAGGATCACTGAAGTCACATTATAATTGTTATGGCCCTAAATTCGTGACTTGGTCACAATGCCTAAGTATGGTTATTTGGGGGAACTTGTGTGGAACGATCCAAGTTATGAATCACCATGATTGGGGTGATTGTGATCACTAAAGTCATGATCACGCTGACAAAGGGGTCGCGGTCACCCTAACCATGTTGTCTTTGATAATATCATCAGTGTCATTGATGACACTAAGCAAGATGTGGCCTTTCAAGCACATGTGTAGTGGTCCATGAGGGGAGGTAGAGTTTAAGTGTCAGGGTTTTGAAAGAAATATTAGGCAAGTGGCAGGGTTGGAAATGGAATGATTAAGATGGTGGGTGCATATTGACGAAGATGGGTTCGATCAATAAATAGAAGATGAATCCACTGGTTGCCAAAGACTATATATATTAACAACTTCGTTTTCCCCATAGAACAAAAAGGCTCTTCCTTTGATTTCTCTCACAGATATTCCTTACATTTGACAATTCTCTTATTGATCATTTCACTTCTCAATGAAAGAGACTAAAAAAGAAAGTTAAAGATTTTATACTAAATTTAAGTCATTAGTAAAAAGCTCATTTATACAAAAAAAATTAACATTGCACAATTCCTAACAAAACCCAAAGGAAATGTTTAACAAGTAAAGAGTGAGGGGGCATGCAAATACACAAACATAAACAATTCATTAACAATTAATTAGATCATATATAGAAGGACAATAATTGGTACTACTTTATAGAGGGACCAACCTATGCATGATGACAATTTGGCTTAACGTGCTTCCTAAATAATGCAAAAATGCTACCTATAAGTTAATCCAACAAATAAGAATTTCCAACTTCATGTTTAATTTTTGCTATAAGATATTTTATGTTTAGAATATATAATATGATAACTTACCAAGGATCTTTCTGTCCAATTTCCAATAGAAGAGTTTGTTATGGTATAGAATTCAGGACCCAAGGATCTTTCTTTGTCCTTTCCCTGTGCCTCAGAGATTAGATGTTGGCTTAACAAAAGAGCCTTCTATATGGTTTGAGAGCTTCTGTAAAAAAAACAAAACACTTTATAGTTGAATTGAGACAGTAGTGCTGAGTCTCATATGACTATTAACAACGTGGTAATATAGATAACAGCAAACTTTGAACCCGAAAATAATTAGAAAGCTTCTTTTAATTTACTGAATGCCAAAATATGGGTCTCTTTCTTCTTAGCATGTTTGACAAGGCAGGGAATGAATATGTAGCAAGCTTAACTTGAGTTTTGTTCTGCTCTCCACGACAAATCCTCCTTGTCAAAATCTTATTTCCATATAATTTCAGATTCTTTCCAGTGGGTCCATGTGGAAATAAATTTTTTAAGATAATGAATTTAAATCGTCCAACTCCTTTAACTGTTAACACTATCCTAGTATCTTGCAAAAGAATTAATTTTTCTATTTTTTTATTGGAGATATTATACTAGCAAGTAGCAACGGGTAAAAAGACATTTTTCTTTATTCAATTTTTTTAAAAATAACAATATGTAAACTAATCTCCATTCAAATTTCAGAATTTGGGGTAGCTATAGCTACAAGATGTTTCATATTCTTAAAAAACATGGGAGGATGTTTTTATGTGACCTAGGAACAGGAAATTTGTATTTTGATGACTTGACAGATCAACGGACACGTTTGCAATATTTGAGAAGTAAAAATAAAATAAATATGAAATAATTTATATTTTCTAGACATACTTTAGGAGCTTCATTTCCATTTAATTTGGAGAGTTGATTTCCATTTAGAAGCACACCACTAAGTTTATTTTTAATAATTGAAGGCAGAGTTTCCTGCTCAATATAGACCATTAGAAAAAAAAAGCAAAAAGAGATATTGCAGTGAAAATTCACACCCAGGAAAATTATGACATGAAGCACTATTGTCGACCCTTCGAGGTAATGAAGGGGTCTTAAAATTAGCTATAACACTTAGATTTGGCAGATGTGTACTCAAGTTAAATGGTGAGGTTGCTGCAGAATTCTAAATAGGACTGGAACCACTGAAACCAAAAGGGATCATCCAAACAGTTTTTGTTGTATTGAGTGCAGACAAGACATAAAATTGTTAAGTGCTCCTTTATCGACAATTTGTCTGAAAGGCTAGCCATAACAACCAATACCAACGCAAGATAAATAATAAAGTGACAATGAAGAAATATGCATACTTATTTAATAAAGTGCATGAAGGAAAGGGCAAGAAAGAACATATCAAGGCATTAAAAGATCAAAATTTAAGCAACAATATGGAATACCTGTCAGTTGAAGAAGTGTTTTCTCTACTTGAAAAAAGTTTTGGAAGGTGTAGTTTTGTAAATTTTATTTGCTCCCGAGCTACAATCTCAAATTCAACAATTGACCGTGTATATAAACATCTCTCTGCACAATATAAAACATTAATTTAAATGTAAATAAACAGTGTTGCATCAACATTTTCCTCTCTTCATCACTCAAGTTCTTTCACTAGTGAAATTTTCAAAATATTTGGGTCCCTCAATGGAGTAGAAATTTTTAATAATTAAATCATGCATATATTGGATATAATAAGGAGAGGAAAGATTTCTACGACAGAAATATTTCACAGCCTAACATTCTTCAAAACTTAATAACATGATAACCATTTTGGTTTCTTACCATCCCGACATTTTCCCTGTTTGTAATTGTGCACCTGATATTTTCTGTTATATTGCACCCTACCTTATAATCATCATTATAAGTGATAAAGGTTGTGTGCTAACAGCCTATAAGAAATTAAGAATCAGTTGTTACTAAACCATTCTCCCATTGGAAGCTCCCAGAAACTCGATAGTAATTTTCACACTTACAATAAAAATGCTTAATGTTACTACTAACAGCTCTTGAGTTAAAGAAAACAATTGAAATAAAATATATAGAATAATATTGACAGCAGTAAGCATTTAGAAATAAACCTAAAATAACATGATCAAGGGCAAAATAAGCAAATAAATATTCATTTGGACGTAGATACTTTTAACATCTACTCTTAGAGGCTTACTCTGCAAGTTGCAGAAATTATTGAAATAATAACAGCATTAAGAACTATCAAGAAATTAATTTATTACCATTAATGAACTTACTTTGTGCATGAATGCTATTTCAGCAGCTTGTTTTTTGCAAGTTTCTTTAGTTCCTTTGCCACCTTAAAATCAGGGTCACTTGGGTTCAACCAACAACACTCTATCTTTCTGTTATTAGGCTTCAGTGGCCGATCATCAAACATTTCCATTACAGCAGGACCGGCCCTCACAGATTCAGTAACCTGTGGTGACATGTTGTGAAAGTACACTGTCCTCCTAACTTTCTCTTCAAATGCAGCATACTCGTCTGCTGAAGACCCCATGTTTGAAGTGAATGAAGCCTAAGAATAACAAATTTTGAACTTAAGCTAATTAATTAATAGGAATACAATTTCTATAGAAAAAAAAAAGAATAATAAGTTATGCACCCTCATATCAGAATGATTTCCTTTTTATCTCATAAACAACAAGCCATTAGCCTTGACAGTTACTTCAAAAAGCTTTGAATTAATGCATCGTTCTATGTGGTGCAAAAATTGTAGGAAATAGTCACCAATGGTTGAAGACGCAATAATAAACCCACAGAACTAAACCTCTCACACATGCCGAAACAATTGCATGGAATGAGACCAACACAGACTCGCTCTCCAAAAAACCCCCATTTTTATTATTTATTTACTCTTGTGCAACAAAAATCAACCCAAGAAAACATAAGAACATTTTCAACATAACATAGAACAAGAAGCAATTACCAGCAAGACCAAAGTGGAAAAAACTGAAAAAGGAAAAGAAAAGAAAAACGGATGAAGAAGCGCATGTGAACCTATCAAAACGTGAGGTTAAGAGCAAGCAGGAAGACATAGCTAACAAACTCCACATTGTACGTGGCATAAAATTGTACCAAATAAAAATCTGATCGTGCCCTTATGGACACTCTGGCTTTCCTGCAAGAAGCCTCAGATGCTCCATCTTCTATGATTTTTGCTTCCTGTGATATTACTTGGTTATTGATTTTACCTTCAACTTCAACATTATTGTAAGCATATGTAAGGTTTCTTCTGCCGATATTTTCAGCATAACCACATCCTTTTGTTGTGCTGCCATCTGAAGGTGAAGGGTCACCGCTACTTAACACCGGCCAAGTGGGTAGCACTAGCACTGCTTTCTCCATGTCATCCTCCCTCTTGTCCTTCTAAATATATGAACACATGCAAAGTTTATTCCTTTAATTAATAATTAATTTGTTAAGAACACAGTTCTCAGTGCATATAAATTATAAAATTTAATCATTCACTACCAGTGTCCTGTTAATTTAGACGGATGATCAAGCAGAACCCTTGTGATGTTAATTGTAAAGCAATAGGAAAAAAAAGATTTTTTTTTTTGCATCATGGTGCTGTTGATAGTCTTAATAGCAGTGAGACTTACTAGACCAGATAACATTAGTTACATTACACAACAGATATTTAAAATACACGTTGACTAACTTAATGCTGATATAAATTTCATAGCAAGTAAAATAGAACAATAATATAATGAATTATTAATGAGTCACATAAGCATATATAAAACAAATTTTAAGTCAAACTTGCCTGCAATTCATTATTATTTCTAGGTGATGGGCATAGTTGCTGCTGCTGCATCACCAACAATAGCTGACTTTTAAGAGCTGCATAGTGTTCAGTAATCTGATTTAGCATGGATCTTAAATTCTGATTCTCCTTCTCCGCTTCCTCTAGTTTAGTTTGCAACAAGCCCAACTACAATCCATTCACGAAAAATGTCCAACTCAAGTGGAATCAATCATTCAATCAAAATTTAGAAAATAACAGGTGCAACTTATCACATATTACCCACTTGAGTCAGGGGCTGCTCTTGATTTTGGGGAGGCTCTGAGTTATTCAAGTTCAAACTGACTGCATGACTGCATGATTTTCCCACCCATATGAGTTAGCAAAGATCATTAAATTATTCCAAAGCATGGCAAGTTAATAAATATAACTGCTAGAATAATTTTGGTGCACATGACTTTGAGAATATATATAGATGATCCATAAAAAAAAATTGTATCTTTGGCATAAACAAAAAAGCTGAAGTGAAAAAAATTGGAAGAGACTAAGGTGAAGTGTTAGGCAAATGAGCAAGCAGAGAAAGGAAGCAGTGTATACAACATAACACAATAGAAACTTACAATATTTTTATTGAAGTGTTCCTCAGTCCCCTTCAGTGTATCTGTTTTACTTTTATCATCATCTAGCCTTTCCTGAACTTGCAACAATTTTTTCATTGCAACTTCACCTTCCATTTATATCAGTCACTGCTACTTAGATTGTGATATATACAAGATTAGTGTATATATAACTGCTGTTTGCAGGTTGTTATGGTTTCACTTCTAGCCTAGACTTCAGATCACACTTCTGAAGCAAAAACATATGATGGATGCAACCTGCCTACAGAACCATATAAAGGCTCTCTCTCCTGTTGTTAAGTATATATAAGTCTTCTTGTTAATTATGAATTTGTTTTCCACATAAAATGTAAATATGACCTTGTTTGAGTGGTGGAGAGAAAGGATAGCGACTAGATAGGGAGAAGGTAGCAAGGAAATAAAATAAAATCAGTTTTTTTATGATAACTTATCTTTTTATTAAAGCTAATCAAAGGGGAAAAACTGAAAAAGGAAAAGAAAAGAAAGCCGAATGAAGGAGCGCATGCGAACCTATCAAAACGTGAGGTTAAGAGCAAGCAGGAAGACATAGCTAACAAACTCCAAATTGTACGAGGCTAAATTTAAAAAACTGATAAATGAAATTAAAGAATGATGAGTTTATGTAAATTTACCCAAATAGTCCACAGAAAATGGCATAAAGACGACCCTCCAAGTCAGCTTTGGTCTGTTCTTCCTGTAAAAAATAAATAAGAAAGGAAGAGCCATATTAATTTCACAAAAGTTAGAAAGGGTAATCTGGACTGGTTGTAATGTTGTATATATAGTGAAAAGTAAATTAGGAACAAATTAAAAAAGGAATTGAAAGTGGAGGGTCATGTTAATGAGGGACCTTTCAAAAACAAGAGCAAGTGGAATAGTGCAAGCTGCTGCAAAATTGAGACGGTATGCAGTAACTACTCTCATACTCATTCCATCATTAATGGAAATTTTGTAGATAAATGGGGATAGATAACAAGACAGATAGCCAGGGTAAATTTTGAAGGCAAGAAAAAGGATGCAGAACAAGCAAAAATTACAAGAATTAGAATACAACATGATGGAGAAACTGGAGTATACAAGAATTATTAACTAGGAGACTTATTCTGATGATCTGATCCTTCAAGTACTTTCTTATCTTTCTAAAATATAATTTGAAAGTAAGAACAAGAAAAATCGCCATTCAATATAAAGAAAAAAAAAGAGACACCAAATTTCTAGATAGAAAACTCTAGACAAACACCTAAATATCATGAAATACATTGCATCTGAATCACCATAGCTCTTCAAGGAAAAAGATGCAAATCTAGATAAGTGCACAAGTTTAAAAGCTTACTTTTTCCTGAAACTGCCAACTTTATCATTAATTAAAGAGTGCTCTACCTCAAGAATTTCTCGTTCAAACTAAACTCCTTTTGAAGCTAGCTACAACATCAACATAGATAAACAAATATCATTCAATACTCAACGGAGAAGACACTCTTGAGATTCTTGATGAAATTGACAATATGCCAAACAATTTCTGATATAACTAAGACCCTTGTACGCCAGCTCACTTGCTTGACAGAGATATTAAAGAAGGCTTAATACACAAATATTAGCTACCAATCATGTGAACTCACAGCATTGATCATTAGTTATTACTCATTACCTTGCATATACAGAATACCAAAGCCATTGAGTGCTGTGACCCATGGAAACCCAGTCTCCAGGAAGTTCTGCGGCTGCCTGCTCTCTTCCAAGAACGAGAGGGAAAAAAAAGGAATTTCACGTGCACAAAGAAACAACACCTGGAATCGAATCCACAGTAACCACATGATGCAGCTTCTCTACAATCGAATCACGCTTGCTTGAGTTGCTTCTCTATAATCAAAGCCCTAGAAATTCCACAATTGTACCCTTCTCCTACAACAATGGTTGGGTGTGAGGATATCTGATGGAGGAACCCTAAAACAAGATAGCAAACAGGAAAATCAATTAAAACTGATTTTTCTTTTCTTGTATTTTAAATAGGATTTAAATTCAAGCGCATGTTTCGTTTTAAGAATGAGGAAGACGCGGATTCCGCTTTTCACCGTTCATCTGTGTTTTTTTTTTCTTTTTTTTTTTTAACACGGTAACAAGGGTTTCCTTTTTTTTTTTCCTTTTTTTTCTTTTTAAACTTTTCTCTCCAACAAATTTTTTTTTACTTACTTTTTAAACTTTTTTATTATTTAAGATGTTATTTTTTTTACATTTTTTCAACATATCATTCCTCTCATTATTTTATTAATTAATAATTTAATCTATTAGAGCAACTTTAATATGAGTTGCTTGATGTGAGTTGCTCAGCTTAAAAACTATTATTTTAATATGGGTCCCACAAGTTTTTTTGGGTTCCACAATTTGAGTTGCTTAACATTGGGTAAGAGTTGCTTGTGGGACCCACATTAAAATAATAATTTTTATGTTAAACAATTCCTCTAAGCAATTCCCATTGGAGATGGCCTTATCCCTCTTATTTATTCAATCTATATTAAAATTATTTCTCATGTGTTATGTTTTTTCACTTACATTCTTTTACTTTTTTTATTATCATTTTAGTAAAGTGATTTTTTTATTAAACACATATATATACTCCACGGGACACCGTCCTCCTTCTACCATTTTCTTTCTTTTTTTTTTTCTTATCACATATTCATTTTCTTTTTTATTATTCTTATATTAAAATATTTTCTCTCATTATTCGTTCCTATTAATATGTTTAATTACAAGAGTGTTGTTTTTATAAATCATGAGTATTTTCCACGGGGCAGTTGTGCTCTTACCAACCGTTTTATTTGATTTATTTATTATATTTGCTCTATATTATAATTATTTCTATTAATATGTTTCATTTTAAAAGTAATTTTTTATGAACCAGGGGTATCCTCCACGGGAGGCAATTGTGCTCCTACCATTTTCTTTTTTCTCACATTAGTTTTATTATTATACTATTATTATATTAAAACAATTTGTGTCTTCATCCATTCATGATTTTTCATTACATAAAAAGCATACATTAAAAAATATAATAAATTTATTGATTTATATTAAATTTAATGTGATTTTTCAATTTTTTATTTATCTCTCTATTTTATTTACTAATGTTTTAACTTATTATCCCTCTTATTTATTCGATTTATTTATTCTATGTACTCTATATTAAAATTGTTTCCACAATACACTAGGGCAATATTGCTACTACCATTTTTCTTCTTCACACATTAGTTTTCTTTTTTTTTATTATTATTATTATTATTATTATTATTATTATTATATTAGAACAATTTTTGTCATCATCCATTTAAGGTTTTTATTACGTAGAAACATAAATTAAGAAATATAATAATTGTGTTGATTTAGTGATTTACATTAAATTTAATGTAATTTTTTAATATCTCATTTATCTCACTATTTGCTGGACTATGCAATGGTGCGCGGTTAATAGTTACTGAGCATGTCGTTAATGTCATTGGAGCATTTGTTGTTGATGCTAATGGAGGCAAGGAGACAAGGTAAATATTCCTCGCATGAACATAATTCCAACTGGTAGCATGTCTTCAGTAAAGTTTCATCGACGCCAGTTCCCTATTTGTGTTTGCTTTGCAATGACCATTAATAAGAGCTCGAGCCAAACTCTATCTCGTGTGGGTTTCTATTTGCCACGGCATGTAAACATGGTCAATTATATATCGCAATATCTATGGTGAGAGTCAAAGACGGTCTAAGGGTTCTTATTGTTGATGACAGTTTAGGTTTGACATCCATAACTGATAACATTGTACATAAGTCTTTAACAAGGTATAGATCTTATGTAGTACACAATAAATTCATGAAACCATGCTAATTGTTAATTAACTAATAAAATATTAATGTATCAATTATTGTCATTGAATTAATTTATTTAGAACCCGTGCATAGCACGAGATTAACACTAGTTTTATCAAACCAAGGAAAGTTAGGAAGCTATCAAGATTTATAAAGAAAAACACCTGCATTTTTTGCATTAGCAAAGAACCAGATTCGGCAGAATATTATTACTTCCAGAACAATCTTTCACGGAACTCCAACTGCATTGTATGCTTAAGCCTTTTAATTCATAGGAAGCCAGTTGGGTAAGTTCCATCGGACATGACAGAAATATAGACAGAGGCAGAGTCCGATGAATGAAAAGAATTAGAAGAAGAAAGAAGAGAAGAGAAGAAAATGTTATGGGTAGAGAGGGAAGAAATCACATACCGTATTCGGAAAGGTATATATCTTGATAGAAATGTCACAACACAAAACAACTTCACAACCCCAATCTCCATCCCGTCTCCCCTTTCTTCATAGAAAATACCTCACTCGAACGGTTGAAAAACATTTTTTTTAATTTTATACTACTATTTTAAAAAGTTAAAAATATAATAATGATTATTTTCTATTTTTGGGAGTAAATATTAAGTAAAATAAAAAAAGTTGATAAGGTGAAAAGAATATTCTAGTTAAATAATAATTAATTTTTAAAACTTAAGAAAATTTCATGATTTTTTATCTTTTTTAAATTAACAAATAAATGAATATTAGTTTGAAATGAACAAAAAATGTAACTTTTGTTTGAGTTTTGGTATTGTTTTAGTATTATTGAATGTTTAAGAAAATTAACCTTAAATAAACAATTACATTTTTAAAATGACCAGATTAAATTTACAAAAATCCATTGTTTGTATGTAGTCGGTCTTTATTTATTGTTTATCGTTATCTTTTGGTTTCTTAATTTTTATTTTAACATTTTTTAAGGTCAATTATACAATCTGATGAACTTAGTTTGACTAATTTATAATATTTAATTTTCTCCTTTTTAGTCTAATTTTCCTTTCTTTATTTTTTTCTAAATGCAGGGAAAATAAATATAAAAGAGATAAATAATAAATTTAAAAATTAAGATGTGAAAATGTAAAATTTATCATATCAAATTAACGTTATGTTTTGTGATTTTTCTGAAAAACATAAATACCCTAACCTTTATCTTTATCTTTATCCTTATTATATTATAATTATAATTATAATTATAAGAAAAGAAAAGAAGTCTGTGACTCTTTTTTCCCATCCAAAATGAGGGTAAAATTAACCCTAAATTTATTGCATAATAGCTATACACATGTTTAAAATTTGAATTTAATTTTTTATAATCAGTGTCCCTTTTCTTAAGTCTGTTCTTTTCTGTCTTTTCGTTTTCTTCACTCTCCACTTCCCGTGCAATATTCATTTATTGTGGGTACTCTTCCCCACTCACTCCCTCTTTTCTTTGCATTTTCGCTTTTTTTCCCGTGCAAATCTCTCTCTTCACAAACCCTCTTCTTCAACTCTGAACAAAAATTCATCTTCCTTCCACTCCTTTTTCTTCCTTCATCTTTTGTGCTTCTGTCTGGGATGGACGATGTCACGTGGCTGGCAGGAGTAAGACGGTGAGGTTGTGGGGCGCGACTTGCAGTCCAGCTTTACAGCGTGGTGTTGCAACGCTTGGGTTTGGCTGCCACAGTGGAGATGGTTGCGCAGGGCTGCAATAGCCATTCCGGCCGCAAGTATAGTCGTTGATGGGTTCTCTACTGTTAGAGCAACAGGAAACACTAGAAGGGGGTTGAATAGTGTTTTAAAATTCTTTGCAGATTTTTCTAAAAACCTTTTAACAAGCAACTGATTTTGAAATGTTTAAGCAACCTTCCGAAACTGGGAGTTCAGCAACTTGCTGATGCAACTCAGAAGGTTGGATAAAAAGCTTTTGAAACGTTTTTCTCGTGAAGAAAAGATTATTTTATGCTTGGTTTAATAAAACAACTTTTCTAAAACCCTCGTTGGTTAGTTTAAAACAGAATGTAAAGAGTTAAGAGTAGAGAGAACTTGACCACAAAAATTTATCCTGGTTCACCCACTAACACAGTGAGCTACGTCCAGTCCCAGGGCGACACTCCACTGAATTTTCCACTATCTGATATCATATACAAGTATTATTTGAACCCAACCTCTTCAGGCTAAACACCAAGTATTCTTTGGACCCAGACTCTTCAAGCTAAACACAAGTATTCTTTGGACACAGCCTCTCCAGGCTAAATTGAGTATTCTTTATTCCTCTAAGCCTCTCCAGGCTCTCAAACACTTAATAGTGTTTACAACAATGGATAAGTTTATGTTTCAGAGAAACTTAAACACAGTTTCTCTTGTACGAAGGGATAACTGAGTAAAACTCATAATACAGAGGATAAATCTAAGTACAAGGAAATGAACTATAACAGAGTGTTTTGGCTTGAAAGGATTTTCTGATGAATCTCGACCATTCTCTCTTGGGCTTTTCTGTTTGCCTATCTTGGGCTTCATTGTCGCCAATCTTCATAGTCTTTCATAAAGGTCTATATATATGATCTGGAAATATAGCCGTTGAAGATTGCTTAGCATATCGATGAGGAGGAATGATTAATGTTCTTAGAGCCGCTGTGAAACAGCTTCTCTTTTGTTAGCTTCTGACTTGAGCAGAGTAGGTGTGCAACTATGATTCAGTTCTGTCACACAACAGTTTGGCTCTTGAAAATTGCTTGAGAGATTTTCTAGCACTTCGGCAAGTTGATGTTCTTTTCTCTCTCTTCCTTTATTGCAAGAAGTTTGGTATTTAGATAGAGGTGGTGAGGTCCGTTAGACTTCTCTTCAATCTCGTTATGAATTATCTTTTCTTCTTACCGAGATGCAGACTTCTGATAGCGTATCACAGAGACAGTATAGGAGTAGGTGTGCAACAGCGCTGACTCTATCTCTGACCTCCGTTTTCTTTTCTGCAATAGGTTTCTTCTTTTGTGCCAGGAAATAAAATTGTGCCAGCAAACCTTTGTTTTTTACCTTGCAACTGATTCAGCTAACCATAAGGCTTTGTAGAGACTTGAGTCTTTTAATACTTTAATCAGATTGACTCATTAAGTCTTCGGAAGATAGCATCCCATTCAGACTTCAAAAGTTTCTAATTCTTCAGAAAGTCCATTTACTTCATAAGGTTCTATTTGTTTCAACAGATTCTGATCTTTCCAAACCTCTTCAGAAGGTTGACATCCTTCAGCAAGTCTTTAGCTTTTCAATCAAAAGACGCCTTCAGCAAGTTCATTCTTTAGTAGGTTGCATTTCTTCAGCAGGTTGAAGTTATTCGGAGAGTTTCTTCAACTCAGCAGGTTGATCGTCTTTAGAGAGTTGTTTCTACAGAGTTGCTGAAATGCAAAAAAAAAAATGCCTTTCTTAGTAAAACCTGTTTTTATACAGTCTAATTTTTTAATCATTAAAACCAAGGATAATGAGTCTTGAATCTAATTTCAAATACTTAAATTGATTTTGAGACACAACATCTACTTCTCTCCTCCTCTCTCTTCTCATTGTTTTGGTTATTTTACTTCTTAAACTTCCCTCTTACAGGGATGCGACGGTGCTGTGGGGGGCGGTGACGGCCGAGTCTATCCATGAGGTTGGAAGTGGCAGTGTCCGCGACCTGTGTAATCTCTATTCTCTCTGTCTTCTGTCTGTTTATTTCTTTTATTTTACAAAGTATGAAATTTCTCTTTTGCATGGAGGTGATTGTGGTGCTGTTAGGTGGCAGTGGAGTATGGCTATGAGATTTGGAGGCAGCGATTGTTGCAAGCGATGGGTTCTCTTTTCTCTCCCTCTTCTCTATCCGTCTTATTTTTGTTATTTTAAAGTTTAAATTTTTGGGTGTCACTGGGGTATGAAGAAGGCCATAGTTTTGTTTATTTTGTTCATTTTTTTCATATACGACTATGTGCTAACTGGAAAGAGGCTCTTTAGAAAAGGTGTTGCAGAAGGAAGATAGGGCAAAGATCTGACCTGTTGGGCGCCACAAACTGTAATTTTGGGATAATCGTATGAAGTTCTTCTCAATACACAAAATTGCTTTCATTATATTTTTACCCTTATGTTTTATCACATTCAATTTTTTTATATTATTTTGGTCCTGGGCTTCATTGTGCAAATTGCCCAAATTTTTATTTTGGTATTTGGAGGAATTCTTTCTAGCTGGTCTGTTTTTATTTATAGCTTTTGTTATAGTTTTCTTTCATTGGTCCCTCGGTCTACTTCTCATTTATCACGAAATCATTGAGCCTATTATTGTTTATTGTTTCTTGCAGTTTGAGATTACTCATTAACTGAACACACCCAGAAAAGAACAGACCAGTGACTCAAATGCAAATACCTGAGACTGAAGATCATGGAGTTTCCCATGCTTTTGCATGGAGAGACTTATTATAGAAAGCCTTTCTAAGATTGAAAAGAAGAACCCAGTTTGGACAGTCTCATAAGATGGGAACTTGGAGCCTGTTGGATACAACACTTGTAAGACCAAAACAATACAAAAAAAGATGAGAACCCATCTTTGTATAAGGCTAACAATGTAATGAAGGTTGAGGGGATAGGGAAACCCCTTAAACCCATCAATTGTAGTAAAAATAAATCTGATATAGGTAATGCTAATTTGACATCAGAAAACTCCAAATCTCATCTGCCATTTGTTATTTTGGAGCCTGAGAGTGCCCCATTGCCCTTAACTTGCAATGGAACTTAAAACATTATTAGAAGTATGTTTACTGAACTGAAGGTGGATACGATGGACAATGAGACAGAATGAGACAATGTTGTGAAGCATATATACCTTAAGAGAATGAAATGTTGAAGTTGTACCTCACCAAGAGTCACTATGCCAAAAAAGCTATTTAAGGGCGCTTCCGTGCAGCATAAAAGGGCGCTTCTGTGTGCCCTAATAGAAACTGCTCTTGTTTGGTCGTTAAAACGAGGGCGTGCTCAGAAGCGCCCTGACGGAAGAAAACGAGGGCGCTTCTAAAAAACACGG
Organism: Sesbania bispinosa; assembly: GCA_026901365.1. Classification (NCBI taxonomy): domain Eukaryota; kingdom Viridiplantae; phylum Streptophyta; class Magnoliopsida; order Fabales; family Fabaceae; genus Sesbania; species Sesbania bispinosa. Next base: position 109,218 of record QLOH01000089.1, read on the forward strand.
AAGCGTCCTCTACAAAGTGTCTAGAGAGGAGGGCGCTTCCTTGGAGTGCCCTGGTTGGCCAGGACAAGGGCGCTTCCTTGAAGCGCCCTCTATATGCACAGGACATGCATATGGAGGGCGCTTCAAGGAAGCGCCCTTGTCCTGACCAACCAGGGCGCTACAACGAAGCGCCCTCCTTCCCCCTTTTTCTTTTGCTCTATAATTTAGATGAAGCTGTGAATACAGTATTTCACACCTGCAAAACTCAATGCAGCAGCCATAATTTCATCCTTGAAATTAATGTCAAAAGTTTTGAATTATATGTTTAATATATACAACATCCTTAACCAAGACTAAGTCTAGTTATTAACCTATAAAAAATTTGACAGAGTTTCCTCTGTTTTTACAAGTTTTCCCAATGGTGACAAAGTGATTGCAGAAATAGAGGGACTTAAGGTTGCAAAAAATGATTAGGCTCTAATGAAGCTTGGATTTGTGATCGGAAAGGCATATTGGATCAACCGAGAGGAAGCGAAAGGGGCTCAACAGCAAGAAGCAAGCATAAGCACCAACTTAAATGTGAACTTTGCTTAATTCTATAATTTTGGACTTTTGTATATTTTTTTTTTATCTTTTTTTCGTTCTATAAGTAGTATTACAAAATTTTGTGTCAACTATGCAAAAGTTTATATCATATTTTCAACTTGGGATTGATGAAGACAACACGGTCAATTAAAAGATAAAGGAACCACTGTTCATGAAAACTTACAGCTGGTAATGCTCTTTCATGAAATTTTGAAACAAATTTTGTCATGAAATTTTTATATTACTAAATATATTTCTCTTTCTCTTTGTTTTTTTCCCCTTATTTTTCTTTTTCCAACACCTTATTATTACACTCAAATTTGGAGTGTCAACAAATATTCTTATATTACTCTTTCAGGACGTAGTAGGAGTTTTCTTACCTAGAACTATGGTTGAGTGGTTTTTGTTTTTCTCCCTCCTAAGTACCGAAAAAAAAAATTCCAACTATTTAAAGGAAAATACTAAATGCAACTAAGAAATCTTACACGGAATGCTTACGAAACTCACGTGACACTCATCTATTAATTTTCCATCCATTTAATGATTTTTTTTAATTTTATACTACTATTTTAAAATGTTAAAAATACAATAATGATTATTTTATATTTTTGGGAGTAAATATTAAGTAAAATAAAAAAAGTTGATACGGTGGAAAGAATATTCTAGTTAAATAATAATTAATTTTTAAAACTTAAGAAAAATTCATGATTTTTTATTCTTTTAAATTAACAAATAAATGAATATTAGTTTGAAATGAAATAAAATGTAACTTTTGTTTGAGTTTTGGTATTGTTTTAGTATTATTGAATGTTTATGAAATTAACCTTGAATAAACAATTACATTTTTAAAATTATTTGAAGAAATTAAAAAATAATTATTTTATTAAAATGAGCAGATTAAAATTACAAGATTCCATTGTTTGTATGTAGTCGGTCTTTATTTATTATTTATTGTTATCTTTTGGTTTCTTAATTTTTATTTTAACATTTTTTAAGGTCAATTATACAATCTGATGAACTTAGTTTGACTAATTTATAATTTTAATTTTCTCATTTTTAGTCTAATTTTCCTTTCTTTACTTTTTTCTAAATGCGGGGAAAATAAATATAAAAGAGATAAATAATAAATTTGAAAATTAAGATGTGAAAATGTAAAATTTATTATATCAAATTAACGTTATGTTTTTGTGATTTTTCTGAAAAACATAAATACCCTAACCTTTATCTTTATCTTTATCTTTATCTTTATCTTTATCTTTATCCTTATTATATTATAATTATAATTATAATTATAAGAAAAGAAAAGAAACCCCTTAAACCCATCAATTGTAGTAAAAATAAATCTGATATAGGTAATGCTAATTTGACATCAGAAAACTCCAAATCTCATCTGCCATTTGTTATTGTGGAGCCTGAGAGTGCCCCATTGCCCTTAACTTGCAATGGAACTTAAAACATTATTAGAAGTATGTTTACTGAACTGAAGGTGGATACGATGGACAATGAGACAGAATGAGGCAATGTTGTGAAGCATATATATATACCTTAAGAGAATGAAATGTTGAAGTTGTACCTCACCAAGAGTTTCTCCAATGGTGACAAAGTGATTGCAGAAATAGAGGGACTTAAGGTTGCAAAAAATGATTAGGCTCTAATGAAGCTTGGATTTGTGATCGGAAAGGCATATTGGATCAACCGAGAGGAAGCGAAAGGGGCTCAACAGCAAGAAGCAAGCATAAACACCAACTTAAATGTGAACTTTGCTTAATTCTATAATTTTGGACTTTTGTATATTTTTTTTTATCTTTTTTTCGTTCTATAAGTAGTATTACAAAATTTTGTGTCAACTATGCAAAAGTTTATATCAGATTTTCAACTTGGGATTGATGAAGACAACACGGTCAATTAAAAGATAAAGTAACCACTGTTCATGAAAACTTACAGCTGGTAATGCTCTTTCATGCAATTTTGAAACAAATTCTATCATGAAATTTTTATAACAAACTTCTCTTTTTAGTCAATAATTTGTTATCAGACTTGCGTGAACGATAACCCAAGGGTTTGGTCGAGTGGAGCAAGACAGGGTCTCGTAGGTCGCAGGTTTGAACCCCCACTTGTCCCTTGGGGGAGGTAAAATGTAAATACCCTGTAAGCTCTCAAAGAGCCCGAAGGCTTTCCCTTCCTTGGACTGGGGCACCATCCCTCACCCTAAATAAAGCCTCCTTGGATTGGGGCACCATACCCTCATCCTAAATTTTTATGTAGCAATGAACTTGCGGGAATGATTCACTTTAAACACGGTATTTTTTGGTCAACACTTTTATTTATTTTATAAATGAAAATGCTACTATTTGATGTTTGAATACAAATAGTATTATCATTTACACCACATGAATTACAAATTTCACTTAAAATTATGTTTATATATTTATGAATATTTAGTATTTACAATACAAAATGGCAAAACAATAAAACAAAAAACTTCGGCAGTTAAGACAGGAAAATGAAAGCACATTACAATTAAGATTATATATATATATATATATATGAAAATATAATTTTTAAAAAATATACCATGCTAGGATTACCGTTCTTTTTTTCTTGGTAATGTTGGAAAAAAGAAAAAAAATCAAAGCAACAGAAAGCTAAACTACACAATCAGAAGCCATTTGATGGAGGGGTCAACCAAGACTCAAACTCAGTATTTGAAGATGCACCAAACTTGGCCAGGGCATCTGCACAATTGTTGCGTTCTCTATCTATAGGAGAGAAAGAGACTATGGGATTCGATCTCACAGAGAATATGCCTATAACCCATGTCCCAAGCTAAAAAGAGCCCATAAACATGAAAGGAATATTATTCGACTTAATAACTCATGAGTAATTCCACATGAACAACTTTTTTAAATTTGAAAGTAGATTATTTATTTTTTGCTGTTTTTTATTGACATTTTTAAATTTTTAAAAGGAATATATCCTGTTAATACAGGTTGTTTATATTTGTTTAAGTTGTGATAATGTCTACATAGAATGAGATGCCAATTTGTCTACTACACCTGAGGGAAGGTGATGAATTGGTAACAAAGTCTAGTTAGTCTCAAATAGGCTTTTTGAAATTTTAGTAATGAAAGTAAATATCGGTAACTTAGAATATCACTTACCATTCCTAAATGGTCGTATATATAGTTAATTCCAAATTTAGTCATTTCAACTAATCATAAACATCAAGGTGATTCAACTAACCTTGCCCTTCTCTTACACTGTGTGTTGTTGATCTTGTATAAGGGGCATGTCATTTTTACTTATGATCTAAGAAATTGACCTAGATAAGCTTAAGTTGTGCTTATTTAATTCTAATTCTAACATGTATAATTCCTATACTCTGCAGTCTAAACCCTTAAAGATGGCATGATATATAGCATTGTCTGTCATTTTTTTTTAAAGAATTTATTTTTCCCAATAAGAAAGATCTCTTTTTTTGCTGCGGTGATCTTATTTTTTATTGCATATGCCTCTGGAATCCTATTTACTAGATAGTGGTTTTTGTCTTTTGGGTGATTTTGATTGCATATGATCTTGTCATTTTACTTTTTTGTTTATATGCCTTATAACAAAAAATATATATACGTTTGATTGAAAAAATGATTAAGTTTGACCATTATATTCATTTTTCTTGATCTAAATGGTTTTTTCTTTTTTGTTTTTATAGCGATAAAATATACATTAATTTTGTATGATGCTAGGAAATCGATTAAATCATTAGTATTAAAAAATTGATTAAGGGCCGGTTTGTTTGTTTGTTTTTTTTTGCAAGACCACAGGCATCCTCCACGGAAGGCAATCCCGTCGAGCCGGGTAGGACCTTTATAGGCGTCAAAGCTCTTCCTTCGAGTATTTAACACAACTGCATTCCCAGTGCTCGAACTCGAGACCGCTGGTTAAGCTGGAACAACCCCTTATCAGCTGGTCCACGTGCTCGGTGGTTGCCGGTTTGTTTATGCTTAAAAAAATTAATTTTTTAAATTGTTTTAAAAAATGATTTTATTTCTATTTTGACTATTGGTGAAACTTGCAGTAAATTTGAGAAAGGTGGCTATGGGCGTGAAAGGGCTACAAATGTTAGAGAATTACGGATTTAGGATAATAGATCTATGTTGTGACAATAATAGGTCCATGATATTTTGCTTTGTTTATACTTAGTTTGGGTATGGAATTCTTGAATTAATTACATTCATGTATGACGTGTTGTATTTTGTTAAGACGACATCGTTTCATGCTTTCTTAACAAAATTTAGTTGGAGAACATCTTTATTCACTCATTTGATATTAAAGTGGACTATACAAATTTTAGAAAAGTCTAATACATATTTCTTTGTTCTCCCTTTCTTATATAATTCATTTTATGATTTCAAAAGAATTATCTAATATCTATTAAAAATGAATTATATATTTAATTGATAAATTTTAAAAATGTTATGCAAAACAAATTAATTAACACACCTTTTCATATTGTAAAAAATAGATTAGTACGATTTTGTAAATGTTGCAAGGAAGATACATTAGCAACATTTTATAAATGTTACAAAAAATACAAATTAGCAACATTTTTAGAATGTTGCCATTAATATGTTAAAATGTTGCTAAAAGTCTTTAGCAACATAGACTTTACACAACATTTGATCAAATGTTGCTAAAGGGAATTAGTAACATTTTTTCATAATTTGGCAACATTTTTCAAATGTTGCTAAATGTTAAATATGTTGTAGTGCTTGCTTCACACAATTTATTTTTGTTTTTATTTTTTTATAATTTAAAAAGTCTCATTTTCATAATCCATGCATATATATAATTTTAATTGTCTTTTACTTATTTTTTATTGTATTATTATTATTGTTTTAAAATTTAAAAATATACAGTTACTAATAGATAAAGAATCTCGAGAGCTGTGAACAGTTGAGACCATGCTCAAGAATAAGATTAAGTACAAGTTTAGTTTAACGTTGAAAACGTGGTAAACTAATGTTTCCAACGTTAGAGATAGTTGCGTTGGAGAATTTACACTTGAATTTGACCAATTTCAACGCCAAACCAAATACACACTAAGTGTCGGATTGAATTGCGATTTGCACAAACGTAAATTTGCAAACGCATGCGAAATGCTTTTTTGAGTGCGTGCGTGGAATTCTTTCATTGGATACTGTGTTTAAATATAATTTTCATTTTGAATTCACGTTTAGACCAACTTAAGTCTATTGCTTTTATAAACTTAAGTTTGCAAACATAAATTTTATTTAAACTTTAATCAAAACATTTTGATCCAAACACTATAAAAAGAACAAGTGGAACGGAGTCATGCTTTATTTACCGATAGAGTGGAAATGAATGAGGCCCATTAATTTGCAGCTACGACTTCAAGCGGCAACCAGTGAATCAAAACAGGGCTAATAGCAAGCCCATAATATAACAAAGACGTTGTTATTCCCACCATATTTTTTTGCTATTCTCACCCCCATGTTATTGGAAATTTTTATATCCCACAAGTGCCCTTCAAGTTACTTTATGTGTATAAATATTATATCCAGTATTCACCTTCTCCATGAACCGTGAAAGTGTGTCTCGTTTCTACAGCAACTATCATTCACTGTTCACAAGTTACAAAGTGGTGTGGAAAATACTACTAAATCGAGTATTTACTTCACTTTGATCAACTATTAGCTTCACTTTGATCAATATTTAAGGTCAGTTTGTCCTTATAAAACTATTTTTTACACCCACTTAGATGCACCGTAGCTATTTCGAACGAGAATCGCAATTTTTTACGATTTACGGACACATTTGTCCGTGAGAATGATACGGGCAACGTTGTTCGTAAGTCATTCCTGAATATATACGGACAACATTGTCCGTAAATGTGGCCGGACAAACCTGTCCATAGAATAAATCTTGTAAAATTTTAGATTATACGGACAATAGTGTCCGTAGGTTGAAAAATATGTAAATACGGACACATCTGTCCGGATGATATTACAGACGAATTAGTGTCCGAAGGTATGGACGGACGCACGTGCCCGGAGGTATGTACGGACGCATGTGTCCGGAGTGGAGAAAGGATTATATATGGACAACCATACCCGGATAGGCATACGGACAGACATGTCCGTATATGTATGGAAAGCTTCTTATTCCTACACTGTCAATTTTTTTGTCATTTTTTGTTATTGTTTTAACTTCAAAAAATATGCAGTAATGGAAGGAAGTTACTGGGACAACATTTATGAAGAATTCAAAGCGGAATATACCTATGAAAATGATGTAGAGGTAATAAATATATATATATATTGTATAGGATTAAATTACATAATAAATGTGAATTTAATATAGATGTTTGATGTGACGGATAACCCTATGGAGGAGATGACTGATTAATCAAATACTTTTACGACGAATGAGGTTAGTTAAGTTAATTTATAAGTCCTTCATACATATGTTTAAGTGATTTGTGTGATGTTAATATTCAACTATTTGCCACTAGATATTTGACAATCGAGATGAATTGTTGAAATAGGTGCGGGAAACAGCAATGACACATGGTTTTGCTGTTGTTATTGTGAGGTCAGACGCAGGAGGGAATGGTCGGAAAACAATGCTAGTATTGGGTTGTTAAAGGAGTGGAAAGTATAAACCATACAAGAATCAGTTGATCCGTAAAGTAACAGGTACAAAAAATGTGATTGTCCTTTCAGGCTGAGAGGGAGACCAATAAGTACAGGTGATGGTTGGAGACTGAATGTAGTTTGTGGTTATCACAACCATGATGTAGCGAAAAATTTGGAGGGTCATGCCTATGCTGGTCGTCTAAATGATGATGAGTTGTCCTTAGTGAATGACATGACAAAGAACATGGTTAAGCCTAGGAATATCTTACTGACATTGAAGGAGCACAATAAGGATAATGTGACTACCATCAAACAAATTTATAATGCTCGGCAAGCCTGTTGAACATCACTATGGGGTCCACGGACAGAGTTGCAACACCTGATAAAGTTAATGGAAAGAGATAACTATGTATATTGGCATAGAAGACATGAGGACTCAGATGTTGTTGGAGACATTCTATGGACACATCCGGCTGCATTGAAGCTGCTAAACTTATTTTTTATTGTGTTAATTATTGACACCACTTACAAGACCAACAAATACAGGTTGCCATTGATTGAGGTTGTAGGTGTTACTTCCACTGAGTTGACATTTCCAGTGGCTTTTGCTTACATGTAGGGGTGGGAATACGCCAGGCCGCCGATAGGCGCCTATGGCCTGGCCTGATTAAAGTATGGCCTGGCCTGGCCTATTTAATAAAAAGGTCAGATTCAGGCATTTTAAAAAGCCTATTTAAATAAAAAGGCCAGGCTTAGGCTGCCTTATGAGCCTACGAAGCCTGATAGGTCGGCCTATTTATATTTAAAAATTAATATATATATTATATTTATAAAATAAAAATGCATTAAAAATATATAAATATAAATTACTTATAAATTATACCAATAATTTGAATACACTGATATATAAACTAATTTTTTTTACAATTACAGTATAATTATACACATAATTGAAAAAGAAAATCTGGAAAGGTAAAACAATAACAAAATTACAAATTACATTATAGTGATTTAGGGTTATTCACCATCACTCTTTCACCTTTCAATTTCACCCCCTCTCTCTCGCGCACCGCTGCCTGCTACCTGTGCAAGTCCGACCACCGTGCTTCATCGTTCGTGCGCCGCTACCAACCATTTGTCGTTGTTCATCGTTCGTGCGACACTGCAAGTCGTTCACAACGTCGTTCATCGTTCGTTCCCCGTTCTGCTGCCATTCGTTCGTTGTTCGTGCGTCGCTGCCTATCGTTCGTGCGCCGCTCGTCGTCGTCGTTCCGGTGAGTTGTAGCTTGAGTGAAATGTTGGACTGTAAGTCTGTAATAACAATAAGTTCCTCATGAAGTTCGACTTGTTAGAAGGATGCGCCTTGAGTAACTAGGTCATATCCCTATTTTAATTTGTCTTTTATTTTCATAATTAGCCATAACAGCACTGGTAAATTCCAATAATGTCTGATTGAGCATCATCAAATAATCTCTTACTAATCCTCTGTGACTAATGTGTAAAATGTGTTATATGCCTACCTTATGTACAGTTGAGGTCATAGAGCTTGGTTTCTAGTAGTCAAACTAAGAAAAGTTGAAATGACTATAAGCCAATTTGGTCACTCTTTCAGTTCTGCTTGTTAGAAATGGCATTCAATTAATATATTTAGTTTGGCAGCATTCAGAATTTTTCAAAAGTCTCAAGTAAGACCTTTTGCAGATCTGTATTTAAAACTTAACTAACTTGTGCTTGGCACAATTATAGTCACACAGTAATTTGTACCAAGCTAATCACTGGATAGAAGTGCAAGTCCAACAAAGCAAACAACTACCAAATGAAACAAATTTATTTATTAACTGAAAGTTTGATTGCTTAGACATGATAAAATGACAAACTTAATCATTTGGCGGGTATGATGTCAATAGGTAGCCTAATGTGTAATGATCAAGCTAAAATTTCCCACTGACGCTATTTAAAACATTGCCACCAGTGAGGACACTGCTAAACCGTGTGTATCTCCGACAAATGCGCTCAAGTTCACTAGTGCCTATTTTTATAGTGCACTTTTTCAGTTCTGCTTTTTAGCAATGACTTGTAGTGTAGATGCAATTTTTTTGCCTTCAATCATATAGTGCCTATTTTTATGTTATTTAGTGCCAAATAATAGTTTATCTTGTAAATTTATAGCAATAGGGAACCGTGCCTATTTGGCATGCTATTTAGTTCTTATTTGATATGTAATTTAGTGCCTACCATCCTAGTTTATCTTGACTATTTATGGTCTATTTTACAGTGCCTAATTGGTATTCTATTTAGTGCCTGGATGCATGTTATTTAGTTCCTATTTGGTATGTTAATATGTTTATTTAGTGCATGACTACCACTATATTTATTCTTTATTTCTTTTGTTAATAATTATGCTATTTTGGTTCTAATTTTACTTATTTAATTTTTAGTCCAGAAAATGGCTTCTCCACTTCAGAGCAAAGAAGTTGTTTTATCCTCTCCTAGATCTATTAATGAGGTGACTGAACGGGTACCCACAGATTCAAGTCAACCACCAAATAATGCACAAGAGGGTGAAAAAGGCAATGATCAAGTTAATGAAGATGTAATCATTAAAAGGAAGAGACAAAAAACTTCAGTTGTTTGGAATGATTTTGAGGAAGTTGAAGTTAAGGGAGGTGCAGAGAAAGTTGTTTGCAAGTATTGTAAATTTAAATTTGTTACCGGAGGTAAAGGGGCCAACACTAGTCATTTGAAAAGACACACTGAAAATTGCTTGCAAAGGAGGTTGCAATTGGCTCGTGAAAAGAAGCAAAGTGTCATTCCATTTCAGCCTTCAAATCCAGGTAATCGTTTTCTAAGTCCTGGTGTGAGATACTCTAATGAGAAGATGAGGGAAATAATTGCCAGTGCTGTTATGGCTCATGAACATCCTTTTAGTGTTGTTGAGGATGAGCTCTGGATGTGGGCCTTTCAATTTGCAAATCCAGATTTTCAGAAGGTTACTCGTAAGACAGTAAGAAGTGATTGTTTAGCAATATATGATGTGGAGAAGAGAAACTTGAAGAATGTGTTGAAAAGTGTGAGCAAGGTTAGCTTAACTACAGATGTGGAAATCAAGCCACCAAGTAGCTGAATATATGGTTATCACTGGCCATTTTATTGATGCGGGGTGGAAACTTCAAAAGAGAGTTTTGAGTTTTGTGAAGGTACCTGCTCCAAGGCGTGGAATTGACGTGGCTGATGCTATTTTTAAATGTTTGAAGGCTTGGGGCATTGAGAATAAAGTCTTTTCAGTATCTGTTGATAACGCTTCTTACAATGACTCATGCCTGAGAAATTTGAAGGAGAACTTATCGTTTAACAGTAAGTTATTCCTTGATGGTGCATTGTTTCATGTTAGATGTTGTGCACATATATTGAATTTGTTAGTGCAAGATGGTCTTAGTAAGATTAAGAATATCATATTTAATGTTCGTGAAAGTGTGAAATATATTAATTTCAATGATGCAAGATTGAAAGGTTTTTGTGATATTGTTGAACAAAAGGGCTTAAAAGATAGAAAGCTTATTATTGATTGCCCAACAAGATGGAATTCCACATGTCATATGTTAGCAACTGCTTTGAAATTTAAGATTGCTTTTACTGCATATAAGGAAAGAGAACCACATTATGTTTATCCACCTTCACCTGATGATTGGAGCAAAGTTGAGAAAGTTTGTAAACTTCTTGAAGTGTTTGATTTGGCTACTCGTGTAATCTCTGGAAGTGAGTATCATACTGCTAATTTGTATCTTGCTGAAGCTTGGAGGGTGAAAAAGGTAATTGATGATGCAGCTGAGGATAATGATCTCTTCATGAGAGAAATGGCAGCCCCAATGAAAATAAAGTTTGACAAATATTAGGGGGAATGTAATTTATTGATGGGTATTGCTAGTGTTTTAGATCCTAGATGTAAGTTTCACATCATTGATATATGCTTTCCATTGATATATAAGCCTGAGGAAGTTGCTAAAGAAAATATACATAAGGTGCGAAATTCATTGGAAAAGCAATATGATGAGTATGTGTCCCTAGCTTTGGAGGAGTCATCCTCTACAGAAAATAATGTTGGTAACAATCCAGCATCTTCCACTCAACCTACATCTTCAGTCATCATTGGATTTGACCAAGTTATGAGCATGGTGCGTGAAAAGGAAGTTGTTCCTCCATTGAAATCGGAATTGCAAGCTTATCTCGATGGAGGTGTTTATATTCCTGATGGTAATAACAGTCCCTTTAGTGCCTTGGAGTGGTGGAGGAACAACAGTATCAAATATAAGGTCTTGTCAAAGATGGCTGCTGATATACTTGCCATTCCAATCTCAACTGTGGCATCGGAGTCTACATTTAGTGTTGGAGGTAGAGTTATTGATGAGTTTCGTTCTAAATTGAATGAAGAATCTATTGAAGCACTCATTTATGGTGGGGATTGGATGCGCCACAGGTATAATTTGAAGAGAAAAATCAAAGGTTAAATTTCTGTTATGTTTACATGTTTCCTTATATTAGTTAACATGCATATTTATTTTTAAAGTATTTTTCTGTTTAATAAATAATTATGTTTTTTATTTTTGCAGGTGAATGAAGGACAAGAAGATATCACCTTGAAGATTTGATGAAACTGTTATGTTGTTTGTTAGATTACGAATTTAGGATAAATTTTCTACTGTTTGGATGTTTGTTAGATTAGGAATTTAGGATAATCTGTTTGGATGTTTGTTAGATTAGGAATTTAGGATAATATTGCTACTGTTTGCTGAGTGAGACTTGTTTTGCTGTACAAATTTGGTAATTTAAGGCCAAAGGCCTATTTGATTGTCTTTCTTATATTAAGGTGTAATTGATTAAAACCTATTTCTGTTGGATTGTGATGATTGATGAGCATGCTTGTATGTTGCTTGGTTGAGTTGATGAGAAAAGCCTTATTTAGGAATACCTTACTCAAAATAACTTTTAGCTTCTGTTCATGTATTTGCCAATTGGTATTTCTTGCTATTGAATAGGTTGCCAATTGGTATTGCTTATTGTTGAACATGTTGTATGTATCGTTGCTGTCTAATTGGTATTTTAAGGCCAAAGGCCTATTTTAGCCTATTTAAAGGCTTTAATATGAAAAAAGCCTACTTAACTATTGGCCTATTTAAACTCAGGCCTATAGGCCTATTTAAGCCCTTTTCATATTTAGGCTTTTAAATAGGCTAGTAGGCTAGGCCAGGCTTCTAAAAAGGCCAGGCTAGGCCTAAAAAAAGTCTATCACAGGTAATAGACTAGGCTTAGGCCATAAATATTTTAAATAGGCCAGACCTATTTAATCAAAGTCTGGCCTGGCCTGGCCTACTCCCACCCCTACTTACATGGAACAAGAAAAATCAGATAACTTCATGTGGGTGTTGAAGCAGATGATGTTGAACCAGATGAGAATTGTGGGTACCGTGCAATTGTTGCATCATTAGGTTTTGGTGAAGATTCTTGGCCTGTGATTTGTGATGAATTGAGTAGAGAACTTGTACACTATCATGCTCAATATATTCAATTATTTGGTGGAGTTGACCGCTATAACTAGTTAAGGATGTCTTTATTTGTTGATTGTGGGAAAACAATTTCAGTTGACAAGTGGATGACACTGCCATATATGTGATATGTCATAGCATCAAGGTATAACTTGGTGCTTGTGTCAATATCGAAATCAGGATCTATGACATTTTTCCCACTTAGAGGACATCCAAAATCATCACATCAAACTATTTGCATTGGATACGTTTATGGTAATCACTTTGTTCAAGTATTAAACTATTCTTATATTAATTTTTATCATAAAATATTTATATTATTTTAATTTAATCTTGAAATTATGCATTGCAGGTTGAATTGAAGGATGGATGTCCTATACCACCCACTGCTTTACAGTGGCGAGCGAATCGTCTGCCAAAGGTCGAGGCTTGGGAATTTCCATATTATGAGAGAATGGTTGCATTTATCTTCTTATTTAGTGATAATGAGACCCAACATGTACCTATTATCGTTGATTTGTTGTAAACTCACGTTAACTAGATAATGAAGAAACGAGTAACCTTTATAATACTATTTAGATAATCCAACAGGGTTTATCAACCCATATAAAATACATACATATACAACAAATCATACCGTCCCCCGCCCCTCCTCTTCCGCTGGTATGTGTTATTAATCCTCTTTCATTCATATTGCTGGCCTAACTGGGCCATCCTCAACGCCTCATGTGTCAGCATCTCACAATCCGACCATGGTACACACATGTCCATACTCAATAATGCCTGAAGTCTCTCTGTAATTCCCGCAAAGAGAACCTACATCATAACAAACATGTAAGTAATTAACGAACAAATTTTATATGTTAAAATGATTTAATACTATTTCACAAAGATATACCTGATGAGAACTATCCTATGGGGTCCCACTAGGGATATCTTAGCTCCCACCGACTATCGTCACTCTACGAGGCAATGGATCATGAACCCTATCCTCACGTGGTATAAAATATGGATGTGAAACCCGTCGAAACCAGTCTAAATATCCATGAGTGCACTCCCTTGCTTGAGTGGCAGGAGGTCCCCTCCTACTCTCATCCAACAAATGGTCGTGGTAGTAGAGGAAATGGGCATGAACTTCAGCTGAGGGAGGCACTGGCAACTCCACATGTGGTGAAGGGGGAATGCTCTGTACATGCCCATACTGTCGCAGTACCTGGTCTAGAAGGTGAGGTAATGGTGCGCCACGGAATGTGATGTATCCACAATACCAGCAGACATAATGGAAAGGACGATATGCTCTATGTGTGATATACGGTGTCCATATGATGTTCGAGTGTCGTATCTGGTCCAAGTATTGACGTACGTTCACAACGTCACCCACAGGACGATGTGACCTCAACCTCCTAGACAATGGCATGCCCTCTACATAGTCAAGGCACCTCTCTCCATGTGTAACGTGTGGAAAGTGTTCCAAGATCCAAGCCTAATAAACAATTTATTTAACACGTAAACTTTTGCAGTAAAATGTTTAAAATTGTTACAACTTAACATTTATTACATTATACCTGAAATAGAGTAGAGTAACCTGCTAGCTGGCGAGTCTGATGTAAACTGGCTTCATTAAGCTGCTCATAGAGGTAAGCCAATGCTACTGCACCCCAAGCAATAGAACCCACTAATGCCAACTCTCGGAACATCTCTAAGTACTGTACTTGGACATTCGACGCACTCTTATCAATAAAGCTGGTACATCCTACTAGGTGGAGCAGATATGCCCTTGCAGCGTATGTCAAACGGTTCTGTTCCACCTTGTTCTCATACACGCTACGAAGCCAACTGAGCCTAACACTAGGGCCTCGAGCGTATTCTATCTCCTCATGTGCGTCACTATATGAGACCCCAAGTAATGTGACCAACAACTCCTTCGCTTCATCCTTACCCAAAGATGGCAAGAAGAAGAACCTACCATGTACCGATATATGAAGTAAGTTGTTCACATCATCTAGTGTGGTGGTCATCTCACCCATTGGCAAATGAAAGTTGGATGTATCTTTGTGCCATCTCTCAACAAACGCAGACAACAAACTCCTATCAACAAGGGAGTGGGTACCCTCTACTAGTGGTCCCAGACCAGAGTCATCCACAATGTCTCTCACATAATCATTCTCTAGCCTTCTCAGCTTCCTCCCGTAAAAAGAACCAAATTTAAAAAAAAAACAGAATTAACTCATACAGACACCTTGGTCCGTATGAATAAATACTTTTCCAGGAAATATATAACATACAGACACCTATGTCCGTATAAGCCTTTTTACAAATAGTTAACAAGACGTCCGGACATGGGCGTCCGTATGGATGTCCGAACACCATTGTCCGTCCACGTACCAGACAACATTCGTACACACTTCATTCGGACACCATCGTCCCTCCAACCCCCCGGACACGATTGCCCGGTCCTTACTAAATTAATGTCGGACACCCTTGTCCGGAGAAATGCGTAAAATCAGTTCCCTTCTCCCCCGCCTCCGTCAGCCATGGTTAAACCACCCATTGGACAAAACTCCAACAATACAAGGTTAAAAATGCACTTGATTGATGATCAGAGCAACAAAGTTCACACTCTCCTTCACGGACCTCCTTCGGCGAAAAGCTTCGGTGCGACAATGTTGTTTGTGCGATAACCGTGTGTGAGAGAAATGTGAGAGGGAGGAAGGAGAGTGATATTTTAAGTTATTAACTACAGGGTATTTGTGGCATTTCAAATTTCCCAATAATATGGGGGGTGGAAATAGCAAACACTATTGTGAGAATAACAATGACCATATAACAATATAAATCAATTGCACAAACCGGTGAAATCCCGAAGCATGCCAATTATATAATATTATTCTGGGGCCAGTTACCGTAATGGACAACTGAAGCCCACAGATTGAATAGAAAGTACAACCATAATGTTCCCTGTAATCTAGGGTTAGATTATCTCATTGTGGTTGTCTCAGCCTAGAGCCGTCAAAACGAGCCCAACCCGGTGAGCTAACCCGTGTAAACCCGGCTCAACAGTGGGTTGGGTTGAAAAAAAATTGGCTCATCAGATGCCGGGTAAATCTGGCCCGGCTCACTTAACCCGTGTGCCAGGCCGGGTTAGGGCCGGGTTGAGCCAGGCCAACCCGTGGTTTTTATTAAAAAAAATAAAAAGAAATTATTCACTTAAAAAAAAATTATTCAGTTCACGGGTCTCTTTTTCTTCACATTTGAGACATTTCATTTCTATTCAAACCCTAGACTAGAGAGAGCCGTTCGTTCCTCTTCTTCCTTCAAAAACCCTCACCGCCGTTCGTTCCTCTTCCTCCCTCACCGCCGTTCGTTCCTCTTCCTCCCTCACCGTCGTTCGTTCGTTCCTCCCTCACCGTCGTTCGTTCATCCTCTCCGTTCGTTTTCTCCCTCACCGTTGTTCTTCATCTGAACTGCGAGATCGTCGTTCTTCATCTCCGGCGGCGGCTGTTGCGAGTTCGCCGTTCATCTCCGACCACGGCTGTTGCGACTGTGAGATCGCCGTTCGTCTTCTCCGGCCACGGCTGTTGCGTCTGCGAGATCGCCGATTGTCTTCTCCGTTCGGCTGCACCGTTCGTCTTCTCCGTTTGGCTACGGAGTGGTTCGTCATCTGCGTTCGGCTTTTGCCATTTTTTTTTTCAATTTTTCATAATGTTATTACATTTTTTGCTGTTTTTAATTTTTTTTAAATATTTTCTGAAATTAAGCGAGCCAACCCGTGGTGGGTTGAGCCGGGTTGGTATTTTCCCAGCTCACCACAAAAGTGAGCCAGCCCGGCTCGACC
Organism: Sesbania bispinosa; assembly: GCA_026901365.1. Lineage (NCBI taxonomy): Eukaryota > Viridiplantae > Streptophyta > Magnoliopsida > Fabales > Fabaceae > Sesbania > Sesbania bispinosa. The sequence continues at coordinate 125,813 of QLOH01000089.1, forward strand.
CACTTTTCGTGTAACCCGTGGTGGGCCAGCCCACGTGAGCCGGGCTGGCCCGTATTGACACCTCTATCTCAGCCCCGAGTCTTGGTCTTCATTGTTTTTTTTTTTGGTCAAGCGGTCTTCATTTTTTTTGGTCGGAAACGGTCTTTCATTGTTTTGTCTTTAGACCATTGTTGTTGGGTATATATATATATTGTTGGATAAATTTGCATAATATTCTCTCCTGTTTATTTATGAGATTCTATTCGATTCAAATATGCATATTAAGAAAATATATTTTAATGAATTAATTTTTAAAAATCTCATCTGGTTATCGAATTTACCCCTTATTTAACATCAAACTCTATTCAATTTTTCACATCAATATAATCTTAAAAACTATAAAGTTCATTAATTATGAAGGATAAAAATAAAAAAATTAATAAATACTTCTATAATTTTTTAAAGAGTCTTATAAAAAAGACCAAAACAAAATTGTCTTATAAAATGTATCGGACGGAGTAAAAGCTAAAATTTAGCTCATTAATTAACTTATTAAATTATAAATATTTAATTTAAATAATTTATTGATATAAAATGACATAAAAGAACATATTTACATAAATTTTATAATATAAATTTTATTTTGTGTTTTCTAGTAAAATATATAATATTAGGTAATTATAACTTTATATTTTTTATAAATTTTAAAATCTCATTAATTTTTAATGATAAAGTATTTTATTAAAAATTAAAAATAAATAGTAAAAAAATAATAAATAGATAATTTTTAAATTAATTATATTATATTCTATATATGTATAAAGAACGAGTGTTTATCTTAATTTGTTATTTTATATTTGGTTTATATATATATATAATTGCATTTAAGGTAGGGATGGCAATTGGACCCAAACCCAATGGGTACCCGCAAAAATTACCCACAATGGGTAGGGTAATTACCCACCAACTGGGTCTGGGTAATTACTCGCACTTTTTCATGGGTACGGGTGCGGGTACGGGTACTATGGTACCCTACCCTACCCATGCTCGCACTTATATAATATACATTTTAATGTAATTTATATACATATGATTAAGTTAATATATATAGTATTAATTAATATTTTTCCCAAAAATTTAATTAATGTTAATATATATTATAGTCCCCAAAAAACATTAATATATACTACTAATTTAATTAATTTAAATGTTTTGGAAATTTTATAATTTTGTAATCTTAAACAATAAAATAGAAAAACTTGAAATAATTTTCATTCCCCTCCCAGTGTTCTCATCTCTCATCTACTTCCATATTACCGAAGTTGTTTGTAGTTAAACATATCTATGAATTATTTTTCATTTGTACTAGAGTGATTTTTTAATTAATTTTCATTTTCTAATGAATTTATTATTTTTATAATAAACAAAAATGCGGGTAATGAGTACGGGTACGGGTACTTAAGTACCCAACAGGTAAGGGTAAGAGTATCAAAATCATTACCCATGCGGGTATGGGTCCGGATACGGGTACTTTTTCAAAACGCGGGTATGGGGACGAATACTATAGTACCCTACCCAAACCCTACCCATTGTCATCCCTAATTTAAGGTGAGCTAATTAATTAAGAAAAATTATAATATTGGTGCCCTTTACCTTCATTTCCCGGCTTTGCCCCTGTTGTGTATGCAACTGTCTTAAATACTGGAAAGCTTTATCATTCATAGAGGTTCTATACTACTCAAATATATAAGATTGCCTCCCTTAAAGTTTACTTGTAATCTTGCCAAAAAAAGTGAAACTTTCATACCTAAATGTTTAAAATCTTGATCTTAATGCACCCAGATATAACATTGTAATACTGTAATTAATATTTAACATCTTATATAGTTGGATCAATTGGAAAAACTAGTATATAAGACAACAAATATGCGTGTGAACGTGTCAGTACATGTTTCGGTTGGTGTTGACTTGAGAGCATCCATACTCATATTTGAAGATAAAAACATGGTTTGAAATTTGTGTGAACATATTTAACTAAGTGTTATGAACTAAAATTGAGTTTGTCTTTAAACTCGCATTTAAACTGATGTGATAAATTTTAACTTTTGTATTAAGTTAAGAAACTTATACTAAATTTTACTACAATTTTTTAAAGAGAAAAGTTTTCAATATTATGAACATACCACTTTAAACCTACTTTTAAGTAAAATCATTTTTTATAAAATTAAATTCATTTAAAAATGCTCACTCTAACTCACTTTGTCCAGTTATCGCTTACAAATTGTTTCCCCCCCCTTTTTTTAAATTATATATGCCTTTAATTAAATTTAAATTAAAAATAGAGTTAATATATCCGAATACGACTTGACTACAATGTCAAAAAATAATCACGGTGAAGCAATCAAAAAGTATATGACTAACAAAAAATATGACTATATTTTATGTTTAAAAAATAATTACAGAACAAACAAAGTGAAGCAATCAAAAAGATCCAAACGAAGATTTTGAAAACGAGTTGATAAAGATGCTTGTATCTTATGTACGCACTTCAGTAGACATTCCCTAAACCTTTTCGAAATTCTCTTATAAACTATTACCAAATGGACAACATACGCATGCTTAGCTCACAATATTTGAACGTGGCACAAACAAACCAACACAATTAGAAACCAAAATGCTGGACAACACCTTGAACCGACATACACACACACATATATATAATTTCCGTTATTATAAAGATCCTTCACCTATAGTTTATTGCTATCCACGATATTCCTAGATCACGCACTGTCGCACTGAGTGGAACTATTGGTGCATGTAATTGTTGGATTTGCGACTTTAATCACATGATCATATGGATTGGGAAATGAATACTTAATGATGAAAAGTCTTTTTTTTTTTCCCTTCTTTCCTCGACTTCTCTCTCCTTCAGGCTTCAGCTAAGCTTTGCATAAGCTAATTTAAATAGAGATTAATATATATACACCGTAAGTATAAAGAAGTTTTACAACATTTAATGGTGTGCCGCCACATCATTTAATGAATTTAATAACACATGATGTGTCACATTCATTAAATGATGTGGCGACACACCATTGGATGTCTGTGTAAATTTTTTTTACACTGACAGTGTATATCAATTAAATCCATTTAAATAAATATATAAAATTAAATTTACTTAACGAAAAATATTAGTTATTAAATATAGGAATGATCGAATGATATAAAACTCGGACCGATGATCGACTCGTTCATACACTGGATTGTTGGGTCACTGCTTCAACCACTGAATCACTGGTTGAACCGACATATATTATAATTTATTAATTTTATACTAAAAAATATAAAGTTTATAAAATATAAAATCACAAAATAGTATAAAACCCTTATTTTTATACTAGAATGATAATTTAATAGGTAAATGCATTGATTCATGATTTTTTTAATAAATAAATACATTTAAATTATATATATTAAATAATAAATTAGTATACAAATAATATTAGTTAATTTTTTTTTGGTAATATTATACATATAAAACATATTTTAATTTATAAATTTTTAAAATGATATATAGTTATTTTATCAAATTAAATAGAATATATTTTGCAAAAAAAAGTAAAATGACTTCATGAGACATCAAGCCTCTGTTTGTTTGTGTTGAAATTGTGTTGAAATGGGTAAGGGAGCAGAGAAATGGGAGAGAGATCCACTACTTCTCTCGTTTGGAACTGCAATGAAATAGTAAAGAAATGGCAACAATTTGTGGAACCCACGCGAAAACAATTTCTCTCCAATTTAGATGAGAGATGGCGAAGAAATGGAAGGAACTGTGCACGCAGGGAGTGGAAGAGTTGCATGTGCGTGAAGGTTGAAGCACGGTTGCAGTTCTGCAATTTCAAAATAAATTCTAAACATATGAAAAAATTAGAGAAATCATATTCATACAACTACACAACATACAACCAAGAGAGATAAAGAGAGAAAAGAGAAAGAAGAGAGAGAAATGTGGGATGTGATAGGTGATATGATGGAAAGAGATAGAGAGAAAAATGTGTTGTATGAGTTGTTGTATAATTTGTGTTGTATGAATTTGTTATCTCAAAAAATTATGGAAATCGATTTTTGGATATAAAAAGTCGATTATTAATAATATATGTGTGCATAAATAATCAAACAAAAAATAATAAACTCAATCTCTCTCATATAACTTCTATCAAACCAAACAACTAACTTTTCTATTTTTCCTCTATTTCTCTCACACCAAACAACCTATAACTCACCTCTATTTCATCCTTATTTCTCTCTTACCTATTTCTCTCATTCATACTTCTCTCTTCTCTATTTCTCTACTCCCACCAAACAAAGTTTGTTATACAATATATATTAAAACTCGCATACGTATTAGTAAGAAGCTTTGTAGCCCGGTGATCTTGGCCGAGATCACAGGGGGTGGTCCGAGGTAGCTAGTATGGTGGTCTGAGGTGATCTAGGGGTGGTCGTAGACTCTCCAGTGGTCGCTCCGGTGCGGGGGCGCGCGGTGGTGTACCTGCGAAGGCACTCCAACACTCAAGTTAATAGAGGAAGGAGTATGGTTGATGATAGAGGTTGAAAAAGTTACCTTATGCTTGTGGGAGTGATCCCCTTATATAGCCATACCATGTTGTAACAGGAGGGGGCATGGCAGGTGGAGCAGGCATGCCTCTGCCGCCTTCTCCTGCTGTGGCCGTAATTCTCGGGGGCGGCATGGGGCGCATTAAATGCGATGAGACTTGGTAGGTGGCCTACGTCTGAGGCCCTAGACGTGGAGGTCCGAGGTGACGATGTGGTCTAGTGTACGGATCCATGGCATGGGCGATCGTCGTGCCTTCATGCGATCCCATCGGCTGTTGGGTCTGGTCGTTATTTTCACGACGGCATCGTTCCCTCGGAATGGTGGTCGGGTCACCTTGTCCTTGTGGAGCCGATGATTGGGGCCCGGATTAGTTGCCCCTCAGCGCTATGGTGAGCGAGCGGCTCACCATCGGCGATGGCAGTCCGAGGGTCCTGTACGGCTCTCTAAACCTCTCGGTTGAGGCCCGGATCAGTTGCTCCCCAGCGCTAGGGTGAGCGAGCGGCTCACCATCGGCGATGGCAGTCCGAGGGTATCGTTCGGCTCTGAAAGAAGGTTCGTGGTTGAGGTCCTACCTGCGTGGAATCGCTTCCAAAGTTACTTATTCGTTGAGGTGTAGCCGACGTAACCGTCGCGTCTTGTCGCCTGTCTCTTCGTCTGCGGTCGTCCTGTTGATCGTAGTTACTTTTCGCTGACGATTTAGGTGAAAGAGGACACGTGGCTTGTGATCCCTGGGCGATCCTCATCGAGACGCACACCAATAAATGGCCATGATTGCAGGGATGTGCGTCGCGCACGTCTCCTTGTGACTTCCGTTTTTGCCCCGGCGTGGGCTGGTAAATTTCCCCTTTCGCCCCTGAATTGTTGTGTTATTCACTTTTCGCCCCTGCGTGGAAAGACAGTGGTGTCCTTTGATTTTGTTGTTGGCTCTTGGTTTCAGAGGTGAAAGGACGTCTTTGTCCTTCGTTTAAATTCTCTTCAAGGGGGAGGTAAATAACCGTTCCCTCCATTGTCACTTTACGGTTTTCTGACTTTGTCTTCTCCTTCTTCCCATTCTTTGGTTTTGCTTCACTCAAATTCCTTGTTGCTCCATTTTTGAAGCCTTTCCAGCCTCTTCTGCTCTGATTAAAGGGTTCTACAGGTGAGAGGCTTTCTGTTGGTGTGATTTGGGTGGTGGCCACTTCATTCAAGACCTTTGTGCGACCCTTTTTTGGATTCTTGTGTCGTGCTCCGCCGTGTCTATGCCGTTTCTCCGTCGCACAGTTCAGGTACTGCCTCCTCTTTTCACCATTTCCTTTTCCTTCTGAGATTTTCTGGTTCATAATGATTCCCCCTGAGGGAGGAAATGGTGGGGAGGAGAGCAGTGACTCTCTAGAGGTGCTTGGCGCGCCTCCTCCATCTTGGCCGACGTCGAGACCCACTAGGGGGCCGACTGCCGGACGCCCGCCTCGTTGGGCATTGACTATTCCTTCGATGATCCGCCTCTACCAGGTTTCGGCGGCTTTGACTCGTGAGGAGGTCCGTGGGCTCTCGTCGGCTGAACGGTCGGTCTTTGTGAGAGATCTTTGTGCATCCTCTTCAGGAACCGACTTGGATTCGATCGATGAGGAGGCCGAAGTCTCTAACTTAGGCTCATTTTCTGAAGGTGATAGGTTTGGCTATATGGATGCCGCAAGTACCAGTGGGGGAGAAGTGACTAGCCGTGAGACGAGAGCCCAGGACCGATATGCCTGGGTCGACACCAAGGTGCTAGGGATCGCCTCTAGATATTGTGGTGAGACCGAGGCCACACTTAGGGCGAGTCTCTCCGTATTGGACCCAGACTATGAGGAGCTATACACCGTCTCGCCCCCGGAGGCAGCGGATCGGATGTGTCATCGTGGGGAGACCAATGCTGGATTTATGTTCTTGTATGCTTTCCTCATCCACAGGTTGAAGGTGAGGTTACCTTTCTCGGACTTCGAGCGGTCGGTGCTCAAGCACTATTGCGTCGCGCCGAGCCAATTACATCCGAACGCGTGGGTGTTCGTCAAGTCTTTTTCAATTCTTTGCGGGCTCCTGGCCGTTACTCCGACCATCCCGCTCTTTTCTTATTACTTTGATGTCTGCCCAAGGAAAGTCGGGGAGAGAAGCTGGGTGAGTTTGTGCGGTCATAATGGTCGTCCGCTGCTGACGCTGTATGTGGAATCGACAAAGTCTTCAGGGGTCTCCTTTAAGAGAGACTTTTTCAAGGTCATCCCTAAGGATGGTGTCCTTCCTTTTTGGAGGAGTTCTTTGGAGGAACAGGAGCCGACATTCAGTATCTATTGGGACAGGCGTCATTACGACTGGGGTCCGAAGATGTATGCCACCAAGTACGAGCGGCTGACTCCCTCCGAGCAAAATGTTGTTTTCCTCTTTCAGGAGGCCATCACTGAACGAGGTGGTGAGCGTTACTCATCCTGGTTATTGGTGGATACTTTACCCGACCAGCTTGTTGTGGCCTTAGGTCGGTTAATGTAGCGCTTTGACTAATCTTATGCTGTTTCTATTTTCAGATCTAACTCTATCGTTTTATTTCCTTCTGCAGAAGAAGAACAGATGAAGATTTCTGATCTTTTGAAGAAGGCGAAGGCCATCGGGGTTGATGACCCGAAGGTAAAAGACACCAAGAAGAGGAAGATTGTTGATGAGCCGACCGCATCGCCCTCTAACAGTCAGAGCCTGCCTATCCCTTAGCCGACTACGGAGACAGTACTGGTTCCGGATCCTGAGGTCGAGGGCGGAACTAAGCAGGTGGATGGTGAGCGGAGGAAAAAGAAGAACAAGGTTCCCCCAAAGAAACACGCCGATCGTCCCAAGGCTGATGGGGGTTCTACGTCCGAGGTTCCCGTGCTTACCAAAGCGGTGATTTTTTATGATGATTTTACCTCGGAACATCCTGCCGTGGCCTCCCAGTTTTACACGGAGGAGATCCGTACGAAGTTTATGAAGGGGGAGTATAACTTTGAGCAATGCCTTCGGGACTCTCAAGTTACCTATCTTCAGCAGATCAGTTTGCTGCATTTTATCCAAAAAGATGTGGTTCCTGCTGCTCGGAAGGCGACGGAAAATTATGACAAGGCTTTGAAAGCCTCAACTTCAGCCACTGAGGAATGTGCCAAGTTGAAGGCCGAGAAAGAATACGATCCAGCTCGGGACGATCGGTAAGGAAAAGCAGGATCTGGAGAAAAAGCTGGGAGAGATGGAATTGCTGAAGAAAAAGGTGGAGGACCTCGGCAAGGGTTTGCTTGTGGCCGAGGAGAGGCGGAAAGAGGACTTGAAGAAGCAGAAGGAAGGGCATGATGCCGAGGTTGCGGAACTTAAGAAAAAACTTGAGGCAGCTATAGAGGGGGAGCGTGAGTCGGTATCCGATACGATGAAGTATGTGGAAAAGGCCTTTGATGTTGCCATTGAGCAAGTAAAGGTTCGCAATCCCGCCTACAACCTTGACCTTCGCGGCCTTTCCTATGAGTATGAGGTTATTGATGGTGCCGTGGTCTTGGTTGATGGTGAGAACAAGATTGAGGTTCCTCCGGAGGGTCTTCCTACACCAACCGGCGCTCAGACTGATGCTTGAAGCCTTCTTGTGCTTCCTTAGGGTTTTCATTTTAATGTTAATTCTCTATGGCCGGTTGTGGCCATGTTTTGTTTTGTAATGAATTTTTTGTCTGTTTTGACAATTAACCGTCTTAGAGATTTCGTATTTGTTTCTCCATTTGTCCGATCGCATGTTATCGATTTATTTTTCTGCCTGTTGTCGAATGCGCGTTTTAAGTTCTTTAACCGATCGTAATTTGACGAGCGTTCATTCACTTTTCTATCCGATCGTAGCTTCGTATTTGCATATTATCCGATCGTATCTTAACAATCAGCGTTATTGTTGTGCTTATGTTTGTTTGATCGGATGTTTTGATAGTGGCGTTTAAATTTTTTCATTTATGGAAGTCTGTTGCTGAAATGCCCCAGTTTTTCAGGCCGCGACTTTGATTTCATTGATAAGTATACTATGGTTGGATACATAGTTCTTTTTAGCTGAAATATATTCTCAAATTCTGGGAGTTCCAGTGTCGGGGAATGTTGTCTCCTCCGAGCGTTTCTAGGCGGTACACGCCTTTTCCTGTTGTAGTAGTAACGCAGTATGGTCCTTCCCAATTAGGTGCTAGTTTCCCTTATTGTGCGTTCCTTCCTCCGATGTCGGCCCTTCGTAGGACGAGGTCTCCAACCTTGAACTTTCTTTCGATTACTCTTTTATTGTATTTGGCTGCTGCTCTCATCTTGGTTGCTTTTTCTCGGACGTGGGCTATGGCTCGTCATTCTTCCAAGAAATCCAGTTCTTCCCTAATGAGTCGATCATTGTTGTCTTCATTATGTGCGTTGGTCCTCCAGCTTGGTTCTCCTATCTCGACAGGAATGACAGCCTCGGCTCCATGTGCTAGTCGAAAAGGGGTTTCTCCAGTCGAAGAATGGGGGTTGTCCGATATGCACAGAGGACATGGTCCAGCTGATCGACCCATTTTCCCTTTGATTCGTCCAGCCTTCTTTTCATTCCTTGAAGGATTACTCTGTTTGCTGCCTCGGCTTGCCCATTAGTCTGGGGGTGCTCGACCGATGTGAAGTGTTGTTTGATCTTCAGGCCCTCTAGCGGTTCTCTGAAGCTCTTGTCGGCGAACTGGGTGCCGTTGTCAGTTACTACCGCCTTTGGGATTCCGTATCGGTTGATGATGTTTCTGTAAAAGAATTTTTGGATTCTCGCGGAGGTGATGGTCGTCAGGGCCTCGGCCTCAATCCACTTAGTGAAGTGGTCGATGGCTACTATCAAGAATTTTACTTGGCCTGGTGCTGGGGGAAAGGGTCCGAGGATGTCCATTCCCCATCTGAAAAAAAGCCATGGAGTCGAAGTGGTGGACATTTCTTCTGCTGGGGCATTGTGAAAGTCTGCGCGTCTTTGGCACGGGTCGCATTTTTGAACATGTTCCGCTGCATCCCTTTCCATTGTGGGCCAGTAGTAGCCGACCCTTAATGCCTTTTTGGCCAACCATCGTCCGCCGAGATGTTGACCACAACTGCCTTCATGGATTTCTGCCAATACAAAGCTGGCTTCTTTGGGGGACAGGCACTTGAGCATGGGGCATGAAAAGCCTTTCTTGTACAGGCGATCGTCAATCAGTGTGTACCATGCTGCGGTTCGTTCAATCTTCTTTGCTTCCTTTCGTTCTGCGGGAAGGTTCCCTGACCGTAAGTAAGCTACGATCGGTGTCATCCAGCAGGAGTCCTGATCGATCTGCATGATCTGCTTCTTTTCAATGATGCTCGGCTTCGTGAGTGTTTCCTGGATGACGGATATGTTGTTCCCGACTTTCTTTGTACTTGCCAACCTTGATAGGACGTCGGCCCTGGTGTTCTGATCCCTCGGTACATGGCGGAATTCGATTGTCCTGAAAACAGCGGATGCTTCCTTAACCTTGTTGGGGTATTATTGCAGGATAGGTTCACGAGCTTGGTATTCCCCATTCACTTAGGAAACCATCAATTGGGAATCGCTGCACAAGGTGACTTCTTCAGCCCCAAGGTCCTTGGCTAAGTTCAGTCCTGCCAAACAAGCTTCGTACTCGGCCTGGTTATTCGACGTTTTGAAGTCGAACCTAAGTGATTGCTCAATGGTTACTCCTGTGCTATCTTCCAACAATACTCCTGCTCCAGCTCCCTTAGTGTTCGATGATCCGTCCACATATATGGTCCAGGCGACCGTGGAGCGATCCTGGTTGTCTGTCATCTCGAGGAGGAAATCGGACAGGACTTGTGACTTGATGGCTGCTTTTGGTTCATAGGATATGTCATGCTCTGATAGTTCGATTGCCCAGGTAATCATCCGGCCGGCTAGGTCAGGTTTGTGCAACACTGATCTGATGGGCAGATCGGTTCTGACTGTGATGGGATGGGCCTGGAAGTAAGGCCGAAGACGTCGTGCGGCCGAGATGATTGCGAACGCCGCCTTTTCCAACTTCTGGTATCTGAGTTCTGGACCTTGGAGGCTCTTGCTTGTGAAGTATACCGGGATTTGGTTACCTCCAGATTCTTTGACCAGGACAGAACTGATCGCCTCTTCTCCCACTGATAGGTATAGGTACAGCCTTTCCCCGTGTTAGGGCTTCAGCAGAATTGGTGGTTTAGTGAGTGATTCTTTGAAGCTTTGAAAAACTTCTTCACGTGCAAGATTCCAGTCAAATTGTTGTCCTTTCTTCAAGAGCTGGTATAGGGGAAGCGATTTGTGTGTTGATCGGGCAAGAAAATGAGTCAGGGCCGCTATTCTCCCTGTCAGTTGTTGTACCTCCTTGACCGATGTTAGGCTCTTCATCTCCAGGATCGCCTTGCACTTCTCTGGATTAGCTTCTATTCCTCTGCTCGTTAGCATTTAGCCGAGGAAATGACCGGTTAGGACACCGTAGGTGCATTTGAGGGGATTTAACCTCATGTTATGTTGCCGGAGCCTGTGGAAGACCTTCTCTAGGTCGGCTATGGGGTCTCCTCCGTCCGTCGTCTTTACGATGATGTCGTCCACATAAACCTCTACGACCTCTCCGATCAGCCCTTCAAAAACTTTGGTCATCATCCTTTGGTACGTTGCTCCGGCGTTCTTCAGGCCGAACGGCATCATGGTATAGCAGTAAGTTCCATCGTCCGTAAGGAAAGCCGTTTTATCCTCGTCATGAACGTGCATTGGGATTTGGTTATAACCAGAGTAAGCGTCCATGAGCGAAAGGAAACGATAGCCCGAGGAATTGTCTACTAACCTGTCAATGTTTGGCAAAGGGAATGGATCCTTGGGGCATGCCTTGTTGAGGTCAGTGTAATCCACGCACATCCTCCACTTGCCGCTGGGTTTTTTTACGAGGATGACGTTGGCTAGCCATGTTGCGTACTGGATTTCTCTGATGAATCCGGCTTTCAGTAGTTCGGCTGTCTGTTCTTTAATTGCCTGTTGCCTCTCTGGTCCCATTCTTCTCTTCTTCTGAGCGACTGGCTTCAACCGAGGATCGACCGAAAATCTGTGGCAGCAAAAGTCAGGGTCAATCCCGGGCATGTCGGCCGCTGTCCATGCGAATAGGTCGGCATTGTCCATGAGAAGTATCTTCATTCTGCTTTTAAATTCTGGTGGGAGTTGGGCTCCCATCTTGGTGTTCTGTCCTTCTTCTCGTCCGGCGTTTATCGGAGTGGTTTCTCCTTCTGGTGAGATTCGGTCTGTACCTCGGCCCTCTTCTCCTGAATCGACCCTTGGGTCTAAGTCGACGAGGGAAACATTGTGTCGCACCTGACGGGCCAGGGTCTTTGCACTCGGTGGGGGGGTTTTTCTTCAGGCTAAGGTTGTAGCAGTTTCTTGCTACCTGTTGGTCTCCTCTGACGGTCGCCACTCTCCCTTCTCTTGTGGGGAACTTCATTGCACTATGGAGACTACGGCCCCCATCGCATTGAGGCTGGGTCTTCCCATAATGGCGTTGTAAAAGCTTTTGCATGGTACCACGATGAAAGTGGTCTTGATCGTCTTGCTTCCCCCTTTTCCTGTCAGAGTGATGAGCGCTTCCATGTAGCCGAGGGGTTGAATACGATCTCCTGAGAAGCTAACGAGGTCGCTGTCATATGGCAATAAATCTCCTCGACCGATTCCCATCTGCTCGAAACAGTTTTCGTAGATGATGTCCGTTGAACTGCCTTGGTCTATCAACACTCTTTTTACTTCGGCATTGGCTATTACGGCGGTGATTACCATCGGATCATCGTGCCCTGGGAGGGCGTCTCCAAAATCTCTGCTGTCAAAGGTGATGGTTGGAGTCGGAGGGGGTGCCTCATGTCGGCGGGATCTGCGACGGTCGCCTTCTACATGTTGTACTTCCTTTAGTGCTCTCTTCCTGGAGTTGGACGAGGAGCCCCCTCCTCCAAAGCCCCCCGCTATCATATTGATGGTAATCCGAGGTTGTTGGTCTTTGTCCTTTTGTGGTGATCGTTCCCTTGGTTTTCTGTCCGACGTTTCGTGGCTTTGTGGTGAACGGGAGCGGTGTCGCCTCCTCTCTTGCCTGGGTGGTGAACCACGATCTCGCCTCCGGTCGCCGTGCCCATGGCCGCTCCACTCTGGCTTGTCTTTTCTTACATACCGCCCCAAGTTTCCATCTCGGATGAGCTGCTCAATGGCATCTTTGAGCTGGTAACAATCATCAGTATCATGCCCATTGTTGAGTCTCAAAAATATCATAAGAGATTTTATGATGTTTCCAAGTTTTAATGATTAACAAATTTACATTATTTATTTTCACAGATACTCTTAAGTGTTTAATTATTTATCTGTGATTTCAGCAAGCCACAATACGCTTTATAAGTCTTTAAGAAGTGCTTCAAGTCATCTGAGGGAAACGGGCCTTCTGAAGTGGTCAACCTGTCTTAAGTGTTGAAGCTGTCTGAAGAGCCAAGCCCGTCTGAAGACTGGAACCTGTCTGAAGACTGGAACCCGTCTGAAGATTGGAAGCCGTCTGAAGCTTTAGTAATGACATGGCATCTTTGCTGAAACCTTTGCGTGAAGACTTTTCTGAGTCTCTGCTGCTCGTACGTTTTGGAACACATTTATGGCAACAAACACAGAGGCCTTTCCTGGTACATTTGAATTTCATACACCACTGAGGAAATCTCTGCAAACGCAGCAACGCAGCAATTCCTGAAGCAGCCTTTTGGCAGATGCAACCTTGTACTGTGTCAGAAATGTCAGGATGCTCAGAAGTATGTCTCACAACGGATTGTATAGCATTTAATGCTATCTCTAAACGGTGGTTTTTCAACGGATTAAAGTCTGGGTATAAATACCCCTTATGAAGACCATCATCCTGTTACAGAAGAATATATAGAAAAAGAGAATCGAACGCTGCAATTTTTTTCTTCAAGAAAAATCACTCTGATAAAATTCTTTGTACACTTTATATTTTCATATCCTGAGTATAACTCAGTTTTTAGCTGTACATTGTAATAGGTTTGAGCTTCAAACTTGTGTAGTTTAAAAGCTTAAACTCCTTTTCATTGTAATCTCTGTTTGAGCCTGAAGAGGCTTGTCTGTAAAACAATACTTGGTTGTTGAGCCTGGAGAGGCTTGTCTGTAAAACAATACTTGGTTGTAGAGCCTGAAGAGGCTTGACTGTAAAAGAATACTTGTAATCTTTGTGAAAGATTAAGAGAAAATCCAAGTGCTTGTTGGCATTGGGACTGGAGGTAGCTCACAATGGTAGTGAGTGAACCAGGATAAATCCTTGGCTAAGTTTTCTATCCCTTATCTCTTGTCAATTCGTTTATATTAATATCAAGGGTGTTGAAAAGCTATTCTAAGTATTTTAAAAGCAAAGAAACCTTTTAAAATATATTTTCAGGAGCCATCCAAAAACTTCAGACAGCCCCCATAAACCTGTCTGAAACTGTTTGTAACTTGTTGTTTTCAAAAAGCTTTCAAAAATATAAAGAAAGACTATTCAACCCCCCTTCTAGTGTTTCCTTGTGTTTCTACAGTTGGTACCAGAGCTTAACTCAGGGTTGAGCACCTAACAAGTGTTGAGGACTAAAAGATCCAGATGGAAGCTGCAAACAACAACAGGCAATACATCTCTGAGGGTGCATCTATCACAAGACCCCCAACATTCAATGGAGTAGACTATCACTACTTGAGAGATCGTATGAAGCTGTTCATTGAAAGCAACAACATTGATGTCTGGGATGTAGTTACTGATGGAGACTATGTGCCCATGCAAAATAATGTGCCTATACCTAAGGCTGATTGGACCTTGGAGCAGAAGGCTAGAGTTCAGATGAATGCCAAAGCCAAACTCTATCTGATATGCTCATTGAACAAATCAGAATATGAGAAGGTGCATGGTTGTACATCTGCCAAGGAAATCTGGGATACTCTTGCAGCAGCCCATGAAGGGACTGAAACTGTCAAGCAATCCAAGATTAGTATGCTCATACATCAATATGAGATGTTCAAAATGGAAGAAACAGAAACCATTGATCAGATGTTTGGGAGGTTTCAGACCATTACAAATGGACTCAGGTCCTTGGGCAGAACTTATGAATCTGGAGATAATAACAGAAAGATTCTAAGAAGCTTGCCTAAGACATGGAGACCCAAAGTTACTGCCATTCAAGAGGCAAGAGACTTAAACTCTCTTAGAATGGAGGAACTTCTGGGATCTCTCAAGGTTCATGAGCTTGAGCTTGGAGAAGATGACAACAAGAAGAAATCTCTGGCTCTAAACTCCAAGACCAGTCAGTCTAGGCATGGCAAGATGATGGCTATGCAAGCTGAGGAAACTTCAGAAACACATGAGGATTCTGAAGATAGCTCAGGAGATGATGATCTTGCTCTTTTAAGTAGGAAGATCAAAAGAATGCTCCAAAACAGAGGAAAGTTCAGAAGGAATCAACCTTCAACTTCTAAAGGAGGTAAGACGGGTAAAGATTTTCAAAATGACAAAACTATTTGTTTTGAATGCAAACAACCAGGTCACATGAAGGCTGAGTGTCCTAAGTTGAAGAAAAACACATTAAAAAAGAAGAAGTTCTTCAAAAAGAAGAAGGGACTAATGGCAACATGGGAAGACCTTGATGAATCTACTTCTGAAGAAGAAGAAGATACTTCAGAAGAGGCCAACTTATGTCTTATGGCTAGTCTGCCATCATCAGACAGCTCTGAAGAAGAGGTATTTCCTTTAACCCTTCAAGAAATGTATGATGATCTGATGGAAAGCTCCAAGGAACTATTTCAAGAGTATAAGAATCTATCCAAGGCTCACACAGAAATGTGTAATAAATATGAAGCCCTTGAAATAGAAAATATTATGCTCAAGGAAAAGATTCTTGTGTCTGACATCAGTAGTTCTCAACATGTTTCTGAAGAAAATATAAAACTTCAGAAGCAAGTTGAGCAACTGACAAAAGACTTAGCTAAGTTTGTCAAAGGAACTGATAATTTGAATAGATTACTTGGTGATCAAAGACATTCCATTGACAAAAGTGGCTTAGGCTTTTGGGATCATAACATGCCTGAACCTCATATTTTTAATGTTGAAAAAGGCAAGGGAAAGGTTACTGGGTGTTCTCACTGTGGAAAAGCTGGACACAATGTGACTCAGTGTAAACACAAAAAGAGACCAACACCCAGGTCTAACAAAAGAGGACCCAAAAGAATATGGGTACCTAAAAACTTGATTATTCCTGTTGCAGATGTGTTTAACAGGACAAAAGAGACACCACAAATGGTACCTGGACAGTGGATGCTCGCGACACATGACAGGAGAAAGGTCTTTGTTCCAAAACCTTAGACCAAGAAATGGAGGTGTGGTCACCTTTGGTGGAAACCAGCAAGGGAAGATCACATGAATAGGGACTGTAGGTATGTCACCTTTATCCCTTATTAAAAATGTTCTCCTAGTGGAAGGACTTCAACACAACCTACTGAGCATAAGTTAATTATGTGACAGTGGATATGTGGTCTCTTTCACTAAGGAAGGTTGTATAGTCAAAGACTCTTCTGATCAAATCCTTTATACTGCTAAAAGGCACAACAATGTGTACAAAATTGATCTAGAGGAACTAGCAAGTCAAAATGTTAAATGTTTTATTTCTGTTGAAGATGAAAAACAGATTTGGCATCAAAGACTTGGGCATTCCAGCTTGAGATTAATCTCAAGATTAGCAAAATACAATCTGGTTAAAGGCTTACCCAAGCTTTCATACAAATCTGACATTTTATGTGAAAGCTGTCTGAAAGGGAAACAAACAAGACACTCATTTAAGAGTAAAGATGTTGTTTCTACTAGCAGACCTCTAGAACTATTGCATATTGACTTGTTTGGTCCTATTAGAACATAAAGCATTAGTGGTAAGAAATATGGTTTGGTCATTGTTGATGACTATTCTAGATACACATGGGTTATATTCCTTAGAAGCAAGGATGAAACTTTTAAGAATTTCACAATATTCTGTAAGAAGGTACAGAATGAAAAAGGATTCTGTATATCTGTCATCAGAAGTGATCATGGTGGAGAGTTTGAAAATGCAAACTTTGAAATGTTCTGTGATGAGAATGGGATCTCACACAATTTCTCTGTGGCTATAACACCTCAACAAAATGGGGTTGTTGAGAGAAAGAACAGGAGTCTGCAAGAGATGGGAAGAACCATGCTCAACTCATGCAATCTACCAAGATCCTTCTGGGCAGAAGCTATTAACACAGCTTGCTACCTTCAAAACAGAATATTGGTAAGACCAATTCTTAAAAGAACTCCTTATGAATTGTGGAAAGGAAGAAAACCCAACATATCTTACTTTCATCCCTTTGGCTGTGAGTGTTTTATACTTAACACAAAGGATGATCTTGGAAAGTTTGATGCAAAATCTGACAAAGGATTTTTCATAGGTTATTCTGAAACATCTAAGGCTTACAGAGTTTATAACTCTAGAACTCTAGTTGTAGAAGAATCAATCCATGTTAAATTCAATGACAAGAAAGAGACTGATAGGGAACTATCAGATCTAGAGGATGATTTTGCAGGAATAGAGCTAAATGACAATAGCAACTTGAAATATGAGCAGTTGTCTGAAGTGCCTACTGTTACTGAACCTCTTCAGATAGATGTTGAGTCTCAGACAGATGTTGTACCCATTCACAGAACTGATTGGAGATACAAGTCACATCACCCTAAAGAGTAAATTATTGGGAGCACTTCAGAAGGAGTGAAGGCAAGATCAAAGTTCAGGAATCTGAATTCACTGGCTCTCCTGTCTGAAGTTGAACCCAAAGATATTGATGAAGCTCTGCATGATGAAGGGTGGATCCTAGCCATGCAAGAAGAGTTAAATCAATTTGCTAGGAGTGATGTCTGGACCCTTGTTCCTAAACCCCATGGGAAAACTATTATTGGAACCAAATGGGTGTTTAGAAACAAGCTGTCTGAAGAAGGCAAAGTAGTCAGAAACAAGGCAAGGCTTGTGGCTCAAGGATACAATCAGCAAGAAGGAATTGATTTCACAGAAACCTTTGCCCCAGTGGCCAGGTTAGAAGCAAATAGAATTTTATTGTCTTATGCCATAAATAATGGCATCAAGCTATATCAAATGGACGTTAAAAGTGTTTTTCTCAATGGTTTCATTGAAGAAGAAGTCTTTGTTAGACAGCCCCCTGGTTTTGAGGATGTCACTTTCCCAGATTATGTTTTCAAATTGAAAAAGACTCTATATGGTCTAAAACAAGCCCCGAGAGCTTGGTATGACAGATTGAGCAATTTTCTTATCAAAAATGGTTTTGAAAGAGGAAAAGTTGACACAACTCTTTTTAGAAAACAGTCTAACAAAGGTCTCATGCTAGTCCAGATATATGTTGATGACATTATATTTGGTTCCACTGATTCTTCTCTTTGCAAGGAGTTTTCTGAGTTAATGCAATCTGAATTTGAAATGAGCCTAATGGGTGAATTAAAATTTTTCTCAGGACTTCAAATTAAGCAAGATTCTAATTGTATATGGATTCATCAAGAGAAATATACAAAAGAAATGCTTAAGAAGTTTAATTTAAATGATTTCAAGCCCATGTCAACTCCTATGCATCCTTCTGCATATTTAAGCAAAGATGAGAATGAAGAACCAGTGAATCAGACTTTGTATAGAGGAATGATTGGTTCTTTATTGTATCTAACAGCAAGCAGACCTGACATTATGTTCAGTGTGTGTCTTTGTGCTAGATTTCAATCAAATCCAAGAACTACTCATTACAAAGCTGTTAAGAGGATTTTTAGATATCTTAAAGGTACTACTAATCTTGGTCTTTGCTATAAGAAAGACAAAGAATGCAGGATAATAGGATACTATGATGTTGACTTTGCTGGAGACAGAATTGAAAGAAAAAGCACCAGTGGAGGTTGTCACTTCTTTGGAGGCAACATGATCAGCTGGTCAAGTAAAAGGCAAAGCACCATTGCATTATCAACAGCTGAAGCTGAATATATCTCAGCAGCAAGTTGTTGTTCACAACTCCTTTGGGTGAAGTATCAACTTGAGGATTTTAATATTCCTATATCTGTTATACATGTTTTGTGTGATAATACAAGTGCCATTAATCTGTCTAAAAACCCCATTCAACATTCTAGAGCAAAGCATATAGAAATCAAGCATCATTTCATTAGAGACTATGTTCAGAGAGGTGTTTTTGATATAAAGTTCATTGAAACAGAGCTTCAATGGGCAGATATATTCACAAAACCTCTGACTGAAGTCAGATTTAAGTTCATATGTAATAATCTGAACATACATGCATTTTCTAACTGACTTTGTATGTTGTCTGAAATGAACATCTGAAATCTCAGTATGTCTGAAATCGTGACATGTCTGAAATTTTAGGGTTTCTGAAATTTCATTAGTTGTCTGAAATTATTCACTTGTCTGAAATAAAATGATGACGTGGCTATCTGAGACGGTTAAATGCCATTTATTTTGTCTTTTCCACTCTGCACGTTACCCAATATCTGCGCAGCCAGTACATGCCATCATTGCATCGTGGGTGTCTATATAATAAAGGAGGTTGCATATTGAAGAAGGCTCACATTTTCTCTCTGCTCACTCTTCAACTTCATCTTCTCTCTCTCACAACAGTTTTCTGCTCGAAGCTTTTGTCTGCAACTGCAATGGCACCAAAGAAGACAAGCTCTGGAGGGAAGATTGTCAAGTTCAAAGGTGTTGATCTTCAGGGTCTCAGTGATCTGGGCATGGACCTTTTTGGGGAATTTGATGCTGCTGGTTGGACTTCATTCTTTGAGAAAACTGATTGCTCTTGGAATGAACAAAGCATCATTGATTTCTGGTTTTCAGCAAGAGGAATTCCAAACAACAAAAGTGACTGGTGTACAAGCTGAAGGAGAGGTCTTCACTCCAGGATGGGAAGGAAGAAATGGTGGTTCTGAGAAGTTCACCAAGATGTTGTATGGAACAGCAAAGCCTCAGAGCGCTGACTCAAAGAACATGCTGGATAAAGTCAGAGTTCTTCATGCCATTCTAGGGCAATGCATTTTCCCTAAGAGTGTAAGCAGAAACCATGTCTCTGAACTTGAGAGATTCTGCTTGATCAACCTATTGCTGAAGAAGAAGATGAATCTCCCAAAGATGCTTATGTTCCACATTCAGAAAAAGATTAGGGATTCTGCTGGAAGCCTTACTCACAATTTACTTATCACCAAGGTACTGATGCATTTCAGAGTACCTCTTAATTTTGATCACAAAGCACCTGCTCTTTTTGGTGAGGCCAATATTACCAGTATGAAGCTGAAGAACCCTCTCATTCCAAGACATTCTTCTCCTACTATGAAGGAAAGTTTACTGTTAGAGAAGGCATCTAGAAGTGGAGCTGCTTTTGAAGTTCTGGAGCTTGAACTTCAAGGGGACATAAGGAAGGATGAGTTTGTTGCATCCAAGCCCTCCCCTCAACCTAAGCTGCCGAAGCTACCAGTTAGGAGTGCTGCAAAGGTGGCACCAGCAAACCCTAAGTTGCACCTTAAGACTACTGAACCTGTTCAGAAGACTTTGACAAAGTCGTCTGAAATTGTGGGTCAAAAGTCTGAAGGAGCAAAACCTCTTGAGCCTACTTCTAATCTAGAAGGAAAGGCACATGAGGAACCTGTTGCTGATTCTGATGCTATTGCTGCACCACCTGTTGCTGCCTGTCCTTCTGATCCTGAATTGATCAAGGTAGCTGCAATTGCTACTATGATTGAAAATCAAGAATTGGAGAAGAAGTTAGAACAAGAGAAGGTTGATCATGCTTATGCATTATCTACACATATTGCCTTAACTAAAAAAGAAAGGCTAGCTGCCTTGGCTGAAGGAACCAAGAAAAGAAAGAGATCCAGTGCTGCCATGAAGAAGAAAAGAATAAGCAAGTTCCTCACTAGTGCTCCTGAAGTTACCACAAGAATCACTAGGAGTATTTCTAGTAAACAAGATGTTATAGACATGGCAGATAAATATAAGAAGTTTGTCAAAGCCAATCTTTATTTCAAAAGGAGAAGAGAAGAAAAGCAAGCTGAAAGGGAGGAGGCAGAAAGGGAAGTCAAGAAAATCAAAATTCAGAAAGAGGAACCTCCAAAGGAACCCTACAAACCTATAAGGGTGAGGTTTGACAATGTTACACCTTCACCACCTTCATCACCAGAAAAAGGGTTGCCAGAAGAGAAGGAAGAAGAAGAAAAGTTTGAACAAGTTCATAGAGAAGTTGTTTCAGAAGAGGGAGTTTCAGACAAGGTTGATGAACCTATCTTGTCTGAAGAAAAGGAAGCACCATCACCATCACCATCACCATCTTCATCATCCTCCTCATCATCATCAGAATCATACAGATCTGAAAACTCTGCTGAGGAGACCCAGCAATGTGTGTGGAAAGGAAGCATGCTACCTGCACATCTTAGGCTTGGACCCAAAAGTAGGGATTTCTTCACAGAACCCACTTTTGATCCTTATGCCTATCCTTTTACTGACTCTCAGTATGCAGAAGAAGCTGAAGTGACCCACAAAAGGTATGAGGGACCCTTCTTTGAAAGGGAAAGAGTGCCAAAATTCCCTAACCTTTATGAAGAGCTGATGTTTTTCAAGGATACACCCCCCATCTACATGCATCAAGGACTTATCTTGCACACTGCTGAAGCTGAAAGGAGAAAGTACACTGGAAGCTTTGATGGTCAATACTCTGGACAGCTTGAAAAGATCAGAAAGGGAGTGGTAGTTCCTGAACACAAGTGGGCTCCACTTGATCCCTGTTCTGAAGATGATTGTCTGAAGATGAGTACTGATGAATGGTGTTTTGTCAGAAAGCTGTGCACAGAAGGAGAATTGTTTCAAAGAAATCATCTGAACTGGGTTGGCATGAGAGGTTATAGGCCACCTAGAAATGCTTCTATCAGGCCAAGAACTAAAATTCTGGTGCAACCTGACAGGATCATTCCTAGGTATCCTCTGAAGGAAGGTTCTGTTGATAAGTTTAAAGAACCCAAGGTTTACACAGCCCCCTTCAAACCTTTGTCACCAAGCGAATGGAAGCATCTACCAGCCATTGTCAGAAAGCAAGGTGGAGGCATGGATCACAGTCTCAGGGACAGAGTTTAGAGCTCTTACTGGAAAATCAGAGAGGATGCTGGATCCTCATCTGGGTCGACTGGACCTGATGAAGACTCTCTCATTGGCTATGGGAGATCCATGAATGTGCAGTATATGTTTATCAGACAACACTTCCCACTTTTGACTGCACCTTTTCATGAAGAATGGGAGATGATCAACCCCATTGGAACCTTCTTTCATCCAGTCTATCATCCTCATAAATATGGACTGCTTCCAGGATTTGATGCGTTGAGTTTTGTGTGCAGATACATTAAAATTATTTTTTATGAGTCTGCACCTGACTATGAAGAAGAGAATAGAAGACTGAGGTTCAAGATACAGAAGCTGGAGAAAGCCAATGCTGAGCTTCTTGCCAAACAAGAACAGACTCTGCCTTTGCACAAGACTGAACTCATAGCTAAGCAAGATCAGATTCTTCATGAACAGCAAGAGATAAAAAATGCTCAAGAAGATATGAAGTCTGCCCTTCTCTCTCAATTGGACAAGACAAGGGATGATCTCATGTCTTTGCTGAAGGATGCTTTGTTGAAGAAATCTGGCTAGTCTGTGATGTAGCCATGTTTGTTTTTATCTCTGGCAATGTGTTTAAATTTCTATGCTTATCTGAAACTTTTTATGATGAATATATCAGTTGTTCCCTGCATGATTTTTCTGAGTTTATACTTCATGATTATCCTTTTGATTTCTGTTTTTGTTATGCTCTGGATTCCCTTTTGATTGATGACAAAAGGGGGAGTACTAAAACTAACAAAAATCTGATTCAAATGTGAAGTGCTACAGGACTCAGGGGGAGCAAAGAAGAACTATTAAGTTCATTATCTGAGGGGGAGTTATTATTAAAAGCTATTTTATTCTCACATACTCCTTTCAGATTTTACAGTTTTAAAATAAATTTGTCATCATTAAAAAGGGGGAGAATGTTGAGTCTCAAAAATATCATAAGAGATTTTATGATGTTTCCAAGTTTTAATGATTAACAAATTTACATTATTTATTTTCACAGATACTCTTAAGTGTTTAATTATTTATCTGTGATTTCAGCAAGCCACAATACGCTTTATAAGTCTTTAAGAAGTGCTTCAAGTCATCTGAGGGAAACAGGCCTTCTGAAGTGGTCAACCTGTCTTAAGTGTTGAAGCTGTCTGAAGAGCCAAGCCCGTCTGAAGACTGGAACCTGTCTGAAGACTGGAACCCGTCTGAAGATTGGAAGCCGTCTGAAGCTTTAGTAATGACGTGGCATCTTTGCTGAAACCTTTGCGTGAAGACTTTTCTGAGTCTCTGCTGCTCGTACGTTTTGGAACACATTTATGGCAACAAACACAGAGGCCTTTCCTGGTATATTTGAATTTCATACACCACTGAGGAAATCTCTGCAAACGCAGCAACGCAGCAATTCCTGAAGCAACCTTTTGGCAGATGCAACCTTGTACTGTGTCAGAAATGTCAGGATGCTCAGAAGTATGTCTCACAACGGATTGTATAGCATTTAATGCTATCTCTAAACGGTGGTTTTTCAACGGATTAAAGTCTGGGTATAAATACCCCTTATGAAGACCATCATCCTGTTACAGAAGAATATATAGAAAAAGAGAATCAAACGCTGCAATTTTTTTCTTCAAGAAAAATCACTCTGATAAAATTCTTTGTACACTTTATATTTTCATATCCTGAGTATAACTCAGTTTTTAGCTGTACATTGTAATAGGTTTGAGCTTCAAACTTGTGTAGTTTAAAAGCTTAAACTCTTTTTCATTGTAATCTCTGTTTGAGCCTGAAGAGGCTTGTCTGTAAAACAATACTTGGTTGTTGAGCCTGGAGAGGCTTGTCTGTAAAACAATACTTGGTTGTAGAGCCTGAAGAGGCTTGACTGTAAAAGAATACTTGTAATCTTTGTGAAAGATTAAGAGAAAATCCAAGTGCTTGTTGGCATTGGGACTGGAGGTAGCTCACAGTGGTAGTGAGTGAACCAGGATAAATCCTTGGCTAAGTTTTCTATCCCTTATCTCTTGTCAATTCGTTTATATTAATATCAAGGGTATTGAAAAGCTATTCTAAATATTTTAAAAACAAAGAAACCTTTTAAAATATATTTTCAGGAGCCATCCAAAAACTTCAGACAGCCCCCATAAACCTGTCTGAAACTGTTTGTAACTTGTTGTTTTCAAAAAGCTTTCAAAAATATAAAGAAACACTATTCAACCCCCCCTTCTAGTGTTTCCCTGTGTTTCTACACCCATGGCCTTTGTGGAAGGCACAGTATCGGCTCTTGTCTCCTTGGGGTGATTTGATGGGCGGAGGTCTCTTTACCTCGGCTAACTCGGCGTGGTGTACTTCTTGCCAAATCCTGGAAAGACTACTGTTGAGGGGAGTGTAGTTACCCTCGTACCGTCCTCTGAATTTCTTCTTTTATTCTCTTCTCTCCTTCCTGCTCCTTTTTACCTTCTCTGGCGCTCGGGCTTCCTTCGGGTTCGCCGCCTTGCTCGTCCCTTCTAGATGCAACTCCTCGTTTATGAATTGAGCTGCTCGCTCCCTGAAGGCCGTCATGTTGTGGACTCGGATTCTTCTGAGTGAAATGCCGAGGGGGGTTCCAGTGCGTAACGCCTCGACTGCGCAATGGAGTTGTACCTCGTCTGCCACATTAGGCGTGAGGGAGATCTCCTTGTAAAAACGGGCTAGGAAGTCTCGCAGAGTCTCGGATTCCCCTTGCTTGATCTTTGCGAGTGTGTGGGAGTCGCGAGGGATCTGGTTGGTCGTGCTAAACCTCTTGGCGAAGGCAGCTGCTAGGTCGTCCCACTTGTCAACAGAATTCTGGGGAAGGGTTCTGAACCAAGTCAGAGCTTCGTCGTCCAGTGTTCGGGAGAAGCTTCTGCACATGATATCCTCCTGGGCGCCCAAGAATAGCATCTCATTGAAGAATCTGTCTAGGTGTCGGCCCGGGTCGGTTTCCCCAGTGTACAAACTGATATTGCTGAAGGGTCGGAGGAAACGGTCAGGTATTTCAACTTGTGCAAGTCTCGCCGTGAAAGGATGAGTGAAGGGTCGATGCAAGGTTATGAGGTTTGGGACCCCTGGAGCTGTAGCCGACAGGGTGGCCGCAACGGGGGTTCCTGCTACCGCTGTAGGGGTCGCCAGGATTATGGGTGTGGTGGCGATCGGAGTTGCTTGCGCCGCAATTGGTGTGACCTGTGCTTCTGCCTCCAGTTCCTTATTTGGGCCTGGGATGACAGGTTTTACTGTCTCTTCTGGATCCTTCTTGGCCGAAGCTCCGTGGGTGTCGCCATGCTGCGAAGGAGTCGTTCGTCGGCCGCGATCGCGGGTATGGCTCATCCGTTCGGTTCTATAGTCGGACGAGGAGACTTCGTCCAAGGAGGTCTCTGAGGATGTGTAACTCGATTCCTGGGATGGCAGATCCCTGGTGCGGTACGTTCTCCTGGAGGTGGAGCTTCTCCTACTTCCTTGTTTTCGGCAGGGTTTCCTCTGTGGTGCGGCGGGAATCAAGGACTCAAGATACTTGATTCTCTTTTCTAGCTCCTTCACTTTTTTGCTCTTCTTCTTCCTTCTGGGAGGGGTGAGGGCCTCCTCTTCACTGCTGGGGGAGGTTTCCCTTTTCTTGGACCTTCTGGAGGGCCTCCTCCTCCTGGTGATGTCTCCGGGAGGCTTCAGGTGGTAGCTCTCTGATGAAGTCTCTGTGGTGTGCGCAGATGGTGCTGTCTCCTGGGGGGTGGCCCTCAAGGCCTGGCGGGGGTCTGTTCTGATCTCTGCTTCCGTCACTGGTGCTGCTGCCGTGACGGGCTGCGGTTGCTGGTGGTAGCATCCATCTTCTGTTCTCCTGGGTGTATGGACCTGATCTCAGCAAAGGGGTAAAGATGGTGGGACTTCCGTTACACGTTCCCACAGACGGCGCCAAATGATCTTGGCCGAGATCATAGGGGGTGGTCCGAGGTAGCTAGTATGGTGGTCCGAGGTGAGCTAGGGGTGGTCGTAGACTCTCCGGTGGTCGCTCCGGTGCGGGGGCGCGCGGTGGTGTACCTGCGAAGGCACTCCAACGCTCAAGTTAATAGAGGAAGGAGTATGGTTGACGATAGAGGTTGAAAAAGTTACCTTATGCTTGTGGGAGTGATCCCCTTATATAGCCATGCCATGTTGTAACAGGAGGGGGCATGGCAGGTGAAGCAGGCATGCCTCCGCTGCCTTCTCCTGCTGTGGCCGTAATTCCCGGTGGCGTGTGTCAGGACCTCCCAGCTTTATTGGGGGCGGCATGGGGCGCATTAAATGCGATGAGACTTGGTAGGTGGCCTACGTCTGAGGCCCTAGACGTGGAGGTCCGAGGCGACGATGTGATCTAGTGTACGGACCCATGGCATGGGTGATCGCCGTGCCTTCATGCGATCCCATCGGCTGTTGGGTCAGGTCGTTGTTTTCATGACGACATCATTCCCCCGGAATGATGGTCGGGTCGCCTTGTCCTTGTGGAGCCGATGATTGGGGCCCAGATCACCCAACAAATGGTGCGTCCCTCTACAATGCTCATGTCCCCTGTTCGAACCCCAGCAACATTGTTTTCGGATTCTCTGCAGCGCGAGTACCAACTCCAATCTCCAAGTGAGGCGAGCCAATCGGTCAATTAACTACAATCCGCAGTCTATGACGTCATGGCCGGCTGAATAGCATGTCTGGTCCATTAAGGTGACCAGACCAGTCACATGTCCGGGTTCCGGTTAGACCGACCAATCCGATCCGATTTTTATAACAGTGGGATGATCACCTTAGCAATATTATTAAGATCTAATAATTAAAAAATTATTCTTCTCGCTTCATATAAAAACAGTCTTTTTTACTTTAATATACATACACATAGATTGATACATATTTGCATGACCTCAATCCACTAATATAACAAAATTAAACCAAATTGGTTTGTTCAACTAAAAAATAGGTAATTTATTAATTAATCACCAAACTAGACTGGACAGATCGGTTGAATCGGTCCAACAAGGAACAAAGCTCATGTCTGGTCCGGTAAGCCCATCAAACCCAACATTGCCTGAAAGTGGAATGAACTCACAGCAACCGGAACAAATCGCAGAAAACGGACAGAACCAATGCGGTTCACGGTTTGATTTTCAACAATAATGTTATGCTACTAAAAAAAAATAGAAAAACATACTTGTGTGCTTGGTAGCGTTTGAATCCGTGACTGACACCAGCCTTAAACAAGGGTACTTAACCACTATGCCAACAACATCATTTGCTATATATATATATGCCAAATAATATATATATATATATAAAGAGGGATCAAATTACACCAGTGTAAGTTACACTAAGTATTACACCGCTGAATAATTTTTTAATGGATCATTGTATTAAGTAATCTACCGTTGGATTGAAAGTTATTATCATATAGATCATACATATAAAATTTTACATTAGTCCAAAATGATTTGGTAGGTTATTGAGATGTCTCAAGATTAACGTTATTAGTGTCAAAATTTTACGAAATTTAACACATATAATCATGATGAATAAACATAATTTAATGGTTGGATTACTAAATAACACTCATATATATAGGGGGAGGGATCAAATTACACCAATTACACCAAGTATTACGCCACTGGATAACTTTTTAACAGATCATTGTATTAAGTAATCCACCGTTAGATTGAAAGTTACTATCATATAGATCATACATAAATTTTTTTACATTAATCCGAAATTATTTGATATATCATTGAGATGACTCAAGATT
This sequence comes from Sesbania bispinosa, assembly GCA_026901365.1. Taxonomy (NCBI): domain Eukaryota; kingdom Viridiplantae; phylum Streptophyta; class Magnoliopsida; order Fabales; family Fabaceae; genus Sesbania; species Sesbania bispinosa. The sequence goes on from QLOH01000089.1 coordinate 153,361, forward strand.
AACGTCATATATACATTTGAAATATATGAAAAAAAAAACCAACCATTTGATTATTTAAGTGTTCTCAAAAGTCTCTGACGACTGAGCTCTCCTCCCATAAGGATTAGACCAAGCCGTCAGAGTGAGAGTATCAGATGACCTTGACCTAGGAGACCTCCCTGCCTTTATAGGCCGAGTATGGGCCTTCTGGTCTTGAAGCCCATAGATGGACAATTGGGCCGAGTTGAGCGAGCTAAGGGAGATCTCCTCTCGAGCTAGGGGACTAAGGGAGATCTCCCCACGAGCTAGGAGACATCGGTATAGTACACAGTCCCTCGAGCTCAAGTCCTGCGGAGCAAGGACGATGAGCTCGTAGTCTGCGATGATCGGAGGGCTCGGTGCTCGGTATAGTACACTGAGTAAATAGTGTTAAAATTTTAGAAAATTTGACACAAATAATCATGATGATAAATAAATATAATTTAACGGTTGGATTACTAAATAACACTTTTGATTTATAGTTATTAGCGGTGTAATACTTAGTATAACTTATACCGGTGTAAGTTGAACCCTCCTCTCATATATATATATATATATATATATATATAAAGATAGAGGAGGGTTATAATTACACCGGTGTAAGTTACACCAAGTGTTACACCGTTGAATATTTTTTCAACGGATCATTGTATTAAATAATCCACCGTTGGATTGAAAGTTACTATCATATAGATCATACGTATAAAATTTTACATTAATCCGAAATTATTTGATATGTCATTGAGATGTCTCAAGATTAACGTTATATATACATTTGAAATATATGAAAAATCCAACCATTTGATTATCAAGTTATTAGTGTCAAAATTTTACGAAATTTGGCACATATACTAATGATGATGAACAAACATAATTCAACGGTTGGATTACTAAAAAACATATTCGATTTATGGTTATTAGCGGTGTAACACTTGGTGTAACTTACACCGGTGTAATTATAACCCTCCTCATATATATATATATATATATAATTAAAGACACTTTACTTGGCAGAATATTAATTGAAGTCTGGCTTGAGGTATTCATTTAGATTTTCTCATTTTTTCAAATTAAAACAAAGCATGAGTCACACATGTTCCATCCATTAATATTGCAAGCTTTTCTCATAATCAATTTCCAAGATTTCTTCACGTACTTTCCTCTTCATCATAACGCTCCTTTCATTTTTTAAGGACAATATATTTTCATCATGTGTTTTCCGTCTTTTAAGAATCGTGTTTCATATATGTTTATGCGAGATAATAAATTCTAATTCACAGAATGGAATTATACAATAACTCATAGCACATGTGTTCTCTTTATATCACACCACCCATCATATTTCTGCATTTCTCTCTTCGTCTCTTTTTATTGTATATTGTTGTATAAATATGAATTCTCTATCTATCCCACTAATTGGAATTTTATAGAGACACTTCCAAGCTTGCAACAATGCACATCCCCTTTTTCAAGCAAAGTTTTCAATTGTGAAAAAAAGGGACATATCTTATCAGAACAATAGTTAATAAATTCATACAACAACTCATACAACATATTTTCTCTCTATATATCTCTCTATCATATCACATATCACATCCCACATTTCTCTCTCTTTCCATCTCCTTTATCTCTTCATCTCTCTTTGATGTATGTTGTATGGATATATAAATAGGATTTCTCTATTTAATATGAGAAATAAGGAGTGTGTTTGGCAAAACTAGTTGATAAGCTAGCTGGTAGCTGATAAGCTAGCTTCTAGCTGATAAGCTAGTTGCTAGCTGATAAGCTCATAACTTATAAGCTCCGAGCTGATAAACTGGCTTATTGAATTAGAAGTGTTTGGTAAAACTAGCTGATAAGCTAGTTAGTAAATGTAAAATGACATTAAAGGGCATAACTACATAAATTTTATTATATAAATTCTATGTGTTTTTTTAGAAAAAAATATTATTATGCAATTATAATTTTATATTTTTAAAAAATAATTAAATTCTTATTAAATTTTAGTAATAAAATATTTAATTAAAAATTAAAATAAATAATGAAATTAATAAATAAATAGTATAATATGAAAATAATTTCATAAAATAGTGAAAAGAAAATAACAACTTAATTAATTCGTAATTTTTTAAATTACTTATTATATATGTAATAATAGGTAAAAAGAAATTGGAAGGTTTTTGTCACTAAAATTGAAAATATATAATAATAGGTAAAAAGAAATTAATAATAATAAGGGAAATGTATTAAAATATAAGGGATAGTGGTGGGAGAAAATTAAATAAGCTACAAGCTAGAAGCTAGGTGAACTAGCTTGTAACTTATAAGCTAGAAGCTCCTAAAATAAGCTACTTTGATGTACCTTACCAAACACTTTTGTGTTGGTCAAACTAACTTATAAGCTAGTCAAATAAGCTAGTAGTTAGCTTATTGGGCTTGCCAAACACACTCAAGAACAATTAACAGTAACTGTTAGATTAATGAAGGGTCCAAATTAGATTTTCAATTAAAAACAATCACATGACCTCGATTTAACGAGTTTCTTGATTTGACTTCCTCCTAAGCAGGAATTGTTGCATCTCATTTTTTGAAAAGTTTTCAAATGAAACAAGAACAAGAAGTCTATACTAAAAAGCAAGAAAAGCATATAGTGAAAAGGCACCTAAATAGCTTCATTTGATAAATAACGACCATCAATAAATACAACTATATAGTGTTAATGCTTTGCTGACAGATGAAAATAAAAAACAAAGAAAAGGAAATGCTTGCATTCAGAGAGCAAAGAATCCCGTAGACCAGGTAAAAAATTGATAAGATTAAGTGCCGAATAAGCTAATTAAGCCAAAAATGTACTCAATTAAAAAAGAAAATTAAATCCAGAAAAAAGCATCCGACGAGCAGCAACGGGAGAGAAGATATGGTGCAGGAGGGGCGACTAACGACGACGAAGGATTCGAGGATGGAGGGTATATATATATATATATATATATATATATATATATATATAGAAGCAAAGTGATAAAGGGATCTGGAAGTGGAAACGACAAGTGATGGCTCCATTGCAATAAGTGAAAGAAAAAGATGGGGCAACAAGCTAGGAAATGAAAGCAGAGGATTCATGTTCATGTGAGAAAACTATCAAACAGTTATAGATTATGTGATAATTATAATTACTTGTTCTCATTTCTCACGATAAGATAAGATAGTATTCATATGATACGCCCCCTAGATTTATAACCTATTTAATTAAATTATAATTTTATTTAACTAAAATAAAAGTGTTTGATAAATAGCTTTTTCTTATTAGTTTATAGCTTATTTTTACAAGCTATTTCAAGTAACTTATAATTTATTAATTTTTGCTTAATGTTTACCCCAAAAACTTAATAAAACCCTTTCATTATATGACTTTTCTTTAGGATTTACCATCAATAGTTCAATATATAAGTACTATTATTTTTCATAAACAAAGATTCACTTTTTGACGCATAACAAGAATCTAAAAATAAATGGTAAAATATATGTTGTTATTTGGCTAGTGGTAGTATAAGGTCCCTTTGGATTTGTAGGAACAATTTTCATATGCAATAATGTGAAATGCAGTGTAGAAGGAGTAATGCATCTTATTCAAGTTAGATTTTGATGATATTAATACCATTAATAAAGGATATATTAAGAGATTAGTTATTTTGGTGTCCACTCTTCCTATTCCAATTATATCATTTTTTAAAGAAAATTCAATGAAGGTAGTTATAAATCAGTTTAAAAAAACAATAAAGTATTTGTTCTCAAAATTCGCTAACGACGGAGTACTTATCCCAATAGGGGTCAGACGTAGCCGTCAGTATGAGAGTATCATATGATTTGACCTAGAGTCACGCTTTGGCTCTATAGGCTGAGCACAGGCCTTCTAGTCTTGAAGTCCATAGATGGACGATCTGGTCGAGTAAGTGACATTGATCCATTACTATTCTACAAAACGGGCTATTGCGTACCTACCTATTTGTAGGTTGGTACCCAATATAGAAAACAACCCCCCGAGCTCAAGACCTGCGAAGCCAGGGTGCCGAGCTCGTAGGCCGGTACCCAGTACAGAACACAGTAGACCGGTACCGGGTACAGTATACAGCCCCTCGAGCTCAAGGTCTGCGAAGGCAGGGTGCCAAGTTTTCTTGTAATGCAGGGTTAGATCGATACCCAATACAGAACAATATTTTACTTCAATATAATCACCCACATAATACAATAATCACCATATTATATAATATTATTTTATGGTAAAATGTGTTTTTAGTCCCTGCAAATAGACCGAGTTTTACTTTTAGTCCTCGTAAATGTTTTTTTTTCTTTTACGTCCTTACAAATGTAATTTTTTTAAATACGTACATCCCTGCCGTTAAAAATTGATTAATAACTAACAATTCTACTTTTGTTTTCGTCCTCGTAAATGAATTTCCTTTTTTATTACATCCTTCCAAATGAATTTCTTTAAAAAATGCATCTCTATCTTTACAACTATTGCTCATTCTTCTTCTTCTTTTGTTGCTCCATCTCCTTCTCCTATTTCAGGTGTGATTTAATTTGAACTCATTTTCAGAGTTGTGACTATATGAGAATATCTTGTTTTGTTCCTCTAACTATATACCTATGCAAAAAATTGTTAATTTTAGAAAAAGTATGATATATATATATAGAAGGAGGAAGGGGGAGAAAAAGGAGGAGGAGGGAAGAAGAGGAGCAGATGAGGAGGAGGAGAAGGAGAAGGATGAGAGAATGAAGAAGAAAAAGAACTGTTAAAGTTTACACAGTATTTAACGGTAAGGACCAATTTAAAAAAAATTACACTTGTGAGGATGTAAAAAAAATTATGAGGACTAAAAACAAAACTCGGTCATTTACAGGGACTAAAAAGATATTTTATCCATTATTTTATTTCTCTTAATATTATTTTATAAATAATAAAAAATATGGACATCTATTGTCTGTCTTTCCACATGTAAAAGGGAATATGTCGACCCTCTAAGTATGGAAAAGTTTTTTTCCACACCCAAAAGTGTACACCCACGGTACACTTTTGGGTGAACAATACTTTTTTTTTTTTTAATGAACAATAATTTTTTTCCATGAACAGTGACTTTTTTTTAAAATCTATAATTAACCAGACTGATAACATAGTTAACTAGAAAATTGTATAGCATTAACCATAAATTCATTATCAGTAATTATTTGTGTAGTAATCATTATGATCAAATAACTGTTCAAGATGAACTTTGTTTTCAAGTGATGAACATGTGGTTAATACCATATAAGTTGGTGGTTAACTGTGTTATTAATCTGGTTAATACTTTGTTTTCAAGTGAGCATGTGTTAATACCATATAAGTTGGTGGTTAACTGTGTTAATAATCTAGTTAATAATTATAAGTGAGGCAAAAAATGGTTAAATGTGAGTTATTATGTGGTAAAATAAGTTGATTGAGTGGTTAATAACAAAGTTAACCACATTAATAACATAGTTAACCACAAACTTATATGGTATTAACCACTTGTTCACTTGAAAACAAAGTTAAAGGTTTGTCATTAATAACTGTTCAAGATGAACTTTGTTTTCAAGTGAACATGTGGTTAATACCATATAAGTTGGTGGTTAATTGTGTTATTAATCTGGTTAATAATTTGTTTTCAAGTGAACATGTGGTTAATACCATATAAGTTGGTGGTTAACTGTGTCAGTAATCTGGTTAATAATTATAAGTGAGGCAAAAAGTGGTTAATTGTGAGTTATTATGTGGTTAAATAAGTTGTTCGAGTGATTAATAACATAGTTAACCAGATTAATAACAAAGTTAACTACCAACTTATAAGGCATTAACCACATTCACTTGAAAATAAATTATTAACCAGATTAATAACACAGTTAACCACCAACTTATATGGTATTAACCACATGTTCACTTGAAAACAAAGTTCATCTTGAACAGTTATTTGATCATAATGATTACTACACAAGTAATCATTGAGAAAGAATTTATCGTTAATGCTATACAATTTTCTGGTTACATATGTTATCAGTCTGGTTAATTGTAGATTTTAAAAAAAAATCATTGTTCATGGGGAAAAAAATTACTGTTCATTCAAAAAAAAACAAAAAAAACACTGTTCATGCCAAAAAAATAACAAGGTACTGTTCACTACACTTTTGGGTATGGGAAAATCGGGATTGTCTAAGTATATATAGTATATCCTTATGAATTGAGTCTTTGATCTTATGTTTTTTTTTATAGAGAAAAATAATTGTGCACTGACAGTATAAAAAGTTTTACACATACGGTTAATCACAACCCTTGATTTATGGTAAATTTGATGACTTTACTAATTAATATTTTAAAAGTCATATAAATGAAGAATCATAATTAAACGTCAGTGTAAAACTCAGTGCATACAAATTAAACTTTTTTTATAATCAACGGGGCTAATTAAACGCCCAAATCTTATGAGTTATATTTACATAGTTACTGTCATGAAGTTGTTTATTTTTTCTTTTATCTTAATATTTTTATGTTTTTCTATCTTTAGCCAGATTTGTAATTAAAAAGACTTTTGCATATATGAGGGAAAAAGTATCCCTTATTCTTCATATCAATTTTATTTGCTTATAAAAAATTACTTTTCTTCCAAGTTTACCTTAATATTTTTTTTATAAATTAAAATATTTGTTCTTTTTACAAAAATTGATAAAATTTCAAAATTAATAAAAAAATTAAAATTGTAATTATCAAACTATATTTTTGTCTATAAGTTTAAAAATCATATAAATATATCTTTTTACATAATTTATATTTACCTTTATTAATTAATTTATTTAAAACGCTTTTAACTTAGTAAGTTACTACTTATTTTTAAGTAGCCGTTTTTAAGCTTTTAACTAAATTTTAAACTTTTGATTAATTTTACCAAACAAACCTGATAGTACTATTAAAATTAACTGAACTATGGACTTAAAAATGAAAATGATGAGATTTTATCAAAAGAATTGTATGACAAAATTGAAATTAAACAGATGGAGTGCACTGAATTTGCAATGTCAGCATTTTGTCCGTGGCTGCAGTAGCCAATTTGCATTTATCACGTTGAGAATCCGTGTTGTAGTTTGGAAGTTAGCAATGGATAACGGATGCCATCATAACGCCGTTCTGTTTCCACGAGGTTCCCTAACTAACTCCCCATTTCAATTTCAATTGCAACATATATGTATTAATTGGTTCATTCCCCTTCCCAATCTCATAATTGAGTAAACCCATAAATTAATCTCTGACTTTTTTTGCGTTTGGCAGTTTAGTCCCTGACTTTTAAAAATGATCACATTAGTCCCTGACATTCTTCATCGTCTATCAGTTTAGTCCAACATCACATTTTCCGTTAACGGAAAGCTGAGTTGTCACGTTAAGTGACACATAGGATCCAAAAAACCTGCAAATTAGTCCCTAACTTTTTTTAAAATCAGGCAATTTAGTCCTTGACATTTACAAATGACTTTATTAAGGATTAAATGTTGTAGAAATGCATGACTCTCTTCCGAACTCTAAAAAACCTCTCAAAATACATTTTTTCCATTCAGAAGAGAGCCACATGTTTCTACAACATTTAATCCCTAATAAAGTCATTTTTAAAAGTCAAGGATTAAACTGCCTGATCTTAAAAAAGTTAGGGACTAATTTGCAGGTTTTTTGGATCCTATGTGTCACTTAATGTGACAACTCACCTCTCTGTTAACGACGTTGGACTAAACTGATGGACGATGAAGAATATCAAGGATTAATGTGATCATTTTTAAAAGTCAAATACTAAAATGCCCGATGCAGAAAAAGTTAAGGACCAACTCATCATAATTTCATTTCCCACTTCAGATTAATAAGGATCCGACAAAACCCAATCCGTTACCACTTAACTCTCTTCTTTCGTGCCTCGCGTGAACCCCATCATTTTGTCCACGTGACCATTTTATCTCTACTCAACTAACGTCCAACCACCCCCTAAAATTTTTGTAAAATAAAAACAAAAATCTTATGGCTTCAAACTAACGAGAGATATATGATCAAAGAGTGGTTGATCATTAAAAATGGAATGTGATACCAGAGATTTTATCTAAAAGATTAGAGTTCGAATTCTGAAATCATGAGAACATTACTTAATTACGGAATTACCATTCTCGACCGCAAGGTTAAATATATAATTATGCTTGTGAAGATTTTTAATAAGAGAAAAATAACTAACAAGGTATAATATTTATTAAAAAAACTCTTGATATGTATTTGTTGAAAAATGTTTACATTAAAATTTATTGTATATGAATTGTAATCATATATTGTATATGAATAATTAAAATTAATTAATCCTAATTGTTTATATATGTTTTAAAAAATTGCATGTAAATTGATAAATATTTTTTATTTAACTCTTAAAATAAAATGATTATTTTAAGGTGACAACTCTGGTACCATCAATAAATTATGGGTATCGGTACAATCATGAGTTGTTACATTTTCATTGTGTCGTGTGTAATGCACTTGCTATGTCAAGTGAAATTTATTAAATTTTTATAATGGCAAACTAGCTCTATCTATTACGTTTTCGTAATTACAAATAAAATGTTTACATATTGTACTAATTTATTTCCCTCTCATTCTCATTTTGTTTTCGAAACTGGAAAGTCATCACAATAACTTGTTCATTTTATGGGTTGAAACTTGAAGGGTTTGTATACATAGAGTCATTGACTTGCTCTGTGTTTTTGCTCCAGTGAAAGTAATTTTTCCCTCTGTATGAATCAATTAATTTTGTATTCTTTTTTTTTATGACGTTAATTTTATATTCTTGGAGGATTACATTTTTCTCTAATTTAACGATTCATAGTTTGCAACAAATAATTTGTTGTAGATTGAATGTTTTAGTATTTAGTTCTTCCACCATTCTTAATTTCTTATCAGTAGATTTTGAACTCCTGAACTCTGTTTTCGTTTTTTAAGTATTTTATCTAAATTGCTTTTTTGTAAGAGTGAATTTACTTTACGTTTTGAGGTTGTTTATATAAAAAAATACAGTATGTTTGTTGTGCTTAAATCGATGATATCCCTGTGATGTTATTTTATATTTTGAAACTGGGTTAAAGAATTATGAATAATAAGAAAAGAAATGAAAAAAAATAAAAATAAAATAAAATTTTAACTTTGTTTTTTAAATATAATAAAAGAATTGAAGGTCAAAATATAATTAATTTTTTTAAAGCTGATATGTTAACAAGTAAATCACATATATCAATAAATTAATGACACATATAAAATGTATCAATGCCCATAATTTATTAAATGTACAGTAGAATCTACCTTATTTTAAAAGATAAAATAAATAGTTTTAATAATTAATTAAAAAATGATTAAAATTTAAATAACTTCATAACGTATTAATTTTAAAACTAATTAATGATTATAATTTATAACTATCTATTTTAGGTTTCTAACTGACTTATTTCGCATCAATTAAATTTTATTTTTTTAAGAGTTTAATAAACATGTATTATTAATTTAAACAAATTATATATTATCATCTAATATAGTATCACACTATTTATTAAATTTAATAATATATAAGTTATAATAATCAATAAATGACGTCATCAATATATTATTAGATATAATTGTAAATATTATTTACAATGTCTTTTTAATGAAAATTATGAATATGAAAGGTGATGAGATGTTGCAAGATTATTATGTTTGGATGAGAACGACCTCACAGAATATTGCACTCCAATTTAGGGTTGTTGGAATGGGATTATGAATGAATTTGTATGATCAGATGCTTTGCTTCACAAGGGAGGAGAAGTTAGTGAGGGCCCACCACTAAGTCTATGGCTCCAAGATTTGACAGTGCTGTAGCGTGTGACTCTCTCTCTCTATCTAATGTCCATTTCATTGCTATCTACTCACTGCACTGCACTCCACTGTTCCATATTTCTTCCTTTCCTCGTAAACTGCAATATTCGTTCGTCTTATAAGCCGCATTTCTCATGCCACGTGTTCAACTAGACACCTGGCATCATCTTCGGGACCCACCTTTCACCGACCAAATCACCCTCCTCGCCGATCTTTCTTTTGTTTTCTTGGCTCTTGCTTCCGAGTCCTCGCCGCGCTCTTTTACTTCGTCCCGCGTTTTTGGTTTCGATCATAGTATTCTATGTTCAGACATAACGTCAATATAATCGCCTCGCCACTCGCTACATTCGCGTGGTGAAAATAACAGAGAACCGCAAGTTCACTTTAATTATTGGTACCGCTAAAAAATCCAATACAGTGTGTACTTTGGGATGGTAAAATTATCCGCCCTATCCGTGAATAAAAACTGTCACGGATAAAATTACCCACGTTCGGTCATGACCATGGGTACTCGAGGATAAAAATATGATTTTTTTTGTTTAAATATATTTTTAATTTTAAAATATATTTATTTTCATTTTAGTTTCTCCAAAAATTTGTTTTAATTTTTCGTCTTTCTAAATTTTTTTACAAATTAGACCTCTTCATTAGACTTATTTGACAAAGTGTTGATATGTTCATTACCATGTTTACTGACCTAACTTATTATGTAATAAATTAAATTACAAAACTTATTTATTGACATATTTAATGCCACATAAGTCTGAGAAAGTTAGGTCAGTAAAAATGGTAACGATCACATCAACACTGAGTTAAATAAGTCTAATGAAGATGACTAATTTGAAAAGGAAGGATGAAAAGTTAAAAAAAAAAATTCAGGAAGATCGACTAAAATGAAAATGAATGTACTATTTTAGAGGGACAAAAAATATATTTAAACATTTTTTAATCCATTTATTAATATTGAGTTATCCTTACTTGAAGTACCCATCAGTGTAACTAAATTTTAAGTGTTTTCGTTTTATATTTTAAAATAAGTTATCCTTAAGTTTTTTTTTCTATTTTCTAATAGATATCCGTGGATACATATGGGTGTATGTGGATATCCTAAAATCTGTTTAGCGTGTACCCATGTGGGCATGGGATAATTATGTAACGGATATTTATCCGTGGGCAGTGGGTACCTACTACTTGTGTATGTCCCGCTCTATTAACATCCCTAATATGGTTACTTTTTAAACTTAATTAGTACTATCTACAAACAGTAAAAGTAAATTACAAATCTAATTCTCACACACACACAACACAGAGAGAGACACACAAATATATATATATTATGTGTGTGTAGGGTTCATTCTAATTTAATTCTTAATTTATTCTCTTTTTTATTCTATTTCTTATTTTAATTTAAAATCAAACTTTTATCATTATTATTTAATAATGTATAATCATCAATCAATAATTATAATAATAAATAGTCAAATTTAGTAATTTGAATAATATGATTGTACCATCCTGGATCTTGGGCCGTACACTCCGACCAACCTCGAGCTCCTTCACCCTAGCACACTAGGCTTTGGGCTCGGGGGGCTGTGTACTATTCGGGAGTTTGGGCTGAGGACACTCACCCCCTAGTGGGCCGAAGACTTCTGGAAGATCCGTTTGGAGAAACGATCCCACGTGACCCATGCCCCCAGGACGTGCCCAGAACACTCGGACACGATGCCCCACATTCGTGGCCCGACCACTGAGTATAAGGAGGATGAGCTTAGAGAGAAGGGACTAACTGCTACGAGGATATCGACGACTAGGCTAACCCTATAGTACTCGGTCGTCGGAGGCCTTTTTGAGAACAGTTTGGCGCCCACCGTGGGGCGACGGTGAAACTCTTCCCGTCGACCACATCGAAGTCTGATACCATGACGAGAAATACTCGGTCGAATGGAGCTCCCCCTGAAAATGAAGGGGAAGGGGGAGTGGACCACCAACTTCTACAGCAACTTGTGAACGAGATGCGCGACTTGAGAAGACAGAACCAAGATTTGCAGACAACTGTGCAGAACATGAACCAGGATCGCCAAGAAGGAGAGCAGGAACTAAGGGAACTGAACCAGACTTTGCAGCACAGAATGACGGCTATAGACCATGGGCGAGCGGTAGAGGATGAAACTGACGGACTGAACACAGAGTTCCAACCTTTCTCGGAGGAGATATATGTTACACCATACCCTGATAATTTCAAAGACCCGATGTTGTCAACCTATGACGGTACGACAGACCCGGTTACGCATGTAGCCGCCTTCCGCACACAGATGATTAGTAGGGGTCTGGCTGATGCCTTGCAGTGCAAGTTGTTTTCAAGGACATTGATAGGATCGACGCTCACATGGTTCACCGAGTTACCGACTTCGCCCATAACAAGTTTTGCAGATTTCACAAAGAAGTTCATGTCACAGTTCTCGGCTAGGAGACAGAAAAAAGTGGACGGCAGGAAGGTTGTTTAGTGTCCGGCAACAGTCGGGAGAGTCGCTAAAAGACTATCTGGGACGCTTTAATGAAGCCACATTGCTGGTCACTAACCCAAATCATGAAGTATTCGTATCCGCCTTTGTAGAAGGGTTAAAAGCAGGGCCTTTCAACGAATCCCTGGCACAAAGGCCCCCGGTCACTATGGAACAAATTCGGCTGAGAGCGGAATGCTATGTGAAGGGAGAGGAGAGCAATGCCGAGAAAAAAGAAAGAATGGCAGAAGGACAGAACAACAAGAAGGTACAAGGGGGAGAGGGACGGGGCGTTCCCTCCAAGGTAGAACGGAGGACCACCCGTTATAATCCTTATAATGGGAGACCAGGAGGAAGTCCCCCTACTTACGCAGAACTGAGAAGAGTTGTGTGGAATGCCGACGATTACACCCCTTTAAATGCAAAAAGGAGTGAGATTTTGAAGGAGGTTTATAATTCTAACCTTTTAGACCCCCCATTGCCAGCAAGGGGTCCAAAGGGTCCGTACAAGCACAAGTGGTGCGAGTTCCATAGAGTCCAGGGTCATGACACAGAAGAATGCTAGGATTTAATGAATCAGATCGAGAGGTTGATCAAAGATGGGTACCTGAGAAGGTATGTTGCTAGAGAAGGGAGGCGACCAACCAATGGAGGGCAAAGAAGAAATAATTCGGCAAGAAACAGAGCGGACAATGAAGATGGTAAACGAGGTGAACCCCCAGAAGAGATCAGGGGAACAGTGACAACCATAGCAGAGGGCTTCTTTGGAGGTGGAACCGCCAATTCCGCCCGAAAAAGGTACACCAGATTGGTGATGCAGATTAGTTCTGGCCCAAGTCAAAACCGAGCACGCCGGCCTCAACCGTTGATCACTTTTTCTGAGGAGGACTTGCAGGGTATAGAGGAGCACGAACACGATCATATGGTCATAGAGGTGTGCATGGCCAATTATAAAGTGCAAAGAGTACTGGTAGACCAAGGAAGTTCAACAGATATTATGTATTGGAGGACGTTCAAAGAGCTCGGCCTATCCAGGGATGCGTTGCTGCCATTCGCCGGATCATTAATCGGCTTCGCGGGAGATTCAGTAGAAGTTCGGGGATACATAGACCTGAATACTTCCTTTGGAGAATGGCCACGAGTTAAAAGCATTCGGGTAAAGTACCTGGTGGTTAATTCTCCATCATCTTACAATGTCATTCTTGGCAGAGCTTCGCTGAACATGCTAGGGGCCGTGGTTTCCACCCTACACTTGACCATGAAATTCCCCCTGGCTAATAGAGAGGTCGGAGTGGTGAAAGCAGATCAACAGGCGGCGAGAAGGTGCTATAAGAAGAGTCTGACAATCAACAGACAGGCGTGGATAGAGAACCAACAGAAAGGTGATGAGCAACCTTCCCCTCACATAGTATACTTCATGGAGTTGGATCCTCGGGAGGGGTTCAGAGAGGACTGACGTCCACAACCCACAGAGGAACTCAGGGAAATAACTATTGGAGATGCTGATGACAGGGTGACTAAAATTGGGACTTCTCTAGGGGAAGGTCTTTCCTCAGAGATAATTGAGCTGCTGAAGGCGAACAAAGACCTATTTGCATGGTCGGCTAAGGACATACCCGGGGTAGACCCCGATTTCTTATGCCACAAATTAGCATTGAATCCCAACGTCAAACCCATGGCGCAAAGGAAGAGGAAGGTGGGAGAAGAACGCAGAGAAGCTATCAAGGTGGAGACCAAAAAGTTGTTGGATGCGAATTTTATAAGGGAGATTGATTACCCGACATGGCTAGCAAATGTGGTCTTGGTGAAAAAAAGCCAATGGCAAGTGGAGGATATGCACCAATTACACCGACTTGAACAAGGCGTGCCCAAAAGACTCGTATCCTTTGCCGAACATTGATCGCCTAGTAGATGGGACTTCAGGGCACAAGATCTTAAGCTTGATGGACGCGTACTCCGGGTACAACCAGATAAAGATGCATCCAATGGACGAGGACAAGCCAGCCTTTATGACGGAGACTTCAAATTACTGTTACAAAGTAATGTGCTTTGGTTTGAAGAATGCAGAAGCCACTTATCAGAGACTGATGGACAGAGTTTTTCAGAAGCAGATTGGCAAGAACCTAGAAGTTTACGTAGATGATATGGTGGTGAAGTCGGTGGCAGAAGCTGACCATTGCAGGGACTTAAAGGAGATTTTTGCTGAGTTGAGGAAGCACAACATGCGCCTAAATCCTCAGAAGTGCGCTTTTGGGATCCATTCAGGGAAGTTTCCGGGCTTCATGCTGACAGAAAGAGGAATAGAAGCAAACCCCGACAAGTGTCGCGCCATTTTGGAGATGAGGAGCCCGACCAACGTCAAAGAGGTTCAGCAGTTGACAGGGAGGATGGACGCTTTATCGAGATTCATGTCAAAATCAGGAGATAAGGCACTACCATTTTTCAGATTACTGAGGAAACAGGACACGTTCACGTGGTCAGAAGAATGTGAAACAACCTTCAAAGAGTTGAAAGAGTTCTTAGCCAAGCCTCCTATCCTAACTCGCCCTGAAGGAGGAAAACCTCTGCTACTCTACATATCTATTTCTGAACATGCAGTAAGCTCGGCGCTGGTCCAAGAAGTCATGGGCATTCAGAAACCAATTTACTTTGTGAGCAGGGTGTTGCAAGGGGCTGAGCAGAGATACCAAAAAATAGAGAAAATGGCATTAGCACTGATCATTTCAGCAAGAAGGTTGAGGCCATACTTCCAAAGTCATCAAATCGTCATGAAAACCGATCAACCTATTAAGCAAGTCTTGCAAAAGCCAGATTTAGCAGGCCGAGTGGTAGGATGGGCAGTTGAGTTGTCAGAATACGGAATAGTGTACGAGCCTCGGGGGCCAATTAAAGCACATGTGTTGGCTGACTTCATTGTCGAGCTTTCATCCCCTAGCCCAGAAACTGACCTGCAGGTTGAAAGTACTTGGATACTTTCGGTAGACGGAGCTTCTAATATAAAGGGTAGCGGAGCAGGAGTCATCCTTGAAGGACCTGGGGGAGTACTCATAGAGCAATCTTTGCGTTTCGATTTTAAAGCTAGCAACAACCAGGCAGAATATGAAGCGTTGGTAGTTGGCTTAACACTTGCCCGGGAGGTCGGCGTGCAACATTTGTTAGCAAAGAGTGATTCACAACTGGTCACTGGGCAAGTCAATGGGGAATTCTAGGCCAAGGATCCCCAACTAGCAAGGTACTTATCCCTGGTTAAAGAAATGGTTAAACCCTTTGTTGATTTCAGGTTGCAATATGTTCCTAGAGATCAGAATGGCAGGACCGACTTATTGTCAAAGTTGGCGAGCACTAAGAAACCAGGAAACAACAAGACAGTGATACAAGAAACCATAATAGTCCCAACCACTGAGAAATTCCCGATCACCGAGGAGTTGAAGGTATGCTTCACGGAGACATAGTTGGAATCTTGGATGAAGCCCATCATCTGTTACCTTAGGAATGGAGAAGTCCCTGACAATCTTCAAGAAGCTCAGAAGTTAAGACGAGAAGTCGCTTTCTATGTCATTATAGCTGAAAATCTCTATAAAAGGGGATTCTCCAGTCCTTTATTGAAATGTCTGACAACAAGCCAAGCAGATGAAGTGGTGCGTGAAATACATGAAGGTTCTTGCGGGACACACATTGGAGGGGGGGCATTAGCAGCAAAGGTACTGAGGGCGGGTTACTATTGGCCCACCCTAAGGAAAGACTGTCAACAGTACGTGAAGAAGTGTGAGGTGTGTCAAAGGTTTGCAGATTTACATAGAGCACACCCAGAGACAATGCACTCAATGTCCTCTCCGTGGCCCTTTTGCTCATGGGGTGTGGACATCCTGGGACCTTTCCCTTTAGCTCCAGGACAGCTGAAGTTTCTGATTGTGGCAATTGATTACTTCACCAAGTGGGTAGAAGTGGAACCAGTGGTGACCATAACGGCTGAAAGAATCAAAAAATTCTATTGGAAGAAGCTGATTTGCCGATTTGGTATTCCCAAATATATCATTTCAGATAATGGGACACAGTTCGCAAGTAGAACAGTGGTCGCCCTTTGTGAACAATGGGGCATCACTCAGAAGTTTACCTCAGTAGAACATCCACAAACCAACGGGCAGGCAGAAGCTGCAAACAAAGTTGTACTCAATGGTTTGAAAAAGAGATTGGGGGAAGCCAAAGGTTTATGGGCCGAGCACCTTCCATACTTGTTATGGTCATACCATACAACTCCCCATTCCACCACCAGGGAGTCACCCTTCAGGTTAGTGTACGGTGCAGATGCCTTGATTCCGGTGGAGATCATGGAACCGAGCTTCAGGACGCTGATGTTTAATGAAGAAGTTAATGAAGCTGAGAGGCGTGCAGATTTAGACACTTTGCAGGAGATCAGAGAAATTGCCCACATTAGAGAAACGACATGCAAGCAAAAGGTAGAAAGGGAATATAACAGTAAGGTTGTCCCTAGGGCGTTGAAACAAGGCGATTTAGTCCTTAGGAGGGCGGCAAAGGATCACACAATGGGCAAGCTAGCACCTAATTGGGAAGGACCTTTTCGAATCAAAGATGAGGTCGGCAAAGGAGCTTACAGATTGGAAGAACTAAATGGAAATTAGGTTCCTCATACTTGGAATATGTCAAATTTGAGATTTTATCATAGTTAGATGTTATATTTTCCTTTGTAAATATTGAATAAAAGTAGGTAGGATTTGAGTAGCATTCTAAGTAGGATTTCCACAGCTTTCAACAAATGTGTGTACTCTTTTCTCTCCCTATGAGAGTTTTTAATGAGGCACACAGGTAGAAAAGTCTCAACAATGTACTCTTTTCTCCCATCCGGGAGTTTTTAATGAGGCAGATCGGGTTGATCATATGATTGCAATTATGGTCGTAGTATAGCAACATGAGCAAACATAGTACTCGAAGTACTCAGATGAACACGACATTCAACATTAAACAAATAAACAAAGAAGTACTTTAAGTACTCAGATGAACAAACAAACAATAGAGCACTCACAGTGCCCAGTTGAACAAATAAACAAAGAAGTACTTTAAGTACTCAGGTGAACAAACAAACAATAGAGCACTCACAGTGCCCAGTTGAACAAATAAACAAAGAAGTACTTTAAGTACTCAGATGAACAAACAAACAATAGAGCACTCACAGTGCCCAGTTGAACAAATAAACAAAGAAGTACTTTAAGTACTCAGGTGAACAAACAAACAATAGAGCACTCATAGTGCCCAGTTGAACAAATAAACAAAGAAGTACTATAAGTACTCGGACTTGAAGCGCTCAGTTGAACAAACAGACAGGAAAACACTCAGAGTGCCCAGTCAAATAAATAAACAAATAAATGATCGAACTGGTCGTCTCAAACAAAGGAGCAAGAAGAAACTCGTAGTACTCAATTACACTCTACATATTATTGTCAAATAAGGGAAGTAGTGAAAACAGTCCGCAATATGTTCGAAACATTCAGAATAGCCTACAAATACCTTAGAAATGTTTTCGAAATTACACAAAATGAGGCTACAAAGGCCTAAAAGTGCGAAGGTAAAAGAAAATAGTGCAAATAAAGTCCTAAGGTTGATCAGTTTAATCTTCAACAACCATATCCACCAGTTTCCCGTCCACTATAACCTTGAATACCCCAACACCATCCAGATTTGTAGTAGGGTGCAGAAACTTAATCTGCTCGACAACTTTTTCAAAACCTCTCTCATGGTGAAACATAATTTCACCCTTCAGAGCATCCACCTCCTCCACCAGCTTGGACTTTTCCTCGAGCAAGCCATTCTTCTCTTCATCAGCCGACTTCTGATTAGCGGCCATCAGAGACACAAGGGTAGTCTTCTCAGCAGCACAAGTAGCCAGAGCATCTTCAGCCTTTTTTTGAGCTGCTTGGGCAGTCTGAAGAGACTCCTCAACCTTCTTCTGGGCACTATGAGCAGCTTGAAGATCCTCTTTTAACTTAGTTTTTTCAGCAGAAAGGGTCTTGCTCTCTAGTTGACAAGCCTTCAACTCTTCGTCATTTTTCTTCTTCTGACTGAGCTCTTCATTAAGTTTCTTAATAGCTTGATCCCTTTCCAACAAAGTTTGCTGAAGAGTGTTCAGACCAGAATCCAGGGCATGCGCAAAAAACGCATTTTGAACAGAAAGGATCTGGGACATTTTAATGACATTGCGAAGACCGACCTGAGAGACCCGGGCCCTATCCTCGGCATAACAGAAGTTGGCTCACTTTCAGGATTCCCTTCATAGTTTTGAAATAGGTGCCACCATTTGTAAGGTGGCGGGTTCGCTGGGGGAGGATGAGGATTCCCTGGAACATTCCCCTTAGAAGTAGGGTCAGTCGGCGTAGTTGGATTATTTGGAGCAGTGATAACCTTCTCGTGCTGGTCGGAACGAACCTTTTTAGTAGGTTGCCCTGACTTTGTGGTAGACGAAGCCTCTTGGTCTACGTCCACTATGATCCTGACCGGTTCCTTTGAAGTAGTGGTCTGACTATCACCGCCCTTCTTCCTCTTGAAGGCAAGCAAAACCTTATCGTCCATTCTAGGCTTGAACTGCTCGGTTTTTTGAGCCATATCCTCTACCTTCACTGAAAAAGAAAAAAAGAGGAATTTGTAAGAACATCAACACAATTAACAAGGGAAATTACAGAGAAGGAAAATAAACAAAGGATCTATTTACCCATATACGTCCCAATCAGGTCATTATCACCCTCAATTTCTATAAGAAGAGTACAACTCAAAGGTTTGCAAGAAGCCAACAAATCGACCTCGGCCTGTTCGGACTCTGTTAGGGACGACCTCTTATATCCCAACATTTTTCGAGGGTTTCGAGTCCAATAGAGGGGGAATTTTGAAGAACCATCAGGCTCAAAGAAGAAATCGGGCTTGTCCTCTACCCCTCTTACTTTAAAAAACTTTTCTTTAAATTCTTTATAAGAAGAAGCAATGGAGACTAGGATGCCCCGACCAACAATACCATTTAAAGAGGTCCAACCTACGGGCTTGCTAGTGCCATATTTGGCTTGGAAGAAATGAAAAAATATCCTAGGTGTGGGTGTGATGTTGTGGTATTGACATAAAATAACAAAACCCTTGATAAATCCCCAACTGTTGGGATGCAATTGACCGGGTGCTACGTTTAAAAGCTTTAGAATTTGAATCTCAAATTCTGTTAAAGGGAACCGAACCTTTAACTTGGTCACAAAAGTCTCATAAAGAAAGGTGAACTATGTAGAGCACCCTTGGGGCCGGTTTGAACACACCAATGTGTTCGAATCACAGGGCTCTGCAACTAGACATTCCCCCAGTTCGGATGCGGGATGAAAAAGGAAAGTCTGGATCTTCTCTAAGCTCTCTAGGTCACTAAAAATGGAGTACCTAATGAGGACATCATCTGCCACCCACCCATAAAAAAGCTTAACTTGGGGACTGGGTTCTGGTTTTTTAGACACACGGGCATTGTTTTTGGTTTTCCCAGCGTTAAGAGCTGCATCATTTCCCTCACCTGAGGGGGTTGGGTCACGCTCTTGCTCACTCTCCATGTCAAACGGAAGAAAGGAAGATGAAGGAGAAAGAACACCTTGGGATAAAAGGAAAGAGGAAGAGGGAGAAAGTTACCTGGAACGGAAGAAGAAAGTAAGGTTAGAGATAGGGATAATGAATGAAAGTGAAAGGAAAGAAAACTCCCAGGTTTTAGTGAAAAGTTGTGCTTGTGAATGGTTAATGGAAGAAAAAGAGAAGCTCCAACAGTTTAAATACCACTCGTAAATAAGGAGAGGAAAACGAATAGGCAGAGGAATGAAGAAGCAGCGTAAATTGATGGGGAAATTAAAATCCACCATCATTATGATCCACTAAGGGCCTCGTGTTCAGTCAGCAAAGGAGAAAAATTAAAATCCCACTGCCATAAAGATTGGGAAAATCAAGATCCCATTACTGTAAAGGTCGCATTAAACTAATTTTCCATGGAAAATTAAAATTATATCATCATTAGGGACCATTATTAGCCTCGTTTTACTTCCCCAAACGCTGCGGGATATTTATGACAATGATAGCGCTACAAGGATCGAGAAAACCACGTGTTGGAAATCAGCGGACGGAGCCAATGCGTCGCTGAGGCACAAGAACAAAACAAGGAAACCGAACCGTTAGATAAGGAGAGAGGAAATGAGGAAGAAATCTAAACAAATCTTCATTCAGAGCCGCCCCTGCAGACAACGCTAACAAGTCCCATCACCTAACGTCCATCAAGTGCCATCACCCAACACCACCATAATTACTTTTCCATGCGTGGAAAAATGGGTAACGGACAGAATCACGGCTATAAGAGCGGCCGAGAATTCGTTGCTTCCCGAGTGTGCTTGAAAATGATGATCTCGACGATGACCTCCCCATTCTCGTTCACCTATGCTCGGAAAATATCGAAAGTCGCCTCCAAGAAGTCACCGCTCCAAGTGCAGTGACTACAACGAACCCTTCACCCTAGCACACTAGGCTTTGGGCTCGGGGGGCTGTGTACCATCATGGGTCTTGGGCCGTACACTCCGACCAAGGGATGATAACCTCGAGCTCCTTCACCCTAGCACACTAGGCTTTTGGCTCGGGGGGCTGTGTACTATTCGGGAGTTTGGGCCGAGGACACTCACCCCCTAGTGGGCCGAAGACTTTTGGAAGATCCGTTCGGAGAAACGAGCTCATGTGACCCATGCCCCCAGGACGTGCCCAAAACACTCGGACACGATGCCCCACATTCGTGGCCCGACCACTGAGTATAAGGAGGAGGAGCTTAGAGAGAAGGGACTAACTGCTACGAGGATATCGACGACTAGGCTAACCCTATAGTACTCGGTCGTCGGAGGCCTTTTTGAGAACAATGATAATTGGTTAGTGTTTCTAAATTAAAACAATAAAAAATGAATATGACAATTTTTAAATTGTGTGAAATAATACCTAACAAATACTCCTCCATTTCTATTTTACTCGTTATCTAGGATTTTTACATAAAAATTAAGAAATATAATTAATTCTCAGAATTTTATAAAATATGTTAATTAATTTTCTATTATATCTTTTATTATTTCGTTTATTATTTGTAAATGATACATTTGGTAAAAAAATATTAAATGCTTCTTGAAAGTTTAAATGACAAGTTAATTAGGCCCAAATTTATTTTCTAAAAGTACAAATAAAGTTGGAATAATTAATTTTTGTTAATTAAAAATTAAAATTTAAAGTAAATATCTGTTACTATATATATATATATATATATAAATTAAATACCTAATTCAAATTAATTATACTATCATATCTATTTATTAAATTTAAATTAAACATTTACTTTATATTTTATTTATTTATTATTCAAAATAAATATAAATGTAAATATATTAATTATATAAAAATATCTTTTCTATGTTTTACATGAGATAGAATATTAATGAGTAATTATTTTCTGTAATATTTTTTTGGTTACATAGGGAATTAAAAGAAAAACAGCAAGGAGAGAAAAAAAAATCAAGGCTACCGCAGAAAAGTAACCATAACAGTATCTGCTAACAAGGCAGAACTCAAAAAATTAGGAGGACTTTGCCATCTAATAATACTCAGCTTGAGAAACTCCAGCTTTGGCTAAGAGATGGGCAATGTGGCAGGTCCAATTCTGTTGCAACAGATAATGAATATCAGCTATAATAGTAGCATGACAGTGGTGAAGTGGAATATCTTGAAGAAGACAGAGACGAACAACTTCTTTAGAGTCACTCTCACACCAAACTGTGTGGAACCCAAGCTCTGAACTAATTAACAACCCTTGTCTAATAGCAAATAACTCAACTGCTACATTTCCCATTTTCCCAACATTGGCTGAGAACCCAGTGATCCAATTGCCATGACAATGACGAATCAGACCTCCAGCACCGCATAATCCAGTAGCAGAAATGCAACTGCCATCAACATTGACTTTCACCGAGTCATTAACAGGAGGGTACCATCGAACAAGCCTTGTGTCAACAGACTTCAAAGGAGTTTGAGCATCAACATTAAACTCAGAAATCCAAAGATTAACACTCCTTAAAACTTGACTTATAGGCCAAGGCACATCATAAAAAACAAAGCTATTACGCCACCTGAAGATTATGATGAATAGGGTACCATCCTTACCCGAGGCTAAAATAAAAATCCAATTTGTGAAGTTATTTACAAAGAAATCATTATGACAGACCCATCCAAACCTGGAACAAATTTCCAAAGAATGAGGGCAATCTCTCATGCAATGAATGGGTGATTCAATTGTGTTGCTACAACGAGGACATGCGGAAGAATTCCAGAGAGATGCCTATGATGTCTCAATTCATTAGTAGGTAAAGCATTATGCAATGATTGCCAGATTAAAAATTTAGCTTTCTCAGGAAGAGATGATTTCCAAATCCATCACCAAGGATGAGATGATGTATTATTATTAAACTGTTCTAAAAGAAATGAGTAGCCAGCAGCCATAGAGTAGCAGCCATCCAGGGAGTGGTTCTAACTCCATATGTTAGAAATTCAACACACTATAGGAATAGGAATGTTTTGAATAATATCAATAAACTCTATTGGAATGGAAGTAACCAAATTGTCAAAGCACCAAGAACCATTGACCCAAATGTCTTTAACTTGTAAATTAGTTTAAAAAATGTGAATATTATCAACTAAGTCACAGAGTCTACCATGTTCACTCCAATTTGAAAACCACAAGGAAGTTTCACCAGAGTCGAGCTTGATAGAGAAGCCATTTTGAAGAGCTTCCTTTGCCTTCCAAATAAAGGGACCAATTTGTTTATAGGAGGTCAGGAAGAAGTTCCTGTTCTAAAGGTACTTGTGGCTTAAGAGCTGAACCCAAGGCTTATCCTTGTCAATAAGCATGTTCCAAACTAATTTTCCAAGAAATGCTATATTAGCAGTACGAGAACTCCTAAGACCAAGACCACCAATCTTCTCTGGTTTAGATATAATTTCCCATTTAACCAGATGAATACCACGAGAGCCCAAAGAAACTGACGGGAGAGAGCATCCATAGTGTCACAAATTGATTGCGGCAGCCAAAATACTTGCATAGAGTAAGAAGGTAAACTCTGGATTATAGATTGGGTGAGACACAGCCTGCCAGCCTTGTTGAGAAGCTTAGCTTTCCATGAGGCATTGAATAACAATACATCTTTTTCTCATAAAAAATACACAAAAATAATAATTAAAATTAGACATTTAATAACAATACATCTTTTTCTCATAAAAAAATACACAAAAATTGATCCAAGTGATAAATAGTTCAACTCTTCTTAAATTAATCAGTTATTAGAATCATTTTTTTAGAATAAACAAAATAAATACTAGGAGAGTTTTATTCTTTTGAATAGTTCATCTCGCTTCACCTAAATTAGTTGAGATTCAAATTGACTTTTAGATATTAATTGTGAAAAAAAGCAGTGACTTTTTTAAATAGAACTTTTATGTTGTTTACTTATTTTTATGTTCTTTAATGTCATGTTATATATAAGTAAGAATACGCAAAAATATAATGGTTCACTATGCCAAAAAACCCCTTTTACCGCGGTTAAAAGGGGCTTTTTACCGCGGGTAGAACCGCGGTTAGCACAGTGGGATAAAAGCCTTTTACCGCGGTTGATTTTCGGAACCGCGGTAATTGGTGTTGGTTTTTTACCGCGGTTCCGAAAATCAGTCGCGGTAAAAAGCTTGGAAACGAGAAATTTTGGCACACTTTTTTATCGCGGTTGGCTTAGGGAACCGCGGTAAAAAATCCCAAAAATCATAGCTATTTCGTAGTTAATGCCTATCTAATATATTAAAAATCCCAAAAATCCCAATAGAAAGCCTGATTTAATCAAAGTGGTGACTTGAAGTGTCTTTTGTGTTGAAACCTGCACTCTAGTGTAAGTACCTGAAAATGGCTACAATCCTTTCCAAGCAACCTAACTGTTGGCCTAAGTGGATCAAAGACATGCTTTTCATGATGCTATTTATTGGTAAGCTATTCCATAAATTACATATTTGCATGAGGCATTTGATATATCCACCTAATATGTGGTATGAAAAATGACTCACCCTGGCATAAAGCCAGGCATACACGTACATGCATATAAATAGTGAATTTTCTTTTCATTTCTCGAAGCAATAATAGATATTTGGTATCTTCCTAATTGTAAATTTTGCATCTGGATGCATGACATACTTTGTATATGTATTATGTACCACTATCACTATGAAAAGCAAAAGAAAACCATTTGGATAAGTGCTGCTATTCAAAGGACAAGAACCTTTTAATATAAAGGAATGTCAAGACAAACAGCAAAATAAAATGCAATATAGAATAACAAACCTATTTTGTTAAAAAAAGTTCATTCATAAATAAAGTATCACATAACTAATTCAAAGCTAAGATTTTACTGCAATACTCTACAAATTTCAGGCTTTCTAACAAGCCAAAGAACATAAATTTTGGAGTCTCATAGCTCGAGTTATAATTCCTTCAATTAGGTAGTCTCCTGTATCAGTCTCTATAACACAACGGTCATGTTCATGAACTCACAAAAAATCATAAAAGTCATATAAAAATCATGAAACTATGCAGTTTGAATCTAGTATAATTAGACTTTCAAATGAAATTGGTCCCATTCAAAAAAGATTTCTACAACTCAAGTTATATGCATATAAAATTAGCAGTCTCAAAGTAAACATAACAGAGTACACAACTTCAAAGATTTACTGGGAACTGCACAGTTAACAAACAATTCTTAAACTTTGCAGTCTAATAATAGTACAAGTAACCTTTCAAAATCAATTGGTTTCACTCAAAAAGGATTTATACAACTCAAGTTATGATATGCTAAATTAGGTTGGTTTATATCAGAATCCATAACAGGGCAGCTATAATAAACAATTTATTGGGGATTATGTGATTGAGATTAAATTTTGAAAATTTTTCGTGTGATACTCCTCTGAGTGAGCTTTCAAAGAAAATTATTTTCACAAAATTTGGATACCTACAATAAGAGATGTACCTTCTGCAATACACATTGTTCAGGAGTTAAGCATAAAGAAGAAATGGTAACTTCAAATAAAAACTGGTGCAAAACTAGAGATCCAAACAGAATGAAATTTATATCAAATCTATATTTGAGTATTATCTTTCATTTGGGACCAGTTTCACTAAATTTGGACAAATATATAAAAAGTTAGACCTTTTAAACTACAGGCTGACCAACATAGAATAGGATAACACATGTTTACACAAGCTGAAAATTTTACAGTGATACAATATATTATAAGTTTACATAGAATACATATCCTTTCCAGTCTTCCAGAAGCACAACAAATTAATCTGAAAAAGGTTTACACAAGCTGAAAATTTTACATACTAGACCGATCTTCTAATGCAAACCGGCGTAAGCATCTTTTGGAGATGTTTCACAAAGAAAAGATTATTTATCTATGCAGCACATACCAACATTTAGAACTTCATGTCAAACTTCTGGAGAAGCCTAATATGATTATCTGAGTCAAACTTTTGGAGAAGCCTAATATGATTATCTGAGTCACGAGAAAAAATAGATATACATATATAAGGAAAATGAATGTACTCATTGAGCATACAAATCAGGTGCACTTAAAATCCGATAATAAGGAAAATTATTGTTTTATATGAGGTTTTTAACATTATTGCTTTTATTAGAGTAATTTGTTAAGGTGCTGAACTTTCATCTCACATGTATGTAGCAGCATGCCCGCACAGGTAATAAACCATAACCCCATTCAAAGATGTGCATGAGCTTTCCTTAAACATGTAAACACTAAATATCCTCATAAATAAACAAATAATTTGAATGGTTATGGTGAGAAATCATAAATCAAATTTGAACTTGTATCTTGATAAATGTTAAACCTGTATTGGTACAGATAATTTATGGGTTTTCTCATATTGTGCCATATGTTCAAGCATTTTTTTCTTTTATTCAGACCTCGGATAGCTGAAGATGGAAGTGAAGGCAGCATTATGAGCCTATATAGTTTAGGGTTTATTCTAATCATCTTTAAGGAATATTCATTAGCATTATACCATTTAATGAACCTCAGGATGGAAAATATTGGGGGAAAAGAACAAAGGAATATTTAACTGAATAAGAAGATCTTAAACAGAACCAATGTAATCAAAGCAAGAAATCCAAAATGAGAATAGAATTTGGCAAAATGGAGAATAAAGGTATTGAGTTAAAAAGCAAAGGTACAAAGTAAAACAGTTCCTAGCATAGTGATCTTAAGCCTCAAAATACAAATTCCCTAAACATTGACGGTGTTTGAAAAGGTACCTATCTCCAGAGCAATGGTGGATGGAATATACATGTTGTCAAGAGGTTAAAAACTAGCCACAAACAACCCTACTGGTTTTCACCACTGTACCAACTGCTACCTAAATGGAATGTGTAACTCGTTCCTACCCACCACCAATTCAGCTAGGGGGTCCACTGAAGAAATTCTGGTTACCCAAAAGTCACCATCTAACAACACCCACAGCCCGAGAAACACATTGGTTATTTTACGCCGGTTACAGTAATGTTCAATAGATTTTCTACAAAGCGATATTATAAGTTAACTTACTGCTTTAGAAAAGGATATGTTATGTCATATTCATACATAGCTCTGTGATACAATATTTCTTTTTTTCAAGATTAACAGTTTCATCAAAAGAAATAACAGTACTCAAAGTTAAAACTCTATACCTCCAGTTTTTATTTTGATTCTTGAGTTCAATTTTAAAATATTCCAGATTTTGATTAAAAAAAATTCATCAAATTTAAAAAAGAAAAGAAAACACCGGGCATAGTAGCATAGCAAAGCCCTTGGTAATACCTAATCAATCAATCATATTTTCTATGGCATGCATATAATTTGAGAAAATGGTCATAAAGAAAAAGAAAAAAGAGTATTACCTTCCGATGCAATCCCTAAGAACCTCTTCGGTTTTCTCACATTTCCTTACGAACTTTCCAGATTCCACCTCCTCTGTTCTGCACTGCGATCTCACAATCTTTTTGGTGGAGCACGTTCTGCAAAGTTACGTGTGTTGAGTTCGTTATCGTTATCGTTGTCGTCGTCGCTCCAAACCCGGCCTGAACTCTCGCCGGAACCCTAAGCTTTAGCTCATCCGCCGCTCTCCACACCCTCCTCGCGGGCGGCAGCCTCCTCAGCACTTCCCACAGACGGCGACGGAAAGCGACGGCGGCTTCAGCAGAGGAAAACGCGAAGCAGTGAACTAGAGGGAACAAAGAGGAAGAAGAAAAGAAGAAGGAGAAAGGAGGAAGGGTCGACACGGGCAGGGGAAGGAGGAAGAAGAAAAGGGTTAGGGTTTTTTAAAACCCAATTACCGCGGATCCGTTAAAGGACCGCGGTAAATACCCTAATTTTTTAAAAAAATAAACAATTTTCAAAACGTGCAACTTTTTACCGCGGTTCCTTTTCGGAACCGCGGTATTTAAGTTTTTATTTTTATTTTTTTTTATGTTTATCTATCCAATTACCACGGCTGTTCTACGGAACCGCGGTAATTGCCATTTATATGGCATTTTACCCCGGTTCCTTTATTTAACCGTGGTAATTGGGGCGCGGTAATAGCCCTAATTTGGCATAGTGGTTTCATTAAAATCACTTTATATTTGTCTCTAGTACCAAAAATGAAAACATGAGAGGATTAAAATCTTAATTTTATTTGATACTGTAAGTTTAAAATTCATGCACAATTATTATTATTTATAAATATATATAATGCACAAATCAAATACCCTAAATAAGGATTTACAACTTGCATTAATCTTCACGGTGTCCAACTTATTATTCTTAATCAACCAACTATCCCAAAAACTTAAACTGTTGGGCGGATGACATATGAATGATTTTATATTTATAATTTTTTATTGTTGTCAAATTATATTTATATTTCTATTTCTAACACGTCCCCTCACACATTTCTTTTTTTTGTCAAATTATATTTATATTTATATTTCTAACACGTTCCCCACGCATTTCTATTTTTGGTCAAATTATATTTATATTTCTATTTTTAACATGTCCTCTCACGCAAGAGGCAACTGACGGCAAGAATCAAAATCTTACCGTTTGGTCATAGAGGCGTTGATACCATGTCAAGGAACCAATTATCCCAGAAACTTAAGCTGTTGGATGGAAGATACATGAATAATTTTACATTTATATTTCTAACAATTATTTGTTAAACATGATATATATGTCAAGAATCTTAAAAAACAAAATTATAATAAAAACTTATTTTGTAATTCATTAAAATAATATAATATCTTATCTTATTATATTGTCTAGCTTCTTAATCTTAAGACACGATATTTTACCGTTATTTAACATATTTTTTTAATATTTAAATCTTAAGCCATTAAATATTTTAAAATTTATTGCTTTACATTATTTTTTTAATCTCAATACTCAATTCCTTATACTCTCAAAGTACTTATAATTTTTGTGTACTAACTATTTTCATGAATTTTAACTACTTATATTCTCAAATTAATCACGGAGAATGACTTAATTTTTCATTTTTTTCATAAAAGTATCATGTGTCATTGTTGACTCTTTTTAAATTTTTATATTTTTAATTAAGAGAAAAAGAGTATAAAATCACCATAAATTTTTACCTTTTTATATACAAATGGGCATATAATTAATGAACTTTCAATATATCCTAATTAATATTTAAATTCTTATAATTATTACAATAGGTCATTTCATTAATATGAGTTCAATAATTAACATAACTAATTTTATTTTTTCAAGATTTTGTATTTCAAATACTAATTAATCACGTAAAAGAGTAAAATTTATATTTTTGATTCTTGAATTCTATTAAAAGTCAAGTATATTTAAAATTTTAAAAGTGAAACATGATATGGTGTGTTTTTTTAATTTAGGATTTTTTACAATTTTTTTATATTATTGAAACTTTATTTTATATGATTTTAATATTATAAACACAAAATCTTGAAGTGTTGACATTGATTTCGTTAATTATTTAACTTCATGTTAATGAAGAGACCTATTACAATAACGATAAAAGTTTAAGGATTAAATAGGACAAAATAAAAGTTTATAGTGTCTATTTTACGAAAGGATGAAAGTTTGGGATAGTTATATACTCTTTTCCCTTTAATTAATTAGTCATGTACATTTTATAATTCAAATTTCTCTCTTCATATATATATATATATATATTTTAAAAGAAAAGGCTTAAATTTTAAATTACTAAAACACCCATAAATTTAATTGCTTTTAAAAAAGAAAGATTTGATTTTTTTGTCCAAATAAAAAGGTGCAAGGTGCTAATGTACTCCTTCTAAAAATCACATGGGAGTACATTAGCAATCCCCCCCACACACACACATATATATATAGGGGACATATCTAGTGAGAAAACTAATTTTATATGAGAGTGAGAGGGTTCAATATCAACAATTAAATTAAAATGTAAGGATGAGATTAAAACAATTACTAATACCAATCACGTACCTCTCCCTCCCTCCATCGGACTGTTTCATCCTGAAATTCTCTCGTTCCTTCCCTTCACGTTGCCGCTAACAAGAAATCCCTTTAGATCTAGCATTCTCTTATCTCACTTACCACCACCAGATTTCATGACTCCAATAATGGGAGACTTATAATTTTAGGTGCTATTTCAATAACTTTTAACTCTTAAAGGAGAAAAATAATGATAAGGTAAAACTCAGATTATACAGAAAATAAAAAACCAATTATCTTGCGCTAAAACTGAGATTAGCTAGACATCAAAAGGTAACGATTGGTATCAGAAAAATTGAATTGGGGTTAAATCGGAAAATTTGAATCTATATAGAAAGTTAATAATTTTTAATTTTACATCAACAAATTAAATCAATTATGATTCAGACAAGTATTTAAATTTGTGTCAATTCTAAAACGATCTTTAATTAAAAAGGTAGCAACAGGGAAGCAAATGAATGGAAAGGCCAAATCCAAATAATACATGGCACTCATTGATGTAGCAGTGAGTTATACATGCTTAATTTGACCGCTTTCAAAGAAAAAAGGATTTCAAAAAGGGAAATTCTAGTGTACCCCTCTACGGAGAGAGGTTGTAGTACTTTCTTTGATCATTTAATCAATTTCTTTTATCATTCTCAAATAATTTTAGTATTTTTACATTTACGGGACAATATTTAATTATTAGAATTTGTATTTTTAACTTTTGAAAAGACTTTTTAACCCCCTATAACCATGATCCTGTATTTTTTATTGTATTCACCCATTTTTTCACATCTTTATATATCAAAAGAAGGTTGTCTGGGACTCTCATTTTCCCACTTTTTTTAATGGTAATTTTATAAATAATTTAGAAACTCACATGGGATACTGTGTTTTTTACAAAGTTATATGAGTGGTGTGTATATTTAAACAACTCATTTCCCTCCCAAATTATTAGCCAATTTCATTTTTTTTTAAATCTTCCTTAATCTCTCTCAGATATTAATGGTTAGCATTAATGAGAGATCCCATTTCCCATGCCCACAATTTCCTTTCTCTCTCTTCCTCTCACCTTTTTCCTATTATTCTCTATTGATTATCAATTCTGCAAAAAACTCTCCACTTCCCCACCGATTATCACCTCTTCTTTCAATATTCTTCTCTATTAAATCTTCTTTTCCGCCATGTACTCTCTGTTTCTTCTGCCCATCGTGTTTTTCCTCTCTGCGATCTACACGATGTCAACAATGCTTCCAATCTCTGTTTTTCTCATACCTGTTTTTCGCTTCAGATTGCTATAGAAATCGGCCTTGAAGGTTATGTGTAAGTTGCAATTTTTTTCAACATCAGAGGCTAAATGGTTGTTGTTTAAAACCCTCATTTTTTCATATTTTCCCTTCTGCATATAACTACACTCATTTTTTTATCTCCCCTAAATCGTTTTTCATCTTGGTAAGGACTTTTTCTGATGATTATCTTTCTGTTAATTACTTTTTTGCGAGTCTTTGTATTTCTGGTAAGTGTATTTGAGATTCTGTTATTGATACTGAGTGAAAACACAAAATAGATTTCTTAACTTTTTAGAACATTCAATAATGTTGTTGCTCTTTTTCTCTGTTTTGCTTCTGGTGTTGTTGAGGCTGCGATTGGTGTCTTCGGCTCCGCTTCATTTAAAGGTTTCATTAGGGTTTTGATAAAAATATTCTCCCTTCCTCTTTATCCGTTGGTTAGATTCTTTCTCTTTAATGTTAGTTTTTTTACTACTGTTGATTCTTCCATGGTTCCTTGGTACAGTTTCCCTCTGAGCATCAAGGCTTCTCCTCACAACGTAGGTTCCCATTCCGGTAACTATGCGTTCCTTTTTAATTCATCATTCTTATTGCTCTGTTTATGTTAACATTAAACCTGAAATGATATAAATAATTTTGCTTTTTTTTGTTCTTTGCCTCTTTTAATAAATCATGATTTCTGAGGTCTGATTTTGATGCTAATTGTTTTTTCTTTCAGAAAAGAAATAAACTTCATGGTGGACCAGAACAACTCTCAAATAGGGAGAGGGCAAAGAAATAGGTAGCAGGAGCTACTGAATTGCAAAGTAAGGATATTTTCACTTCTTTATGCCATTTTTTGGGAACAAATCTGCCATATTTTGTTTACTAATTTTGTTAAAAATTGCAGTAGCACTCTAATTTTTTATGGATTATTGGTATAACTTATTAATCAGATTGTTTTGATAGTCCAAACATGGTAGAGCAACATAACTAATTTATCTTATTTTTTGAAGTAATAGTGCAACACTATAATCATTTGGCTCAACCTTTTCTGTACACAGTGTCTGCTATAGTTTATACCTGCACCATAGTAACTGTGGCATTCCCAAATTGTATGCTTTAGTTTTGAAATGTAATTTGAATAGATATATTGGTAAAGCTTATGATCTTGGTTATTTAACAGTGAGGTTTGAATTAGGAGAAACATAATTAATTTTTCTTATTTTGAAGAAATGTTATCATTTCGCTCAACCTCTTGTCTTATGTTGTTTGGTTCTCCTATCACGTAGGAAATGCTTCCCCATCTGCTTCTTTCTTCAAAATGGCCATATGCTTCCTTTTTCTAAACTGTAAACACTGCGTTTCATCCTCCCCTTCATTCTTCTTTGTCA
The DNA here is from genome assembly GCA_026901365.1 of Sesbania bispinosa. NCBI lineage: Eukaryota > Viridiplantae > Streptophyta > Magnoliopsida > Fabales > Fabaceae > Sesbania > Sesbania bispinosa. The sequence goes on from QLOH01000089.1 coordinate 186,086, forward strand.
CATTTGGATGTTATATATTCACTGCATATTTTTTTTATTTTGCGTTCATTAATTTTGGTGTACTGTTGTCTCTGTTGGGTTTTGTTATTCCGATTATGTGTTCTTTTATTTTATTTGATTATTAATGTTTTTATTCTACATTTTTTATCTATCTTTTCCTTACCATTGATTGATTTAACTTATGGATTTGGTTATTTGATTGATGGAATGAAGCCAAAAGCTCCTTTCATTCCATGTACAATGCAACTTTTACAATGAATTTGTTCTTTTTTCTATTTAATTTTCACCTATATCTATTTGACTTTATTTTTTTTTCTTAATTTTCATAGTACACAAAGCACTTGCGAAGTAGGAAGATGTTAGTTTTTATCCACTGCATTGGTCATAACATTAAAAAGATCATTTGCACCTGTTTTTTTATTCATTAATTTCACCCCTATTTTCTTAATTTTTTCCTATAACCCTACTGCATCTTTTCCTATTTTGGTTCTTTTTCATTTGATTTTGAGAAATCTGCAATTTGTTAGGATCTTTGAACTAAATAATGTATCGATCAGTTTCCTTTTTTTTTAAACCATACAGTGAAATTATTTACTTTTTTTTTTTGAAAGATTCTAATATATAGGTGGTGGAACAGAACAATTCTGAAATAGTGAGAGGACAAGGAAATTGGTAGCAGAAGCCATTGAAACTTACAAAGTAAGAATATTTTCACTTCTTTATGCCATTTTTTGGAAATGCATCTGTAATATTTTGCTTACTAATTTTGACAAAAATTGTAGTAGTACTCTAATTTCTATGGACTATTGGTATAACTTATTAGACTGTTTTGATAGTCCAACCATGGAAGAGTAGCATAACTAATGTATCTTATTTTTTAAGAAAAAGTGAAGACTATAATCATTTGACTCAACATTTTTTGTACACAGTGACAGACTGACAGTGACTTGAAGCATGTTCTAACACATCTGGTATAGTTTATACCTGCACCATAGTAGTTGTGGAATTCTCAACTGTATGTTTTAGTTTTGAAATGTAATTTGAATAGATATTTTGGTAAAACCTATGATCTTGGTTACATGACAGTGATGTTTGAATTAGCAGCAACATAATTAATTTCTCTTATTTTGAAGAAATGTCATCATTTCACTTAACCTTTTGTCTAATGTTGCTTGGTTCTACTCCATCAGGTAGGAAATGCTTCCCCTCATCTATTTCCTTATTCAAAATGGCCATATGCTTTTTTTTTTCTCTAACCGGGTAAACATTGAATTTTGGTTTCCCCTTCATTCTTCTTTGTCTCATTTGGATGTTCTATATTCACTACATATTTGTTTTTTTATTTTCTGTTCATTATCTTTGGTGTATTGTTGTCTCTATTGGGTTTTGTTATTTTGATTATATGTTCTTTTATTTTATCTTATTATTATAAACTGATAATGTTTATATTCTACATTTTTTATCTATCTTTTCTTTACCATTGATTGATTTAAATTAATGAATTTGGTTATTTGATTGATGGAATGAAGCCAAAAGCTCCTTTCAATTCTATATACAATGCAACCTTTACCGTGAATCTGTAATTTTTCTATTTAATTTTCACCTATATCTATTTGACATTATTTATTTTTTTCTTGATTCTTATAGTACACAAAGCACTTGCAAAGCAGGAAGATGTTAGTTTTTATCCACTGCATTGGTCATAACATGTAAAAAGATCATTTGCACCTGATTTTTTATTCATTAATTTCACCCCTATTTTCTTAATTTTTTCCTATAACCTTACTGCATTTTTTTCTATTTTGGTTCTTTTTCATTTGATTTTGAGAAATCTGCAATTTGTTAGGATCTTTGAACTAAATAATGTATCTATCAATTGTTTCCTTTTTTTAAACCATATAGTAAAGTTGTTTATTTTTTTGAAAGATTCTAATAGGTGGTGGAACAGAACAATTCAGAAATAGGGAGAGGACAAGGAAATTGGTAGCAGGAGCTATTAAAATTTGCAAGATAAAAATATGTTCACTTCTTTATGCCTTTTTTTTTAATGAATCTGTAATGTTTTGCTTACTAATTTAGGCAAAAATTGTAGTAGCACTTTAATTTCTATGGACTATTGGTACATGTTAGTAGACCGTTTTGATAGTCCAACCATGGTATATCAACATAACTAATTTATCTTATTTTTTTGAAGGAACAGTCCAAGACTGTAATAATTTGGTTTAGCCTTTTGTGTACCTGAAGCATGTTCTGATACAGTGTCTGCCAAACTGTATGCTTTAGTTTTGAAATGTAATTTGAATAGATGTAATATTTTTTTTTTAAGTTTGTTTAACTATGATGTATTTTGTCCCAACTCTTCTAGCTAAGTACTTACTTAAATGATTTAATCATCCAAGGTACGTGACTACAAATGCAAATGGCATACTCGAAATATTTTGCATGACAAAGAGGAGTAAAATGACATGGCTTCTTTATTAGAATTCACCATGCATATTTCTTGCCCACAAGTGTAAGAGCCTTATTTTATTATGTAGTTGTTCTATTTTAATGCATGTTATTTGCATGATAACGTACACTTTCCCTTTTTTTGTCAAGATTTAGTGATATAAAATGTCAAATGCAATGAAGGGTAGATATTTGTCGTTTTAACATATAATAAATTTCAAAATAACATTAAATTTCAGAAATTATAAAAGGATTATTTTAAATTTTCTGATTAGTTTGCAGCTCTTTAAATTTGATATGTTTCTTCCACTTTATATTGGGGTCAAGGAAGAATACATGATAATGTTATTGCTAACAGCATATATTTTTTAATATTTTCTAACTTACGTATTGAAATCCATTGTTATTTTAGAATTTCATTTATTTCTTTTAGCACCAATCTTGGCCAATGTTGGACATATGTGATTTCAAGATTTTCTTTTTTATGGCCTATACTATAGGGTAAAAAAAAATGATACACTCAATGTTTGAAGTTTCACTCAAGACACGTTGATACCCAAATTTATATATTTCAATACTTCTTTTTCCACTGCTTTCTATGTTCCTCTGCCAAATTCATATGAACCAAAAATTGCAGTAGCACTCTACTTGATATGGACTATTGATATTGAAGTTTATTGTAGAATCACAAGAAGGGGGGTTGAATTGTGATCCTTTTAAAATTTCTGCACTTTTATCTTCTAATAATATTATGCTCAAGTTAATGGCTTGGCTGTTTTATTAGAAGATAAGTATTCACAAATAAATTGTTAGTGTTAATGCTTATAATGCTTTAAAATAGGATTCCTTTGTAGGAATCAATTTAGTGCCACTTACTTAAGTATTATTAGTTTAAAAAACTTTTATGCATATGCAGTAATTTAAAGGAGTAAGGGAAAGAGAAAGGCACAAGGATTTTTATACTGGTTCACCTCTTCCAACCTGAGGCTACGTCCAGTCCCTACCTCCAGTAGGATTTTCCACTAACCAAAACAGTTACAAACTTTGGGTATCCACTACCACTAGTATTCTTTTACCCCAGCCTCTTCAGGCTTTTACCAGAATTACTAAACACACAGAAACAGACCTTGTCTTCTGTAACTTCATTTAAGTGTTGCAGTTGATGCTGAACCTTTGTTTCTGGATTTCCTCTTGTATTTTCCTCCAAAATAAATCTTCCTTCTAAAATGACTTTATTTTGAGGTCTTGAGATGCTTCTTCATGTTTCTGGAAACTTTGAGAAGTTCTTGACAACTTCTGAAAGATTCAATTGAGTTGCTTTCAGTTTACTCATCTTTATTTCAAGCTATCCTTCACAGATTTGTCATTCTTTCAATGTACTGCATCTGTTATGCTTTGAAATGAAGCTTGTCCTTCTGTAACTTTAAACCTGTTGCTTCTGGACACATTCTCAAATGAAATTATTAGATCCTTTTGACTCAGAATTATGCTAAGTTGCATTTGACTTGGTTGTCATAATTAAAACCACTCTTAGAGGATTCTTGGACCTTACAATCTCCCCCTTTTTGATGATGACAACCCAATCAATTTTAACTTAGATAATTCTGATTTTAATACCAAACTCCCCCTGCATTTTAGCTTTTGTTTGGGAGATAATGAATGCTGCAGATTAAATGATTTCTCATTTCCATTATTAAGTTACAGCAGCAAGATCAAGAATTCATTTGATGTCATTTTTGTTTATTAATTTTTGGCAGTCTAGTAGCATCTCAAATCATTAGAATATGCACATACACAAGTTCATCAAGCAGTATGAATCCATAATATCAGAGTAATTGTGCAGCAGAAGGATTTATGCAAAAATGTCCATCATCATTAATCTAATCATTGATCACAAAAGAGTTAATCAACATTATCATTAAGGACAAGTCATAAAAAATAATCATAATCAGAATTTAGAATTTCAGTCACAGTCCACCTAAATGAGCAACCTGCTCTAACTACTTCTCCCCCTATGTCATCAATCAAAAGCTCAAAAGGTAATGTATAGGGAGAAGTAGAATCATCATCGATCATTTTGAAGGAGAAGAGTGATCTGAAGATAAAGAGGTACTAGGCTGTAATTAGTTTTGTGGTGGCTGAAACTGAGTGAAGGGCATAGCTGGAGCTTGAGGAGCAATGACAGGAAGCACAAAGGTGCTAAACCAGAACTGGTGCTGAGTGAATCTCTCTATCATCTCATTTACTGTATTCAGGAGAGTATTCACATTAGTGAAAAGCTTCTTCATGTCTGACTTCAGCTTCTGTATATTCCTTTCCATTGACTTGGAAGGAGAAGCTGGCTTTTCTGGTTCCTTGGAAGCTTTAGCAGCAGGTTCCGGTACAGGCTCCTTAGCATCTTGCTCTTTACTGAGTTGTTGCAAGAATGTATTCATTGAAGACAAATTTGAAGAGATTGTGGGTATACTGTCCCTGATAGGTGCAGCAGCAGGTAAAATTGAATCAATCATAGGAGAAGCAAGGAACTGATTTACCATATCAGTTCCAAATGTATCTGCTGAAGGAGTTGATGTTATAACATCCTTCTGCAGCTTATCTGCTTCTTGTTCTACTGCTTCTGGTGCAGCAGCAATGGGAGCTGAAGGTGTTGGAGATTGAACTGGAGCAGGTGAATCTATATTTGGAAATTTAGGAGTATCTGAACAACTTGGGACAATTGAGCCAAGGTGTCAGCTGCTAATCCCTCTGCAGAAGCACAAATAGTTACTTGGGAGGTTTCTGGCACTGGTGCTTCTGCAGGAGGAGATCTTGACTGTGAGACAGCTTCTTCACCTGGTATGGAGTCAACAGGCATGGAGGAGGTAGAGATAGGCTTATCAGACTCAGGAAGCTCCATAGAAGGAGAGGAGGCTCTCAGATTCTTGCTGGATGGTTCTCCTGAAGCACCAGCAGGCTGACTTTTCCTCTTTCTGGAAAATGTCAGGAACTCCTTTTCCTTCTTCTTTTTGGTTCTTTGTGCCTTATTTTCCTCTTCTTCCTCACTGGGGCTTGAGTAATCATCTGTTGGCTCAGGCTTCCCAATCAAAATTCTTTGTACATTTAGTTTACCAAAAGTGTTGTATTTATCACTAAATGGTTCTTCCTCCAAAGGAACATTGTTCGTTCTAAAAATCCTTATTAGAAGCATCCCATAGGGCAGACTAGCATATGTCCTTTGGGAATTTGCAGCATATATCATGCTTCTAATAATCAAGTAAGAAAAGGGAGAAGGTTTTACCTATGAGTAGGTGATAAATGACCATGAGGTCAATGTCAGAAACCCTTTCAAGGGTGCCATCACTTGGAAGTATGGAGAAGATGCAGAGCTTGTGAAAGAGTCTGCAGATGGGGTTAAGTTTGCTGGACAGAAGCTGATGGGATGAATGGTGAAGAACCTTTTTGATCACTTTTTCCTTGGTTACTCCAGCAGCTGAGAACCAATCATCATAAAGCTGATTATCTACAGAATCACACCCAAGTACAACATCTATGGTCTTAGCTGTGACCACTATTGTTGATCCTTTGATGTCTACCACCAGTGAATTTCCATCACTTCTGTAATGACTAGGTCTTCATTTGTATCCTGTGATCCCTCTGAAGGGTCACTATCCTCAGTGCTTCTGCTTGGACTCTTCTCCATTTGTCCAGCAGGTTCAGCTTCCTCATGAGAAGTTGAGACAGTGTGAGAAGAAGAAGGAGAGTCAACTCCTATTGGATGACTTGGGTCACCCCCAATGGTTTTGAAAGCAGAGTCAACTTTAATTCTTCCAGACCTTCTTCTGTACACAGCAGCTGCAGTATGAGTCTTTGACAGAGTTTCTGTTGAAGGAACAGAGGAGGTAGGAGGTTGAGTGAATTGTGGTTGGTCTGTGCAGGTGCAGTGGATGCATTCTCATGATATGTTTTCTCCTTAATAATGGGGGGTTCTGTGGTTAAGGGTTGTGTACGAGTGGGCTCAACATAAGGCACTATTTCATTCCCTTGAACAATGAAGTCCTCTAAGTCAGTAGAGGATGTAGAGTGTTTCTTCACTGCTACATGTTTGATTCTTATTTTGAATAGGAAATGTGAAGCTAAGAGAAGAAAATAGAGAGGGATTTTTTGCAGGGAAAGAACTCAGAGTACGAGAGTTTGAGGCTTGGAGAAGGTAATGATGAGTTCATCCATCTGAGAAGCAAGGCTATATATAAGAGCTCAACTAGCCGTTGCATTGAAGGAGAAGGAGAGAGGGAAGCAAAGAGAAAGAGGCACGCGTGCGCAGTTTTTTATGGAGTTGGTTATTGTCCAAATGTTCAATTATTCAATTTCCTAATTAGTGAATTAACTCCCTAACCCTCTTTTAGCTAGAAACAAAAGGAAGCTTTCTTCATTCCTTTTGTGGCCTTCAAAGCATGGAAAGCTTGTTGTAAAAAATGTAGTCTTGACTTTGTTGTCATTGGCTAGGGTATTTTGACAAATGTGAATGACATTTCCTGGTATTTGTGATGTGACTAATCTGTAAATGATAGTCAACATTCACTGTTTCCATGTTTCACCTGATAATCAGGTTCATAGAAACATTTGAGACGCTTCTTGTTCAAGAAGCATGTCTGCAGAAGGAGAATAAGTCTAGTATAAGCTTAATTATGCAGAAGGTGTATTTTCATGCACCTTCTTAGAACTGATTCTGCATAATGATCAATATATCTAAGAAACATTTAGAGGATTATATCTGCAGAGGATGACAATCAAGTTTTATTGTCCAGAAGCATATCTGTAACTCTTACAGTTTTGTGCTTCTGTAGAGACATATGCTTTTCTGCAAGCTTCTGAGGAACTTTCAAGTTCTAATAACACACAAACATTATTCATACATCAAGAATTCAGACATTTCATATTAATTTTATCCCTGAGTAACACAAACCTCTCTTCAGCAAGAGGTTTTTGTGAAAATATCAGCAATTTGCAAGTTGGTTTCAATAAATTTAAGTTATATATCATGCTTCTGAACATGATCTCTAATGAAATGATGTTTAATATCAATGTGCTTAGATCTAGAATGCTGGATTGGATTCTTGGACAAGTTAATTGCACTAGTATTATCACAGAAGATAGGAATATTGGTGTACCTTAGGCAGTAGTCTTCCATTTGATGTTTAATCCAAAGCATTTGAGAATAGCAGCTTGCTGCAGAGATATATTCTGCTTCTGTGGTGGACAAAGCTATTGTGGGCTGCTTCTTGAAAGACCAAGAGATTAAAGAATCTCCAAGGAACTAGAAGCTTCCACTTGTGCTTTTTCTGTCCAGCTTATCCCCAGCATAATTAGCATCACAGAATCCTATGAGCTTAAAATTTGTGCTTCTTTTGTACCATAGTCCAAGACTTGTGGTTCCAGCAAAATATCTGAGAATTCTCTTCATAGCTGCAACATGAGATTCTTTGGGAGAAGATTGGAATCTTGCACAAAGACTTACAGAGTATAAAATGTCAGGTCTATTAGCAGTTAAATACAATAAAGAACCTATCATCCCTCTATATTCCTTTTCAGAAACATGTTTTCCATTTTCATCCAGATTTAAAACTGCAGAAGGATGCATAGGTGTCCCCATGAGCTTTGAACCTTTGATTTTATACTTCTTTAAAGGTTCTTTTGTGTATTTTTCTTGATTTATAAAGATTCCATGTTTCTCTTGCTTAATTTGAAGTCCTAAGAAGAACTTCAACTCTCCCATAAGACTCATTTCAAATTCTCCTTTCATAAGTTCAGAGAATTCTTCACACATTTGCACATTAGTAGATCCAAATATGATGTCATCAACATAAATTTGAACAATAAGAAGATCATTTTTGAAACCCTTTCTAAAAAGTGTGGTGTCAATTTGTCCTCTTGAAAATTGATTGTGTAGAAGAAAAGTGCTTAACCTTTCATACCAAGCTCTAGGAGCTTATTTCAAACCATATAAAGCTTTAGTTAGTTTGAAAACATGATTTTGAAAAGTTTTGTTTTCAGAACCAGGAGGTTGTTGTACATAAACCTCTTCATTTATGAGCCATTTAAGAAAACACTTTTCACATCCATTTGGTATAATTTAAAATTCTTAAATGTAGCAAATGCAAGAAGAATCCTAATAGCTTCTAATCTAGCTACAGGTGCAAAGGTTTCATCATAGACAATACCTTCTTGTTGGTTGTAGCCTTGAGCTACTAACCTAGCCTTACCTTCCTCATCCATTTTGTCTCTAAACACCAACTTTGTTCCAATGATTTTGTGGTAGTTTGGATGAGGTACAAGGGTCCATACCTTCTTTTTCTCAAATTGATCAAGCTCTTCTTTCATGGCTTCAATCCATGATTCTTCCTCAAGTGCTTCTTGCACATTTTTTTGTTCTTTTTGAGAAAGAAGAACTGTATCATAATTTAGCTGTCTTCTGGTTCTTACACCCTCCTCAACATTTCCAATTACTTGGTCATGAGGGTGATAAGTCACAGATTTCCAGCTTTTGGGGAGATTCTTTTTCTGGCAGACAGAACTTTCTCCAGAAGCACCTGCAGTTTCTGCAGGTTCTACAGGTTCTGCAGTTTCTGCATGTTCTGCAGCTTCTGCAGAACTGTGATTTTTGCCAGAGACCTTCCCTGATTGTCCTTCATCATCTAATTCTTGCTTGTCATGTACTTGAGAAGGAGAGTTAGCATTATTGAAAATAACATGCATACTTTCTTCTATAAATTGATTTTTAAGATTGTAGATTTTGTATGCTTTGGAAGTGATTGAATAACCAAGAAATATTCATTTTCAGATTTTGCATCAAATTTCTCAAGGTTATCCTTATTATTTAAAATGAAACATTCACTTCCAAATATGTGAAAGTATGCAATGTTGGGAAAGATATTGAAAGATTCAAAAGATTCATCTTTAGAAGCTAAAAATAAAACCCATGTGAATCTAGAGAAATCATCTACTATAACAAGGCCATATTTCTTCCCTCCCAAACTAATTGTTTTAGTAGGACCAAAAAGATAAATGCGAAGCAATTCTAAATTTCTTTTTGTGGATATTACATTTTTTAGATGAAAACTTGATTTAGTATGTTTTCCTACAAGCTTCACAAAATTTGTCTTTGTTAAAATTCAGTTTTGGTAAACCTCTAACCAATTCTAGTTTGGAAAGTTTAGAAATAGTTTTCATATTCAAATGGCCAACTTTTCTATGCCAAATCCATTTATCATTTTCAAAAGAAGCAAGACAGGTTTGATGTGGAAGTTCTTCTAAACAAATGCAATATAAGTTCTTGCTTCTAGAGCCTGAAAACAGTACCTTTTTAGTAGATGATTCCCTAATTTCACAGAATGTAGGTTCAAACATAACTTCATAGCCACTGTCACATAATTGACTAATGCTAAGAAGATTATGTTTTAACCCTTTCACTAATATACATTATTAATTTGGATAGAACCATGCATACCTATCTTTCCAATACCTTTGATTTGTGCTTTGTTGTTGTCTCCAAAGGTGTCTGTTCCACCTTCCATTATGTGTAGCTGGGTGAACTTGCTTTTGTCCCCAGTCATATTTCTTGAGCATCCACTGTCCAAGAACCATTGCTCTTTCCTTTTGGTTCCTCTTGTTTGTACCTACAGCAGAAGGCAACAAAGTTTTGGGTACCCAAATTTTCTTGGGTTCTTTTTGGTTAGATACCTTCCTTCTGGTACTCCCTTTCTTTTTGTAACAGTTTTGGTCATTGTGTCCAAACTTGTTACACCAAGAGCAATAAGGAGGTTTCCTTTTGGCCGGAACAAAAACTGTTTTATGCATTTTTGAAAATTTGTCTTGATTAAATCCTAATCCTCTTTTATCAGAGGTATCCCTACTGCTTCCAATCAGTTTGTTCAAATTTTGAGCGCTTGCTTACAAATTCAGATAAATCAGTTTGAAGTTCAGTAATTTTCTGCTGCAGAAGCATGTTTTCTTTCTGCAGAGTTGCAGACTTTCCTGCTTCTGCAGAGCAGTCCCTCACTGTTTTTACTTGTTCTGATAGTTTAAAGTGTGATTGCTGAAGACAGTGATTGGTTTTTATTAATCTGTTATTATCTTCTCTTAGTTGATCATTTTCTTCCTTGGATTTAACCAATTGTTCTTTAAGAAAAGCACATTTTTGTGCAAGTGTGTGAGAATCTGATAATAAATTTTCAAATGCATCTTCAAGTTCTTTATATGCAGAAGGGGTGTAAGTAATTACCTCATCATCTTCATTCTCTCCAGCCATGAGACACAAATGTGCTGCTTCTTCTTCTTCTTCTGTAGAACTTTCAGAATCATCCCAAGTGGCCATCATGGCCTTCTTCTTTTGGAAAGGTCTTGATTCTTTAAGTTGAGGGCACTCAGCTTTAATGTGTCCTGGTTTGTTGCACTCATAGCAAACAATAGGACTTTTGTTGCTCTCTCCTTTAGTCCCTTCCTTCTTGAAGTTGAAGAATTTCTTCCCCTTGCCTTTTCTTCTAATTAGCCTTTGTATCCTTTTTGATATAAAGGCTAATTCATCATCATTTTCAGAAGAGGATGATTCACCCTCTGAATGCTTGTCTTCTGCAGAAGCACTCTTTTTGGATGTGCTTGCTTTTAGAGCTATTGACCTTTCTTTTCTGGGAAGCTCATCCATGAGTTCTTGTTCATGGACTTTCAAGGATCCAAGAAGCTCATCTAGCTTGAGTATGGCTAGATCTTTGGCTTCTTGAATTGCTGTCACCTTAGGTCTCCAAATTCTTGGGAGACTTCTAAGGATTTTCCTTACTTGTTCTTGGTTTGTGTAACTTTTACCGAGTGACTTTAGGTCATTTATAATTACAGTGAATCTACTAAACATTTCATCTATTGTTTCATGTTCTATCACTTTAAACATTTCATATTGATGAATTAAAATATTAATTTTAGATTCTTTGACTTGATCTGTACCTTCATGAGCTATTTTTAATGTATCCTAGATTTATTTTGCTATGTTACAGCCAGCAACTTTATCATATTCACTTCTACTTAAAGCACACAGAAGAAAGAATTTAGCTTTAGAGTTTAGAAGATACCTTTGCTTATCCTCTTGTGTCCATTCTTCCCTTGGTTTAGGTTTAGGTGCTTCTTCAATTACCTCAGATTCTCCTTCTGTAGAAGGAGCAAGCACTCTGGTCCTTCTTGTAGAAGGAATGTAGTTGCCACTTTCTATGATATCCCAAAGATCAATATCTTGGGATTCCAAGAACAGTTTCATCCTGTCCTTCCAATAGTAATAGTCTTTACCATTGAAGGCAGGTGGCCTGTTGGTGGATGATCCTTCTGGAATGAACATTGCAGCTCCATGGTTTGCCATCCCTTGAATCTTTTCCTCTTTCACTGTTAAGTGAGTTCAACCCAAGAGGCAAGCTCTGATACCAATTGAAGTTTATTGTAGAATCACAAGAAGGGGGTTGAATTGTGATCCTTTTAAAATTTCTGCACTTTTATCTTCTAATAATATTATGCTCAAGTTAATGGCTTGGCTGTTTTATTAGAAGATAAGTATTCACAAATAAATTGTTAGTGTTAATGCTTATAATGCTTTAAAACAGGATTCCTTTGTAGGAATCAATTTAGTGCCACTTACTTAGGTATTATTAGTTTAAAAAACTTTTATGCATATGCAGTAATTTAAAGGAGTAAGGGAAAGAGAAAGGCACAAGGATTTTTATACTGGTTCACCTCTTCCAACCTGAGGCTACGTCCAGTCCCTACCTCCAGTAGGATTTTCCACTAACCAAAACAGTTACAAACTTTGGGTATCCACTACCACTAGTATTCTTTTACCCCAGCCTCTTCAGGCTTTTACCAGAATTACTAAACACACAGAAACAGACCTTGTCTTACTGCAGGACTTTCTGCAGAAACACAGGTTCAGAAATCTGCAGAACTTGCTTCTGCAGACTCCAACCTCTCACAAGCTCACACCAGAGCCTTTACAACCTTTGGGTACACACTACCACTAGTATTCTTTTTCCACAGCCTCTTCAGGCTTCTTCCAGAATCACTAAACTTCACAGAAACAGGTCCTGACTTACTGCAGGACTTTCTGCAGAAGCACAGGTCCAGAAATCTGCAGAACTTCCTTCTGCAGATTCCAACCACACACAGGCTCAACCCAGAGCCTTTACAACCTCTCAAAAGCTTTACCCAATATGCCACAAGAGATTTTACAACAGACCAATCTCTCTGGCCTTACAGAAGCACAGAACCAGCTAGGTAAAGAACAAAAAGCTCACTAAAATACAATCAGAGCAGCAGCAGTAGTTTCTAGTGAGCAAAGCTCCCCCTCAACAACTTGTATAAACTAATTAAAAAGAATTTGAGGAGAGAGAAAATGTTCCAGAAGCTGGCAGTGAACGAGCAGAGATTTTTCTATGCTTCTGGAATGAGAGGTGTGTCTCATTGTGAAGAGAGCACCTCCTTTTATAGGTGAGGAGCTTTGTAGCCGTTGGAATGAGCCTCAGATGGTCCAGCTGTGTTGTATTGACAGGTCTCTTTCAGGTACAGCTGCAAAAGCTGACAGGTACAGCTGTCCAGTTGACTGGCCTTCATGCTTCTACAGAACTTGCTTCTGCAGACAGCAAAACTGGCTCTTTTCTTCACCAATGCTTCTGTAAATATGCTGAGGAAGATTTCTGGATCATTTCAAGTGTATATTAACTTCTGTAACTCAGCCAAATCAACAGAAGAATTATTTAGATATTCTGGTTTAAATCTGCTGCTTATGTAGAATCTATGTGTGTATGTTCCTTCTGCAGAATGTGCTTCTGCAACCCCAAACTGGCCCATTTCTTCACCTATGCTTTTGTGAATTTGCTGAGGATGTTTCCAAAATTGATTTAAGTGTTTTTCACTTTTATAGCTCAGCCAATTCAGCAAGAAATCCAATTTTGAATATCTGGTTCAATTGATGCTTCTGCAGAATCTGAAACTGCTCATTTCTTCTGCAAAGCTGCTTCTGATCAACTGCCGATTTCACCAATGCTTCTGTAACTTCATTTAAGTGCTGCAGTTGATGCTGAACCTTTGTTTCTGGATTTCCTCTTGTATTTTCCTCCAAAATAAATCTTGCTTCTAAAATGACTTTATTTTGAGGTCTTGAGATGCTTCTTCATGCTTCTGGAAACTGTGAGAAGTTCTTGACAACTTCTGAAAGATTCAATTGAGTTGCTTTCAGTTTACTCATCTTTATTTCAAGCTATCCTTCACAGATTTGTCATTCTTTCAATGTACTGCATCTGTTATGCTTTGAAATGAAGCTTGTCCTTCTGTAACCTTAAACCTGTTGCTTCTGAACACATTCTCAAATGAAATTATTAGATCCTTTTGACTCAGAATTATGCTAAGTTGCATTTGACTTGGTTGTCATAATTAAAACCACTCTTAGAGGATTCTTGGACCTTACAGATATAGCTTATGATCTTTGTTATGTGGCAATGATGTTTGAATTAGATTATTTTAATGTTAGTTCAACCTTCATGCAAATATACATAGGCTTCTTCTGTGTGTTAAATCTTATTACAGATGGAAGTTCCAAACTTCTGTTTGAAACTTTGAAGTTAGTAATACTTATCAGACTTGCAAACATCTTCCTATGAAATTAGTTAATTTCTCTTTTGAGAGTAAATTTTTATCCATTTGGTTGAATGTATATAATTTTGACTTGAAGTTTTGTTTTTATTTTCCTTTTCTTTGTTCAGGTTGATGATAAAATGATGGGATCACTAGGTGCAATGAAATGAATCATGGGGTATGCAGCTGTTTCGAAATGATTGAATTGAGCTATTTTTATAGAATTGGTGGCTCATGGAAACAAGTTTTGGATACGTTAAGAAAAACTTGAATATGAGAGATAAGATATATATGTACGTGAAAAGCATGTCATCGGTGTTACTTCCTCTTTTTTTTTTTTTCAAATTTACAAGTTATCATGGTGTTGATGCTGATTTTTAATTTAATGTGCAATAAAAGATTGTCCTTTTGTATTTAATTTAACTTTAGGTGTATATATGTTTTTGAAAATTTATATGCACATTTTTTCAAATCTTTATTTTCTTAAAAAAAATTTAAATTAATTTTAAAATGTTGAAATAGAGTTTTTTTATTTTAAAACTATTTATATTTAAGTCATATGAAATTGAAAATTTATGTTTATAAGTTTTTATTGAGTTGATTAGATTTAGGTATTTTTTAAAGGTAACATTTATTCCAAATGGTAACATATTTTAGCCTAAAAATCTACTCATTTTTTACTTTAAATTCTAATAAATCTCATCTATTTAAATTTTAGTAGTTAAGAATAAGTTTATATTACAAATATAACAATTGATATATTATATAAATGTAATACTGCATTTCTTTCTATTTAATTGTCCACTTTTGGAGAAAAATATTGTTTCTATTTAATTATCCATTTACAAACCCAATATAGTATTAATTATATTTTTCTCCATTATACCCTTATATTAATAAATGATTTGCTATTGAAAATTAATGAGACCCAATAATACCAAGAGAGATAAAGGGTCAAATATAAAGTTTAAAATTTATTTTCATTTTACGCTTATATTAATCATTGACTCACTGTAAGAATAATGGTTATATTTTTTAACGTGTTTTTTTAGGCGACAACTAATTAAATAGAATGGAGGTAGTACATGTTTACCAAAGATGAAAAATTTACATAAAAAGATATTGATGTTTAAATTTAAATTATAAGGTATAAATGTTTATAACATTTAAGAATAAAAACTTTGCATTAAAAAACAATAATATTGAATTAATATATATATATATATATATATAAAAAATAACTTAAGTGTTAAAATATATCACTTTGGGATGACCATTTTACATGAAAAGCAATAGTACCCAATTTATAATAATTAAAATGATTAATTAAATATGAACAATCACAAGAGTATCACTAATTTCACATGATAAAAGTGTAACCTTAATTATTCAATGATTAATTAAATATGAACAATCACAAGAGTATCACTAATTTCATATGATAAAAGTGTAACTTTAATTTCAACATAAATTAATTATTTATTATTATTATTATTATTATATTGATTTATGTATAATTTTCACAGGAGTTTCATTACCTTCAATTTTGATCCATGCAACTATTCAACCATCATGAATTTATTGAAGAAGGTACATTCTTAATATAGTTACGTTTATATGTGATCTTTTGGCTAAATATATTTATAATGCACTTTTTTTAACAGGTCTACGGAGTAACTTATCTGCAGTCATTTTTTTCAATTGTGTATTCTATTAATATATGTACATGTATTGAATATGCTGGTTACAATTTTAGATTGTATTTATTATTACTTAATAGTTGTATTTTTTTACTAATTATTTAGTGTTATGTCTAACTACACAAACTAAAAAAATGTTTTTTTCATCTATTTTTTAGTTTTTTCATGTTCAGACATAAAGTACTATTTATACAATTAATTTTATTAATATAACTCCTCACACCCCGTGCATCGCACGGGTACCCTACTAGTTCTCATTTATAATACACATGTGTCTCATTTAAAATCTACTTTATGTCTTCGAAATAATTTAAAATAGAATACACAATTTATTACTATGTAATTTTAGCCTTTATTCATCCATTCAATAAATAAAAATAACAAGAAGGTACCAAAACTCTCTCCAGGCGGAGGGTACCAAATTGCAGCCCTTTAGGAAAACGTAAAAACCTAAATAAAAGCAGGGAAGAGAAAAAAAACACATGAAATACTGATGGGTATTTTAGTCATGGTTTTAATCTCATCCCTACATTTTAATCTAATGGTTGACATTGAACCTTCTCACTCTCATATAAAATTAGTTTTCTCACTAGATATGTCCTCTCTCTCTCTCTATATATATATATATTGAATTCTACTTAAATCGATCATACTTAGATCATTTATAATTTTACACATATTTCTCTTATTCATTTTCTTTCAATCTATAAAATTTAAATTTTAGTTGAATTAAAAATATGTACACAATGCTACTTGTTATTTTAGCTAAAAAAGACTGGACTTGAAACCATATTAAATTCTTTTTAGGCTTCTTTTTTTTGTTAGGCAAAGTGAAATATATTAAAAGAGAGTATAAGGGGTACCTCTAACCTGGTACAAAAACAAGAAGAGGCTAGAATAGTATAGCCATACAGTCACCAATACAAACATCCCTAACCAAAATAAATACAGAATACATGACCAAAAGGTAACAACTAAAACCAAGTAATAGGTAGCATCCAAGCCAAAACCAAATTACAGAACCCGCATCTTGGAATGAAACAGGAACACTCCACATGGGCTCAAATTAAAATAAAACATACAATGTGTCACGTACCACATCAATAACCTGCCACTCCAGCAATCTTAAAAACCAGAATTTAGACATGGTGCAGGATTCGCATGCCAGGAATAGAAATCATAGAGGAAATTTTTATCTCTACAATTTAACTACTTCCTCAATTTAACCAGGTCCAATTTAACCTTAAACTCCTTTTAGGCTTGATTAATTAGTATTCTTATTTAAACAATAATCATAATATATAATATTTTAAAATCATGTCCTCATTAATTGTTGATTTATTTACAAATGTAGATGTCTTGATTTATTTAAAAGTTTATATTTATTAATGTTTTAGAGATAAACTTTAAAGACTTTTTTAGGTTAAAATAAAATTTTGAAAGGTCAAATTACACATTTTAAGTAAATATACCACATTCAAGCATTGTGTTTGAAAAAACAAGTCATAACCCGCCCATCACATTGTTTAAACATTACCTAACTATCCCATTTTCACTCTAAAACCAAACGTAAAAACAAGCTACATTCAAGGAAAAGAAAAAGAATTTATTGCAAGGTTATATATATTTGGGTGAATTAATGCTAACTTAATAGTTATATAGAGAGATGGGCAAAGATGCTTATTGACTTCTAATTTACTCAACTCCTAAATAAATCATTAAAGACTTGGGTTGGTTTAATTCTCTGTCCTCGTGTTTAAATTTTGGGTCCAACAAATAGTCTACTTACTAATGAGCCTTCACAAGGGTAAAAATTAAAGTTAAATTTAAAAACCTAGGTTCCAAATATAGATATTTTACATTAACATGAAATACTTGTTAAGAATTTCATTAAATTTGAGGAGCCATTTTTAACAACAGATTTTACAAGTGATCTACAACCAAAACCACCATATATATGTTGTCATGACCACCAAAACAATCATAATTTTTTATATAAAGGTGATACATAGTTATTGGTGTCCACATTTTTTTCTCAATTAAATATCTTTATAATAAATGTATCAATAATCACCATTCAATAGTCACCATATTTTATAATAATGTTTTATTTCTCTTAATAAATATGTTTTACATAATCATTGTAACGTTTTAATTTTGCAAACCTAGAAATATTGTCTGTCGAAAGCATATTTCTAAATTTACAGAACTAATTTTCGCGACATTACCGATATCGTTCATATTCACATCCAAAGCGCTCAAGTAATTCCAATGGTTACATAAGTGTAAAATATAAATATATACTCATAAATTACAGTTCAAATGCCAAACTGTGGCCCAAAATACAACACTAATCATTCATGTTTAAATTCAACATACAACTAAACATATACAATCCCAAAAGCCTCAAGACAAGGCAAAATAAGAAGTCCAATGAGCTAGTCCACTAATACGCTACCAAGCCATCCGGTCATGCATCAGGATGGGTGCCCTGCATATCTAAGATAAAACCATAAACGTATGGTCAGACTTACGTCCCAGTGAGTACAAACCATGCAAGCAGGTAGGAAAAACAAGCTGATACAATGCAACAACTAATTTATATCATCATTTATAAACTGGGTTCATAACATTTACACAACAATGCATAGATGCACCATAACCTGCTTTAACCCGGCAAAAGGGGTTTTGTCACTTTTTTGGGCTAAACCCAAGCTCAGACTACAAGGAACGTCTTCTATGGGGACTTATAACCCATTGTTACTGGGGTCGAAACCCAAATTTATTTGTCAAGATTACCGGGGGCTGAAACTCAAATGCATTCATCATTTACACAACTATCATGCGTTGAGTACAAGTTGAATCTTGAACATGTAACATAAATGGAGCTCTAGTGTACGTGAAAATCCTAACACAATCCTTTAATCATAAACATTCCACATACATAATAACACTAGGGAAAACATAGATCAACAACCAAGGCATAAGCAAGGATAAGAAAGAGGTAGAAGAGTAGGGTTCATCCAAGATTCCACAACAAGATGAGGGTGAGTGTGTGAGCTACACTCACCTAAATCATGCTCCAATAGGGGAAGAGAGGTGGTTGAGGTGTGGTGGTGAGCACCTTGCTTCTCCTCCTTCTTCAATCCGAAGTCTTGACACTCTATCTCTCTCTACTTTCTTTCTAGCTCTAAGGCAAGGAAATTGTGTAGGTTATGAAAAAGAAGCCCCAACTTTATGTTTTAAAAAACTACACTCGCACATTATCGCTTGAGCAAAAAACAGACAATGACTCTTAATTTGTCGAATTAATTATCGCTCAAGCGAGAATAATCTCGCTTGAGCGAGGAGCTAATTTTCTCTTGAACAAAAATCAGACAGAGAATCCCCTAACTCTTTGCCCCATTTTTGCTTAAGCGAGACGTCTCTCGTTTAAGCAAAAATATCAGTAACCAAAATACATATTTTTACTTATATATTCGCTTAAGCGAGAAGGTCATCTACTCCCTTTTATGAAAACCTTTTGTGCTCCTAATTTTATTTATGAAAATGATTTTCAATATTTGGGATGTTACAATCATGACTGTGTCTGATTTTCTAATAGTAATTATAATAATGATATTTAAACTTGTATCTTTGTACCAACACTATCAAGCCCGCTCATCACTAGCAGAATTTTAATGGCTTAAGCCAATCATGCATAAATCAATAAATCATAAACATAAAAAAGATTGAAATTAACTAGAGATTCTGGAGGTCAATTATTATTGATCATAAACGTAAAAAGATTGAAATTAACTAATGAGATTATGAAGGTCAATTATATTAACACCGCCCTAATTAACCTGTCAAATGTTAATGTGTGTCATATATATATATATATATATACACACACACGTACAAAGTTTATGCACAAGTAGTTCATATTGTGAATGTGTCTAGTATAATTAGCTGAAAGCTGATGAATTAGTTGATAAATTGTTTGATAAAACTAGCTTAAAATGGTAAAATAACATATAAGGATATTATTAATTATTAAATAATGATTAGTGAATATTGTTGATAAATAAACTTATAATAAATTTTCAACTAGTAGCTAAAAAGAGAAGCTTTTTTTATTTAAAAAACTACCTCAAGTAGCTACCTAAAAAAGCTATCTTATACTTAACACTAATGAAATGGTTTCAACTCTTGATTTAATTTTCATGTAACTGAATTGTCTTACCAAACACATTTCATGTCTTGAAATTTGACCGGCCGGAAGTTCTAACACTACGGTGTAATATACATTAATCTAACAACTCGTACGTGATTATATTTTTTAATTTTTGTGCAAATTATTAATTTTATTATCAAGAATGGGTTAAATATGAAAGTTTTTATACATAAATTACATGAGGTTTTAACTTCAGATTTTCATGCCTTCATTATATATAGCAAACAAAAATCAGTTTTTTTTTGGAGAAAAACAGTTTTATTCATATAGAAGTTGTACATTATTTCTTTTTCCATTTCATACAAAGCAAAAAACAATATGTACGATATCTCTCCAACATGCACGGTCTTTCAAAGGTAGGGTGCATGAATTAAAGTAAAGAAAATTTCAAATATCTTCCCTCTCAAACAAAGCGCTTTGGAAACAGAACTCATCATTTTTCCCCATATATTTCAATTTGTTGTGTCTCTCTAATTAAAGAACCTAAGACTATTCTATTGCCTACTTGCTATATGATTCTAAACTTACATAATGTAACACTTACGATCTGTTAGAAGTTTAATAAAACATCAAAATAATTAATTTTATATATAATACTGTTTTTATCATTCATAAAACAAATAGAATCTAATCATTAGGTGGTTAGTTTAAATAATACATTTAAATTTTTTAATTGAAGTCTTGTATATAAAAAACCTTTGGAAAAATTAACCTCAGACAAAAAGGGATGTTCGGATAATGTGTAAAAACTGAAGGCAATGCAAAACTAATTGCTTTATGTATGCGTGGATAAAATGTCATATGAGTACTATTATTTTCAAGTACTTCCAAAACAAGAACTTGTGTTGTAACTTGTAATTTAATTACATGATTGCCTTTTTTTTTGTTTAATTCGCTATTCCAATCAAATTGTAAGCTACATATTCATTCACCTTTAGCTCTACAATATCCATAGTTTTCAAATTTCATCTCACATCTCACTTTTCTTTTTATCTTATCTTATATAAAAGACTAAAAATTAAAAACCCATTAGCCATCACATCCAACTTGTTAATTATTTAGATTAGATGATTTATGAATATTAAACTGAAAGTAGCAAGCAAGCACACAAAATCAGATGACATATCAACCTCAACCATAGAGACAAAGATTCTGCGTGGGAGGTGGGAAGTGGGAACACCAGATTCTTTTCTTCACAGGAATGCTAATACAAACAACATTACCGTATGTGTTGTGTGCCTAGGGATGTTGGGCACAGTTCCCCATCAAACCTTACTTTTGCTTTTTTTCTCCTCAGTGTTTCCTTTGACTGATATAAATTTGACCAGTCAACCAACATGACTGATCCCTATGATTTCATGCTTCATGGCCCCACCCACATTTTTTTGCATCCTCCAATCTTATAATTTGATTTTGATCCACCTATAAATAAATATCATCATCCATTCCCATTTGGTTGCTTTAAATATATACTAGCTAGCTAGGGACTTAAGGGTACATAGGGTGCACCCAAATCTAAATTTCCATGGGATCCAAAGGATCCTCAAAGTGGGATCAATCATTGTTTGCTAATTTTTTCCAAAAGATAATGACACTATGTTAGTATATTTCGATCATAGTATTTCCCGCCAGCCAGTCTAAAGAATCTGCTACACAATGGCAAAAAAAGACCCAATTTAGGAACAAATCATACGTTGTAGAAGGTACTTGCATTACAAATATATATACTTGTAGCCCACAATGTTTTACTTTTTCTTTTGGAGGGGGAGAGTTAATAATTAAATCCTTGAAACTTATAATTAAATGCCCCGGTTTAATTAATTGAGTTTCTGATCACCTATCACATGGAATATTAATTAATTTTGTTAATTTCTTCTCTTTTAATTAATTTTTAATTTCCTAGATTTGGACAAAATAGCTATGATTTGTTAGGTTAGCAGTCAGTTTTAATTTGGTGGTTTGCATGTTCATCTTAATTGTGTAACTAAAGAGAAAGAAATAATGTGCCCCATGATTCATTTAAGCTTGGGATTAAAAATCTATAAGTTGCAATGATGGCTGCTAACTTTTCTCTAATCGTGTTTTGAGTAAAGAATTAATGGGCTCAAAGAAACATATATAGATCGGTTGTGAAAGAGAGGAGAATATATAGTACTACTAAGCGACAAAGCGCCATGTGTGAGGAAATATATATCTGATAATTAAGCTATGCAGATCGATCGATTAGATAAACAAGAAGACGAAATTAATCATTCGGTTCTGCATTGGCAAATAATGGTAACCATTTCATACAATCATTTCCTATATATTTGGTGGTTCAGATGAATCTTCGAGTGCTAATTTTTGTTAGATAGATGCGCGCAGTTGGAAAAAAGAGATCTAGCTAGGGGCCAATTAACTGTACGTGCTGTCTTTGCAGGGATATATATGAGTAACTTATCTATCAATATGTATATTCTATACAGTACACAACTGACTATATAAAATCACCGAGCACGTGGATCAGCTGGTAAGGGGTTGTTCCACCTTAACCAGTGGTCTCGAGTTCGAGTCATATGCAGTTGTGTTAAATACTACCCGGCTCGACAGGATTGCCTCCCGTGGAGAATACATGTGGTCTTGCACCAAAAGAACAAAATTGACCATATAAATTAAAGCTATATATAAAAAAACATCTAATCAATCATTGAGCTAAATCAATATTTATTTTTTATCTGCATAAATGTATGAATGAACATTTTTTTTTTCATTTTTGCATGTATCATTGCAGATTATATGCATATCCCAGCAGTATATATAGAATGTGGTTTAAGAATTTATATGCAGATGTACAAATTAATTAATGTTTGAAGCAATGCAGAAACAGAGGAGGACATGATGCATTAGCTATATATGTTGGTACATATATATTTTGGGGGTTATGCCTTGCGTGGGTATTGTTGAAATGAAAAAGAGATTGGTGTGTTGGATATAATGGGAAATTATGTCCGTAGAAAACAAAGGGCCAATAAGTGGGAGTTGAGTAAGACAAGTCAGTCACTCACTCACTCACTATGTGCATGCATATTAGTATTATTGATCATCATCAGTAGGAGGGACCACCAAGAAGCACCCCAAATTGAAGGGCCAAACCAAAACAAGTAAAGCAAAAATTGACCCATGAATGAACAATTAATATTGAGTGAATGAGTGACAGTGTTGAGGTGTCAATTCCATTGTCTAGCACACACACCTATTCCTATTGTATATATCAATGTCACAGTGATCCAGTATATATTATGAGCCAGGCACAACACAACATAATGTGCATGTGTTCTGTTCTGTCCCATGTTAATTAAATTAAAAATTAATTAAGGAAGGGTATGGAGTGTGCAGAGAAGAATGAAGATGAAGATGAAAATGGAGATCCTCTGTCACTGTCAATAGTGTCCCCTTGCCTGTCCCAAACATCATTACAAGTCTACATCACCCGGACATTCAACAAACGACGACAATCCTTCCCTTCCATTCCATTCCATCAATTTCAATTTCAATTAATAATATCTCTCTCTAGGTCCCACCTCATCATCCACATCCCACACCACACCACCACCAAATCTCTGTTTTTATTCATTGCCTTCCAACAAATTATATTATAATATTACCATTTAATTTCCAATGTTTTGTTTTAATTATTATTTTTAATTTAAAAAATAGCTGCAATTTGTTTATTTTAATTGTGGTAGATGGAATAAGGAAAAAGAACAGAAGAAGAAACAACAACATGGGAACGCGAGTGGACGAGGTTTTGTGTTTGGGGGCTGAGAAAATCGCGATGAATTGGAATTTGGAGAGTGAGTGAGCGAGTGGTGGATGTGTGGGGACCCTGGGAAAGTGGGGTCCACGAATAGTTGCATCCACGCGAGAGTGGGACCCACATGGGGGTTGCAGTGAGTGAGTGAGGTGTGTTTCTTTTTGTTTTTTCGTTTTGTTTTGTTTTTGTGCTTAGTATGAAACCGTTGCAGAACAGAATTGGGTAAGTAAGTATAGTAGAGAAAGAAGGAACTCGAATTTTCTTTGTTAATGCTTTCTCTGCGTGCAAGCCAACCTCATCCATCATCTCGTACGGCATAACCCATCATTACCCTCTCTCTCTCTCTTGGGATTGCATTGCTTGCTTTATATATAACTAGCACCAAACCTCTGGTTTCTATTACCTCACTTCACTTTGCATCACTCACTTCCTAATTCCTTAACTTAACCATCTCTATACTCCTTCTTTCCTTCTTTCCTTTCCCTTACCTTTCCTTCTTCTCTCAAGTAACCAACTTAATACATACACACAAAGACACAAGCTAAGCTAGACATACCCACATACACAAAGCTCTCACTCACCTTTCAAGTTTCAAATTTGAGATTTGTATGGATGGATCCTTCCAGTGGACAACACCAGGTGAAATTAATATATTCACATCATATCATATATATCATGCATTTCTCCTCTTTTTCTACCATTTGGTTTTTGGGTTAGTTTGAATTATTCCTTAAGATCAATTTTGAAGGGTGAAACAAGGAATTGAATTTTTTTACCTCATTTATTTTACAAAGGACAAACACCCTTTGGAAGAAATAATAGTAAAGTTATGTCCCTCCTTTGTTATTCTATACTACTCATGGTCTTTTCTATGAAACTGATCATACATATAGCAGCTGGGGCCTAGTTATTGATGTCTCCCAAAGCTGTATAGTAAAGTCAGGGAAAATTAACTTTCACATCTTCATCTTTTATGAAACCCTTCAAAATTTAGAAATTTAACTATGTCTTGTTGGGAGTAATTTAATTTATGTCACTTTTTCTAATTCAAAATAAAAAAAAAAATTGAAACTTTTCATTTCTGATTAATTGTGTAAATATACGTATATTCATGTATTCATTCATTCATACATAATTCAAATTGGTCTGAGAATTATTTGGCTCTTGGCTTGATTTCATGTATTGTCCACTGATTTGAATGATTTTGTTTTGTTAATTACAGCAAATGTCTAGCCAATCATTGGAGAACATGTTAGCTTGTTCAAAGGCACAACAAGAGAGAAAGCCAAGACCTCAGCCAGAACAAGCTCTAAAATGCCCAAGATGTGACTCCAACAACACCAAATTCTGTTACTACAACAATTACAGTCTCTCACAGCCAAGATATTTCTGCAAGTCTTGCAGAAGATATTGGACAAAAGGAGGGACATTGAGGAATGTTCCTGTGGGTGGAGGGTGCAGGAAGAACAAGAGATCATCATCATCCTCTGCATCATCAAAGAGGGCTCAAGATCAAGCATTCAATATTCCCAATCCCAATAACCCACTCACTGGTTTCCCTCAATTGTCTTATGACTCTAGTGATCTTACCCTTGCATTGGCCAGGCTCCAAAAGGGCCATCAAATGGGTTTTGATGAACATGATCTTTCAATTTTGGGGAACCACACAAGCACCCCATGTGATATTCTGGGCAATAATCCAGGAATGAACACTAACCCTGCAGGGTTCTTAGATGCACTTAGAAGTGGGTTCCTTGGAAACCAAAATCATGTGTACTATGGATATGGGAATGGGGGTGACATGGGGGAAGTGGACAATGGAAATGCTTGTGGGGTTGGGGTTAGTGGAGAAATGATGTTGCCTTATGATCAAGAAATGAGTATTGCCACAACTCAAGCAGTGACTGTCACTACCATGAAACAAGAGCTATGTAATGGCAGGGAACAACAAAGTGAGAGTAAGGTGTTGTGGGGTTTCCCTTGGCAGATCAATGGAGACACAAAC
The DNA here is from genome assembly GCA_026901365.1 of Sesbania bispinosa. Classification (NCBI taxonomy): domain Eukaryota; kingdom Viridiplantae; phylum Streptophyta; class Magnoliopsida; order Fabales; family Fabaceae; genus Sesbania; species Sesbania bispinosa. The sequence continues at coordinate 211,885 of QLOH01000089.1, forward strand.
ATGGGTGAACTTGATTCAGGAAGAGCTAGTTGGAATGGTCTTACATCATCTTGGCATGGCCTTCTCAATAGTCCCCTAATGTAGTAGGGATTTGATAAAATTATATATTATCAGTCTTAATTAATTAGGATTTAATTTCAATCAATCCTCTTGAGTGCTGGGTTAATTATAGCTACTCTATTTTCTTGTTTGTTTTTTGCCACCCTTAAATTGTGAAATTAAATTTTTGTATTTTTGTACTAGTGTCTATCTTTTTAATTGGTGAATAGACTAATGAAATTTCTGATGTTGTTTGCCAACCAAGTCAATGAAGTTGGAGGGAAGTAGATAAAGCATCATTTCCTTATTTGACAGATGAGAGAGAGAATGAGAGTGATGTTTCGTGGTTCAATGCAATTCAGAACTCTCTGAACAGTTAGAATCAAATTTTCAGGAGCTTTGGGTTCTTAATTAGTGGTGGTTTCAAGATATTCTGCCACGATTTAATCTTATTCTCATGAGGTAGATTCTTAGAATACGTTTGCACTGACTATTTCTGAATTGCATTATTATTATTATCAGGCAAATACTAATGAGTATCCTGATTAAGAAAATGGCAATTTTTTTATTGAATTTTACACATATAATTAATAATATAATTTATAAAAAAAAATTATATATAGTTCCTTAATTAATGTCGTTAGTACAACTAGCCTAGCAATAGACCTTATTATTAAATTAAAATTGAAATAGTAGTCACACCACCAATGTGTTTGTATTGTACCATATGATATGATATGATAGTGGAGCTGAATCAGGTGAGTGATAGTAGGAATTTCTCGCATCCCATTAGAATTAGAATTAGAAATTTCAGTGAAAGCATGAGCGCCAACTTCGGGAAGGATTTTTGTCTCTCTTGGTATTTGGCAGACCAAATCCAAGTTAGGATTTGGGCGTGAGAAAACCGTCAGTAATCAGTTTGAAAATTATTTCAATGTGCCTATGTAATCAACGACAATCAGCTACATCATTGTTTGAATTATATTTTAAAAGGACATGCATAAAAAATTCAATGGAGTCAGAGACAGAATCTAATTTGTTTGGCTGTCACTCTTTGAGAATTCGTTCTTTGGGTATGAAAATAATATTTAGCTGTATAGCATTTCAAGTGAACAAGAACAAGTCATTTTCCTACTAGTTGAGTTAAGATTACAGTTTTGTCCTTTAAAGGGTAGATAGATATTGATAGGAAGACATGGGCCAGAGGGTTGATCTTTTTAATTAGATGATTGTGATTTGTGACAAATAATAATAATCGGATTAAATTGACCGTCGCATTTGCCTCAAAACACAACAAGTAGTACTGGGCCTACTTTGGTTGGGGCTTCAAATGAAATGAGGTGGAGCAAGTACAAACTGGTCAAAGTCTTCAACTAGCACTATCTCTTGTTTATCTGACATGCACATGCTAAAAAATAGGATGGTATATTATTCTATCTGTGTGCTCACTATCCACAGTGAAAATGGTTTCCTTTTAGTTTCTTAATCAATAATTCAGAAGGGTTTATCATTTAAATAATGGTATATAATATACCTGTTCTGGACTGGTGTCCGGCATCCGGCATCCCTTGGGCACGTGGACGTCATGCAGAGCCAATAACCACATGACAGTTATCTGAAGCGACGGGGTGAGATACGGGCGCCATACCGGCATGGATATTTCAAGGCGGAACATGCCAACACGGAGGAATATCTTGCGTACTCAGATGTTCACGACAGTAACAGTTCACCACTATTTCCTCCATATAAATACTCACGATTTTGAATAATCAGGTATCATTCTCAACATACTCTGATACTTGCTACACAAACTGACTTGAGCGTCGGAGTGTCTGCAGGTACACCCCCTCCTCTGTTTCTGGCGGAAACCACCGTGGACAACCAATCTTGCGACCGGAATCCTCCATCGGAGAACTTCACCAGTTCAATACCCTTGAGCTTGTTTGAAGGAATTGGATTAATGAAATTTAAAATAAGGAATAGGATGTTAGGGAACAAAAGTAAAAGCCTGGTCTCGTTCCTTCGAATTATGTACCAAATATTCCAGACTGATCTTAACAATAACAATAAATCTCTCGAAAGAAATGCTAGATTCTTATTTTATTGGAAAATCAAATGTAGGATTTTCTACAATAATCCTTCAGAATATCAGGCAGCAGGGGTTTATAAATCTTAGATCCAATTGAAGATACAGTTCAAATATTAAGAAGCTCGTGGCCCAAAAGACATATCACACACTCTTGAAAAAAAAAAACAATCATCAACAAGAAAAAAATGACTCTTTATTTTTGGTCGAATAAAAAAAATCAATTACAGTTGGACCACCAAAAAACATACACAAAGATGAGCTAGTCTTCATCGATCAAAAAACAAGTCTTGTCTTCAAATTCTCAAATGTAGGAAAATCGTTACATCAAAATATCAAAATTTGAAATGAGAAATTTTTGTAAAACCAAAAGTTCACGTATTACACAAAAACACAGTACCCACTTCATGTTGTCAACTTACATAAATGGTGTAAATACACATTATTGTGGCAAGATATCTCATAAGGCAGATGTGAGTAATTGGATGTAAAAAAAAGTTTGTTTTTTGTGATAATGAGATTATCTAAAATCTGTAAAGAACTTAATTTTGTCATGTATCATTACAGTCAGTATACACTTATACATTTTCATAAGATTCAAATTTATGTACAGGAACATAAAACTTCTATACATATTAAATGGCTTCGATTGTCACATCAACAAAACTAAAATGTCAACCATAGATTAACAACTTAAGAAATTCTGAAGAACTGCCTTTGGTTCTATAACCTTTACAATTTGTTTGGTTAAAAGAAGGAAATAGAGAAGAGGGAAATAGGAAAAAGAGAAATAAAGTTGAAATAAAAATAATTTATAAGTTGTTTGGTATGAGAGAAATAAGTATAAAATAGAAGAGAAATATAATTTATAAGTTGTTTGATATGAGAAAAATGTGAAATGGAAGAGAAATAGTAGTGAGTAGTATAGGATAACCATTTCTCCTCTATTTGTCTATAAATTAGTAGAGAAATCCATTTCATATGGGACCGTCACTTGCTCGCAATTCTCTACTATTTCTCTAACGCTTGAAACAAGAGAAATTCCCTGCTTCTCTTTCACTTCTCTCCTCTATAACTATTTCCATTGCATTTCACATCTACCAACAAAGGGTTAGGGAGTGTTCACATCTACCAACAAAGGGTTAGAGAGTGTTTGTGAATTTAAAAGGAAGAGGAAAAGAAGTGTTAGAGGAAAAAGGGAGGGAAAGACTTTATAAGATACAAACATAAAGGGGAAATAAATGACTTTCAATAAGTCTTTCCCTTCCTTCTTTTTTTTCCTCCAAAAGTCAACTCGCAAACATACCCTTAGATTGCTCAGCTTCATGCAATTGTTGGATTTTACATTCTCTAATTCCTAGTTCCAACAACAAAGGTGATCAAGAATTTAAATCTCAACAATCAGTGACTATTATTGGTTACTTCAACCTCTAATGCGACTCCCTCAGTTTAGAGGATTCAGCTCCACTCTCCATAACCTTCAATAAACTAACAATACGTATGATTTTTTTGCAAGTCCATACATAAGATAGAAACACAGCAGATTCCAGTTCCATAAGGCACTTGAAAGTAACTCGGTCAAAAAGATACAAAGAAGAGGACAATGTTCTACTTCTCCAAATTCTACAATTGAAAACCATAAAAAACTAAAGATACTGAGAAGAGAACCATGTTCTCCTCCAAATTCTACAATTGAAAACCATACAAAACCAAAGATAGAGACTCCTAAAAGAAATAATTCAAGACCTAGGCTTTTCCTTCTTCTCTTTAAAGAGAGCGAGAAGAGACACCCCAGATACCTTCACAACCTTAAATCGGACTCCAGGAATATCTCCGACGGCGTGCCCTTTTCGGCCAAAACCAGCAATAAGCACTTCATCCTGCACAACACAAGTCATGACAACAAGCATCAGCTTTTAATTGGAAAGAAAAAGAGAAACAAAATTAATTCACCCCAACACCTCTCCTTCCCTTTCATCTTGTTTTAGGAAAACTTACATTTTCTTCAATATAGTTCAAACAACCATCATTTGGCACAAAAGCTGCAATCTTCTTTCCATTCTTGATTAACTGTACTCGAGCACATTTTCTAATAGCAGAGTTTGGCTGCTTAGCCTCAATGCCACTGTAAAAAACGGTCAATCGCTCAAACCTTTTGTGAAGGCTGTATAAAATTTCTATGTTGAAATGGTTTACAAGCAATCAAAATAAAAGCATATAGACAGGACATTAGGCTAACATTTTTTCAAGAACAATGCCTTTGGCATGAGATGACCCAGCGAATGGCTTTTTCCATTCATTTCCAAGATTTGATTTCTTGTATGCCTTGTCAGCCCACCTCTGCCTTCTACGGTGGGACTTCAACTTGCGAGCAGCTCCCATACCACGTGTTTTCCTGATAGAGGAGAAAATGCCAGCAGCTGTGAATTAATTTACATTTTAAAGGACATCATAGTGCATAACTATCATTAGTCCACCCTATAATTCTATAAATAAGGGCCCTTTGATTCATTACTGAAGATTGGATAGTAAACTGCAACTCAATTGATTTATCTATTGCACTGTAGTATGTTAAGATTTCCCATGAACTACTGAATGAATTTAAATATTATTAGATAAATGAAATGATTTATTATGTAATCACTTTAGACATACTCCATAGTCCATAGTTGTAAACGTGAAAAAGATAAGATTCTAAATTCCCAATTGTTGCCCATTCCACAACCTGATACTAATCATCTGTGGACAATTAAAGTAGACTACAGGTACAACAACTTAAACAAATGTAAAGCATTTTCAATGCAACAAAAACTCTTAACTACAAGTGAACACTCAGCCAAATTATACATCTTGTTAAACGCCCGCAAACCTATTAACAAATAGCATGTACTGATTACAGGAAAATTCTATCTTTAGACATCATATATATGAAACATTATTCTTTATTCTCTTTACAAGTTTCACAAAGTCTGAAAACTCTTCCAACCCATACACACACAATGGAATCATGATTCCTGTATGCATATTGGAGAGAGCAAAGACATTATAACATGGATTTTCAGATTGCCAATGAACCGAATCAAGCAAATTATAATGCAACAACTAAGGATTGTTTGGGTGAAACATAAATAAACGTTCAAACTCAATAAACAATCTTGTTAAAGGAAATAACACGGCGAAATGAAACTAACCCCATGGTGGCGAGTGGCGAGTGGCGAGTACGGATCACAGAATCGTTCTGAGGCGGAGGGACTGGACTGCTAAGAACGAGTTACTCACCGCTCAGGCAGCCACTACCAAACCCTAACCTAACTTTAATAATGCGTTTATCTCTTTTTTTTTCCTTCCTTCAATTAATTATTGTTTTTTTTTGTCAACAATTTTTGTTTTATTTTGGCCCACTAAGCTGTTTCTGAAACCTGCTTAAAGGCCCAAACGAATATGGGCTACATGTAAACTCTTCTTGTTCTAAATTCGAATTCATTTAATTACCAAAAAAAATTCGACCAAAAAAAAAATTCGAATTCATTTTGATAAAAAATTTTTTTTTTACAAATTTAGGAAAAAATATATAAATAATTTAAAAGAAAGAATAAAAATTATGAAAACATGTATAACTAATTTAAAATAACATTTTTAAAATTAAAAGAACAAAATTTTTGGTTTTTGACCAGAAATCCCCCCACAAGCATAATTGCGAGTTTAACCTTAGGCAGGATGGTGGTAGAATAAACTTCTACTAAGAGTAGCAACTTCAGGATTCGAACTCCTGAAATTTAAGACTAAAATATTATAAAAGAATTTTGGTGTGAGACTTTGGTGTATGGGGTTACATTAGACACCAACTACTCCAAACGGAGTTAGAAAAACCCATCTCTAAGATGGTAAAGCTCTCCCGAGTTCCTTATTTTTTTTTCAATTTGTAAGACTACTAGAACTCAACCTTATTTAAAGAGGAAGCAAGCACCTTACTACTTGATCCAATGTTAATGTTGGTATATGATAAAAGATTTAGCTTAATTACTCTAATTTATATATAAAAAAGCATTTTGAATCTGATTTTTATTCAAGATGATTATATGAAGTACTTTATGATAGCCAAGTTCTAGATATGGCGCATTCACATTAAATACTAGTACGTGGACAAACAATTACAAAATTGAAGACAATCAAAACGGGGAGTTTTCCAAACCTTACTCTGACTGAGTTCCCTATAAATAGGCCGAGAATCATTCGGAGGGGAGGGATCGCTTACATGAAGAGCTTAATTCATTCAACTAGATGCCAATTTTCCAAATACAGTTCACAAACAGTTTCAGGTGCAGTGCAGGCAGAATTTACAATGCAATGCAGAGAGAAGTGTATTTGGTCAGACAAAATTGCAAAAGACATAAACATTACAGGAACACAGTGCTATTTAATTGGACAAGGATTTGAGAACACATAATATATCAGACAGTAGTTTTTTGAGGCTTCTTCCATAAGACCCCAATCTTCTTCAGCATATTGCCATTTTTCTTTCTCTGGAAGTCATCATCCATGTCATCAGCATAGGGTGAGCACTTATAGTTGTTATCCAAAGACACAGTTCTCTCTGTGAGTTTCCCATTGTTCCCTGCTGAAAGCATAGAAGCAGCTGCCTCTGCTGCCTTCCTCCACTGATCAGACTGTACCTTCAGCCTTCTCAGTTCTGCTTCCATTTCTGAGTTTGCTGCTTGTGCTGCTTCTAGCTGCTCAGCCACTCTCGCCGCCTTCCGGTTGTTCCTATCTGCCTCCTCCATCACAATCCCAAGCTTCATGAGAGCCTCACTTTCTGCAGCCTTAGCTCCCTCTATTTCCTCCCTCACTTTGCCACCATCAGAGAAACTCTTGTTCAGTTCCAACTTCAGCATTTCATTCTCTTCAGATATGCTTTGTAATGTTGTCTCCTTGTCCATCATATCTGCCTTCAGTTCAGCCACACATTCTTCTAATCTTTTAATTTCCTTTCTAAGTTCTTGTTCATTTTGGGATGACATGCTCTTTTCAAGCTTTAAGTTCAAGTTCTCATTCTCCTCCACAATACCCTGCAACTCAGTTTCCTTATCCATTAAGTTAGCCTTCAACTCTTCAATATCAGCTTTTTTTCTTTTCAATTCAGCCTCTAGCTCACATTCTCTCTGACCTGATTCAGATTTTATCTGCTCCATCAACTCATAGGCATTCCTGATCTGCACTGTGCTCTGAATCTGTTCTTCTTGGTGTTTAGTCTCAGCAGTCTCTATAGCAGATCTCAGTCGTCCAACCTCAGACTTCAAAGAACAAATTTCTGCTTCAATCTGATTAGAATCCTCTCCCTCTTTCAATATTTCAACTTCCTGCTCAAATTTATGATCTTCTACAAGACTTCCAGAATGACTGTCTTCACTATTGATGAGGCCTGTCTTATGTTTGCTAACAAGTGCCTCTAGTGTGTTCACTCTTGCTCTAGACTGGTCTAGTTCTAAAGCAATGGAGTTGTAGCCATCTACAGCTTTTGCAACATCAGCCCTTAGGAGCTCCACAGTTTTTTTTGCAGTCTCAAGTTGCAACAATGTTTCATTGACTGAAGCTTGGGCCTGAGCTTCAGATTCTTTGCAATTCCAGAGTTGGCTTTTCATGTTTTCAACAAGAGAGAGGGTTTCTGACAAGTTTTGCTTCAGGTTTAGTAGCTCCACATCTGCTGATTCTGTATGTTGGGTTTGCACACTCTCACAATTAGCTACCAATTCAAGTTGGGCCTTCAGCAGCTGAATTTCATTCATTGCAGAGGCCAAGGCAGTAGAGTCAACTGAGAGATGCTTTTGGGAGGCATCAAGCTCTGATTGCCATGCCTTATCATGTTCTTCTGTAATTTTCTGGAGCTCAGTAACATGAGCTTCATTAGTAGCACAGAGCTCCAGATATTGCTTTTGTGACTCTTCAAGTTTTGCAGATAAGGCTAACAGCTGCTCCTTGGACTCCTCAGCATCTTGCTGAGCTTGCTTCTTGCATGATTCAGACAAAATAAGCTGGTCCCTCACCTTCTTCAAATCATCTTGAAGTTGAGAAACTTGAGATTCCAATTCAGATATTCTGCTTGGGCGCTTCCTCTAAAGCAACATAACATTAAGATGGTTTAAAATTCTAGAAAAAATTAAAGACTAGGAAAAGTGTACTGGTGAAAAGAAAACAACACAGCATATTGATGCTTCAAACCTAGATAACAAAAATCCAAGTAGAACAAAATTGAAAAATGAAACAAGATAAAAGATATGCCAAAGGCTCTGGAGCATATAAAACATAAGGCTTTCCTAAGACATTGACTTATACAATGCCATACAAATATATAAAACCTATGAGAAGTTGATATAGGGTGGTCCACTAGCTTATTCTACCCACGCTTTTCACAGTGATAGGAATCCAATAGCTTATTCTACCCACGCTCTTCACAGTGATATGAATACACTTAAATGTTCAAGAACAGAATCCTTTAGCAAGGTCCATTTATTACCTATCTGCTAAAGTGTACTTTTGTGGGAGAATTTACTTTGCAAAATGTAATTATAGAAAAGTACAAATAAATAGTTAATAGCACCCATCATCAAGTACTTTTGAGTCTTGAAAAGAAACTAGAAAACAGTCATACACTTGCTTCCCAAAGGCAAAAAGTACTTTTTCTTAGGAAAAAAGCCTGTCCTATTTGTCAAGGTCATCCCAACAGAAAATATGGTTTCAATACTTCCAATTAAATATTTGCTACTGCTATATTTCTTATAAGATATTGTTACCTCAGGAACAGGGCTTCTTGGTGATCTGCGATCAGCGACTTTTGGGCTTCTTTCCTTTGATAATCTACTAGTTTGACTTAAAGAAGATACAGAATCAGTGTCTAGAGCAGTAGGCTTGAGTTGGCGTACAGCACGTGGGGAAACCTTCTGAGGCACTTCAGAGGAGCCACTTCTGAAATCAGAAATAAACAAAAGTAAACCAGTGAAGTCCTTTTTGAGGAATGGGAACCCATAACTCAATCCTAGCAATAAATTCATTGATTCCATATAAAATAATATCCTCACACTCAAATGTGAAAGACTAGACAAGTCGAACCATTCTTGAAGCAAAATCTAAACAGGCAAAAATACAGACTCAATAGGAAATGAGTAATTGTCTAATTGAGTAATGCAACTACGTTAGAAAGGTTCCTACAAGTAACAAGAAAGTCTTTGTAAATTAGATTAGGCGTCATCAACTTCATGAATTGAATTCAATTTGAAAAATAAATGCGTCTTCCAAGCACAGGATATAAATATAGGGAAAAATATATTTTTCGTCGTCCCTGTAGTTTCGGTCAACTTTAGTCTCCGTCCCTATACTTTAAATCCTTTGTTTTTTGTCCCCGAACTTTCTAAACCCCTAAATCATGGCCCCTGGTCGTTAGTGAGATCTGTTAACCTGATAAGCTGTGTAACAAAAGTTACATGTTAGCCTCAATAGTGACCCCAAATAACTAATTGATCATCTAATTAATCTTTTTTTATTATTTTTTAATTATTAAAATAACCATAATTATGAAATTAGATTTTTTATCGGGTAAAATTGCTCAGGTAAAAACCCTAATTAAGCAATTAAAAATTAATAAAAAAGTTAATTAAATGATTAATCAGTTATTTGGGACTCAATATTGAGGCTGACATGTAATTTTTGTTACCCAGCTTATCAGGTTAACAGATCCCACTGACGGCTAGGGACCATGATTTAGGGGTTTAAAAAGTTCGAGGACAAAAAACAAAGGATTTAAAGTATAGGGACAAAGACTAAAGTTGACCGAAACTATAGGGACGAAAAATATATTTTTCCCTAAAATATATTTTGATTATTCATTAACAGAGTGATAATTGATAATTAATAAATTTTCAATTACAAATTTCTAGTAATTGGCAGAGAATCTTATTCTTTCAAGCTATATTATCACAATTGCCCAATCAATAAGTCATTACTGGTAATGCACTAATGGAGACAGTTGGTGCTACATATTGTCCCATCAAAAATATATATTGCTTGAAAAGTAAGGTATCTTCACCATTGCACCATTGATGAGAAAATCAATGATTAATATTACACGCACATGCATAACAAATCATAAGTGTGTTAAAATATTAACCGTTGATTTTCTCATTAATGAATGAAATGATAGCTCACTTCAGAGTAGTCAAATTCTGGGAAAAAAACAGTAATAATCAGGCAGACGCAGTCCATAGAAAAACCAATTTTGTTCAGTGTTCACTCATTAGGCTCGGTAATAATTTCCCCGGGCCCAATCTTCCATTCCGCATTTAAAGGGAGGAGCCATATAACCAAATTGAACCAAAAAAGGAAACATAATAATGAGACATGACTAGGCATTTAGGCTTGGCCACAAATCTGCTTAGCCATCAATCTTTTTTTTATTTGTTCTTTTGTAACAAAATTGACCTAAGCTTCTCTGCGGGTTAGATCATAAGAAATATCTCAAGATAATTTTTTTAACAAATTTATAAATAAAAGAAAAGAAAAGACCAGCAAAATTAACACTGCAGGAAAACTTACATTTAGAATTTTAGATATTTACATGTCGAGGCACAAAGAAACAACTCAAGCATTGTCCAATGGCTTGATATGAAAGTGGCATGAACTCGGTGGTAACTTTTTTTTTGGTAAAAGATAGAGGCAAGCAAAAGGAAACAAAGGGGAAGATTAACTATCAGCAAAGAAGATGCCCATCACCACCTACGCTGATAGCATGTGTCCCAAGTCTGAAGTAGAGACATGCCATTTACAAAGTTAAATAAAAAAGGTAAATGGTGAAGATTTGGCAAACATGAGCTTATTGATTAACACTTTCTCCTTAATGTTTTAGAGATACTGAATGACATTGGATTCGATATGCGATTAATAGTGAAACAACACATTTATCAAGGTAAACAATCCCACTAAGCTAATTTAGCTTTCTAATTGCATTTTAAAACCATAAACCATTCTGAATTAAAAAGCTATGGCTCAGTTGGCAACAAAGCAGATTGAGAGTGTGGAAAGAGCTTCCAATCCCCACTAAACACATTCGTATGGGGTAATGTAATTCTAACTAAGAACCGAACAGGATTACCCTACTAAACCCAAAATGTACAAAAGCAATAAAACAGGAAAAGAGTAATCACCATTCACCAAAGTATATCAAGATTACCTTGTCTTTGGGGTCTGCATGGTTTAACTGCCTTCTATCCAGTGAAGAGAAATGGGTTCACAATTTGGGCCTCACAAGCTTGAATGCAGCCTGACCCACAAGGACTGTAACAGTTCAGAAATATGTCACAAGCTGAGACAAACGAATCCAATGTGAAAGTTCATGAAGTTACGGAAAAAATTTAATGGGTTCACGCAGAATGGGATGACCGTCTTATCTTCACCCCCCTAAGCTATAAATGCAGAATCTTTGCTCAATGTGATTTTCACTTTAATGTTAAAAAAAGTACCCCACTAGTGACTAGCTCTTCCCCTTTTTAATGTTTAATATAGAAAACCACATAGATATAGATATTCACCTGATTTTACTAGAGCTCACATCACACCTTATTAAAAGTAACACTAAATTGTGCCAAATGATGCCACTATATAAGGATGAAAAAAAGAAAAAAAGTCAAGCAGATTTATGTCAACCAAGAGGTCCACACATGAGAGAAAATGTTCTCCTTTTACCAACTGGTGCCATGATAAGCTCTTTCAGGCTAACAGCACCCAGTTATGATTTTCAAGAGGGACCTACAACTACAACAATAGAAAAGGAGGAAATTACATAAATGCCCAAAATCTCCCCATCTCAAATGACGAAAATACCAATTTAACCTTTTGTGCTACTTGAATGAATTATGAATCCCCTCTCATTCATTCCCATACAAACGTGGGCATTTTAGTAAATGACAAATGAAAATGTCTTAGCCTCCAATTTTGCCGTGAAAGAAGGCACGACCCATGTTTTGGTCTTTTGAATGGGAAGTTGGTATGATATGACACATAAGCGTTTACCTAAAACCGCTCAAATCTTCGAATTCTGTCTGGCAAATGTGAAAGGCAAATGATAACTTGGCTCTTCTAAACCATTGACATTTTCACATGCGAGAACAAAATGAGATGATTTTGTAGACAAGTGATTTTTGTTTTCTAACAAATATTCGTTGCTGAACAGGGGAAAACGCCAAATGAGGAAGGAAAAATCCCTCTTCAGATAAGGAATTTCATTGGGAAGGAAGAGGAATCAGATCTACAGCAAACGAGAAAACCATTGAAGTTTGCAAGAAAAGAAGATAATGGAATACTGAAAACCCATCTTTTGAGATTAATTAAAAAATGAGAGAGAAGGAACTACTATTTAGGGATATATTAATTTATTAAAGCATAAGAAAGAAAAGAGGAAGAAGCACAGAAACAAACAGACAAAAGAAGTACATTAGGGAATCAACCTTTTTTCATAAAATATTCCCTTTGCTTTTAAAAAAAGATATGAAAGTAAATACATCATATACGAAAGCAACGAAACCTTGCAGCTCCTGAGAACCGCATTAATGTCAGTTTCTTTTGGAAAAAACTTTTTATCTAAAATTAAATAAATAAATTACATATGATATCAGTTTGAGGCAAAAGCAGAAAAAGAAGCGTCATTATTCAGGTTTTAACAAACGGTTTAATTTTCGTAAATTAAGAAACAAAACCGTTATTAAAAGAGAAGGAAATTAAAAAATTGTGGCAACAAAATGCAGAGAAGGAAAAGATATGAAACTGAAGAGGCTTTAATGAGGCTGGAAGATGTTGTTGTTTCCCATGTGCTAAGGTGGAGAACAAGAAAATGAAGCAGCAACACAATGTGTATGAACCGTGGTTCCTCTCTCACTCTCACACCACTTTGCTTGAATTAAACTGTAATAACATAAAAGCAAAGTAAGAAAAGGGAAGCATACATGAGTCTAACCTACTGAAGAGTTGGATCTCTTTGACGTGCCTTGTGGTCTTCTTTGAAGTTTGAAGTTTGAAGTTGGGTTGGGTGTGTCTGTGACTGTGCACTGCTTTGAATTTGTTTGTTCAGTTGAGCGGATGGATAGTGTGCGTGCAAGTGTAGTGAAAGGAAGAGAGGAGAGTACAGTTTTGTCGCTTCAGGCACAGCGATTTAACTGGTTTTAAGTAGGACTTTGAGTCCGCATACTGTATTCCATACGTCTTATCATAGTGTGTTATTTGTGTATTCACTTCTCCTTTATCTCCGTCAGGATGACTTTTCAGTAAACGATTATTACTTACAAATAAATTAAATTAATTTTAAATCATTTTTATTCAATATCTTGTGATTTATTCTAGTAAAAATATAATATATATTAATAAATTATATATATAAATATGTGAACGTAAGTGGTGAAAAATATTTTCATCAGTGTACCAATCAGATGATGATAGGGGACAATTTTAAATATGCTAATATTTGTAATACTCAGTATTATAAAATTAAATTGTATTCTAAAATTTTAAATATATTTACATCTTCTAAAATTACACAAAAGTTGATAAATCAGATTTGCAAAATGAGCTACTATATCAACCTAAAAAATATATCCAAATTATTTATAATACATCTAATAATAAAATCATACAAAGATGACATATACAATCTAGAAAAGTAACTATTGTAATAATTTACCTTTTACAATCAAGTCATGAAAGGTGAACAATTGCATGATGGAAAAATGAAAATTGATCAAACCTGGTAAAATTTTGTAAGATCAAAACTATAGTGAGTATATGGGCGGCTTTTAGGGTGCAACAAGTCAACAACTAATTAAGGTAAGTAAGATGAGGCCTTGTCATGGACATGGTCACCAAACAACATGGATTCTGCTCAACTGCTTAACTCTTTATTGAGGTTTAAAAAAGGGACACAAAATAGTGCATTTCATTTTGTTGTTAACATTAACCAGTCTACACTTGGAAATAACTGTGGACCGAAACACCATTAACCACGTGCTTACAGCATTGTATTCCATGCACTGGGAAAGCATAATGGGGCCTTGTCATGGATATGGTCACCTAAGAAACAGATTCACCTCAATCGAACGACTCTTTAATTAATGGCAGTTAACCATAAAAGAGATGTATTAACCCCCAAATATGTATTAACCAAGGATCCCCCATGTTAACCAATTAAATTGCCCGGTACAAAATCCATTAACCTTCTTCAGACATAAAATTTTCGTGACTATAATGACACCATCAATTGGAGGATATTGAATGACAAAGACAACTTATATGGAGTAACAATTCTACCATGCCAAAAGGATACCATGTCAACATTTGGTTAACGATTGCCTCCATCGAGACCTGTCAACACTTGGCTAATGCTTCCTATATAAAGGGTTAATAGAATTTAAATAGCGGTTAACGTCACCAGATTCCCCTGAATATGAAAACTTATATGACCACTCCTTCCAATTCAATCCAGGCAACTGAAGTCATTATCAGCATCACATATGACATACTTTACATTTCATCTCCACCCCGTTGGATAAAGGTGCTTTCACAATGTTATTTAAAAAATAAACTCCGTAAATTAAGATGCACAGAAGATGCAAGTTCAATAGTCAGTCATGGTAGTTAACCATAATTATGATATATTCACCCAAATTATACAGTGTTTTAAGCACGGTATCCCCCTTGTAAACCACTTATATTACCTCATAAACCTCTTGCAGAAAATCATTTCCCCTCCTTCTGACATGAAAAAGTAATGACTGTAATGACACCATGAAAGGGAGGATAATGAATGACAACTTATATGGAGAACCTAGTCAACCATGAGAAAAGGGTAACTTGTTATGGGTACCTGTCAAGATTTGGTTAATGATTCCTATATGAAGGGTTAAGAGAATACAAAGTTTGGTTAACCACAACATACTCCACTGAATATCAAAACATGTATAACCACTCCTTCCAAATTCATGTTGTCAACTTAAAACATTATCAGCATCACAAATCACACACTTTACATATCATCTCCACCCCATTGGATAAATGGACTTTCTCATTCGTATGCATACAACAAACTCTGGAAATTTAGATGCACAGTAGATGAAAGTTCAATTGTCAGTCATGGCAGTTAACCATTATTATTATCTATTAACCCCTAATATGCAGTGAATTAACTAGGCTATACCCCTTGTTAACCAGTTATATTACCCCATTAACCTTCTGTTAAAAATCATTTCTCATCCTTCTGACATTAAAATATTATGACTATAATGACACCAACAATTGGAGGATAATGAATGACAACTTATATGAAAAACCTATTCAACCATGCCAATAGGGTAACATGTTAAGCCTCCCGGGGGACCTGTCAACATTTGGTTAATGATTCTCGTATAAAGGGTTAACAGAATACAAATTTTGGTTAATCACAACAGACTCCACTGAATATCAAAAGTTGTATAACCACTCATTCCAAATGCATGCTGTCAACTTAAAACATTATCAGCATCACAAATCACACACTTTACATGTCATCTCACCCCTTTGGATAAATCCACTATCCCCATGTTAAGCAAACAACAAACTCTGTAAATTTAGATGCACAGTACATGCAAGTTCAATATTCATTCATGGCAGTTTCATCATTCTAACAGTTAAAGGTACCATTGTCTCTTCCTAATAAGTAGTATTTACATTAGATAATCATAAAAAAAATAGAGATTGATGTAATGATGGTTCACAGTCTGAGTCATTAATTACATATTACCCCAATTGAAACCATATCATGGTCGACCATCACATTTAGAAACAAAATAATATTAACTGTCATGGTCTACCATCACACGTTAGTGCAATGCAGGGCTGGAAATTTACTGCATATTTACAGGGAGGGAAGTTGACCATTCACATGTCCTCGGGTCCCAAAAAGACTTGTTCTTGACTTTGGAATTAGTGAGCAGGAAACATAGTACGATGCCAGAAGGTTTCTGCTTGAGCTATGATGTTGTTCCTCTTCTTGTTATGGTCTCCGGTCACTAAATTCATAGCAGTTTGCATGTGCTCAGTCTTCTCGTGTAGCTGTACCCAATAATAACATGGACAAAAACAGATCGCATTATTCAACACACAAAAACAGATAAAGAAAACAAAATAAAGGTCAAACATAAAAAAATGGGGCAATGCAAGTACAACAAATTGCGAAAAGTGGTAAAGAAAAACAAAACCAAGTCAAAATTCAAGATGAATAAAGCAATGGGTTTTCGATCAACTCCAGAAAGAACCAAAATGTACGCAAATTAACCAACCACCCTCATTCAAATTTTACAAAAAAATACATGCACAAGCTCCATCAACAGTTTACAGGCAACCACCCTTTGATAAGCTAATACACTATTAACCTTATGTTAACTCTAAGTAATGCATCCACTAAAGGTTTCGTTTCGGCAAAACATTAACATCAACACTGATGCTTTTCCAGTCTACTGTTAATTTCAGTTCAAGTATTTCCAATATATCGAAGGGAAACCATTTCCAAAAACCAATGACATAGAACCCACAAAATTTACCTGACTAGGAGAGCAAAAGAAAATTTGGATTTGTTGTTATTTGGTTCCCTTGGAGGCAGAGCAAGCCACAGGCTTTAAGCCCCTCAATCCTTGGCCGTGACCGACGATCGCAACGACCCACAACACGGCTTCAATCCTCAACCCCTCAACATGTGCGAAGTTCGCACGCCACCTTACACCCGTCACACCTGACCATGGCAAACACTTCACCGTGAACGACGGAGAAGAAGAAGATTAGTTCAAAACGGGGGAAATCAACCCAAAAAATTAGGGCTCAACCAACACAAGTTTTTTGGAGGAAATCCAACTAATCTATAATTCCACACATTCACGGCTCAATCAACACAAATTTTTTGGGGGAAAACCCACTAACCTCAATCGCGACTTCTCCATTTTCCTCCTCCACCACTTCGAACTACCTCCGTTGTATCTGGTTCTATTGATCTCTCTTCTATGGAAGACGAAAGCAAGGAAGCCAACCAGAGTAAATGGAAGAGAAGGGTATAGTATTGACAGAGAACGACTGGAATTTCTGCTAACCTTATTCGTCTTTCTTCCTGCTCTTTCTTCCTCTTTTGCGCGACTCTCGGGCTATTAAGACTCTAAAGGGATAACTCTAATGTGTACTCAATTGTTTTTTTCCAGGTCTTCATTTGCAAATATGTGAAATTCTTGTAACTTTGTATAATTCACGTTTTCACCCCCGAGAATTGAGAAAAAGGCTGAAAACTTAGCGTGACACGGTGCAAAACTTAATTAGTTGTTGCACCCTAAAAGCCGCCTACGTATATGTTCCAATAAATATGTACTTATAAATTAATTATTTTTAAGTTTTTTCTTGTATTTTCAACCTGTAATTTAAATTATTACCATTGATTTCTCTTTATTTTCAATGCAAATGTAAGTTGGTCATGTGGAATTTATTCATAGAAGTTATTGTCAAAAATTAATCTATGTTAAAATTTTAAAATGTCAGTAAAAACAACAAAAAATAATTAATCTGTTTTCTATTTTAAAAATTAAAAAGTTGGTCATGTGAAATTATTCATATTAGTAATTAAGTTAATTAACATTAATTTAATGTAGAATGGTAATCCCCCAGTATGATATGTTTTTGTTTTTATTTTTTTATATAAATGTATATATACAAATACTTTTATAATCTTAATGTCTATGTGTTTTTTTTTTGCTAGGCAAAGAGAATTATATTAATTTAAATGAGTACAAGGGGTACTCTAACTCATACACAAATATATATATATCAATGGAATGTAAAGAAAACTAATCAACCACCAACACCCTATATACCCTGACCAAGTCTCAAATGCTAGCCAATACCGAACAAATCCATGAACAATCACTAAATTACAAAATGCAGAGTGATTTACTAATATGCACCCAATGTAATTAAACAACCCAACATATGCATCACACATATTAATTAAAATTAAGACAGACGCAGGGATCAGAATTCCAACAGGAGAAATGATAACTGAAGTTGCGGTCTCTAGCCTTTAGCCATTTCCAAGAACGGAGCTTTATCAATTCTAGCAAATCTAATGCAGATAAAACCTTATCTGAAAAAATAGCTGCATTCCTTGCTAACCAGAGCTCCAAATGACAGTCAGCCAAATCACACACCATCTGTATCTCATATTGGTATTGCAGTTGGGCAGTCCCAGAAATTGTGTAAAATGAGCATTGTATGTAATGGGCATAACAGAATAAAAACCACACCAATCCAAACAAAGCATCCACACATGATAAGCAAAAGTACATTCAAACAAGATATGTGAGGAAGTGTCCAACCCTTGTGAGCACCACACACACCCTACATCAGAATTGGAGATGATATTCCTCTTAGCTAAATTCACCTTTGACGGAATTCTGTCTAACATGACCCTCAAGGTAAAACATGATACTTTAGAAGGAACCAAGTTGCACCAAATAAACCTATGCAGATGAATTTCTGCATAGACAACATCATTGACAATAGCATGATAAGCTGATTTGACGGAATAGACACCTTCAGGATCAGCCTTCCAGTACCAAGTATCCTCATGTTTATGTGTTTTTATATAAAAAAAATTATTTCTATGTGTTAAAAATATTCATACCTGTAATTTAAATTTAAATATTAATATATTATATTTAAATTTATTAAAAAAAATGTGAAGTTTCAAAGTCAATGAAAATTATTGGAAAATATCATCTAAGACAATTTTCAATGAAATTCCTTTAGAAGGTAAAAGGTTAATGCTTTGTTTGGTGTGATAAGGGAAATAGAGAGAAGATAAATGAGAAGAAGAGAAATTGGGAAGAGATAGGGATGATTTAAAGATTGTTTGGTGTGACAGAAATAAATGAGAAATAAAAGAGAGATGTGATAGTGAATTGTTTGGTTTGATTGAATAGATGAAAGAGAAATTTATTTGTTTATTAATTTTGTGAAAGATTCCTGCCAATATTGCTGTGAAAATTGATTATGATAATCGATTATCTGTCCAAAATACCCACCAGAGTCGAGTGAACACATCAGTGTCGGCGCCGCCCACCCTAGTCTCGTCCTCCACAACGTCGGCCATCGTCATCGTCCCCCTCTGGTCGTCGTCCACGTCGCCTCTTTTCCCCATGTCTGCCACTCACTATCACTGCTGCTCCGCCTAAGTCTTGTCTCTCTTCCCTGCATCGTCCTCCGTTGCAATGTCTCTATTCCTCCGTCGTTGCGTTCTGGCCGTCCTCCGGTGCGTGTTGGTTGTCCTCCGTCGTGTTCTGGCCAATCTCTTCAGTCTCGTTTTTCTTGCTTCGCTGCCAGTTTTACAGTGCTTCAATGTGCTCCATTGTGTTTCTGATTTGTGCGATTTGGATTTTGCTCAGCTAGTTTTTGTCTGATTTGCATTTCTCTCGAGCTCCATCTTCCATGTGCTTGGAGCTATGGAACACCTTGTGCAAGTCCTCCTATCACTCTGGCATAGAAAGGAAGCTTTGTTGTTTTGGGTAGGTACACAAACGTTGATGGTTATTTCTTCGCGTTTCTCATCTTCTCTATGAAGAAATGAAAAAACAACGGGGCCCACAATTTGATGTTATTTCCTCATTATTTCTGCACTACACCAAAAACATGTGAATGGGTATTTCAGCTCTATTTCTCGGTATCGATTTGATTTCTCGGGTAATCTCCCAAACCAAACAGTGGCTAAGGGTTCATTTGGTTTTTTTTTATGAAAAGTTTAATTTATAATTGGGTAAAATTGATTTTGATAAATTATAGAATCAATGGTAGTAAAAAAATTATACACGATTTATGAAACACGTTAAATAAAAAGAATTTAAAATCAATGCTGCATAATTGATTTTTACTATTCCCAATTGGGAACTAAACAAAACGGGCCCTATAAAAGTTTAGAAATTCAATACTTCAATTTTTGAATGGTAAGTCACTAAAATGATCTTAACAGTCAAGAATTTTTTAAGGATTAACACACTTTAAATAGAGAGACTAAGTTATTAGGAGTAGGCATGACAATCAAAC
This sequence comes from Sesbania bispinosa, assembly GCA_026901365.1. Lineage (NCBI taxonomy): Eukaryota > Viridiplantae > Streptophyta > Magnoliopsida > Fabales > Fabaceae > Sesbania > Sesbania bispinosa. The sequence goes on from QLOH01000089.1 coordinate 232,148, forward strand.
CCGAACTCACAGGTCCCGCCCCATCCCGACTTTGATGGGGAAAACCTGTTTTGACCGAATTTAAGTAAAACCCGACCCCGACCCGTCCCGTCTTTAACGGGGATGGGGACGAGTTTGGGGTGCAAGAACCCGCCCCACCCCGCCTCGATATACTAATTAAACAATTTAATTATACTAATAGTTAAATAATAAATGTAAACTTATATATTTTCCTTAAAATATAATATAGTTCTTAAGTTTTTTATTTTTTAGGATTATCAATGTCTATATTTACATATTATTTGAATTAGAATATTATATATATGACTTATTTAAAAACATATATTTAAGTTATAAAAAATAGAGAAAAAATGAAAATAGAGAAGATGAAATTCCCGCGGGTTTCCCGAACACAATGGGGGCCCGCAGGATGGGGTTGTGTTTCATAATTTCATACCCATCCTTTTTAAACTCGAACCCACCCCGACTTTTACTAGGACGAGGATGGGGAGAACAAAACTCGCCTGATTGCTATACCTAATTAGGAGTTTCAACTACAATATAAGGGAATCGAACAAAATCCCTTAAGAAGAACGGAGTTTCAAAGTTTCAGACAAAAAAGGTCAATACTTATAAGAAATCTCTTGAGTTAAGAGGATTTCTCAAATAGAATAACTTGTTTATAGTAGTTAAAGTGGTTGATTTAATATTGTTTTGCGTTTAGACAAGTGTTAATATTAGTGCAGGAAGTTATGAAACTGTTCCTAATGTCAAATGTTTAAAAACTAGTAGTCCTCACTAAAGTTTTGTCTATAAATATATACTCAAATACTTGAATATAGGGTGGCTTCCAATTACCTGTAACTAAAGTCTAACACATTCATACAAATGACTAATAATTAGGGTTTGTTTAGTACATTAATTGTATAGGATAATTAAAGTTTAATAGTATAAAACTTGATAGTATGGGAGGGGTGAAGCCAGAAATTAAGGGTAAGGGGCTAATATTATAATTTTTCCTAATCAACTAATTCAATCCCAAATATATTTTTGTTATTATATATAAATTACATATAAAATAGTGAATTAAGATAACACTTATAATTCTTATATATATATAATGTAAGTAATTTAATTTTTTTATGAACTATTTTAATTATTATTTTTTATTATTTATTTTTTATTATTTAATTTAATTATTTACCTATTTATTTTAATTTTTAATAAAATAATTTATCACTAAAAATTAATAAGAATTTGAAATTTATCATTTATAAAAAATATAAACTTATAATCACCTAGCATTATATTTTTATCTAAAAAACAAAAATAGAAATTATAAGATATAACTTTTATGTAAATATGGCTTATAATATACAAATATAGTCTACGGGGCAGGGCAGGGCAGGGTGGGGCGGGGCAGGGTGGGGCAGGTAGTGCACTACCCGCATCTATATATACCCATTTCCGCTGAAATTAACAGATACTCATGTTAGTAGCGAGTATCCATGGGTACTCATTAAAATTAAAAAATGTATAGAAAGAAAGAGAGAAAATTTTATATAATATATCATAATATCATATAATATTAATATTATCTAATATAATATAAATTAACATTATATAATATCGTTACGTGTTAATATATTAAAAATATCATTATAAACTAGTAAAAAATAATTTTTATATCATCATAAAATAATAACAACGCTAATATTTTAATATATTTAATAGAAAATATATTTTAGCGAATATACGGGTAACCGTGGGGTGGATAGTATAATATTCGTTCTCACCCATTTATTAAATATGTGGGTACCCATTGCGGGTATATCCACAGGTATCCACGAGTGCGATTTTTTTGACATCCCTACAGTTCTACTATATAAATTTACCCAATAGACCAATATTATCCTCGTTCCTATTTATCTGTCTCATTACATAAAAAAACACAGATTAAAAAATGCAATAACTATGTTGATTTACACTAAATTTATTATATTTTTTCCTAATATATCATTTTATTTCTCTATTTTAATTATTAATTTTCTCTCCTTAGTATCTCTTACTAAGACTAAATGTAAAAAAGAGATAATTAATACACTCTTAACTTTCTAAATAGAACAGATAAATATATATTTTTAAAATAAAATAAATAAATAGAAACATTAGTAATATATATATATATATGATATAAAAATTTTAAAAAAAAAATGAGGGGGGCATGGCCCCCTTTGCCCCAAGTAAGCCCCGCTCTGGTATGGGTTTGATAATAAAAAAATTTATAAAAATTTAATACTACACAATGTTCAGTGTATATTGTATAAAATAACGTAATCCTATATTTAGAGAAATCGTATAAAACACAAAATATATGGTATAGTTTTTTTTATTTGCTTAAAACATATAATTTTCCATTTAAATTTATTATATTATACTAATCTTTATGGAAATTAAATTCCTAAATATAAAAATGGGTTTATTTCATGTTATTTTATGGAAAAAAAAGTGATGATAGTGAGAAAACGATTGAAAGACAAAATCCTATACATTAAAATCTAATCAAGCCTTATCTCACTTTTATACGTGTGATTAAGTTATCATTTTTTTGGTAAAAAATTGGTAGGAAGGAGATGTCACTTCCAATCCTACCAGGTATGACGCCATTGGCATGTTAGGGAGACCAGAAAAGGTCCAACCCGTAGAATTAATGGACATGTCTAAATCGTGAACAATTTTACCTAGTCACAGCTACTCAATTAGCCTCTGAGCACCAAAAGATTTCCTCGGAGAGGGATGTTCATCAAGCAGGATTTTGAATGGTTTTTGGGGGTTCGAATCAACGCCCATGGGGAGATGAAGGTTTTCCTCCAAAATCTTAACCATTTGTGTCAATTTGCGCACTGGTTTATCCATCACTTTAATGTATAGGATAGAATTTGATGGATAAGACTATACAATACAATATTGACACAGACAATTGATAAAATCATAATGTATTGTATTAGCTTATTCTATCAAGCCTAATACAACGTATCAAATGAACCCTTAATCTAAAATTTAAGTACGCAATTCCACCATTTTTAACTTTTTTTATATTTATTGTTCATTAATTATTTTTTTATCAGTTACTTTAAAACTTTATTACTTAATCTTTTCCTTTTGCTATCCATTTAAATATAAATCTAGGTAATCATAAAAACACTTAATAAAGAATCCAATTAGAGGATTTTATCCAAGTTATATATTGAAATTTAGATAATTTTATTTACTAAAATCCTTGGCAAATACAATTGAAACTTGTTTTGATCCTTTTTTTTTCTTCAAAATAACATCAAATCTAATCCAAATAGCTATAGTTGAGTTAGGTTAATAGTATGAATCGAGATTTTTAAACATCGTTAATAAATATCATTTCCCCCATTCGGATAGAGGGTAGATACATAAAGCAGTATTGCTTATCATTCCCTAAATTTGTTAAACCTAATTAAGAAAGTGAGAATATAAAATAATTAATAAAAGATATATTCATTATATTAAAAATAGAACAACTATTTAATATTGTTAATTAATAAAAAATATTTTAATATGGCTTTATTAATTATTTTAGGACAATCCTTTTTTTTGTAAAAAGAATGGAATTAAAAAAAGCTAAAAACAACAGAGTACAAGAGAAACAAATCAGCCTCTACTTCTAGGAAAAAAGTCTCCCCTAGAATCAACAGCTACTAAGCTATAAAAAACGCCTGATGAATCTAAAGTTACAAAAGATTAATTATCCTGACTAGTAGCTCCCTTTTTTGCTAAGGCATCAGCACACCTATTACCTTCCCTATGAATAAAATCAATAGTAATAGACCAGCTTCTGCCTAACAATTCCTTGATTTTATGAATAATAACAGTATGAATATGGTGTTCATCAACTGCCCCTGTACAGAGAGCCAAAGCAGTGGTAGAGTCTGTCCAAAACTTGACTTTTACATACCCTTCACTCCAAGCAAATTCCAAACCATGGAGAATTGATAATAATCCAACTTCTAAACTATCATTAGCCTGAACAGCCACATAGTATCCTTTCAGCCAACAACCAGAACAGTCTCTCACAACAACACCAATACCAGCATGAATAGGATTAGTAAAGAAGCTTCCATCTACATTAACTGCTACATAATCTTGAGGAGGTGCAATCCACCTAACCCATGAAATTCCTTGATCAGATGAGCCGCTTCCAGCACCAAAAACTGATTGAAAATTCTGATGCAAATTAAAAACCTTATTCTGCAACTGTGAGCAATTTGTAGAAGTGCCATTGAACACCTTTCTATTCCTGGACATCCAAATATCCCAAATCCCAGCTAAAAATACTGATCCAATATTGTTACTCGACCAATACAGCCAGTCAAAAGGATTGCTCAACACCCAGAATTCAGAATTTCTGCTGATACCAATCATTTCCCACAAATTCTTGCTAATAACACAATCCCTTAAGCAATGCAGCACACTTTCAACCTCTAAACTACAACACATGCAGAGATCAGAGTTTGTAACAGACCTATGCTTTAATAGAGCTTTAGTAGGTATTTTGTTATTGGCTGCCAACCAAAAAAAAATCTTCACAGTTTCATTGCATTTCAACTTCCAAATCCAAAGCCAATTTTTCATCAAATCTGGAGTAAAGTTCTAATTCCACAACCATTTATAACCATCCTTTGCTGAGTAACAACCATTAGCAGCAGCACTCCAAGAGATAGTGTCATGAGTCCCTGAAGTTAAGGGTGATGTGATGGAAGTAACCAAAAGGCTTGCATGATCAGGTAGCCTAGTCCATAGCCCAGCCAGATTCCAATTATGTCCATCATAGATATCCCTGACTTTGATATGAATGTCATGGGTGTTAATGAAATTAACTTCATCACTTAACGGACCTGTAGGCAGCCAAGCATAAAAAAGGAAATTTGAATTTCCATCACCAAGCCTTGAAACAAAACCATCTTGTAGACTCTCAGCAGCTTTCTGGATAGATTTCCATATGAAGGAAGCTTTTCTTGATTTTTTAAAAAATCCGTACCCTCCCCCATATTTCGCTGTCAACACCTTAACCCACAGTTTGGCATCATTATTTTGCGAAATCTCCCAAACTAGCTTACCTAATAGGGCTATGTTTTGAAGTCTTGCAGGCCTCACGCCAAGACCTCATAGTTTTCTTGGCTTGCAAATAGTCTCCCAATTAACCAAGTGAACACCAGAATTTGAACACCCTTTCCAAAGAAAGTTTCTTGCAGATCTATCAAGAATAGAGTAGACACTTGTAGGTAGCCAATGCAACTGCATTGTGTATGTAGGAATTGAACTCATGACAAAATTTACAAGTGTTAACCTTCCTGCTTTATTAAGAAGTTTTCCTTTCCATGAAGCTAACCTCTTATTAACCTTATCTATAACATTTTTGAAATCTGATATCGAAGCTCTACCATCAAAGATCTTGAAACATAAGTATTTCTCTAATGATCCAGTCAGCTTTATACCAATCATGCTTGATAATCTTTGTTGTTTCTGCATAGGTGTACTAGGAGTGCAAAAGGCCCTTGATTTATCTAAATTAACCTTAAAACCTGAAATTCTACAAAATCTTTGAACAACATCAGATATAAGCCTCACTTGTGAGACTTTCATTTTTGAAAATAATAATACATCATCAGCAAAAAACAGGAAAGATAAACCAGGGCAATTTGCAGAAATCTTAACAGGTTGAAGATTATCATTTAGAATTGCATCTGAAAGCATATGTCCTAGTTTTTCCATGCAAGGAACAAAAAGGTAAGGGGATATAGGATCCCCTTGTCTTAAGCCTCTTTTGGGAGAGAAAGGGGAACATTTATTTCCATTCCAAAGAAGAGTGATACAAGTAGAATTTAAACCACTAAGAATTAAAGAAATTATGTTTTGTGGAAACTCATACTCATTTAGCACTTTCTTAAGGAAGCCCCAGTCAACCCTATCATAGGCTTTCTCCAAGTCAAGTTTAAAAATTATATCCCCCTTTTCATTCTTTGAGTTTTTCATATGATTTACCATTTCTTGAAGTATAATAGCATTATCTGTAGAACTCCTTCCTGGTATAAAACTAGATTGAGAAGGACTAACAAGTTCATTTAATAAGGGTCTAATTCTATTAACTAAAACCTTAGATAGCAACTTATACAAACAGTTACATAAACTAATTGGTCTTAACTCTTTAAAGAAATTAGGTCTATCAGTTTTAGGGATCAAAACAATTAGAGTTTCAGCAGCTTGTGGAGGAATGGAACCTGAAATGAAAGCTTCTTTAACAAAGCCCCAAACATCATCCCTTATTCTACCCCAAAACTTTTTAAAAAATATTGCCTGGAAACCATATGGACCTGGAGCCTTATAGGATTTCATAGAGCAGAGAGCTTTAAAAACCTCATATTTAGTAACAGGTGATGTTAGCATTATTTTATCAGAATCAGAAAGTTTTGGAAAGTTAGGTGAATTAAAATAAGTTCTATCAGCAGAAATATTGCAAAATATTTCCTTAAAAAAAGAGATAGCCTCTTGTTGAAGAATACTATCATCAGTGCACCACTCTCCACTAGGTAAATGTAAACCATTAATCTTATTCCTAGCTCTTCTAATTACAGTTTGTGCATGGAAAAATGAAGTATTCTTATTACCAAATTTAATTCAGTTTTCCCTAGATTTCTGATACCAGAAAATTTCTTCTTGAGTTAGAACATCATCATAATCTTTTTGAAGAGTACTTTGTAATTGAAGTAAACTACTTGAAGTGTGCACTTCAAGAGATTTCTCTAATCCTTTAAGTCTCTTTTCCAAGGATCTTTTCCTTGCAAAAATAGACCCAAATTCCTCTTTATTAAACTTAATAGAAGCTTCTCTTACATCATTTAAACATTGAATGGTATCATGTTGAGAAATACTCCAAGTAGAATGCACAAGAGAAGAATAGTTAGGGTGATTACACCAAGCTGCCTGAAATCTAAAAGGTCTTTCACCTCTACTAAAAAATTTTCCTCCACATCTTAAAGAATTGGGTGATGATCTGAGTATAATCTACATAGATTTTCCATAGAACCATTTGGAAAGGCCATTCTCCAAGATGGAGAGGCAAGACCCCTATCTAACCTTTTATGAACCCATTCCCACCTCTACATATCCTACTCCATGTAAACTTAGAACCAAAACTTCCTATGTCTAAAAGATTACATGCATATTTAAATAAAAAATTTAGGACACCTCTACATATCCTAGCTTTTAGGACAATCGTTTAAAAGTTTTTTTTTAAAATGGATATTTAAATAAAAAATTATGTTATTCATGCCGATTTTTATAAAAAAAAACATTTTGTTTTTGGTTTACCATCTTTTATCTAAGATTAACTTTTTTTTGGACAATTATTAATATATATTTTTGTCAAGTTGGGCTCGACCGGCCGAACAAAATGAGTTCACCAATTTTCTGGAATTGATTTTCGCACCCCTCATTTTTACTTTTCCTCCCAACTTTTTTTAATTTTTTTTCTAAAAATACCCCTTGTCCACTTTCAGAATTTATTTTGTGGAAGCAAATTTGTCCAAAGTTTTCTCCTTTTAGAAACAATTTTTTAAGGGAAATGCTAATGAGTGTCTTAAGGACACTTGTTAAGGAATAAAAAATAGAAAATTTTTATTGGTACAAACGCAATACATACCATGATTTCCAGTAAAAATCTTATATATATGGAACCTTAACTAGTTCCCTTAAGGCACCCGTTAGCAAGACCTTTTTTTTAAACATACTTCCGGAAGCTAAATTGCCAAAAAAATGTTTTGAAAATTAATTTTGGGAATTATGTAAAAAAAATCTTTTCAAAATTTTCTTTTGGAAACTAATTTTTGGAAGTGAAAATTTTAACTATCAAATTACTCAAGTTTTAAAGACAGAAAAAAAAGTCTAATTTCCGACTCTAAACTCATTAGAGACAAATTTTTTTCGTCTGAAAACCCAAAATACTAAAGAGGAGTACTACCAATACACTCGCGGTCAAAAACGGGGTTTTCCTGTCAAAATCGGGCGGGGAGCGAATCAATACCAGCAAGTTCGGGTTTGATTGTCATGTCTAGTCTCTATTGTTGCTTCACCTACTCGTTTGTCACTCTGTCTGATTTCATTGCTCTGTCTCTACTGCGATTTTGGTTGATTTCATTGCTCTTCCTCTGTTGCTCGTGTTAATGTTGTAGATTTGTTGTTGCTAGGTTGTTCTGTGTTGTCCAATTTCTAATTTTTATTGCTCTGTCTATTACTATATGTGATCTGTTTGATTTTTTATGTCATTTTTAATGTTACTTTTTATTTTTATATGGGCTAGCCCATTGGCCCGTTCAACCCACCCAAATTTAGGCTAGGTTGAGATTTTTTGTTCACTTGTAAATTTGGGCTAGCTCGTCCCGTTTTTTGATGGGTTGAGACGGGTCGAGATGGGTCAGCTCATATTGCCACCCTAGATTATTTCGAGCTTCTAAAATAAAGTCTCAAGCTTTTCATTTTTGCGGGCTTGTCTATTTTGCCGGCTCTATGTGGGTGTGGGAGAGGGAGAAGGGATGGGGTGATGTGGGGCAATGGAGAGGGGGAAGGAAAAGGGGTGGGGGCGAGAGGGGTATTTTGGGAAAATAGAGAGAAAAAATGGGAGGTGGTAAAAGTAAAAAGGTGGTGGGAATAGCATTATATGATTGTTTTTCTCCATCCAAAAATTATTTGCCTTGCACGAAAACTTGTTTGTTGTCCAGCGGGGCAAGCTAAGGGGCCGTTTCCTAATTTCATTTTAGAAATATGCTTAGCTAAATAGAATAGGTTTCTAAAACAAACAAGCACATAATGAGAGATTTAAATACTTCAGATGTAATTTACAAGAGATATACGTATGCAATGCAAATTGCATCTCCCCTGTTTAGTCCACTAGGCACGTGGTCCACCAAAAGATCTTCCCCGTATAAGTGCTAATTTAAATTAATTAAAAGATTTGACCAAAAAAAACTTAATTAAAAGATAGCTTTTAGAGTTTGGACCAAAAATAATAATAATAAAAGAAAAAGATATATGTCTGTTTAGTGCATGTTTGGGAGCCTTTCGGCTACCTAAACAAGTCTTCAATAACAGGAAACGTATTTTATAATAATCTTGTTGCGTATTTAGTTATAATAAACTAAATTTAAATATTATGTTTTAGAAACATGTTTTATGTTTGATTTAACAAATGTTACGTTTGTATTAGTATGAGAATATTATATTAAATTTCATTGTAAACTCTCCTTTCAATTAATGTTGACTTACACTTATATATATATATATATATATATATATATATATATAGTCATGATCTGTTGATACCAGGTGTTAAATTTGTAGAGTTACACCTCTTAATAACTTTTTGTCAAAATGTGAATTTGATCAATCCAACCGTTGAATCATATTATATTACTTTCACAATCATGTATATCAAATTTCAGGTAATTTGGACATTCGTATGTATGTTATCTAATAGTGGACTTTTACTTATATTTTAAAAACATATTATACATTAAAATAAATTAGTTTGATGAAGTTTCAATTAGTTTTTTATTTTTATGAAATTTTATATGTTTGATCTACTTTATAAGAACTTTCAATTCAACGGATGGATTAGTCAAATTCACATTTGATAAAAAGTTATTAAGAGGTGTAACTCTACAAGTTTGACACCTGTGTCAACGGATCTTGACTCTTATATATATATATATATATATATATATATATATATATATAGGGGATGTATCTTGTGAGAAAGGTTTTTTTATGTGAGAGTGAGAGGGTTTAATTATAGCCCTTAGATTAGAATATAAGGCTGAGATTAAAAGAGTCACTTTAAGTGAGTCCCGTTCATCCTTCTTCCCCTGTTTTTCCCATTTCCCCTAACCCTTTTCCCCTGTTCTTTGACGGCACACAAACAGGCTGGAAACTGTGATATAGACTGATCGGTGTATTATTGTTATCATCAAGGGCAAGGCATTTTTAGTCTCCATCACAGAACTTGGCTACTTGCTAATCGAGCTCAGCGACTATAAAGTTTACACATATACGCTATAAAGTTTACCCATATACTGATATACATCGTTTTATTTTTTCAACAGGTTCTTTACAAATTCATACTAAATTTTTTTATGAACAAACGTTTGAAATGTTAAAAGATATATATTCACTTGTTACATCTTTTTATGTGATTTGTACAAATAATCGTAATTGTAGAAATGCAAAGAGCTACAACGTGAAAAGGGTTTGGGGAAAAGGGAATAACAGGGGAAGAAGGATGCACGTGACTCACTTAAAGTAATTCTTTTAATCTCAGCTTTATATTTTAATCTAAGGGCTAGAATTAAACCCCCCACTCTCACATAAAAATACTTTTCTCACAAGATACATCCCCTATATATATATATGGACATGATCAATAAAAATTAAAATTTCAATTATATGTTAATCTTGGAACACCTTAATAACAATTGTTTTTTAAATTTGTGTCAAATTTATTAAAATTTTGAAAATTAATAGTTTGATTATTTGTGTCAAATTTGTAAAATTTTAATATTAATAAATTAATTATCAAATAGTTTCTTTTTTCATGTATTTCAAATGTATGTATATATATATAATGTTAATCTTGAGACATCTTAATAAAATATCAAACAATTTTGAATCAATGTAAGGTTTTATATATATGATATATATTATAATATCTTTCAATCAAATGGTGAATTACTTTCTAAATAAAAAAAATTTAAATTGAATAAAAAGTGGTGAATTACTTAATATAATAAATGGTGAGATGCCATTTCCTTGATCAGTCCCTTTACTGAGGAGGAAGTGAAGAGTGCAGTGTGAGATTGTGAGGGATCCAAAAGCCAAGGACCAGATGGACTCAATTTTAACTTTATTAAGCAGTTTTGGGGTATATTGAAAGCTGATTTTATGGCTTTTATTCAGGAATTTCATGCAAATGGCAAGCTATTCAAAGGCTCAAATAGCTCTTTTATTGTTCTAGTGCCTAAAGTAGATAACCCTCAAAAAGTGGAAGAGCACCGTTCTATCTCCCTCATTGGTTATATGTATAAGGTCTTGGCAAAACTACTGGCAAACAGATTAAGGAAGGTCATTGAAAAGGTAATTTCTGAGTCCCAATCAACATTTCTTAAAGGTAGATTGATTTTTGATAGTGTTGTGGTGGCAAATGAGGTCTTAGAAGAGGCAAAGAGGAAGAAGAAGTCGTGCTTATTCTTCAAGGTTGACTTTGAAAAGGCTTATGACTCCGTTAACTGGGACTTTTTACAGTTTGTGATGGATAGAATGGGGTTTCCATTGGTTTAGAGAAGGTGGATATCAGAGTGTTTATCTACAGCTAGAGTATCAGTTCTTGTGAATGGCAACCCTTCAAGTGAGTCTGGTGTATGTAGAGGATTGCGGCAGGGAGACCCCTTAGCTCCTTTTCTTTTTCTAATAGCTGCAAAAGGGTTGAACTTGTTGATGTCTAAAGCAGTGCAGGAGCATGTCTACACAGGTTATAGTGTTGGCAGTGATCAAGTTCTGGTGTCTCACCTTCAATATGCTGATGACACGATTTTTGTGGGAGAACCTTCTGTAAGTAATGTCTGGGCCATTAAATCTTTCTTACAATTATTTGAATTGGTGGTTGGATTAAAAGTCAATTTTCATAAAAGCAAACTTCTGGGAATTAATGTTCTTCTGGAGTGGTTGGAATTGATGGCCCAATTCCTCAACTGTAAAGTCGAGTCTTTTCCATGTTACTATCTGGGGTTACCTCTTGGTGCCAATCTCAAACGATTGTCAACTTGGCAGCCTGTTATTCAAAAGGTGGAGAAGAGATTGTCCTTATGGAAGTGTAAATCCTTGTCCTTTGGTGGTAGGCTTGTCCTCTTAAATTCTGTGTTACATTCAATCCCGATCTACTTCCTTTCTTTTTTCAAGGCTCCCAAAGGTATCGTTTCTAAACTTCAATCTTTATTTACAAATTTTCTTTGGGGAGGGGATGATGAACATAGGAAAATAGCTTGGGTTGCTTGGGATGATGTGTATAAAGATAAACAACATGGAGGGTTAGGCCTAAGGGACTTGAGAGCGTTTAATTTAGCTTTGTTAGGCAAATGGAGGTGGCGTCTACTAGTTGAGGGGGGACAGTTTCTGGCATGGAGTTTTATCTTCTATCTATGAGGGGTCTATCGTGAGTTGGCTGGGGGTGAGGGGTGCGGGTTCTAGGTGGTGGTTTGACCTATGGAGTATAGATGAGGGTGAGCATATATCTTGTGACTGGTTCTATAATTCGTGTGTTAGAGTGGTGGGAAATGGAAGGAATACATCTTTCTGGAGGGGTCCTTGGTGTAGTTCAATTCCCTTTTGTGGAGGGCTATAGTAGATCATTTACCATTACTACTAACAAAGAGGTGTCTGTTGAGGAGATGGTTACTAGAGATGAGGAAGAAATTAGGTGGAATTAGTGTTAGAGACGACCATTATTTGAGTGGGAGCTATCCCAATTGTTAACTCTCCTTCGGGATTTAAGTTTGATACAGGTTTGTGAGACGGTTGACGATTCATGGAGGTGGTCAACTGACCCAACTGGATGTTACTTAGTTTAATCAGCTTACAATGTAATTACCAATGACTCTATCTATGCCACAATGCCTCTTCACAAGTTCATTTGGTGTTCTTTGGCTCCGTTAAAGGTGTCTTATTTTGCATGGAGGGTGTTGTTAGACAGAATCCCTTCAAAAGCAAACTTAGTTAAAAGGAGACTTCTGCAGCAGACCGAGGCGGATTGTGTGTGGTGCCAACAAGGTGTAGAGTCCTCAACTCATATGTTTTTTTACTGCCCCTTTGCCTATGAGACTTGGATGTTGTGCTTGCAATGATGTGGTTTGCAATCGGTACTTCATCACTCCTTTTTTGCTCAACTTGAGCAGTTCCTGAGTCTCCCAAATCGTAACACAAAGATGCAATACCGGTGGGCCTTAGTTTGGTTGTTTATCATATGGAGTCTTTGGTTGGCTAGGAATGAAGCTATTTTCTCAAATAATATGTTAGCTCCATATGTGGTGGTTGACTTGATAAAATTGAGATCTTGGAAGTGGCTCAGAGCTAAAGATCATTCTTTTACATATCTTTTTCTATGTTGGTCTGAGCAACCTTATCTTTGCTTGGAATTCAAATCTTTTGGATGAATAAATTTTCCAATAGGCTATTTTGGGGAGTATTGCACTTGATACTATTCATGTGAAGAGTGTTGTTGATGGTTCCACCTAGCAAGTTGTCATGGTATTTGGCATTCCGTTGGCGAGTTTTGGCAGTGGTTTTGGTGTTGACTACCTTCCTTTTGTTATTTGTTGATCCGAAATTGGTTTCTCATTTGATTTGGTTTTGGTATTTTTGGTTTATTAGATTTTTTGTCACTCCTTTTTGGTTGAATGGCTGGGAGTACTGTTTGTCTTTTAGGCGGGATGTTTTTTTTTTGTATTATGGGTTGGAGTACCCCTTGTACTCCCAATTAATAAATTTTTTTGCTTAGCAAAAAAACTTAATATAATAATATATTAAAAAATTATTTAATAATGTAAAATTTGGTGTAGCTATATATATAATAAAAGGTAAATTTTAGGGAAAGGAAAAAAAATTCTAATTCAAGGTAGAATCCTAAGAAGATAAGTGGAAGTTCCAACATGTCATTTATCAAATACGAGATTTTATCCTATTCCACTTCACCAATGTGAGAGTCTCCTCAAACATGTTTTATAATGCCGAAATCAATATATAATACAAAATGTATTGCTATGCGCATGCACAGGGGCGGAGCGAGGAGATAGAGTCGAGGGGGGAAAATATTATAAAATTTTTAATCAATTACCCCATCTCAATGCAATTTTAATATTGTAATTATAATATTATAATATAACAAAAATGAAAAACTAAATCAAATATATAACAATATATATATATTGTATGTAACTTAATTTTTTGTGAACTATCTTAATTATTATTCTGTTTCAACAATTTCTTTTAATTATTTTCTATTTATTTTAAATTTTAATCAAATGTTTAGCACTAAAAAATTAAAAAGAATTTAAAATTTATAAAATAAAACTAAAATAATAATTACCTCTTACCAAAAAAAAATAATTACCTAATATTGTACTTTTATTTAGAAAATAAAAATAGAATTTATATAAATGTCTTTTTATACCATTTTACATTAACTATTCACTTAAATCAAACATTTATAATTCAATAAGTTAATATATATATTGTATGTAACTTAAAATTTTATGAAATATTTTAATTATTATTTTGTTTCAACAATTTATTTTAATTACTTTTCTATTTGTTTTAATTTTTATTCAAATTTTTATCACTAAAAAAATAAGAATTTAAAATTTATAAAATAAAACTAAAATAATAATTACCTAATATTATATTTTTGTCTAAAAAATAAAAATAGAATTTATATAATAAAATTTATATAAATGTCTTTTTATATCATTTTATGTTAACTATTCACTTAAATCAAACACTTACAGCTCATTTATCAACTTTCAACTAATTTATTATCTACTTTTATTAAATATAACCTATGTCTCATTTAACTAAGCTTCTACTATACAATTTTATTCCATAATTTATAATATATAAATTATATAATAATATTTTTTGGTGTAAACCATAGGTATTCCCTATTACCAGGGGCAATTCTATTAGGGGTTTGGCTTAGTCACAAATAGAATTGCCCTGGTAACATAATATATATATATATATATATATATATATATAAAACTTAAAAAAAACAAAAATTTAGGGGGAGCCCTTTGCGCGAATGCTCCGCCCCTGCGCATGCATGTCTCAGTTTTTGTGATGTTATAAAACTATTGTGTAACAAAAACTGAAAGCTATATTTGATCTTTCAATTAATTAATATTAGAAAACATAACTGGAGATAGTGAGATGTAATAATACTTTTTTAATAATGTCATTATTTATACCATAATCATTGGTGTATGAATAAGATAAGAAGTACGTAGAAAAAAGGGGTTGACTATACAATCCGGGAGCTTTAAGTTACCATGCAGCATACTGACATTTTGCATGTCCGCCAAATTAAGGATGCCCCACCCCCACATCTGTTAGAGGCATATATTTATATTTATTTGGACGCTTCTGATTTGATATGTCATCACTCGTCAAGATCCAACGAATAAGAATGAGCTAACGTTCCATGCCCCAATCTTAAACCATTCAGAATGGCCAGTCTGCGATATTAACGCTCCCATGCTATTTCTTTATTTTTATTTTTATTTTTATTTTTATTATTATTATTATTATTATTATTATTATTATTATTATTATTTTCCTTTTGGTCAGATTAGCATTATTATTTTTTAAATTGTTTCTGGTTGATGATTCTGGGCTGGCCCACATGGGCCACATCTACAACAAATGCAATCTCAAATGAGTAAACTAGCACATGGCTATAGGGCAACACGCAGTTTTATCTCTTACTTTTCTAAAGTTTACTTTAGTTCATACTTTATTAAAAGTCATGCATTTTAATCGTTATTTTATTAAAAAATATGCACTTTAGGAGCTGAAGTGCATGTTTTAATAAAGTCAGATACTAACGTGTTATTTTAAAAAAATCAGGGAAAAAACTGTATGGTCTCCTAAGAGTAGAGACCGATGTGCTAGTTTACTCAATTTCAAATATATTATAATGCAATGCAATAAGCAAAAAAGAAATGAATTGAAACTGCCGTTGAGAGCCTTGAATGGACTCTTCCGTTCAGACTTCAGAGTCCAATATTGGGTTGGATGAGGTTGAAACTTGAAGGCGACTTTCGAGCTACTAACTACCCTTTCGACAACGACCTAAAAAAAAAACCAGAGCTACACAAATTACCCTTAATCCCTTATCCATAAAAATCCAATAAAAAACTTTCTCTCCTCAACTCGACCAAAAACAAAATATATATCCTCCGTTAAATATGTTTTTAGCCCCTCGAAATATAGTGAAATTTAATTTTAGTCCCTCATTTATTTTTTCATTGATTTTGGTTCTCTATTTTTCAAAATCACATGATTTTAGTCTTTGTCATTAGTTATATGCCGCTAAGTATAACGTAGTAATATTTCTTGTAGATTTTTCTATGGATTTACGTTCAAATTTTCTTGCAGATTTTAAAATTAAAAAAAAAATTTGTTTAGATTCTAAATTTGCGGGAAATTTACTATAGATTTTTTTACAAAAAAAAAGAAATTTTATAGCGGTATTTTTATGTAAAAAAGTTGAGGTATTTTTTTTTTAAAATTTATTACACATGAATTTTCTAAAGAAAAACTCACAAGAAATTTTCTATAAATTTTTACCAAAAACCAAATTTTATCATATTTTGAGAGACCAAAAACATATTTAACCCTATATATCCTCAAACTCTTTACTGGCTTTACTGGATGGGGCCAGCGGCCGGCGGGAGGGCTTATAACTTGAATGAGAAAACGCTTTCTCTTTACTTTTTTTTTTGGGTCAAATCTTTCTCTTTCCTTTTTTTTAAAATAATTGGTACATATTAATCTTTTGAGCGTGCTTCTAGGGTGTTTCACCCCAATGAGTGTCTCACCGGTGTGACACATTTTTTACCTGAAATAACAGGTTGGGTGACCTGCTGGTACAAACTAAATAAACTTTATAAAATTGTAATAAAGCCCCCGCTCATTATTTTTAACTGACCCGAAATTCCTTGCACCGCTGTTGAGAAGAAAAAAACGAGTCGAGGTGCGTGAAAAGTCACCAAGCAACCCCTATTAAAAATTTTTTATTTTCAACTCTTACTATTGTTATTATTATTATCTAAAAAATATTCAAACATTCATATAGTATTTTTTGTATTCAGTCAAAACTGAGTGTTTATGCCCCTAAAAAAATAATTACTTTCACTTAATTTTAAAGGCAAAAATTAAACAATTTTTCATTTTTATTTTTTTAATATAAACAGTAGAATGAGAAAAAAAATTAAAAGTAATACTAATTTTTTTAAAAAAATTAGAATGAAATCACATTTCATGCACGCTTTTTTTCAAAATAAAAACAAATGGAGTTTTTATTTTTATTGTTAAAATGAAATAAACGTCAAACCATAACATGTTGAACTTACGATGAGAGCAATACGTGAATTTATTAACTTTTTTTATGTTTTCTTCTAATATATGTAAATAATGAGAAAAGCTATTTCATATTCAGAAAGTCCTTGTATGCGTAATCGTAGCAACACTATAACAGAGGAACAAAAGATTTTATTTTTATTTATATGACTACAGTTAAAGATCATGGCCTTCAAGATCATACTTTTAACTTATGTATTCTCAAAGAACATAATTTTAGTATGTTGAATACAAATTTATTGATTAACTTTATTTATTTTCAATATTTCATTTATTGAGAATAAATGATGTTTAATAATCATGGCTTGGTTGAGAACTTGTTCCACAATCTTGAGACATCCTCCTAACCCACCAAATTAATTTTAGTATTTTTTCTCCATAAAATATATTTATTATAATTTTTAGAAAAATAAAAAAAAATTATAGAACTTATCCCAAAAATGATGAACAAATAGATATTACAATAAATTAAACATTTTTTTAAAAATGACAGAGGGGTCAACTAGCAATATTGCTAAGTTACAAATAACAGGTTGCAGGTAATAAATCTGCACCCTTTATTAAAAAATTATTAAATCTAATGGTTAAAAGGGGGTGAAACACATGTGAAACACCCTAGACAAAGCCTTCTTTTGATGTCAAATAGTTAACTATCATTTCAAATTAAAAGTACAATAATGTTTCTTCTACAACAAACAACAAACAACGGTACATTTGGAAACACTGTAGTGATTTTTTTAGCATCCCTTTTTTTATTTTTATTTTTTAAAATTTTTCATAGCTTTTAATTTTTTATTTTATTATTATATTCATTTTTATTTATTTATCTTATTAAATAAAAATATGGATTAAGAAATACAATAAATGATCACATGGATTTGTGTTAATTAACCATTCCTGTTAACATGAGGTTAATTATGTGTCCAGAAACGGTGAATATATTTTTAAATGAGGTTAATGATGTATCCATTGGCGGTTAACAAAATAGGATATTTGGTTAATTGAATTTGTGAGGTAAAACTACATATCCATTAACGGTTAATGAAATAGTAAATTTGGTAATTGCATATATCAACATAAAACAATGATCACATGAAATTTATGTTAACCCTTCGTGAAATGTAATATTTTAAACATGGGATTAATTGTGTGTCCATTAAGGGTTAAAGAAATAATAAATTTGGTTATTTGCATTAGAATGAAACAATAATTGTTAACACGAGGTTAATTGTGTGTCCGGAAACGGTGAATGAAATAGTATATTTCGTTATTAGCATCAAAATAGAATAATGATGGTAAGAAACTTATGTCAACCCTTCCAAGAATACACATTTATTGTATTTCTTAATCTATATTTTTAATTAATGAGATAAATAAATAAAATAGATATAATAAATAAATAAATAAATAAAAACTATTAAAAAAATAAAAAAGAAAAAAGAAAAAAAACCAAAACCTCAAACCGTGGTACATTTACGGTACCACTGTTTGCGGTACGAAAATCACTATTTTTAAAAGTATATGATATGATATTAGTGGGACATCTTGTAAATAAAAGAAATAAACTCACACATAAATTTTACACACACAAAATAATAAAGAAAGAGAGGAAAAGAGTTTCAAATTTCACTCACAATTTCATTCACACAAATATTAAAGTCACGTCCAACAACATATCTTTTACAGGCAAATGATTGTAATCCAAAATCTTAGATTTTCCGTGCAAATAAAATCTTCATTATTTCGATGCCTAATATTTCAATTTGTGTAATGCAACCCTTATCTCTTTGGACTTTTTTTTATTTGATTTTTCTTTGTAACAATACAAGGCCTACAATTTTTATCAATTATTTGTAAGTTGTAAAGCTTGATTTAACATCTCTGGCATTACCTCCCTTAAATCAACCTTGCATACTTGTCATTCCAAGTCTTCTTCAACTTGTAAAATGATTCAACCTTTAAAGACTTCGTAAAAATATTTGTAATTTGATCTTCAGTATGACAATAATTGATCTTCACTTCTTTCTAAGTCACCAATTCCCGTATTTTATAAAATCGTATATGGCAAAGAGTTATAGCATACTTGTTATTAGAAAATATTTCTATAGGAGTATTTTGCTTCTTATATATCACCTCTAAAATTCTTCTCAACCATACTGCTTGTGTAGCACAATTGGTTGTTGCTATATATTTCGATTCGACCGTAGAGAAGGCAGCAACTGGTTGTTTCTTTGATGACCAACCCAAGTGCCCAGATGAAATGCATACCTAGAGCTGTCAAAACGAGTTACTCGGCCCAGACCGATGCGGTAGCATACTTTTGTGGGTCGGGCTAAAGAACCCGATAAAAAATCCGGTCTTGTAAAATAAAAGCTCGAGTCCGACCCTATGTGGGTAGTGGGCTTATGCGGTCGATGTTTGTCGGAATATGCATTGAAGTTGATCTCAATAAAATTTTGATTTCAAAATTTTTCATGGAAGGAAGAACCTATTCGATGGAGTATGAAGGGTTGCACTTGGTTTGTTTTCACTATGGGCGATACGGGCACAAGAAGGAAGGTTGTCCTCTATTGTTACATAATGAGGAAGTCCAAAATAATTCAAATGTTGCACCCTCGGAGGTTCCCCCTCTTGCTCAAACGACAGTGACTACTTTGGCGGAGGAGGCTTCTTTTGGCCTCTGGATGCTGGTCCAGAGATCTCAGAGACGGAATCCACATGACAATGACAGTGATAGAGGCGAAAAAGGGGGACAAATAAGGAAGGTGCTGGATCTATTCAGTGTAATGATCAACAAAAGAATAATTACTTGGGCACAAGATTTATTGTCCTATTTAAGGAGGGTGACAATCAAACCATGCAAAAAGAAGCGGCTATTAACGAGCTTAATGATGATGGCTCAAATATGGGCATGGATCAAGGAGAGAATCAGGGGAATAAAGGGAAAAAGAAGTTAATTGAGGAGGCCAATTTAAAGGTTGCAGGGTCCAAGCCGACCGAATCCGGTCATTCTAGGCACACTAATTACAAGGATAAACATGTGGGATTTTCTAAGTCGAGAAAGGTGGGCCAGACTGCGAGTATTGAGACTCAGAAGGAGAGCGGCGAGGTGTCCATTGGTGGGAAGGGCGCTGTTGGATCTATCTCCAAAAGTGGACAGGATGGGAAAGTAATTAAAAACTTAACTGGATCAAAGCCACATACTTGGCCAGAGATGAATTTGGACTTGAAGAAAAAGGTGGGCATTAATCTCAAATCCCAAGTGAGGTTCAAAATCATAAAGAGTGTTGCACGTAAAAGTGGGCCGCTTCCCATGTTGTCCATGCCACTCTTATGTGATACTGTCAATGTGATAAATTCTGAGGCCCATTCGGAGGAACCTGTCTTTGGAGGGTCTACAAAAATTGTGGAAGTGGTAGACCTCCCGACATTAGCGAAGCCCACTGTGCAATATATGAGCAAGTTTTGATCCATGCTAATTCACCAGGGAGTGACGGTGAAAGTATGCTTGATGGAAGCCCCTTGAATGGGGACACGTTTGTTCCTAGTAGCCTCTAGGATACTTTCCCCATATTCTAGATTTTAGATACTAGCTCCACTACATAATTATGATGGTCATGTTTCCTTGTATTATTATCATTGTGTACTCTATGTGCAGGCAAATGGGAAGGGCTTCTCTGAGTTTTCTGACCTTCACAACTCATTATCAGGTTAGCTTCCCTTTTCTTCTTTTCATGGCATAATTTTCTTTTCACCCCACCCTCACCCAAAAAAAGGAATGAGAAGAGATGGAAAGAAAAAACACTTAGCTTCTATTAAAATTATTGTGTTTGAAAAGATATGATAAGATCATCTTACATGGTCAAAGAGTATTATTATTATTACTATACATATTAATTGCTTGATGCTAATTCGCTAGACATGTATTAGTAGTAAGTTGGATTGGAATTTTTTATTTCAAATTTCAATTTCTGTCTCCTTTCTTCTTCTTTTTTCTCATTTAAGAAATATCTTGATGATATTTCAATTTTTTTTAAGTTGGCACTATAATTGATTTCATAAAGGTAAGCTTAAGGCATTCCCTCTTTTCTAAGACTTGCAATTCCTTCAGTTGCTATGGTTTGGTAATATATTCTTTTCATACCTCATGAAGTGTTATTTTATTTGAGATCCTGATTTCTTTTTATTTTTGCAATTTTTGTTCTCATTTTTAACTAGATTCTGGATACATGCATGGTACTGAGACTGAAATGCTCAAGTTTCTACCCCGACCAATTCCACCTATATAACTAGCATTAAAATTAATATTTTATTTGTCTTGGCTATCTCTGTGTCATGAATATATGAGAGCAACTTTAAAAGTTGGGCTCACCTGAATTGGATTTAGTCTTTTTATTCTTCTTTAATTCTATTAGTTTTTTTTATATGGAGTGGCAATCCAAACTGCTATTGAATTATCATGTTGTAGAGGTTTACCTACACAATGAGAACAATCCAAGGGTCCCCGATTGTTTCTTCTTTCATCAACATATTCCTTGGGTATAGTAAGTCATGGGAAAGTTTAACAAGGTACATATATATGAATTTTCAGTTTTAACATATTTCCCCTTTGCTTTAAATTTTCAGTACATATAGCAAGAGGGACTGGCAAAGCTCCTAGGACTTATTGGAGATACCAAATATTCAAGTGAGTTCTCTATTTTTTATTTGTTGGTAAACTGAATAGAAGAATTTAGGTTATTCATGACTGTGTCAAAGTTATGAATTTAAATATTTTCCTTTTGCTTAAGAACGTGACATGGTCAAGTTGTGATATGTGAGATCATCTAAATTTGAATAAATTTGAAATAATATGCTGCTTTTTTCTGTTATTTACTATTGTATGAAAACTATTTTTTAATTGAACAACTGTGAATTACCTACGAAATAGCTAGGCCATTATGTATTTAGTCCATAGTTAATGCATAGCTATACGAATAAAAACCGTTATCTATGTAAGAACCTGGATAGTGTTTTTATATTGAAACGCTATCTAAGTGATACATAGATAGCGTTTGAAATAGGAAACGATATCTATACATGAGTTCATATCGCGTAATTAATACCATTTAAAAATTTAAACGCTATCTAAGTACTTCATAGATAGCGCTTCCTAAGCGCTATCTTTGTTGGTATCACATAGATAACGCATATCAGGATAGCGCTTGCTGGGTAACATAGATAGCGCTTAAAAACACTATCTATTCCCTTTTCTGTTGTAGTGGAAGGTCATTTCTTGGAATGTTCGAGGAGCTAGGTCCAATGGATTTGCTGGAATTGTTTGTGATATGTCTTCCCGTTACAAAGTGGATATTTTCTGCATTATGGAGCCTCTGGTTAGTGGTTTGAAGGCTTCTCGTATTATCAAACGTCTGGGTTTTCAATCCTCTCATGTGATCCATGCTCATGGGTTTTCGAGCGGTATTTGGTTGCTTTGGAGAGATGAGGTGTGTAGGGTGGACATTTTGCAGGATCATCCTCAGTTTATTCATGCCCGGGGTGTCTCCTCTGGATGGTTCTAGCTTTTGGTTGGCAACATTTGTTTACACTTCTCCTCGCCCCAGCTTAAGAGAGGAGCTCTGGTCTCATCTACATCTTATTACGGGTTCTATCTCGGAAGCTTGGGTGGTTTTAGGCGACTTTAATTCGTATCTTGCTCCTAAGGAAAAATCAGCAGGGGGTGCCCTTTCGAATGAGAGGGCTATGTTCTGTTTTAATTCTACTCTTAATCTTTGTGGCCTTATGGATCTTGGGTTCTCAGGGCTCCCTTCACTTGGGAATAGAGTGGTATTAAGGAAAGGTTAGACAAAGGTGTTGCTAATTCAGTATGGCAGCTTCTTTTTCCGGATACTATTATTTATCATTTGCCTTCTTTTTGCTCTGACCACAGAGCTATTCTTCTTGATACTAAGCCTTGTGTGAATATTCAGGGACCCAAGTCTTTTAAATTTTTTGCAAGCTGCCTACAGTATGCCTCTTTTAAAAATATTGTCTTAGATGCTTGGGGGTGAGAGCTCTACTTCGATTTAAGGAGTCGCTCTTTTTCAGGATTATGCTACAAAATGGAATCAGGCTAGCTTTGGGAATATCTTCCAGAAGAAGCGCATAATTCTTTCCAGGCTTGAGGGAGTTAATAAGAAACTTTATATGGTTCATCACAGGGGCTTAGAGCAATTGTATAAGAAGCTTTGGGAGGAGTATCAATCTATTTTGGTGTATGAGGAGGCTTTTTGGTATCACAAGGCGCGTAAGGATTGGATTGCTTTCGGGGATCATACTACGCGCTGTTCCATGTTAGTATAGTGGCTAGAAGGAGACTTAATCGAATTGTTTCATTAGAAGATGATAATGGTGAGATTGTTTCTGATTATGGTCTTATTAAAGGGGTAATCCTGGATTTCTATAAGACTCTCTATCATGATAATCAAGGGTGTCTCACTTGGCAGGGGCTGAATCTATTTCCTAGATTGCCCCGGGAGGCTCTGGACAGTATTAATGCCATTCCTACGGTTGAGGAAATTTATGCAGTTGTGTGTGATATGGGTCCTTGGAAGGCTCCTGGTCCAGATGGTCTCCACCCTCTTTTCTTTCAGACTCAATGGGATGCTGTTGGCAATTCTGTTTGTGATTTTGTGAAAGAAGTTTTCATCTCCCCAATTAAAATTGTTGAGGTAAATCAAACTCTTATTTCTTTTATCCCCAAGATTACTCATCCTATTTCTATTAAGCAGTATCGTCCTATATAATCCTATGTAATGTTATTTATAAGATTGTCACAAAGATTTTAGTCACTAGATTGAGGGGGATTATGAATACTTTGGTTCGTCCTAATCAGAGCAGCTTTATTCCGGGTAGAAATGGTATTGATAATGTGATTATTGCCCAAGAAATTTTTCATTCTATGAGGACTACGAATTGCAAGGATGGTTTTATGGCCATTAAGGTGGACCTAGAGAAGGCTTATGATAGGCTTAACTGGTCTTTCATTATTGATACTCTCCGAGCTATTGGGTTTTCTGAGGATCTTTGCCAATTGGTATTTCACTGTATTTCTACATGCTCTATGCAAGTCTTGGTTAATGGGGAACCTACAGAAGCTTTCCTTCCTACTAGCAGGGGCATTAGGCAGGGGGAACCTCTTTCCCCTTACCTTTTTGGCTCCTGTACGGAAAGGTTGAGTCGTCAAATTGAAGAAGTGACGCAACATCATAAGTGGTCTCCCATTGTTCTTAACCCAGGTGGTCCTCCTCTCACTCATTTGTTTTTTGCGGATGATTTGTTGTTGTCCGGTAAAGCTTCCATCTCTCACTTAGATGTCATGATGAATTGCTTGGATAATTTCTGTGCTTCTTCGGGTGAGAAAGTAAGTATTAAGAAAACAAGATTATTTGTTTCTAGGAATGTTCATGCTTCTATAGCTTTGGCCCTTTGCAATCACTCTGGCTATATTCTATCTTCGGATTTGGGAAAATATCCTGGTATTCCCATTCTTCATTCGAGACAAAGGAAGAAAACTTATGAGCACTTGCTTGATCATGTCCAGAGTAAGCTTAGTGATTGGAAGGCAGATTCCTTGGCTTTTGCAGGTCGCATTACTCTGGCTTGGTCTGTTTTGGAGGTTTTACCTACATATACAATGCAGTCCACTTTGTTGCCAGAAGGTATTTGTAGGAAAATTGACCAGTGTTGTGAAGGGAATCAAGCATGTGGTCAGGGTGCAGCGGAAATAAATGGATTCCCTCCCTTGTTATAATCGTTTTGCGAAAACACGAATCAAGGCATAAAAGGTATTGAAACGAAAGGTCGTACCTTATTAGGATTATAAATGAGGCAAGTGTAGCCATGTCTCTATTGGTATCCACGCCAACATTCGAACTAGGAAACCTTCCTAAGCTCTGCTAGTAGCCTTAGAAAGTAAGAAGCGATTGCTCATGTGTCTCTGGGGTAGTGCATCTCATGCTCTATTTATAGAGTGGTAGCTAGGGTTTTACCCCCTCACTCACTTAACCCTCACACTTATGGGCCCGACCCGTTATGTTATAATTCTAATTAAATTAAATTAGAATTATTATCCTTTCCTAGTGGCATGTTGTATGCGTGTGACCCAATAGGATTTTAATATTTGGTTATAATATTAAAATAAATCCCTTATATATTTAATATCATAAATAGTGAGCGGTATCTAGCAACACATCACTATCCAAATATTGAGATTATCAATAACTTTGATAAATCCTATATTATTATAATAATTTATATGCTCTGTCCCTTTGTCCAAATATCTAATTGAACACAAGGGCATGGATTGTGTCAACCTTGTATAGTTCAATATATATTTTCTTGATCCCCAAGTAGACTGTACAGAAAATAAATATCTCATATTTATCCTCCTGAGCATGGCCATGCATTTTGTAGTCTCACTTTATCAGAGGCCTAAAGATATAACTCCTGTTACATAGGAGGGACAAATCCCATCTAGGGCACTCACATTCCACCACATAATTTATTATATGTCCAAAAACCAACTTTATGATTACCCTGTTACAAGTAATGTTTGATGATAATTAAAACATATAATTCCTTATGTAGGAATCGTAGTGATTTCAGGTCGAAGGACTTCATATAACATTTATTAGTTTAAGAAACGTTCATGATACTTATGTAACAACCCATGCAACGTTCTTAAGGTGGGTCTGTCCAGTACATCATTACTCTTAATGTGTACCTATGTGAGTACATGATATCTCATATCCATGATATGCGAGATGTGATCATCAATGAACTCACATACTAGTCTAAATGCATCTTTGTCCTAAGATGATAATTGACTAGGGACTATTTAAGAATAGTTCTTCATAAGCTCTCACGATCAAGTCATCTACTTGATTCCTTATGAAGTTTAAGCTTACTATTCTAAGGACAATAATTATATTCTAAAAGAATAAGTTTGCCTTTATAAAATAACATGATACAAGTGATGAATGTTCATAAATATATAAGTCTCTAGTGCATATTCCTAACATGTTGTAGGGCGTTTGTGTAAGGTGTCACTGCTATTAAAAGAACTCGACATTCTGTGCAGTGGGAGGAATTTACTCTCCCTAAAGCAATGGGGGGTTGGGGTTTTAAGAATCTTAATCATTTCAATAAAGTTATGCTGATGAAACTCTGTTGGGGTCTTATGTTAGGTATATGCACTAGAGACCTATATGTTTTGAACATCCATCACATGTATCATATTATTATTTTATAAAGGCAATTCATTTTACTAATTCTTTTAGAATATAATTATTGTCCTTAGAATAGTAATCTTAAACTTCATAAGAAATCAAGTAGATGACTTGATCGTGAGATATTATGAAGAACTATTCTTAAAATAGTCCTTGGTCAAGTATCATCTTAGGACAAAAGATGCATTTAGACTAGTATGTGAGTTCGTTGATGATCACATCTCACGGATCACGGATATGAGATATCATGTGCTCACTGTAAGGTCCAAGAATCCTCTAAGAGTGGTTTTAATTATGACAACCAAGTCAAATGTAACTTAGCATAATTCTGAGTCAAAAGGATCTAATGATTTCATTTGAGAATGTGTCCAGAAGCAACAGGTTTAAAGTTACAGAAGGACAAGCTTCATTTCAAAGCATAACAGATGCAGTACATTGAAAGAATGACAAATCTGTGAAGGATAGCTTGAAATAAAGATGAGTAAACTGAAAACAACTCAATTGAATCTTTCAGAAGCTGTCAAGCACTTCTCACAGTTTCCAGAAGCATGAAGAAGCATCTCAAGACCTCAAAATAAAGTCATTTTAGAAGGAAGATTTATTTTGAAGGAAAATACAAGAGGAAATCCAGAAACATAGGTTCAACATCAACTGCAACACTTAAATGAAGTTACAGAAGCATTAGAGACATCAGCAGTTGATCAGAAGCAGCTTTGCAGAAGAAATGAGCAGTTTCAGATTCTGCAGAAGCATCAATTGAACCAGATATTCAAAATTGGATTTCCTGCTGAATTAGCTGAGTTACACAAGGTGAAATACACTTAAAATAATCCAGAAATCATCCTCAGCATATTCACAGAAGCATTGGTGAAGAAATGAGCCAGTTTTGCTGTCTGCAGAAGCAAGCTCTGCAGAAGCACAAAAGGCAGTCAACTGGACAGCTGTACCTGTCAGCTTTTGCAGCTGTACCTGAAAGGGATTGATCAATACATCACAGCTGGACCATTTGAACTGATCTCCAACGGCTACAAGGCTCCTCACCTATAAAAGGAGGTGCTCTCTTCACATTGAGACACACCTCTCACTCCAGAAGCATAAAATAATCTCTGAGCTTTCACTGCCAGCTTCTGGAACCTTTTCTCTCTCCTCAAATTCTTTCTAATCTGCTTATGCAAGTTGTTGAGGGGGAGTTTTGCTCACTAGGATATTCTACTACTACTCTGATTGTAATCTAGTGAGCTTTTTGCACTTTACCTTGCTGTTTCCGTGCTTCTGTAAGGCCAGAGAGATTGGTCTGTTGTAAAATCTCTTGTGGCATATTGGGTAAAGTTTTTGAGAGGTTGTAAAGGCTCTGGGTTGAGCCTGTGTGTGATTGGAATCTGCAGAAGGAAGTTCTGCAGATTTCTGAACCTGTGCTTCTGCAGAAAGTCCTGCAGTAAGTCAGGATCTGTTTCTGTGAAGTTTAGTGATTTTGGAAGAAGCCTGAAGAGGCTGTGGAAAAAGAATACTAGTGGTAGTGTGTACCCAAAGGTTGTAAAGGCTCTGGTGTGAGCCTGTGAGAGGTTGAAGTCTGCAGAAGCAAGTTCTGAGGATTTCTGATTATGTGCTTCTGCAGGAGGTGCTGCAAGGAGACAGAATCTGTTTCTAAGTGTTTGGTGTTTCTGTAAGAAGCCTGAAGAGGCTGGGGTAAAAGAATACTAGTGGTAGTGGATACCCAAAGTTTGTAACTGTTTTGGTTAGTGGAAAATCCTACTGGAGGTAGGGACTGGACGTAGCCTCAGGTTGGAAGAGGTGAACCAGTATAAAAATCCTTGTGCCTTTCTCTTTCCCTTACTCCTTTAAATTACTGCATATGCATAAAAGTTTTTTAAACTAATAATACCTAAGTAAGTGGCACTAAATTGATTCATACAAAGGAATCCTATTTTAATGCATTATAAGCATTAACACTAACAATTTATTTGTGAATACTTATCTTCTAATAAAACAGCCAAGCCATTAACTTGAGCATAATATTATTAGAAGATAAAAGTGCAGAAAGTTTAAAAGGATCACAATTCAACCCCCCTTCTTGTGATTCTACAATAAACTTCACTCACATAGATACATATTAAGAGTAATGATGTACTGGACTAACCCACCTTAAGAACGTTGCTTGGGTTGTTACATAAGTGTCATGAACATTTCTTAAATTAATAAATGTTATATGAAGTCCTTCGACCTGAAATCACTACGATTCCTACATAAGGAATTATATGTTTTAATTATCATCAAATGTTACTTGTAACAGGGTAATCATAAAGTTGGTTTTTGGACATATAATAAATTATGTGGTGGAATGTGAGTACACTAGATGGGATTTGTCCCTCCTATGTAACAGGAGTTATATCTTTAGGCCTCTGATAAAGTGAGACTGCAAAATGCATGGCCATGCTCAGGAGGATAAACATGAGATGTTTATTTTCTGTACAGTCTACTTGGGGATCAAGAAAACATAAATTGAACTATACAAGGTTGACACATTCCATGCTCTTATGTTCAATTAGATATTTGGACAAAGGGACAGATCATATAAATTATCATAAAATAGGATTGGTCAAAGTTGTTGACATTCTCAATATTTGGGTAGTAGTGATGTATTGCTAGATATCGCTCATTATTTATGATATTAAATGTAAAAGGGTTTTATTTTAATATCATAACCAAATATTAAAAGCCTATTGGGTCACACGCATACAACATGTCGCTAGGAAAGATAATAATTCTAATTTGATTAGAATTATAACCTAATGGGTCAGGCCCATATGTGTTAGGGATAAGTGAGTGAAGGGTAAAACCCTAGCCACCACTCTATAAATAGAGCATGAGATGCATCACCCTAGACACAAGAGTAGTCGCTCTTACTCTCTAAATACTACTAGCAGAGTTAAGGAGGGCTTCCTAGTTCGGCTGTTGGCATGGACACCACTAGAGACATGGCTGCTATTGCCTCGTTCGCAATTCTTAAAAGGTACGACCTTTTGTTTCATAGCTTTTATGCCTTAATTCGTGTTTTCGCATTAACGATCATAACAAGGGAGGGAATCCATTTATTCCGCTGCACCATGACCACATGCTTGATTCCCTTCATCTTATCCATAAACCCAATGATTTATGGGTCAGGGTGCTGAGAAGTAAATATAAATGTGGTGATTCTTACCTTCCTGTTATATCTAGGAAATCTAATATGTCCAATGTATGGAGGGGTATTATATCGACCTAGCATGATTTCTCTCAGGGGTTAAAGTGGATAATTGGGAATGGTGATAGTATTTCCTTTTGGTTTGATAGGTGGCTTCCCTCTAATGTTATCATTGGTGATATGACTTTTGGGGATATTCCCGATGATCTAGCTCACAGTTCTATAGTTGATTTTGTTTCGGAGAATGGTACATGGGACATTGACATGATTGCTTTTTTGCTTCCTAATGATATTCAACATGAAATTAGAGGAACCTTTCCTCCTACCCTCATTCTTGGGGATGACAAAGTTGGGTGGAGATTGTCTAATGATGGTTGGTTCTCAACCAGGTCAGGTTATGTTATGATTTAGAGTATTAATACTACATCCTCGGATAACAAAGTGTGGAAGAAATTGTGATCTTTGCAGGTGCCTTACCAGGTCAAGAGCTTTTTGTGGTTGGTCCTTAAAGGGGGACTTAAGACAAATGCTAAGAGAGCCAGGTGTCACTTAGGGTATTCAGAATTATGTCCCTTATGTAATGTGTGTGCTGAGACCGAGTTGCATATCCTACGAGATTGTGATTTTTCTAGACAGATATGGGACACATTGCTTAGGCATCAAAGGCTTTCCTGGGCTACTATGGATCTTCACTCCTGGATTGAGCATAATTTGTGCAGTAGTTGTACTGTCTCGGACCTTTCTCGGCCAACACTGTTTGCCATCACTTGTTGGTTCATTTGGCGGAGTAGGAATGACCGTGTGTTTAATCAAGTCATACCTCCTTGCTTTGCTACTGTGTCTAGAATTTTTTCTCTGGTGCGAGAGTCTTCTTCTGCAGGTTCTTGGAAGGCATGCCTAGCTCCTACTAAGTTGGAAATGCTTGTGGGTTGGAAGCCTCCCCCTGAGGGTTGGAGTAAATTCAATACAGATGTCTCAGTTAGGCTTCATGGGACACAGGCTGCATGTGGGGGTGTTTTGAGGGACCATTTGGGTTGGTGGCTTATTGGTTTTAAGCAAAACTTGGGTACAACTTCTGTTCTAGATATAGAATTGCGGGCCATTCTCTTAGCTTTGGAAATAGCTTGGAATTATGGTGTTCGTCGTTTGTTGATTGAAAGTGATTTAGCAGTGGCAGTGAAAATTATTCATGATGGTGTTCTCCCATCTAATCCTCATGCTAGCATCATGAAGAGGACTTCTTTGCTGTTGAATAACGATTGGGAGGTTCTCATTTCCCATATCTGGCGTGAAGCAAAATTTGTAGCTGATATGATTGCTAATCTTGCTCATTTGGACGTGTTGGGTGTTTATGTTTTGGTTACTCCTCCTCCATATATTAGCACCTTTATATTTTTTTATCTTGTTGGGTGTTTTATCCCCAGATTAGTTTCCATGTAATTTTGGCTTTTTAGCCTCCTTTTACCTAAAAAACTTAATTTATTTAAAAATATAGCTCAATAGGTTAAAATTTATAAAAAAAATTACAGTTCTATTTTTTTTTAAAAAAAATAACAATAGGGAAAAATTCACTAACCTCCATTGAGGTTTATCTATATAACACTCAATATATATACCCCTCTATTTTTTAATCCTCCGCTCTCCCTCCTTATTTTATTAATAAGATTACACATTGTATCACTCATAGTCATAGTATGCATGATCGATTTTGTTCTTCCACTACCTTACGGGAAAGTGAAAGGCTAGAAAGATAAAGTAATGCACCAAGAGCTTTTTTTTTTTAACCACAGGTATCAACTACATGAGGCAACCCTGTTTGAGCCGGGAACATCCACATCATGGTGGGGCTAGCTCTCCCAGTGGGGATTTTTTCCATCCACAAGACTCGAACCCGAGACCTTGCTTAAGGGGAAACAAGCACGTACCACTTGAACCAACCCCCGTTGGTACCAAGAGCTTTTGTTTTGAGATCAACGCACCAATACCAAAGATA
This sequence comes from Sesbania bispinosa, assembly GCA_026901365.1. Lineage (NCBI taxonomy): Eukaryota > Viridiplantae > Streptophyta > Magnoliopsida > Fabales > Fabaceae > Sesbania > Sesbania bispinosa. Next base: position 263,835 of record QLOH01000089.1, read on the forward strand.
TAATTAGAGTAGGCCAACTAATAGAAAAACGTTGGACGCCACAATCCATCTATAAACCACACAAGGAACTTGGAGAGTAAAATAAATGTGCGTCCAGATCCTCTGCAGCGCTGCAGGAGCCTGCAGTAGATTAGCTAGGGAATAACTACCGATTTTAACTACGAAATGTTTTCGTAGCTGTTCTCTAGCTATTCGGTAGCTAATCCTGCTGCAGGCTCCTGCAGTGCTGCAGAGGATCCAGATCCTATAAATGCACATTGCCTGCTCTGTCCATGTACAAGAATGTCTAATTAGTTTAGTTATTTGGTTGTATCATATGAGATGAACAAGTTAACTTATTGCAAATCTGAACTATAAGTACTACTCTGATCTCAAATATAAGCAATTTAAAGTTTAACTTTATTGGTCTCAAATATAAGCAAAATCCAACTACCTCCACTCTATTAAATGCTAGCATCCCCAAAATACCCTTATTTAATTTGCATGTCTTTTCCAATATTTCACTTTGCAATAGTTATTAAGAATGATAATTTAATAAATGTTGTTCACTTTTTATGTGAGTTTGAGAAAATTTATTGAGTCCAACTAATATTCTTAATTATCGTGAATTAGTTAACTTTTGCTTATATTCGAGACCAGAGTAATATGTCCCTTATTTTTTATTGTTAAATTGTGAACACAATTAGAAATGGTTTCGATTAGATTCTTGGTCTTTTGGTTGAAATGGACAAATTAGAAATCGAATGTTAATTATGTTTACTTCAAATTTAGTTGCAAGTGCAAAAATTGGGAAATGGAGTCTCGTAAAGTTGGGGGATGGAACCAAATAACTAAGTATAATTATATGCTACTCGCCTGAATAAAATTTTAGGCCTGATGGCCTGAATAAGATTATAACTTTGTTGGCATGTTTGTAGGCCTTGGTACGAAAATAGGCTCCTTAGTAGGCTTGAAGGCCACACTAAGCTTTCAAATAGGTCAGGTTAGGTCAAGTCTTAAAAAATATCACGTGACAAGTAATAGGCCAGGCTCAGGCCTGCCAAAGCCTGGTTTGGCCTGTTTCCACCCCTATTTGGGGAGTTAGTCCCCACCATGATATGAATGTTCCCAATTCAAGCATGATTGTCTTCTATGGAAGATACATGTGATCTAGACCAAAATATTAGTTTTAGAACCTTGTTTATATTGTGCATTGAACTGGTTAAATTATTATATTGATGACATTTAGTGATTGCGTTTGGATGGTCTTGGAGTAATTTTTCATTTGAGTTAAAGTTTTCTCAAATTTATGTTATTTTTATTGAGTTAATAATATTTTACTTAACTAAAGTGTTAGTAACAACACACGTATAGACATATAAGTATTCAACAAGTACATGGACAAACATTAAAGTTATTATCCACGTTGATATGGACGCATGTATGGTTTTTTTTTAATTGGGGGTATAAGGATGGGTACTATAGTACTCAACCCAGCGAGTGCCAATTGTTATCCCTATTACATCCTTTTTATGATATCTCATTTAAATTTTTGTGATGCATAATTTTTTTAACCGGTCAAAGTTGTCTCTTTCATTCACCTTGTCTTTCAATATATTATTATACTATATAATGACTATTTCCCAATATCAACTGTTTTATTTATTGAATAAAACATATTAAATATTTTAATAGATAATTGATAAAGGTTGAGAGTCTCAAATAGGGATGGAAATTGAGTCTACGTCCTATGGGTACCCGCAATGGGCACGGTAAAAGCCCACAAAGCAGGTATGGGCGCAGGTACGGGCAATAGCCCACATTTTTTCATAGGGACGGTGCGCGGGTACGAGCACTATGATGCCCAGCCCGTCCCATAACCGCACTCATATATATAATTATTTAATAAATAATATCATATATAATTATATATTGAGATATATTAATTTTTTAAAATATATAATATATTTATACATATTTTTAAAATTGATATATGTAATATATTAGAAATTAAAAATTTATTTTTAAATTAATCTATTTATGTTTTTCTTACTTTATAATATATGACTAATTAGTGTTAATAATCATTTTTTTACAAATCTTGAAGAATTCTAACACATGATGATATCCAAGTTTATAAAATAGTGTGACGTGAGAGTATATTGTAATATTTAATAAAAATTTTGAACTTTAGATCATGTGTTGTGTTTTAGAACATTAACGTATTGTATTTCAATTTAATTAAATTATTATGTCATTGATATTTAAAAATTTTGTTTGGACGATCATCGAGTAATTTTTCAATTGAGATATATTTTTTCTAAATTAATATTTTTTATTGAGTTGTTAATTTTTTACTTAATAAAAGTGCAGGTAACGGGCGCGGGTACGGGCATATAGGTGCCCAACGGGTATGGGGACGGGCACTAAAGTTACTGCCCGGGTACGGACGCAGGTACGAGCTTTTTCTGAAAACGCGGGGACGGGGACGGGCACTGTGGTACCCTTCCCAGAGGGCACCCATTGCCATCCCTAGTCTCAAGACCTTGGAAATTCTAAGCCACCCCCATATCTTAATTTTGATGATAACAAATGTAAGTAAACTAAGAAATAATTCAATATTTTAATTGACAAAGTTCTATGTGTTTCAGGAAGTTATCTTGAATTAAAATAGTCCACAAACAAGCTTGTTGTCTGAAAAACTTAGCCGTCTGAAGGGCTGAAGGCATCTGGCCGGCTGAAGAGCTCTTAGCCGCCTGAAGATCTTTGATTTGAAGCAAGAGATTTTTTGATGTGGCTTTGCCAAAGCTTATTCCCTATAACACACAAGCGCAAAAGATAAAAAAGGCAAGACAAAAAAGAAACTTTTTCCAGAATGCTTTTGAAATACAACTATAAAAGAAGGTGTTCTGCTAAGCAGGTTTGCACAAGTCAGATAAAGCATTGCGTACTTCGTACCTTCGTCGGAGATGTCTCACAACGAGATGAAGAGAATTTAATTTTACTCTCAACGGACTATCAACAGACGTTTTCTAAGTAAGACCCAGAAGCCAATAAATAGTCGTCTGCAATTGTGAAGCAATTGGGTGAACAATAATAGAACATTCACGCTATTATTGCGGAGCCAAAACACTGCAAAATTCTTTATAGAATACTACGATTCTTTTGTACAAAACTTTCATATCATGTGTCTAACACAGTTATCTGTATATTTCATTGAACGAGAACTTTGATGTAGTTTGATTTCAATTCTTTCTTTGTAAACACTTAGTTGTTTAGAGCCTAAAGAGGATAGGTGTGAAAACAATACTCGAGAAGAGCCTGAAAAGGCTAGGTATAAAAACAATACTTGTATATGAGCTTAAAGAGACTTGACTGGAAAAAAATACTGTTAATCCTTTGTGATTAGTGGAAATTCGGTTGTTGGGTTTAGCTCTAGGACTGGACGTAGCTCACGATGGTTGATAGCAATATGGGTACGAATCTAGATTGGAACAAAAAACAAGCAGAAAATTAACACAATCAATGTATGGGCAGTAGCTATGAAATTCAAAATTTAAGGACAAAAGAGAAGGAAAATGAAAGTGGAAGAGGATTAGAAGTGGAGAAGATGTCACTGGTGAAAGCAACCCCTTCAGCATATAAGTCTCAGGTGCAGAATCACCATCAGCTCATGGAGCAGGATAAGATTCACCATGGTTTAAGCAGGAACCACCAAGTATTCTCAACTCACACACGAGGGGGAAATAAAGCTAAGCTTTCATAAAACGAGTATTAAATGTTAGGAATATGCACTAGAGACTTATATATTTGTGAACAACCATCACTTGTATCATGTTATTTTATAAAGGCAAACTTATTCTTTTAGAATATAATTATTGTCCTTAGAATAGTAAGCTTAAACTCCATAAGGAATCAAGTAGATGACTTGATCGTGAGAGCTTATGAAGAACTATTCTTAAATAGTCCCTGGTCAATTATCATCTTAGGACAAAGATGCATTTAGACTAGTATGTGAGTTCATTGATGATCGCATCTCACAGATCATGGACATGAGATATCATGCGCTCACATAGGTACACATTAAGAGTAATGGTGTACTAGACAGACCCACCTTAAAAACGTTGCATGGGTTGTTACATAAGTGTCATGAACGTTTCTTAAATTAATAAATGTTATATGAAGTCATTCGACCTGAAATCACTATGATTCCTACATAAGGAATTATATGTTTTAATTATCATCAAACGTTACATGTAACAGGGTAGTCATAAAGTTGGTTTTTGGACATATAATAAATTATGTGGTGGAATGTGAGTGCCCTAGATGGGTTTTGTCCCTCCTATGTAACATGAGTTATATCTTTAGGCCTCTTGATAAAGTGAGACTGAAAAATGCATGGCCATGCTCAGGAGGATAAATATGAGATATTTATTTTCTGTACAGTCTACTTGGGGATCAAGAAAATATATATTGAACTATACAAGGTTGACACAATTCATGCCCTTGTGTTCAATTAGATATTTGGACAAAGGGACAGAGCATATAAATTATTATAATAAAATAGGATTTATGAAAGTTATTGATAATCTCAATATTTGGATAGTGATGTGTTGCTAGATACCGCTCACTTTTATGATATTAAATATAAAAGGGTTTTATTTTAATATTATAACCAAATATTAAAATCCTATTGGGTCACACACATATAACATGCCCCTAGGAAAGGATAATAATTCTAATTTAATTTAATTAGAATTATTACATAATGGGCAGGCCCATAAGTGTGAGGGTTAAGTGAGTGAGGGGGTAAAACCCTAGCCACCACTCTATAAATAGAGCATAAGATGCACTACCCCAGAGACACATGAGCAATCGCTTCTTACTTTCTAAGGCTACTAGTAGAGCTGAGGAAGGTTTCCTAGTCCGGCTGTTGGCGTGGATACCAATAGAGACGTGGCTACACTTGCCTCGTTTTTAATCCTAATAAGGTACGACCTTTCGTTTCAATACCTTTTATGCCTTGATTCGTGTTTTCGTGAAACGATTATAACAAGGGAGGGAATCCATTTACTTCCGCTGCACCCTGACCACATGCTTGATTCTCTTCATTAAAAACGTATACAAGGAGACCCACCCTATTTATAGCCTAAATGGAATGGTTATGAGTGGAAAAGGGGAGGGAAAAGTACATTTTAATGCTAAACTATCCTATGAGTGCTTTGAGAGCACAACCCAAGCCCATCCTAAGCCTTATAGATGGTTCCTTATTAAAGAAAAAGTAAGGAGGAAAATACAACTAAAATAAAATACAAACTATCAAACTAAATTAAGAACTTAGGCCATGACCATGTGGCCTTTTAGGAAAATTGAAAATAAACCAAAATAATAAAAATATGATCTAATAGTATTTTTTTATGTCTTGATCATCAAATTGGAAGGTCAAGATGACCCGTGATGGAAAGTCAACTCCTCTAAAAATTAAGGAAATAGTCCTTCATGCTCCAACTTGCACTCTATGTTCTTGTCCTTTTGGCATTTGCCATCGGAGCTTTGTGAATTGGGTGATTTTTGGGGGTTGTTGCTGCACATTTTGCGCTGATTTTGGGGTTGGTTTTGTGCAGTAAATTCACTCTTTGATTGTGTATTTCATCACCAACTTCAATTGTAATTCGAACTTTGAACTGTTCTCAGGCTCGAGGTGCCTTTTTGCTGCTTACAGCTTGTTTGATTGGCTTGATCCTTGTGTGATTTGTGACATAATGGGGCTGTTGAGGGTATTCGTTTCACCCACCCCTTAGGTGTTTGATAAAATATCTACTCTAATTACTCTTTAATTGTTCTTGAGTGATTCTTGCAAATTAACTGCTGTTTGTGGTAGATTGTGGTAAGTAGGAGCACAATTGCTTCCATTTCCAAAGATTGTTCACCTACATCTCCTCCCAATCTTTTTTAAATCTTGTTCATCCCCCCATACCAATTGTTCATCCATTATTCATCTCTTTACTTTCCGTTTTTAATTTTAGTCACTCTCATCCTTTTAATTACTACTTCCCCTTTACGTTTCTGCCATTTAAATTATGTCTACCTCATCCTTTTAATTTCTGCTCTTCTCCTCTACTTTTCAGTCATCCCCATCCTTTTTATTTATGTTCTTCCCCATTTACATTTTGCGCAATTTAATTCTCATTTTTTCACCATTTATGCGCATTTCTGGGTGCTGTTTTATTCAATTTTCTGCTTCTGTTCTGTCTATTATTCTTGTAATCTAATTGCAAAATTGAAATTCCCGCTAGCACAACTTTTGGAAATGCCCGTTTGATTACGCAAAACGCATAATTGTAGGATGGGTTCTAGCTCAGAAAAGTGACAAAAATTCACCAATTTCCTTTTTGAATTTTTGACAATTTTTCTCAGTTTGATCCGTAAAATCAATCCAGCACGTTTGAATTGTTGTTTGCAAAATTTGTGTAATCTAAGGAAACCGCTAAGCAATTTTTTATTCAAGTTACCATTCTGTTTTTTAAAACAATTTTTAGAAAACAGACAATTTTTACCAATTTTTTGTACCAATTTGTTAGTCCTATTTTTTTAAATATCTTGGCTAAGTTCTCTTTACCCTCATTTCAATATATTTTCTGCACTAACCTAAGGGATATATTTTCTACGCTAATCTAAGGGGATCTGAACTAAGGTTTATGGAAACTTTTGTAAGTTTTAAGAGAACTTTATCCGATGAAGAAAACCTCATGTGTTTATGTGTGTTTCTACTATAAATTCATTACATATAATAATATATAAGTAAAATTGACTCGAAGAACAATATTAAATACTATATTTAATTTCATAAATAAAATATTAAATTATATGTTACAATTTAATCACTGTATATAAATATATAATTAATTATTACTAATATTAAATGTTTTATTTTATGGATTGCGATATATTAAATGTTGTAATAAAAATAATATAATTTATAAAATTGAAAAATTTCCTATTTAGTTTTAGGATTTTTATAATGATACTTTATATATTTAACAAAAAACACGTTAGATATTAATCATTAACTATTTCATTAATCAATTGTCTTTTACAGTATTAAAATATATTTTTACTCCATTAATAATCATTCTTTAATTTTTTTGGATTTAATGGATATGCGTTATAGATTTAGGGTCGTTTGGTGCACATGATAGGATATGATATGATAGGATAAGAGAGTTGGATAGTGACATGATAGGATAAGAGCAAGATAAGCTCTTATCTTATCCTATGTTTGATGTACACCAGGATAAGGAGACAAATATGATTATTTTATCTTATCCTACGTTTGAGATGGACAGATTATGGTAGGATAGGATATAAAGAATATTAAAATGACAAAATTACCTTTATTATAAATTTAAATTATTTTTTTGCTTTTCAGCAAGCACACGTAAATAAAAATTTATTTTTTATTTAAAAAATATTTAAATTTATTTTACAAAAAATAAAATTGCTAAAAATATAAAAATTAATATTAAAATTACCATAAAAATCGTTATTATAGAGAGGGAGGAGAGAGAGGGGAGAGAGAAGAGTGAGAGGAGAGAGGGAGGAGAGATAGAGGAAAGAGAAATAGGGGAGAGAGAGAGAGGAGGAGGGAGAAGGAGGAGAGAGAAAGAGGGGGGAGAGAGGAGAGATAGGAGAGAGAAAGAGGGGAAGAGAGAGAGGAGAGAGAGGAAGGGAGATGATGATAGAGAAAGAGGGGGAGAGAGAGGAGAGAGAAAAGATGGGGAGAGAGAGAGGGAAGAGAGAAGAGGGGAAGAGATAGGAGAGAGAAAGAGGGGGAGAGAGAGAGGATACAGGGAGGAGAGAGAGGAGAGAGAGGAGGAGGAGGGGGAGGGAGGAGAGAGAAAGAGGGGAAGAGAGAGGAGAGAGAGGAAAGAGAGAGGAGAGAGAAAGAGGGGGAGAGAGGAGAGAGAAGAGAGAATAAATGAGGACGAAATTTTTTTATTTTATCCTATCATATCCTATCACTCCCTAACCCAGCTCCCCCCTCAGGATAAGAATTACACTAGAAGGAAATGATAGGATAAGCAACAAGATAAAGTTATCATGTCATACTGGTGCAACAAACACATGATAAGTGACAGGATAGGATAAAGTTATCATATCCTGTCTCTTATCCTGTGCACCAAATGGGCCCTTAATTATTATACACTGTTAGTGTAAAAAAGTTTTACATTATCATTCAAATCATGTGCCACCACATATAATGAATACTAAATGAAAATAAATTAGAAAGTTTATTTGCGAATTATCTTTTGAGTAGATTTATAAAAGAAATTCGCAAAAGAAATTAAACTAAGCTTGTAAAATTCGCACATAAGAATGAATTTAATTGATATATAAAGACAACGAGAATGAATTTAATTGATATACATTGTCATTGTAAAGAAATTTTACACAAATATCCAATGGTGTGCCGCCACATCATTTAATGGAATATGACATCTCATACGTTTTTAAATTCAATAAATAATGTTACAACACATCATTGGATGTCTGTATATATATTAAACTTTAAGAATACGTAGGAAAATAAAATTTCTGTTAAGTTTCTTATGAGTTTGAGTTAATAATTATCATTTTGTCAAAATCATAATAAAACCCGCTAGAAATTCTTGGAGAAAAAATTAAAAAAAAAATATAATGGAAATTTAAAAATCGTAGAAAAAATTCACAAAAAATAATAAAATTCACAAGAAATTAAAATCAAGTCATATTGCACAAAAACAATTTCTCTGTTGTGATTTTTTATGAGAATGAAATGTGTCATATTGAGCCTTAAAATTAGCCCTAAAGGCCAATGTTATGGAAAAACTATTAATTTTAAATATCATTTAATATTATATTTTAAGTAAAAACTTAATTTGGTCTTTACAATTTAAAAATGTTTATAAATGTTTTGTAATTCTCTAAAATATAAAATATATATCATATCATAATAAAAAATATATATATATATCATATCAAATGTTGTAGTTATACTACAATTTTTTTTTTCTTTTTTGATAATTTTATATTATTTGAGGACTATCAAGTTATTTTAAAAAGTGAATTTTATAGATCAAGTAGTTTTAGAACAAAATTACAAAATAAGTATTACCAAAAACCACAATAAAATCTAGTGTCAGTCTAGGGTGAAACACCTCGCGGGCGTGTCACCGGTGACACACAGGCTAGTCACCGTTAGATTTAAGTTATCTTGATTGAAGGGCTAAGATGAATTACCGATAACCTGTTGTGTGCTTTTTTTATTTATTTATCATTGGCCCCTCCATTAAATGTTATAAAATTGGTTGGTTTTTTACAAATTGCTGTGTGCACCATTATAATTCTCACTACATTGTTTCACCATTTTCCCTGTATATACCAGCAACTGAGAAAGTTTCAGTTTCTTCAATTCACAATCTTTTGTTCATACACATACGCAAAGGCCAAAATGCAAACTAACCCAACCATTACCCATACTCTCTTCTTCTCCACTCTTCTCCTCCATAATTACCCATACCCAACCATTTGCTGCTGGACCATTTTATTTGGCAGTCTTGATACTTGCCTTTTCTCCACAAGCGTGTGATTTTGTTTTGTCATTTTTAACAAGCGGAATTTAGTTTGAAGCACTGTTGCAAAGTCTGCAACAAGCGCATTTTATTTGTTTTTTTAGCCGCCATTGTTGATAATTTTTTTTGGTCGGAACAACCAATTTTTTTGTCAACAAACCATTGTTGATTTGAACGACGTTTTTCAGACTTGCAGGCAGCCATTGTTTTTTTTTGTATTTGATTAGTTAATTTAAATAATGTTAGGCAAAATTTTTAGGAGCAAGGCTGTTGACCGCTTGATGCGATAGGTTTGTTATTTTCTCTTAATTAGACACTATAGAATGCCCTTGTTTGTGGTTTGTGGGTCCTTCTCCTTCAACTGATATAATGATGCCCAAAATCTAGAGTTTAAGATAGGTCTTTGACAGCAATTTTTGTTATTAGGAGGAGAGAAACCTAAAATAATTAACAGGTAAATAAGTTTATTGTAGCAGGTCAATTAAGTTAAAATAGGGTGATCCACCGGTGACACACCCGCGAGGTGTTTCACCCTAGAAGTATCTAATGCATTTTAAAGGCTTAATTATATTTTTGGTCCCCCTATTATCATTAATCCGCGATTTTGGTCCCCTTACTTTTTTTTTCACAATTTTGGTCCCTCTAACAAATAGATTTTAAAAATATGGGACCAAGATTTTGAACTAAATCACGAATTTGGAATAATAGAGGACCAAAATTTTACACTTATAAAAATATGAAAGTATAAAATATAAATGCACATGCGAAACGTACACTAGGTCATGTGAAAATTGAAACTTTACTAATAATCAATGGAAGAGTCCGTAGGAGTTGCTTAGATGTAAGTATAACGCGTACGTTCTCGGTGAATGGACCATGCGCTTATATTAGTAACTTCCATCAAAGGAAAATTTCCCCTCAAGAAACGCAAAAAGATAAATAAATCTAGAATAATATCTGTTACTAATTTTAAAAAGATTACTATCTTACGTTATACTGTTTTATGCAGAATAGGATCCACTTGCATTTTTCTTAGTTGGACTTGGAACTTGACAGACAAAGACACAAAACAAACCAAGGTCTCAAATGGAGAGTATGATATATCCATACAATCAGATAAAAAAAGCAAAAGAAAGAGTTACCAGGGTGATTCTATTGAGTAAATAGATCATGTGTGTGTATATATATATATATATAATTTTATATGATTTACAACTAATCAATAATCTAATAAATAATTTAATTTTAATAGATATTATATTTTTAGAATATGAGTAGATATTAATTATAAAATGACATATCTTTAAATATTTAATTTTTCTAAAACTTAGTGTATATGATTATTATATTAATAATACATCATTTAAATAATTAACTTATATTCTATAAAACATTATTGAATGAGTGAATATCTAAAATTTACTCCGGTGCATCTTCACCTAATATTATCTTTTAATGTCATTTTTAATATGAATAATTATTTTATCAATTATTTTATTTAAGAAAAAGTACTACAATTCACAAATAATGAAATGTAAGATACTTTCTCTTAAAATTTATCACCCATTACATTACATTAATACTTGTTTCATCAATTTTGTTATCTTATTATTCTTAACACATGTTTAATTTTTTAGTCACTTTTCTCTATTTCTGACATGATAATAACGCACCTACGAAGAAGCCAGGTCATGATAAACTATTGTGTAAAGTCATATGACTATACGTTTTTTATATACAATTAAATTTTTGAATTTGAAGATCGGATACTCTATTTGGTAAGCTATTTTAACTAATTGAAAGGTGAAATTATTAATCGAAATCATTTAAACTGTGTTTGGTAAAGTAGTTTTTTTTTTGCAGTTACTAATTTTTCTTGAAAATGTACTTGAGGTAGTTTTTTTTCAAAAAAAAATTCTAATTTTCAGCTAATAACTTAAATTTAATTCCAAGTTTATCCCTTACTCACTGTAAGTTATTATTATTTAATAATTAATGATGTCTTTATATGCCATTTTATCATTTTCAGCTAGTTTTATCAAACACTTTCAATCAAAATAAACAACTAACTTTTAAACTTTCAATTAGTTTTTCATATAGATGTACATGCACTCTAAATATTACTCCCTCGAGTCCTTTTTATAAGACACCTCTAACTGAATTACACAGATCAAGGAAAATAGTTTAAGTGGTTAATTTTACTGGTTTTATAAAAAATAATACAACATTCCATTTTTACCCCTATTTAATATTGTTAGTATATTCTCTCACTGAATAATTGAGATTAAATTTTGCACTAAATATAATATTAATTTCCACTATCAATTGTACTGGAACACACAAATGTATATGGAGAAGTGTAAATGTTTAACTCTCTCTTGGTCAGCAATGTAACTATTTATAATACCTCGTTAATGAACAATTAGCAAAATACGTGATGGAAGAATTTAATAAGGATAAATGAGAAAAAAAAATTAAATACTTCATAAAAATTATCAAGTACCTTATAAAAAATACCGTTAATATCTCGTTAATATATTCTAAATGGTACATTATTATAAAAAAGAGGGGATGGAGTAGTAATTAAAATCATTTTACAAAGTTATTGTAATAACACCAACCAACTAAGAGCCAAAGCATTTTAAAATGAAAAAGGTTATTTGAGTAATTTTAGAAATGTAATGAACACAACACATCACCACCACCCATGTCCAAAACTCACGAGTATCATCATTCCCTATATCCCTACGCGTTCCCATGCCCTTTAATTAATTTAAAAAAATCATAAATACAACACTACCCCCCACTCTGCATCTAATATAAGGCCTCATCACTATCATAACTCAAACACATGAGCTTGAGATTCAGACACTAGAAGAATCAATCAGCCAAACAAAAAAAAATCAAAACTTTTTCAGTAGAAGAAAAGAAAAGATGAGAACAAGCAATCACTTGATTGGTCTACTTAACTTCTTAACCTTTTTGCTTTCAATTCCAATTCTGGGAGGTGGGATATGGCTGAGCAGCAGAGCAAACAACACAGATTGTCTCAAGTTTCTTCAGTGGCCGTTGATCATAATCGGTGTGAGCATCATGGTCGTCTCTTTAGCTGGTTTTGCAGGCGCGTGTTACCGCAACACGTTCCTCATGAGACTTTACCTCGTTGTCATGTTTCTCATCATTGCTGTTCTTATTGGGTTCATAATCTTCGCCTATGTGGTAACGGACAAAGGGTCAGGGCGAAGGGTAATGAACAGGGCTTATTTGGATTATTATTTGGAAGATTATTCAGGGTGGTTGGAGGAGCGTGTAGCTAGTGATAGCTACTGGGGAAAGATTAGTTCTTGTATTAGGGACTCTAAAGTCTGTGCTAGGATGGGAAGGACAATTACTGGGGTTCCTGAAACTCCAGATATGTTCTACCTCAGAAAGCTCACCCCTGTTCAGGTATGCCCCTCTTATAAATTTCCTTTCTTTTTGGCTACTTGATCTGTTCCAGTAATATCTTGAATAATCTTCATCAGTTTCTGGGTTTTTAAGCTAAAGTAATTATTTTTTAAAGGAAGGAAGGTGTTTGGGAATTGGAATTTTAGCTTAGACTGTTTTTTTTGGTGGGGGAGGGGTAGAGGTGTTTTTGTTTTAATTTGATTTTTGAATTTTGAAAGATATGAATGTGTTTTGAGGTAGTGAATGTTTCGTGTTATGTTGAAAATGGGCTCAGTTGTCAACACAGGCTGAGATTGTGGGTAGAGCTCCCGGTTTGATCCTCACTAAAAACATTCTTCGGAAAGAGGGGTGTAGAGACTTAACTGTAACTAAGCCCCGAATAGAATTACCCTGGTGATAAGGGATACTTGTGATTTACACAAAAAAGGGTTAAACTTAAGTTTAAATTTCTCAACACAATTATTTTTAGTATTAAAAATGTGAGCTTATCATATTTTAACGATAAATCAAATATATTTTTAGTATTGTAACGTGATAAATTTATATTTTCAACTTTATAAATAATTACTTTCAAAATTCAAATTTGAGTTCCATTACTTTTTAACATCAAACTAAACATATTCATTTAAATTTTACTTTAATAAATTTGATTTTAAAATTAATAATTAAAAAAGAGTGATGCATATTTATATATAAAACACATTGAATAGAAATGATAAGATCCGAGAATTTTAACCAATCAACAACTAAAAATGCTTGGATATTTTGTTGCATTAAAATTTCTTTTTCTGAAAAAGTTTTATGTTCAGTGCTTTTAAAGACAGAGTATGGGTGGGAGAGAAACAACTTGAATGAAATGAAGTGCATGTGTTTCAATTTTTCATTAAATGGTTAGATCTGAGTCTGACTGGTCCTGTAGATATCTGAGAGGAACCCTGTAGCATGTGGGGATGATGGGTTTTTACTCGTCAAGCCCCGAGAGTTATGGCTCTTTGTCCAATTGATTATAACCTATCCTAACAGAGGAGGACAAAATTAAAATTAAAAGAAGGAGAAAAAATGACATTGACGAAAATGGTAGCACAATAATATAGAGATGATAATTCATGTACGTTATTTGAAACCATGACATCACTGCTAGATACCAAACGTGTCATATTCTTATGTGTTTGCTTTGATTTTTACATATTTGTCAATAGTTTACTATCACATTAAAAAGGATGATATTGTGACCATGATATAAGATATCATGGAAATATTTTTCTTACAAGACTATTGATCAGGTTTATGACAGATAGAAAGTGATGGATTGTGGTGGGACCATATGGGCCAGTGGCCACGTTGCTTATAAGTAATGGATTATAGAATTCAATAATGCATTCATAAAACAAATTATAATATTGTTTATGTAACTTTTTAAATTTGATTTGGAAATGAGGGAATGTGTGTTTACGAGTTACATCTTGGATTAAAATAGTTTTGGTTCTTGACCCAAAGTTTTTATGCCATGATTTGAGAATTTGAAACTTACTATGAGACATAAGTTGAGGCGTTCAATGAACTTTTCTTTTCTTAATTAGTACTACCTCCATTCCAAAACTCTTGTTGTTTAAGGTTATGTGCACAGATCAAGGGAATGATTGATGTGTCTTAATTTAATACTAATTTTACTAAAATAGCCTCATTTAATATCCACTCATATCATTTAACTGCCTTGAAAATATAAAGACTTATATAATTAAGAGAGATAATGAGAGTAGGTGTTAGTTGATGTAAGTAATTAAATAAGGGCATAGTCGGAAAAATCTTAATTAATTTTTCTTGGATATCTAAAACAACAAGAGTTTTGGAATTTAGGAGTATGCTAAAACAACAATAGTTTTGGAATGGAGGGAGTAGGTATTATTTTGTTTTAATATGATTTTCTTTTTAAGAATTGTTTTTGGCCATATCTCACCGACCTTTTTCCCTCCTTGGAAATGAACCTTATTGCCGACTTAATTTGCGTATGCAGTTAGACCATTCTTGACTTTTTTTTGGGTTTATATTTGGGCTCCATTTACACCTTTATCCTTTTTTGCAGTGGCAAACAATAACATGATGTGTACATATAACCTAATAGTTGTCGTTTTCTGCTTTTTTTTCAAGCTTCCCCCATCTCACATAAGAATGTTCTGTAAGAGTTGAATGCCCTTTTCATACTTCTTTGATCCGTATGATTTATCTTTTATGCGGAATATCCTATCTCTTTTTTGTTTGCTAGTATAGTCACACTATGTATGGAGCTAGATGGACAAAATTGTAAAAGAAGTAACATTTTCTTAACCATGATTTTTACATATACCCAATTAGTAATTACTATCCAATAATGCAATTAAATTGTACATTGCATTATTAGATGTTAAATTTCTTTATTTATTCACTGGTTTAATATAAGTGAAATTTTAATTATTGTGGAATATTATTAGTAAAGATATATGAGTGGATAGCAAATAGCTAGCTTTGCATGTGGGTCAATAGATTTATGATTAAGCATGTGACTTCAAAATACTGATTGATTTCCTATGATGGTTACAACATAAGGGCTCACAGGTTTTTCCATCTTTCTGAATGACTTGACATTGTTCTTATCTTATTATATTTTCGTGTTTTGCTCTAATTGGTAGATCAAACATTCATTATTGAGTTAGATTTGTCCTTAATTTGGCCGGTGCCTAGTCCACATGTTATCCAATTTCCATGCCACAAAACAAGGCAATTTTTGACTGCATGCCATAACATTTTTCTAAGGAAAGAAAAAAATATTATAGTTTAATAGTAGCAACCAGACACTAAAGATAAAGACAAATTACATATTACATATTACATATTCATACAATTCTAGTCTCTATTTATTCAAAACATATTTAAACTTGTAACCAAAATTGACATTGATCATTTTCAGATTGTTTTAATTGGGGGTTTAAAGTTTAAACTATTGACTGAAGTAATGTTCTGTTTTTTGTATGTGTAGTCTGGATGTTGCAAGCCCCCAACAGATTGTGGCTATGTGTATCAGAATGAGACAGTGTGGAACCTTGGAGCAGGACTAATGGGAGCTAACCCTGATTGCACAAGGTGGAGCAATGACCAAGAGCAGCTTTGCTATGCTTGTGATTCTTGTAAGGCTGGTGTGTTGGCTAGTCTCAAGAAGAGTTGGAGGAAGGTCTCAGTGATCAACATTATTGTTATGATCATCCTTGTAATTCTTTACATAATTGCTTATGCAGCTTATAGGAACAACCGCAGGATTGATAATGATGAACCCTATGGTGAAGCAAGGATGACAAAGGCACAACCCAGTGCCTTTCATCTTTAGTGGCACTATTTGGATGCCAAAGGGTTTCAACAATTTGTCTTAGGATTTTGGGGCTTTTTATCTCCATGTAATTAGGTTGCTCTCATCGTTTTGTGTATCAAAGACCCGTACTATGAATTTGGTTTTAATATATTTACTTACAATGCTAGTTACCTCTGTTTTTGCTTCGAAGAAGATGCTCTTTTTGTAATTTCTTGAGATTAAGTATTGATAGATTTGTAAATTTGGAGAAATGTCTTGCATTTCATGAGTATGATATGGCTTCAACCCTTTGGTTTTGAGAGCAATGATATATAGAATCATATGATCCAAACTCTTGACATTAATTGGATTTAAAATTTAGAAAAAAAGCCGGTATTGATATTATTTAGTAGTAATTAGAAAAGAAGCGCAAATTGAAAGTTCAATTATTGGCAACATATAATGATTCTTTCTAAGGAGCTATGTTTTTTTTGGGGTTACATTCTTGTTAGAAATATACATATAAAATTATTTACGTGTTATTCATCCAACAATTTGAGTTTTTGGGATTGGTGGTTCATGATATGGTCAGGACCTTTATAGTCAAGCGTCAATCTTTATTAGTTCCGTTATTTTAATTAAAAATGTTTCATTATAGCATAAGATTGGTGAACTTGTCCATCTTAAAAGCCTTTTGTGTGAGGGGCGTGCTAGAAATATAAATATAAAGTCATTTATGTGTCATCTATCCAACATCTCAAATTTTTGGGATACTTAGTTCATGATAATTTTAAGGAGCTATTAACAATGTCAATGTTGATATTTGAATGATATTCCTTGTGAAATTAGAGAGAAAAACCAATTTTTTTTTGTTCAAGAGAACATTCATTGAAAAATTCTCAAGGGCACTTACAAAACTTAAGGATGCTAAATAGGGAAGAGGCCCAAGACCCATAATATCCAGCCAAGTCAACTCGAATTTGAGTAACCTAATTAGGGGTGTTTGTATCCAATCTAATGCAAATTGTAAAAATCAAATAAAAAACAGAAAACAAAAAAAAATCAAAAATCGCAAAAACCTAATTTTTTTATTGGATTGGATTGGTTTTCGGAACCTATGTTGAAAACCGATTAGATCCAATCCAAACTGAACTTATATATGCATATATTATTACTTATAAAATATTCATATATTTATACTTGTATAAATGTGTGTCTATATATATACATATATGAAGTTACCTATACTAATATATTTTTTATAATTTTATCATTTAATATCATGTTAATATCTCTATAAATATATCAATTTTAAATTATTTTTATATAGATTTTCATGTCTCATGTTATTCTTTTTATATAATTTTTCATTTATATTAATAAATATAAGTTCCAATAAAAAATATTGATTATTATTTCATAGTTTTATCTAATATTTGTTGTCTCTTTAAAAATCAAAAACTAATTCGACTCAACCCTATCCAATTTAAATTACATCGGATTGGATTTAAAAATAATCAAAACCGATCGAATGATGAAATGAAAAACTCACAATGATTGGATCAATTTGTTTTCTTTACTTTAAAACCAATCAAAACTGAATCACGAACACTCTTAAACCTCACTATGCAACCCGTTTCAACCTGATCGCGCGGACAAGTTCACGAAGATCACATCTGTACAAATCATATGAACAAGGGATGTTCATATCCAATCCAAACCGCAAACCTAACCGAAAAACTGATAACTGAATAAAACCGAAAATCGAAAAAACCGTTTTTTTTATTGGATTGGATTGATTTTCGGATTCTATGTTGAAAACCAATCCAATCAAATCCAAACTGAACTTATTTACACATATATTATTTTACTTATAAAATAATCATATAGTTATACTTATATACATGTATATTTATGAAATTACTTACATTTATATATTTTTTATAGTTTTATTATCTAATATCATGTTAATTTCTCTAGAAATATATTTCTAAACTAGTTTTAAATTGGTTTTCATGTTTCATGTTATTATTTTTATATAATTTTATATTTATATATATTAAATATAACTTCCAATAAAAAATATCCCCGCGAACGAGTTCATGAAGAGCACATCTATACAAATCGTATCAACTATCAACAACACACCAAGTCAAATTCATAGCGAGACTACTACGAGGCCTATGTGTCACCAAGTCCACATGACAGCCCTATAAATTACGGTAATAACAAAGGGGCATGTATGCATTTACTACCTCGTAATTACTACAACCTTACTTGGACTCGGACTGACTTGAGCACCAAAGTATTCCTTGTAAGTACACCCAGTTTGACTCAATATATTGAGATCAGTCAGAAATAGAGAGGTCCAAACCCGAGTCGACTTCATCCAGTTCAACTTACGAACAACTCTCATTTGTCGATTCTGTTATTTAGGGTATACTTTAAGGAAATGGCTTTCTTTATAAATTAAGATTCCTATGATATTCATAAATTTAGTTTATCATAATAAATTTTCGTATAATTTTCATAACTATCGTTGAATTTAGTGAGATCCATTATTTTTCTCTTTCCATCTAATTACTCCCTCCATTTCTTTTTATCTGTCGTTTTAGGGTATAAAATTTATTTCTAAATAAGTGTCATTTCTAGATATCAAGACAATAATAAATCCTACTTTTTCACTCATATCCCTTCTCTAATTTGATTTTTTTATTTTAAATATTTATTATTAATGAATGTTTTTAAAAGTTTCACAAACACCACCACCAAAACTTTTAAATGTTTTTAAAGTTCCAAGCTACCTATCATAAATCGATGCCGAACTATTTATGTTTCCAAAAAAAAATTCTGATGTGAGGTAAACAATAGTGCCTAGCGGTGTCCGTCTCAATCCTACTTCCACTCCTGACTCTACTTGATTAAAAAGGGTAATGCAGTGCAGTTTTGGAAAAGAAAAAATATTATACTCCTACTTAGTTTTAAACTATAGATTTATCTTATAGGATAACTCCTCGTTTTTTTTTATGAAAAATCCAAAACGTATTTCATACATAATTTAATATTGTACAATTTAGCTTACATTTTCTTAAGTTAGCATATAGTAACGTCTAGCATATAGTAGCGCGTGGGTGTCATACCGGTATGACACACCCTTTGAGTCACTAGATATAATATTATTATAATCAATGGTTCAGATTGAGTATATGTAACCTGCTAAACCGATTAATGGTTATTTTGCTAATTGGTCCTTTCTTCTTTCTTAAACCCCCTCTTTCTCTCTCCTCCCCTCTCTCCTCTCCCGCTTTCTCTCTCCCCCTCTTTCTCTCTCATCCCTCTCTCTCCTATCTCCCTCCTCTCTCTCCTCCCTCTCTCTCTCTCCTATCTCTTTCCTCTCACTTCCCCTCTCTCCTCTCTCTCCTCTCTACCCCTCTTTCTCTCCCCTCTCTCATCCCTTTCTCTCCTCCCCCTCTCCTCTCTCTCTCCTTTTTCTCTCCCCCCTCTCTTGCTCCCCTCTGTCTCCTCTCTCGTTCCTCTCTCCCCCTCTTTCTCTCTCCTCCCTTCCTCTCTTTCCTCTCTCTCTTCTCTTTCCTCTCACATTTAACTATATAATAAATTAAAAATTAAAAATTAACTATTTCATCATTATAAAATGACAATTATTCAAAAAATACTATATTAATCATATTGTGACCTGAGAGGATCCGCGTGGTGAATTTCCATGATTTTTTGAAGGGTTTTTTAATTACTGTGAATTAAATAGCTAAACACAAAGGGAAATAATTAAAAATAGCAAATGATAGTAAAAAATTACGAAATTTGGTTTTTTATGGCTCCTGACCATTAGAATCCATGTGGAGAGTTTTCTTGACGAAAGTCAAAAGTGCGATTTTCGGCCTTGTGAGTGTGAGACACGAACCCTAAACCAAAGTACTAAGTTTTGGGAGAGGCCTCATGCATGCATACATGTCGTTTGATTTTTTATTTGAAATTTTGCATTCAGTATAAGTGACATGAGAGGACCTGCGTGGTGAATTCTCATGATTTTTTGAAGGGTTTTGTAATTTATGTGAATTAAATAGCTAAAAACAAGGGGAAATAGTTAAAAATAGCAAATGATAGTAAAAAATTACAAAATTTGGTTTTTTAGGGGGAGAGAGGAAAGAAAGAGGAGACAAAGAGCGAGAGGGGGAGAAGAGAGAAAGAGGGGGGGATAGAGGAAAGAGAGGAGAGAGGGGAGCAAGAGAGATAGGAGGAGAGAAAGAGGGGAGAGAAAGAGGAAAGAGGAGAGGGGAGAGGGAGAGGGAGATGGGAGAGAAGGGAGAGAGGAGAGAGAAAGAGGGGGAGAGAGAGAGAGGAAAGGATAGGAGGAGAGGAAGAGATGGGAGAGAGAAAGAGGAGGAAGAGATAAGAGAGAGAGAAAGAGGGGGAGAGAGAGGAGAGGGAGGGAGGAGAGAGAGAAGGGAGAAGAGGGAGAGGGAGGAGAGGAAGAGATGGGTGAGAGAAAGAGGGGGAGAGAGGAGAGAGAGGGGAGGGGAGAGGGGAGAGAGGAGGAAAGAGATAGGAGAGAGAGGAGGAGAGAGAAAGGGGGGCGAGAGAGAGAGGGAGGGAAGATAGAGGAAAGAGACATGAGAGAGAAATGTATGACATGCTAGGCCCTCAAACTGCAATTGTTTAAATTTTATTTTTATCAGGTAACATGACCTGCTATCCCAGGTCACAAATAGTGTCATACCGATATGACACCCACACGCTGCTCATCCTAGATTGACCCAGTAAGTATATAGTATAAGAAATGCATTTCAATGTTTCATACAATTCATATAAAAAAATTGATGAACTAAAGTTATGTGAATTAAAATATTAAATTGAAATAAGTAAAGATTAGTCATTTGTGTTTTGTCTTTTTTTTTTAAAAAAAAGAATATAAGTTTGTGAGAAATATTTATAAGCAAATTGAAACTGTCCGTGTTCTTTGAAAAAATTTGCTGGGAAGCTCACAATCTTTCAAATTGAACCTTTCAGATCTTTTAAAAAATTTGGTGGTATCCTTGAAAAATTTTCAGATTGAAATGAAAAGTTTAATTGCAGATTACTAAAATGGCTGAGAGATATTTATTTCATTGAAAAAAGAGACATGTTACTAAATGTATTAATGAGAGAAAGAGAAAGAGTATATTTGTAAAATAATCCTCTAACAAGACATAGTTATTGCATTCCTTAATCCCTGTGCAAAAACCTTAAACGACAGATAAAAAAAAACGGAAGGAGTACTATATTGTCTCATCATTTTTCTACTAATTAATTACTCAATTATCTCCATTGACGAGGATATTTTTATCAAAAAATAATTAATGCATAAGATAATTTAAAAAAATTCTTACAAAAATGACAAAAATCAACTCTCCTAGAGGTCCTTATAGTTAGGACCGGAGTGGGTATTTTATAGACGTCATTGAGCGCATGAATCAACTAATTACTAGTTGTTTTAGCTTAAGTAGTTGCCTCTAATTTGAGACCTAAATATGTGGTTGTGAAATTATCTCCACCAAAGATACATGTAGTTCCGTACCAATAAAATGTATTTTTAGACAAAATTAGTTTAAATAAAAATTCTTTTTGAGTCTTATGAATTTTTACTTAGGATAAACCACACAAGAGTTGTAAACATGACTTAATGAAATATTGTCAATCACCAAAACTAAAAACATGTGATTTTTTTTTTTAAAAATAGAGGACAAAAAAAAAGAAGGTACAAAACTAAATTTCATTATTTTTTAGAGATAAAAAATCATTAAACTATTAAAATAAATAATGTAGAATTAACCTAAATAATACAAAAGTATTTTTTTACTATTTTTTAGGAACATGTTTTATATTAGGAAAAAACTAACGAGTGTCCCCGGCACTGGTTAAAAATAAAAAATAGAAAGTTTTTATTGGAGTGTGTAACATTTAATGTTAGAGATGCAATTAATGTCATGATTTTCAATAATTAAAAACTTTCTATATATGCATTCTTAACCAGTGCATCCGAAGACACTCGTTGGCGGAATCGTTTAGATTATACTATTTATTTTACTTATTACAATATTTGTTTTAATTTTTAATAAAATATTTTCTTTAAAAATTAATAAAAAATGAGGGGTTAAAAAAGGAACTTTACTAAAATATTAAGAAAAAAATGGAATTAAAAAAGGTTACAAGCTAAACTTATTTATGAAACACTATTATTTCAATCAAACATTATAAAGTAGTAAAATAAACAACAATTTTGAGGATCGTTGAATTTTTAAATCTTTTAAATAAAAAAGTAGGATCATCCAATTTCAAGGCCAAGTCACATATGCTCCAACAACCTAAAAGGCAATTAATGTTAAAAACTTGAAAGTTGGAATTTCTATAGAAATCGCACCATGCAATAGTATCAATGATAGCCAAATTTATTGAAGTCTATTGAATTTACACACCTAATCCAATGATAGGACACTCTTTAGCATAATTTAAGGATTAAGCAAATCAAGAATATCTATTTTATAGAAAAGATTTCCCATTTCAAGTAACATGATGTTAGTACTATTTTATTTTGGTCGGCCACTTACATTTTGTTTAGGGGCTCCTTTCTGTCAACTAAATCGATCCCAATACCCGAAACATTAACTTAATGGGTCAAAATACATGACACAGGCCTTTACTTTTGGCACCGCGGTTTTTCCTATTCCCACTCCATCATTTTTATCTTCCCAAACTACCCCTGTCCTTTTCCCAGCCACCCCTTCCCCTTCCCCTTCTTTATTTCAGCTGCCATTTCAACATGCTGCTGGAGTAGCCCTTCCAAATTGGACTTATGCACTTTGATAATTAAGTAACAACTCACTTAATAAAATCAACTGAACTTTCGGTTCCAAATTCAAACTCGTCTTCCAAGACAATGGCGATAAACGGTTTCAACATGAACAAAACCATTGAATTAAGGTAGATTTATGGAGGAGCAGAAGATTACCAGGATATTCATGTACTAATCGTACAAAGCATGTATGAATTTGGGTAGATAAAGCATGACCCACCCCTCTGTCTCCATTCCCAGCACAGCGCCCCCTTCCCACCTTACGGACATGGTTGTCAGTGAGATATATTTTTTTATAAAAAATGGCTTACGGACAAGACTGTACGGAATGGTTCCCGAACACCCTTGTCGGTAAACCCATTTCCGGACACTCTTGTCCGTAACCAATTAACTAAAGGGCTGATTTGGATTTTATAAATTTTTAAAAAAATATGGGGGGTGGGAATAGCAAAAAACATTGTGCAAAAGTAAAGGCCAATATATAATCCAAATGTAAACAAGAAAGCCAAAAAGAAAAAAAAAACACACACCCATATAGCCCAATCTACATGTATAAAGGTGCTAATGAAGCTACTTCATTTTGACAAAAAAAAAGCTACTTCATGACAAAAAAAAAAGTAGACAGTAGTTGTAAAGTAACTATTATATTGAATGAAAAAAAAGAGTACATTTGCAAAAAATTGGATAATTATAGTGAGAGAACATTTGCAGACAGCTTCTTTCTCTATCACATGGCTGGGTGATATATACTAGAAGTAAGCATATGTGTTCCCTCTTTGTATGTGATACTTTTAATTCATTCTCCTTTAGTCTTTTTAACTGCCAAAACTTATCAATTCTTGAATTTTTTTATGTAAAAGATGAATTATTAGACAGTTAGTTTTAGATGGTGCATCTATCATAATTTGAGCATAAGTTGGCTTTATGTAGGTTTATGTGTAAATACCTAAAATACTTATAACAAGAAACCAAAATTGCATGTTTGTAAGATTTACTACCTTGAGTTATATCCGTTATTATTTTTCTCTAAAATGGAAACTTTAGAACTAAAAAACAATTTTCTATTATGTTTAGTAATTCTGGATTGCCCTCCTTCATCAAGCATGCACCCATATGGCCATATCTTTAACATCATTGCTTTTTTTACAATACTTGTAACTGATTATTGTGAGAATGGAGATATGAAAGGTCTGCAGTTTATGTCCTGACTTCTGATAAAAATCACTTGTACTTTTATGCACAAAATTGTTATGCAATATCTTTCCAACTACTTTATAATCATTTCTAGTCTAAAATCTTGTGACTCAAATTGGATGCTGCTGCTTTGGTACAAAGTTGATATACCTTATACATCCCTGGTAAGTAAGGCCATTTCATCGTATGAGTAATCTAATAGCAAGAAAAGGAATTCAGTTCCGTTAGCTATTCAATCATTAGATAGATTGTACTTCACTGTATATCTTACATGGAAGCATAAGAATGAGAGGGGAACTTTACTTTAAAATTTGGCTCTACATCAATTGCTGCTGTATTTGCCTCTTCTTAACTTGTTATTTGAGCTTTTCAGGCCACATTATCTTCTGTAATATTTTAATTGCTGGGGTTTAAACATATAAAAACTGTGCAAATTTATTTGAGTTTGTGAGACAGCACTTGAATAACTTACTATTTGCTGCATGGAGTAAATGAAGTGGGGGCAAGCTCTCTTGCAGTGGAGAGATTGCTTTTCCATTTATATTTATAAAATTCATAATCACTTCTCATATTAACCCAACTTTTTATTGAAATTAGGCACTGGGTTGCTCTTCCAAACCTATAGGAGTGCATAACATGCTCCAAAATCAGTTTTTATTAACATACGCATTTGTCAAGCCAATCCGTCTTTAAGCCAGTCTCGATAAATTTCCATACAAATTGGTAATTGTATTTTTGTTTCTGAAAAATAAAAAAGTCATTTAATTTAGTTGTTTTTAAGAATTAAATTGACGTTAAAAAAAATTTTTTAATGACTAAATTGATTGTCTTTCCATCTTTCAAGAACTAATATAGCTTACTTTAAATCTTTCAAGGTCAAAATGAGGGTTTAGTCATTATTTATCTCAATTAAAAAGCTTCCATAAGCTAGATGCTAATCCAAACTAGGTTTTTAGTTGTTACACACAATAGTCACACTAATGCAGAAATGCAGACAAAAGATTTCAGTTGGTATTGTGTACCTAATAAAATTAAAATGAACTTGATTTTTTTTTGTTTAACCACATGTATCCTCCACGGGAGGCAATCCTATTCGAGCCAGAACATCCACATCATGGTGGGGCTAGCTCTCCCAGCGGAGAAGACTTGAACCCGAGACCTTGCTCAAGGGGAAACAAGCATGTATCACTTGAACCAACCCCGTTGGTAAATGAACCTGATTTTATATTTGATAAGCTTGTTCGTATTTGTTTTTGTAAAATTGAAAGAATTATTTATCTTTCTTTCCCTTAATGGGTGAGAAAATTAGCAATGAAGTTATAAGTAAATGTTATGCTCAATGGTCAAAATGCTGTGAATGAGGAGAATACTTGTATAAACCGATCAACAACAATTATCACTTTATATCAAATTAAACTAAATAATCATATAAAACTTTGTGCTACTGGATAATCTGTCTGTTAAACACAAAGTACATGTTTGATTTTCTTTAAATAAGGTCTTGTGAATGGAAAAAATCTTTACTGGGAGAGCTAACCCTCCCACGGCTCGAGCAAGATTGTCTTCCATTACACCAAAAAAAGATAATCTGTCTGATATTGATTCGTTTAGTCAACGAAACTTGTGTAGACTGGCTTTACAAAAGCCTTTTGCGTGGCTGAGATTAGATCCGTTTGCTGCAAATTGCTGAATTCAAGACAAATGTGGTTCTTCAACAGGATTTTCTGTTTTTAGCAAACATTGATGACTTTGGACTTGAGGTCATTAAGATTTTTGTCTTGGCCTTGAACGTTGGTTAAACTTTAGCAAGGTTGATTTCTCTACGGAATGGGATACAGATAGATATCTGGATGCAAAAACAAATTTAGTGATTCATTTCCAAATGAAAAAAAAAAAAAGAATTGCATTAAAAATCTAATCAACTAGTCCAGATTCATCTCATTTAGGATCTTAAACTTTGGTTCCCATGACCCTGCCAACATCACTCACTAGAAACAACTTTGGTCCACGCACTAGCACGGGTTGGCATTTAATAATGGAAAATCCATGTTTCGCGGAATTAATTTTAAATCATTTTCGTTCAACGTGTTTAGTAGCATCACTCATTTTGACCATTGATTTCTAAAATTAATTCTAGTCAACCGTAAACTAAACGGACACTGTTCGCTCAAATGCTCCACACCTTCATATGTGTTAAACTTCCAAACAGTTATTTTGGGGAGGCAATTTGTACAAGTGCATGCTACATTGGCATTCAGGTATAAGTCTTGGTTCGTTATTATACTCCCTCCGGTCCTAATTATAAGAACCTTTTAACTACTTCACACGAATTAAGGAAGTTGGTTAATTTAGTTGATTGCAATAAATTTGTCATGAATGTGTATCATATTTACTAAACTATCCTTGAATTTATTGAGACCTATTATCTTTCTCTTTCTATTTAACTACTCAATTGTGTCATACTCTCTCTACTAATTAATTATTCACCTACCTCCACTAGTGGGGTATTTTTGTCAAATAATAATTAATGCATGGGACAATCTAAAAAAGTTGTTATAAAAAGGACCAAGCCCACCTTAAAAAAAGTTCTTATAAATAGGACCGGAGTGAGTACAATTTTTTTTAGACAACAGTGACAGAGTCCCCTGTCTCTTACCCTGTATATGTTTGGATGGGAGGAAAGAAAATTAGAGGGAAGAAATTCTTGGCATTTGAAATGATGAATTAATTTATGAAGAAATGGTCCATCTTCTTAACACAAGTACTATGATGGCATTCGGAAAATATTTCTCCTTAGTCGTTACATGAGTATGATGGATATGGAGCGTCTCATAGAAAATATGGGTACATAGGGACTCCTCAATGACACCAAGTTGACTCAACCTTCATCAACGTGAAAAAGAGGGCAATGAAGAATGCTAAAAAAAAAAGAAAAAAAAACTCATGGATTTAGCTACAATTACAAATAATGTGAGATGGATGTTTAATTTAATAAAAACACTGGACCATAATGCAGTTGAGTATCAAGAATATGATTATAGATTGAACATGTTTATTTGAAAATGGAGGGGGAAATTAAAATTGATGCATGAAAGCGTGCTCTGGGACAGATTAGTAATAAGTTGTGGTCCTTCCAAGTCCCAACTAAGGTTAATTATTTATTACATGAATGGTACTCCTTTAGGAGGAACAGAGGAAAGTCCTTTATGGCAATATTATATGACTTTGTTGTTTCAAATTTCTGTGGCAAGCCTCAGCTAGCTTTTGAACCATACATTCGTCAACGATTCCACCCAAATGTTTAGCATATATATATATATATACATGGTTATAGTAACTGATCTGAAAGAACTCTCAGCGGTCTTAGTGCGGAACTGATACTAATTTGGAACCGCATGTCCTGCTTCTAGTTCTAGCCTTAACCGTGTGGACCTAACCTCGTATTTCTAGATCATTATGAATTTGGAAGCAAATGTTTTATTTTGCTCATTCTAAAGTGACAACTTGCAACCATTATAGATAATATGAGCTAGGAAGTAGGAACTATGAATACTGACATATATTGGGATCCAACACCAACACGTGAATATAGCAAATTATAATAATTATGGATACGACTATAAACTTAAGATAACAGAATAAAATTAGAATTACTATATATAACTTCTATATTGAAGTGCAAATTTTGAATTAGGATAAAGAAATTGGATTTGGCTTGTGTAAAATTTAGCATACAACCATTTCCTGCCAAATGGAAAAGATGAAAAATAATTGGAGATGTTAGACGAATTAGTTAACAGGCACGTGAATGTGAAGTGGAGCTTATCAAGTTTGGATGGAAAGTAAAAGTAGAGCTGCTAAAATTAAAAAAAAAAAAACAGTGAAGTTGAGAAACCATTGAAGTAATCAAGCAATCAAGGAATAAAAAATGAGTGTGTGAGAAAAATACACCAGGTATGTTTTTGGGTATCAACTCTAGTATTCCTTAATACTATAAGTTGTAGTATATGAATAAGAGTGAGTCTCATAGTAAAACACTATATTTGTATCTCTTATATAAAAGAGTGTGGTAAGGATATTGTAATTATCCTTAAACATAATGAAATATTTTTTGGACTGATTTTTCTCTTGGGAGGGCTTTCCACGTAAAATATCTGATATTACTTTTTTTACCATTTACATCTCTTCTAATTGTTGTGCTACTCTAGTGGTAGATCTAGCTCTAATAGATCTACTTCGATGTTTGTTACTATATTTAATTTACATCGTAAATCATCCCCGAGTCTAACATAAAATGCATGGTGCAATAAAGGATAAAGTGCAAAAATAACTATTGATTTTTTAATTAATGGTTAAGATTATGATAAGATACGTGTACATGTATAATAAATTATGAAATTTCTAAAATCTCAATAATTAATTTTTCAAGTAGAGATTATAATTTCACACTTTAGAGGAGTTTAATCCCAAAAATATAAATGTTTACTAGTCAATCAATAATAGTTATTATAAATACAATAAAATAGTATCACCATTGGTACACAAGTTTCTTTGAACGAACTTTTTTATTCAAATGAAGGAAGCAAAGGGGGAGTGAAAATAGCTTTCCTTCCATTGTTTGTGGAAGAAAAATAAAACTAATTTTCTACTATTTTTTTCAGAAGGAGAAAGAAAGAAAACAAAGGAGAACTAATATGATTTAAATTGATGTAAAAAAGTTCCAAAATTAAGACTTGTAGTCTGATAATACAAGATTGTTAGGGTCTAGGGATATAATATATATATAAAGACAATTTTGAGATTAAAAAAATAATAAAAGATACTGGGTAAAATAACTCTTTAGTCCTTCTAAAATATTTGAGTTTTGATTTTCGTCCCTGAATTTTTTTTTATTTCATTCTTATAAAATATTTAAGTTATTTTTTGGTCCTTGCTATTGATCCTACTGTTAATTACAGATGTGTTGAACGCTCATTACAGTCGACAATCATATGCTCAATAGCCTGACATATTATATAACAATGTTATTCTTCATAAACTCATTCCTAGAGTCAAAATCCATGCCCAATTTGAATTGAAATTCTTTGCACATTTTCTCCTTATATCTCACATAGAATCTCTGAATGAGTTTAAAAAGACTAAAATTATTCGATAATGTGTTAGGGTACTTGACATAAGATTGTTGACTATGATAGGTGTTAGAGACATCCACATTTAACATAAGAATCAATAGCAGAGACTAAAAAAATAACTTCAGGATAGAATAAAAAAATTCCAAAGACAAAAATCAAAATTTAGGTATTTTATATGAACTAAAAAATTATTTTTACCAGAGATATTTTAAATAACATATATAATTCATATATAAATTATAAGTCATTTTTTCTTCCTATTAAATCCTCTCATTTTTTGAAGGGAGGAAGGGGAGGGATATTTAACTCCTTATTTTCCTTTCCTTTCCCTCCAATATTTCTCTAGAATCAATAAACATCCAAAGGTCAAAGAGAAGTATTCAACACTACATATACATTTCCGAACAACAACATAGTTAGGGATGACAATTGAGCCCAAGCCCTATGGGTACCCATAATAGGCAGGGTAAAAACCCATAAAGCGGATATGAGCGCGGGTACGGGTAAGAGCCCACATTTTTTCATGGGGACGGGCGCGAGTACGGGTACTTTGATGCCCAGTCCGCCCCATACCCGCACTCATATATAATTATTTAATAAAAAATACCATATATAATTATATATAGGGATATATTAATTTCATTAAAATATCTAATATATGTATACATATTTTTAAAATTGATATATATATAATACATTACAAATTAAAAATATATTTTTATAACTATCTATTTGTGTTTTTTTTTACTTTATAATATATGACTAGTTTGTGTTAATAATCATTTTTTATAGATCTTGAAGAATTCTAACACATGATATCCAAGTTTATAAAATAGTGTGATGTGAAAGTATATTGTAATATTTAATAAAAAATTTGAACTTTAGATCATTTGTTGTGTTTTAGAACATTAACATATTGTGTTTCAATGTAATTAAATTGTTGTATCATTGATATTTAAAAGAGTAAATTACTTTAACCTCCCCTCTATTTTAAAAACCTACACAAAACCCCCTCTATCTTGAAAACCTACACAAAATCCCAATTAATATAATTTTTTATTATTTATTAAAAATATTTTTTAAAAAACCCAACATTACCCTCAAGACACCCCTTCCTTTTTAATTGAATTATCAGAACTGATAAATGCAATAAAACCCCAACGTGAAAATCTCAATCTTTCTCGCGCAAAATTCATTCTTCTCGTTCTCTTTCTTTCTCGTTACCCTAACATTTATTATTTTACATATCAAGTTTTTTTTTTTTATATAATTTGTGAAGTTTTTTTTTTTATTAAGATCTATCTTAGTAAAATTATTTTTTAATGTAATAATACTTCATAAATTAATCTTAATAAATTATTTTGGTTCATTTTATTAGTTTATGAGTTTTTAATTAAATTTTCAACATGAAAAGTTTTAAAATAAATTTCTTATTTTGTTGATATGAAACTATGATTTTTATCATTCAAAATAATGTCATTTGAAAAAAATTATATGATGTTATTTTTTTGCGTTTTCTTTTATTCACCGACTCAAAAAAAAAAAAGAAAAATATATTTATAAAATATAAGGAGTTTGTGTAAAGCTTAAAAATTGAGGGAATTTTATGTATTAAAGAAAAATCCATAGTTAGTAAAGGTATTTTGGTGAATTTAATATAAAAGATAATTATTGACTGTTGACTAAAATTTCTATTAAATATATAATAAAAAATTGGGTTTAAGTGTAATGTACTTTTAAAATTGGAGGAGTTTTGTATAGGTTTTCAAAATAGAAGGGGTTTTGTGTTAGAAGTGCAAAATAAAGGGTAGGTGGGAGTAATTTACTCTATTTAAAAATTATGTTTTGACGATCTTTGAGTAACTTTTACAATTGAGATATAGTTTTTTCTTAAATTAATATTTTTAGTAAGTTGTTAATTTATTACTTAATAAAAGTGCGAGTAACGGGCGTGAGTACGAGCATATAGGTGTCCAACGGGTATGGGGACGGAAACTAAATTAAGTTACTACCCACGCGGGTATGGTTTTTTTTTTAAAATGCGGGTACAAGGACGGACGCTGTGATACCCTGTCCAACGGGTACCCATTGTTATCCCTTCCATATCAAGTATTTTGATTTTTGAAGTGCTAATATATATTCTTCTACAGCTTCTTAATTACTACTATGAAAATGATAGTTTTGAACATGCATCCTGGACAATATGCAAAAATAATTAGTAAACAACGTGTATTATACTTGTAAAATTAATTATATTTCCTTATTCACCAGCCTCAAAATATATGTTATTCACTGGTTAATTGTATGTTATTAATATAGTTAGAAAATGATGTCCCTAGGAATTATATATGTGTATATATATAGCATAATTAATTGTTCTTGAATTTATATATAGATCATGATCCTCGCACACCAATACGGTGCACAGTTTCAGGCGTGTGTCAAATAGTCAATAATTAATGTAATCAACTAAGGCTTTGGAAGTTTCGGTCAAGTCCAGAGAATGCTTATAAGTTATAATCATGGTCCTCTTCGCACAACACCCCACAAAGCTAAGTGCCCTGTGCTTCACGACTCAAGTTTTTTTCACTCATGTGTTTGATCAAAGACCAATCTAAAGGACTCTGGACTTTTCATTTATTAAGCGTGCGGAACGCAGACCAACTTTATTTCATTGTTGAATATGCTAATAATGAGCAAGAAAGGATCGATTAGGATAAAATATATGACTCGAAATATATACCAAAAGGTACGTACCGGTGCCGTATATCATTAATGAAGCACATAACAAGTTTAGTATACATGGACACATGTTCAAATGTTATGTGTAGTACGACCGATCAACATGATTAATTTCTAGACATTCCTTGCATGCCATGGCAGAACAAGTGATGATGATGACGAAAGCTAGGACCCCTCCCTTCAAGTTTCTAAGTGGAACTTGAAATTTTGACTGGCTATGACACATTTCATTTATAACATTTTTGAATTTTGTTATGATATTTTGCTCTAGTTGGCTAACTTAATTATCATATGTGACCAATTTGAGACATGATAGGAAGTCATGCTGCAAGTAGAAGAATACATCTCTATCTCACTTTCTTCAATTGGAGAACCAAATTGAATGACCCCTAATCCTAATGGTCTTATCTTCTCTCACATTAGAGATATTGTATATATCTTTGCAGCTTGCTATGAAAAATTACCAAATTGCTTTGTGTCTACATTAGCTACTACTTAACTAATAATATGAACATGTTATATTTTAAGTGGAAAGAGAAAAAAAAAAATGACTTGGTTATAGTGGGAGTAAACCGTAAAGTGGAGTTTGTCTAATGTTCTTCTTTTCTTAAGGTCCACACGCTAAAGACTCTTATAGTGCAAATGGAGAAGAAAAATGTACTTATAAATTACAAAGGTCCAACTGCTTCCACCGCAAAGTTGAAACTTGGATTAAATTTTTCCAAGCCGTGGAAAACTTAATCCCTTGAAGATAAGCTAGAAACCCACATTTTTCAAATAATACTACTACCTGTTTAAGAACTTCAAATCTTATAATGTATTAAAATTCACAATATTCTAGAATAGAATATTGGAGATTTATAATATATTAAATGTTCCAATGGTTATATTGCAACTCAAGACTTTGATTACTGAGATCCCCTTTTCTTATGTCCAACGAGCTGAACAACCTTTCACCAACCTTGCCCCACCTTGTGGCCAATTAACACTCTAGCACACACATATATGCATATATTCTGCATAGTTACAGAGCCTAATTAGATGTTTGCTAGTTACAGAGTCACTGTGAATAAATAGCAGAGTCTTTCAGTAGTAGTTAAGGGAGTAGACAGAAATATTAATATAGACTTGTCTTTGTCTTGGTAGCAACGTATAACTATACCTTAATATATAATTCATTTGGACCAAATTGATGTTGGCCTGGCTACATTACCCGGAACCAGGAACATTGGACTCAGTAAAATTAATATTATTATTATGTATATGAATATGAGGACAAGATAACATTTCAGTTCCATCATAGGGTGTGTTTGTGAGAGTAATTAAGAGGCAAAGACAGTTTAGTCTATACATTTCTTGAATTGATTCAGCAAATGACCGGCTAAACCAAAGATTTTTCAAATGGAGAGATAGAAAATATGTTTATTTTTGCTTTGTCCTCTAAGGCTGCTTAATTGTGTTGTCTATTCGATTTGATTTAAGGGTAAGAGGAAAATATCGAAAACAAACAAATGGAGAAGAGTAATGTCACAATGTCTAATGGATGTATATACCTTGCTTGTTGTATACGTAAAATAATTTTTGAACTATGAATTTTAGTGTTAGAAGTTTAAATGTGAATTTGAAGTCCTTTGATTGGGATTTGAGATGAATTACACAAAGTAGGCGCTTTTAGCCAAAAACCACATTTAAAACATGGTTTTGAGGTAAACTAAACATATCAAAAGATAAAATAAGAAAACAGAGTGTGTGTTTGATTGAAAGGAGCGTTGGTCCAGATACACATTTGTAACGTGATTTGTCAAACATAGTACCACTTACTCTTGTGTTGTGTTGGTGTGTGTTTGGTTTACTTTAGAACCATGTTACTGATAGTATATAATTAAACGTGGATACATTGTAAACCAAACACTGTAAATTACTGTAAGACATGCATTTTGGGTTTTCTGAGTTGAAATTATGCTGTAAGAGTCCAACAAAGCTGGAGAATGAAGAGGACACGTTTCTCATACATTGTTATTTTTTTTACCTAGCTAGCGTGGGGAAGGAACTTTCCACTCTAGGAGGCAAATTAGGCAAACAAAAAAGATTTTCCTGGAAAATGCAAAAACTGTTTGTATATGGAAAAATTACTTGTGGTGAATATTATTAACTTTGTTTTTTTTTGAAATTGGTCATTGAAGTAGAAAGGGGAAAAGGACCGAGTGAGAATGTGGTGTTGGAAACGGTTTTCAAAGTTGAAGAGTTTGAGTTTTCATACAATAAGCCAAATCCATGACACCTAACGAAGAAGTGGGAAACCGCGAGCAGCCACGTTGGTTAACGAATTTCAACGCTGACATCACTTCACAATGTGATGACGCTTTTGTTTAGTTTCTCCTTCCTTTATAAAACCCCAAGCTTTGCCTTCCAAATGATAACAAAACAATTAGCTTCTCTTCCCATTTCCTAAAATACACAAAGAAACAGATAGAAAAACCAAAAGTGAAAGAATCAAGAATTGAGAAACATGGAAAGCAGTGGCAGTGACACATACACCCCTACTTCCTCTGCCCCACTTTCTCAATCTCCAACTTCCTCATCCTCCTCACCACCTCCTCCTCCTCAAGTTGTCATGAGCCCTTGTGCTGCATGCAAGATTTTGAGGAGAAGATGTGCTGAAAAATGTGTCTTGGCACCTTATTTTCCTCCCACTGAACCTGCCAAGTTTACCATTGCTCACAGAGTCTTTGGTGCCAGCAACATCATCAAGTTCTTACAGGTAGTTACAGCCTACAGGGCTTGCCATTATAAACCCTTCAAAATCTTAATTCAATTACTTTTTTCCCCTTGTCTCAATTTTAGTTCTATATAAGCCAAACTACATTTCACATAATTGATGAAATCACAATTGAAAGACTTACCATCCTTTCTAAATATGTTTTCTGATATTTAAGTGAAAATTAGCATCTGTTTTTTGAATTAGCGGTCACATAATTTATTCAATGTGTTTTTAAAAATGTGTATCACTTATTTTAACAATTGATTTTATAAAAATCAATTCTACTCAAGACGAAAAATCAAGAACAGAACATGTCCTAAGATATTATACATATATCTTTATATATTATTACTAATTTTTGCACTTCTTTATTATTGATTTATTAGATTACAGAGTTGAATGATGACAGATGTAAAAACATCCTATACAGAAATGGGAAATCTCTCCATTATTGAGCTGTAGCACCCATCTCAGAAATGGGGAGGGACAAATATACCTATAAGACTAGTCTGCAAAGAACAAAAGTGCCTAATTTTAATGCTACCCTTGAAACTTAGACAGTGACAAATAATTTACACACCACTCTTAACAGTGAAACTTGAAAAGTAAACATATTTGTGGAGACACAAATGGTGGTAGCGCCTAATAATCATGTGATGCTCCTGTCCTTTTATTACCTTTTGGTCCATACTTGGCGTCATAATGCCTCAAATTAATGCATTTTCATTTTCAACCACCTAATTTTAACGAATACCT
Source organism: Sesbania bispinosa (assembly GCA_026901365.1). NCBI lineage: Eukaryota > Viridiplantae > Streptophyta > Magnoliopsida > Fabales > Fabaceae > Sesbania > Sesbania bispinosa. The sequence goes on from QLOH01000089.1 coordinate 299,623, forward strand.
AATAGTGGGCCTCTTAGTAGTTATACTTAACATTCTCCAGTATTCCAAGTCTTAAAAAAATTAGAAATCATAATTAAGATACATATTCCCATTTTTTTAATGTATTTTCATCTAAAATTTCAGGAGCTTCCAGAGTCTCAAAGAGCAGATGCAGTGACTAGTATGGTTTATGAGGCTAGTGCAAGAATAAGAGACCCAGTTTATGGTTGTGCAGGGGCAATTTGCCAGCTCCAAAAACAGGTCAATGAGCTTCAAGCACAATTAGCCAAGGCACAAGCTGAGCTTGTAAACATGCAATTGCAGCAAGCCAATCTTGTGGCTTTAATTTGCATGGAAATGGCACAAAGTCCACAGGAATCACCACAACAATCAGTGGATAATTTCATTACAAGTCCTCCTCACAACACTGGCTATCAAAATGGTATGAACTTCCTTGAGGAGAACACTAGCCTAAACTCATTGTGGGAGCCACTTTGGACATGAAGGTTCTAGAGAGAACTACATCAATATTAAATATACCATATAGATAGAAATTCAGCAATGACTGTCTCCTAAGGAGAAATTGAAGGAATCAATTATCAACTAATAAAAGTAACTTTGCAGCTATGATTCATGTTGGTTAATTCCCTGCATGAGGAAAATTTTACTTTGGTATTAATTAGTCTCTTTGGCAAGGCAAGTAAAGGAGTCTCACATCATCATAAAAAGTAGTAGATGGTGTTTTACTCCACCTCCATGTAATCTTTGCAATATTGAAGAGAAATTAAAGGAAAAAGGTTATGTTATGTTATGCTATGTTACAGAGTCTTTTATTAATTATGGTGCTATTTTGAATCTTAAACACCTTTTTCTGTCTCCTTCTATAATCATTCAAACAAATGGTGTTAATTTGGTGAGTGCCTACTACTTCCTTGTCAAAGTAGCTAGCTTTTGACCATCTCTTGGCTTTGGATTCGTTATAGGGTTCCATAAGCCAAATTTTCGTGTCAATCGATAGGGAACACTAGGCAACATCAAGTTGGAAGACCGAATAACTATCAATTACCTAGCTAAGCTTCAACATATTAGCCTTATAACAAAAATTATTAAAAATGTAGATTAGTGTTAAGAGAGAATCGAGTTGTTACTTGTGGAAGATTCCCATGTTGATAGAGGATGGAAATACTAGTTAAACGATAAGCAAAAAGCAAAATTAAGTTGCTCCCTTAATGGAATAAATTTATAACTAAAGAGGGGGAACTTCAATGACATAATCTTCTCCTTGACTTTGTCCACTCTGTCTTTTTGGAGATTCTTCCAATTGTGGTCTAAGCTGTAAATCAACAACAAAGATAATATATAATAAATAGAGGGAATAATTTATATAAAAAATTGTTTCATTGTCACAGTGTTAACCAACTCTTATATTTATTTAATTGATTAAACCCTTATTTTGTTCCATCGATCATTTTAGTACTTGAAAGACGGAAATTATATTTTTCATCCCTGAAAGATGAAGAGTTATTTAATATAGTATTTAAAAGATGAAAAATCGTTCAATTTAAACCTTGAAAGACGAATTTTGCATTTTTCACCCCTTAAAAATGAAAAGTTATTTAATTTAGTACCTAAAAGATGAAAAATTGAATTTGGTCCATAAAAATGACTAAATTGAATGGCTTTTTCCATGGTTATCAAAACCAGACTGGACCGGCCGGTTCAACCGGTCCGAGCGGGAACCGATTTGGTGTCCGGTCCATACAACCCAAAAAATCGGCTGGTTTCAGAACGGTGAGAATCAGTGAAAACTGGTCAAAAACCGGTTGAACCGACCAGTTTCAAAATTTTCAATTTTTTTTTATTTTTTATTTAATATAAAATATTTTTAGATAAATAAAAATAACACTTTAAGGATTGCACATAAATATTTATTAATTAGTCAATTATTATGAATTTTTGTGATATAACACATATAATAAAGTCTTTTATATTAGTTTATAATCTTATATATCTTGATTTCTTATGACTCTATCTTATTATATTATTTAAAAATATTATATAATATTAAAAAATATATTAATTATATCTGGTTCGACCACGGTTCAACCACTAAACCGTGAACCAGTACCTTCACCAATTTAATTACCAGTCCGGTTTTTAAAACATTGGTTTTTTTTATTTTTTCATCTTTCAACGACGAAAATACAATTTTCATCTTTCAGTGACTAATATAACCAACACCAAATCTTTCAGGGACCAAAACAAGGGTTAACTATTATTTAATTACCATAAATCTCTATACACTTTACACTATATGTATACACATGAGAATGGTCAATTCTTTACTTTTATTCTTTTTTTATAATAAAAATATTAAGGTAAGGAGATGGTACGACAGTTCAAGATAGGAAAAAATTTTAGGCTATGAGAACACTGATAAAAGACTTACGTTTACCTCACCTCAAGGAGATGAGTAGGGGTTGAAAGCTGCAACTGTCAGAGACGCTAACAACCAACATCTTGGGGTTTACTTTGTTCTTAATTTTGACTAGCTATAGGGATCAAGAATAAGAAACTTCAACATTAGACGGGAAGAAAAAAAAAGCACTGCATAACCAATTAATTTACTTTTAATTGTGTATATATGAAAATACATTCAAATTTAGTAGGTTTAAGTGTTCCTTTGGTTTATATTTTGGTAGAATTGATTCTAGAAATTAATGATTGAGATGAGTGATGTACATTTTATAAAATGCGTTAAACGGGAGTAAATTAAGTTCAATTCCGCGAAATCATGGTTTTGCAATGCGACAAGGCTAAAATAACGGAACCTAAGTAATTAAGTTTATTTATTTTTATTTTGATGGGGAGAATTGCACCATTTTAATTTCAATTTTGAAGGATTAAGAATAAGAGTGTTAAAAATGAAAAAAAATATTGAATATTTAACTTCAAATAAAGATATGAAAAAGAAACACCAATATGAAATTTTTTATGCATGTGTTTCTAACATATTGGAATAAACCTGCGGAAATACATTCAAATAAGGCCAACTTTAATAAACTGAACAAAATCAGTTTCACATTTAACTACTAGTAGTTTGAATCGTGAAAAATAATTTGTAACTTTAATCAAATGAATCCAATAATAGTTGTTGCTAATTTTCTTGGATCACTTTCACACTTTACTCTGAGAAACGTGAGCATCTGGGGAACAAAGCACGTGCCTGTGTTGAATTACAGTGATGGCTGGCAATGGCATGTGTCTCTCGCCCTCAACTCAAAGCCTCTAACGCGCGCCTTTGAGGGGCTATGTTTCAAATCATGTGCTTCCCACGTGAGTTTATCTCACAAACAACACAACCACACTTCACTTGTTGTCGGTAACTAAATGATGTGTCCTTCTCATTCTTTTCCTCATGGTCTTTGATTTTAGGGTCTTTCGTGCCATCCGGATTCTCTATAGTGTGGGATGTCTATGCAGCAACATTAGCTACCAAATAGCTAAGGAACAGTTACGGAAACATTCCGTAGTTAAGATCGGTAGCTATTCCCTAGCTATTTCCTAGCTAATCTGCTACACCCTCCTGTCACGCTACAAAGGATCTGTGCTGGTCTTTCGTTAGGATTGGATGCATATATTAAACTTCAATGTAAGTAAATAGGGGAATTTTAGGACGCATCCTTATGTTTTAGGTCTATACGATAGACCTTTATTATAAATAGTATAAATTTAATACTAAAAAGTTAAATATTATATTTTATTAATTTGAATTTATTTTTTATAGTAATAAAATGTGTGGGTCTATGGTAAACTCAAACTTAAAGAGTCTATCCTAAAATTATCCAAGTAACTATTGCTAGGGTGTGCATGATGAAAGAATCGGGGTCCTCTCCAATTGAAAAAAAAAAAGGACAGGATATCAGTCATTCAAATTTTTCATACATTAATTAAAAAGATCAAAATGCTGGAAAATTAATTTATGGCTATTTGATCATAACTGCAGAATGTACAATATTGTAAGGGCTCTTAGCCCATGATGAAACAAGTTTAAACAAGTTATATAAGTCTTTAACGTGATCCTAAATTTAGATTGATATCAATTCTTTATATTAGAACTCTATATTTAAATAAACTTGATGATTTACGGGTCAAAAATCAAATTAAGACGATAAGACTAGATTGACCCAAAATATAATTAAAATAAAATCATAAGGTAATCATTCATTAAGATTATAAGTAAAAACTAAAAAAAAAATGAATATTTTAGTATTTTATTATGTGCACAGTCATGGTTTCTTCAATAGACTTTTTTCTATTACTAGCAATAAAGAAGCGACGTTAGCTGACATGATGTTAAGGAATGAAAGGGGTTTCAGTTGGAATTGGTGTTGGCGTAGAGAGTTTTTTTAATGGGAGCTTCATCAACTAGCTCAAATGATGGAGGAGCTATATCCGATTTGTCTTGATGAAGGACGCCTTGATAGTTGGCGTTGGAAGCATGATCCTCAAGGGACATTTTTCTGTAAAGTCAGCCTACAAGATCATTGTGAATGAGTCTATTTTGCTGAATTACCAATGTATAAATTCCTTTGGTCCAAGTTTGTTCCTACTAAGGTTTAAGGTTTTGCTTGGAAAGTTATTCTTGATAGAATACCTACCAAACAAAACTTAATTACTAGAAGGGTGATTCTTGATACTGATGGAGGTTGTACTTGGTGTGGTCACTCTTTGGAAACAACATCCCATCTTCTCTTTGAATGTTATTTTGCACATATAGTTTGGATGATGTGTTTTGAGTGGTTTGGATTGCATTCTGTTCAACATAATCGTTGTTTGACCAACTTTGAGCATTTTGTGGGATTGTCTGTTTGTTCTAGTACAAATTGTTTGAGATGGTCATCAATTTGGTTGGTCACGCTCTGGTCTTTGTAGCTAGCTCGAAATAATACTGTTTTTTCAAATGAAATTATGGATGTTGAGGCTGTTTTGGAGTTAATTAAATTAAGGTCTTGGAAGTGGATTAAGGCAAAGAATTCTTCTTTTATATTTCCATTTTCATTGTGGTCTGTGAATCCTTCTGCCTGCTTAGATTTTTCTGCATTATGAGGAGCTGTCAGATATGTGTTTGTGGCTGTCCGTGCAGTGTTGGTGTTTTTTGGAGTAGAGATTCTTTTTGCGGAAAGTCTTCCATTAGTAGATGATTTCAATGCTTTTAATGTTGGTACCATGGTCTATTCAGGTGCAATTGGATGGTTCTTCAAATAGACTTTTTGATTGGTTTATTCCTATTTCGTTGATTTTTATTTTTAAACTACTTGGTAGAATGGAAGGAATATGGCTTTTCTGTTACTGCACCGGTGGTCTTGGCTTATGTCTTATTGGTTACATTCTTAATTATGTGATTTTGTAAAGGTGTAGTTTTGTTAATTTGTAAGCTCTTATAGTGGGTTCATTTAGATAAGCACAATTTTGATGTTTTGTACTTTGTAAATTGGGTTAGAATACCCCTCCCTTGTATTCTCTATTAATTAAATTGCCTTTTGCCTATAAAAAAATTACTAACTAATTAAACTAACATACATCCCAATCAATCAACATTAAGATACGCACAACATCAATTTTGAGGATACAATATTTGCTAAAATATGAAACTACTAAATTCTAAAAAATAAAAGAAATACAAAGACTTCAACATAACAAAAAATGAAAAAAAAAATGTATGAACAAATTATGCATGTTGTTAATCTGACCCTAAATATTAATCATGTCATTTTTTAGATTTAAACTTTTCTCTTGAATAGAATAAACTTGATGAGATTGAGTCAAATTAATTGAGATCAAGGTATGTCATGCCAGTAGATTTAATCAGGTTTTGTACACCCTTAACTATGGCAATGAGGCAATATAGGATGGACTTTGCCCTCCCAATACATTTTAATTTAAATAATATATAAAAATAATCATTAAAAATGTTAATAAATATAAAACTTAAGAATTAAATCATATTTTTAGCAAAATATATAAATTTAATTTTATTATTTAACTATCATTATAATTTAGATTATCGGTTTTGATAAAATCAATTCTTAGGATGATAGGAATTTTAAATTAATAAAAAAATTATTAAAATAAAAAAATATTAATTACATCAGAAGTATAAATAATAAATACTTTTTATTTTAATAAAAACATTTTATTTTTGGAAGTTTTATCCCTAGCCTTAAGAGCTGAATTTATGAAAGAGTTTAATATATATACACTGTCACTGTAAATAAATTTTACACAAACATTCAATGATGTGTTGTCACATCATTTATTGAATTTAATAACACATGAGGTGTCACATTCATTAAATGATGTGGCAACACATCATTGGACGTCTGTACAAAACTTTTTTACACTAACCGTGTATATCAATTAAACCATTTATGAAAGAGTTTAATATATATACACTGTCAGTGTAAATAAATTTTACACAAACATACAATGATATGTTGTGAAATCATTTATTGAATTTAATATTATTATATTACATGTCATTGTCTTTGAGAAAAAGTATTGCTATTTTAGTGCACTAAACTACAAAAACCATAGTTTTGAAAACCGGACCGTTCGGTCCGACCGGAAAACCGGTGAACCGGTCCCGTGTCCGGTCCAAATAAACCAGTGAACCGTTTTGCAAAAAATCGGTCAAAAAACCGGTAAACCGGTCAAAAATCGGTAAAACCGGTCAAAACCAGTTGAACCGGTCTTTCATAAAAAAATTCTATTTTTTTATTTTTATTTAATTTAAAATACTTTTAAGATAAATAAAAACATATGTTGAGAATTACACATAGATATTTATTATTTTATCAATTATTTTTATTTTTTTTTGTTTTATAAACCTTATAATAAGGTTGTTTAAATAAGTTTATAACTTCGCATATCATAATTTCTTATAATTTTGTGTTATTTCATTAATTAAAATATTATATAATATTTAAAATATATATTTAATTAATACCGGTTCGATCACGGTTCAACCTCGGTTGAACCATTAAACCGTGAACCAGTGATTTCACCGGTTCAATTTTTAAAACATTGACAAAAACATATGCGAATCTCTCTCTCTCCTTTCTATTTTGTGTGCTCGTGGAGAAACACATTGGCTTTTTATTGACTTAAAGTGTAGCATCCTATGAGGTAAATTAAATGACGCCATAATCCTAACTTAAACTGCACCTTTCGTTTAAGAATATTGAGAAATATTAATTGAGAAATATTAATCCTCACTTAAATTTAGGGTGAATGTTAATTTGATCTAGAAAATATCATATGAGAAATATTGAGAATGATAGTAAATTAGGAAAAGTCTTTATATTTAAGAGTGAGGATTTAAATTTAAGAAAAAAACTTAGATCAAATTATTTATATCGTTATGGTCAAATTTTCCAATCAAACAATAATACGTCTGCCGTAAAAAAAAATAACACGTGATTTTTTTAGCATTGAATATCTCACAAATAAAAATACGTTCCTAAATTTTAAAAATTATCCATGGCCATTATTTTAATTAGAAAATTTAAAGGCAAATCCCTGACTTAATTTTGAAAGATTATTATGTCATGAGTGTGGTTAATTTATGAAATATTATTATTGTTATTGATATAAATTTTTAAAAGTATGAAAATATCACTAAATACTTTCATGCTATGAGCACTTGGAAAACCACCATGATGACATTTTCATATGTTAAGGACGATAACTTTTTTAAAAATCTAACTAATAACACAATAAGTTTATAAGGACAAAATTAAGGTTTGTTCTTAAAATAAATAGTGTAATATTTTAAAATTAATAAAAATAGTATAGTATAATACTAAAAATATAGAGGGTAAAATGGGAAAAAACTATAAGATATAAATTCAATGATTTAAAAATGCTATAAATTAGTAAGATAACACATCTACCTTTGATAAAAACAAATTTAATAAAATAATTAAACAAATTATAATTAAGTTAACTGAAAATAAACAATCAAACACACTTAATTAATATTATCTAGATAATTATCCTTGAAATTTAATTTAAATTATCTGTGGTCTTTGTCTTTAATCTTTGGTCAAAGATCAAAGATAATTAAAATTAAATTTCAAGGAAGGTCAAAGATATCAAGTTGTCTGTGGTTGTGGCCTTTAATTTATTTAATTAAAAATAAATAAATTTGTTTTAGTATGAAAAAATGTTGGTCTTTGTCTTTCTCTTCACTACCCCCTCTACTCTATCATAGGGGTTTGTCTGTATATCCTCGCATTCCATGCTTCTTCTCAGAATCTCATTGATACAAATTCGGAAATTTAATTTACAATATTAAGAAAATCGAGAAAAGCAATCATGCATTCATGCTCAAATTGCTGGGGTCGATCTGTTAGCTCTAATTTGATTTGTGTTAGCTCTAATTTATGCAAGAGGAATGCAGCAAGATTCTTTTTATACTTTTTTATTTGGTTAAAATTTTATGTAAATTTTGCTAAATAATTTATTTTTTATCAATAGTATTAATATGAGACTATGAGATTTCATCAAAATAACAAAACAACTTACTCTTCCAAATGAAAAAAAATACACTTCAGAGAATAAAATTAAGAGTTATGATTGTTAATTAAAAACTAAATAATTAAAATTATATGATAAAATATATATATATACACATGTATAATAAATTATAACATTATTAATATTTTAATCATTATTTTTTTTAATCAAACTATTATAACTCTTTATGTTACCTTTAATTATGAGTTTAATTAGTATATATTGATAGCGTGAAAAAATTTACACTACCATTTAATTATGTGTTATCACATCATTTAATGAGTTTAATAACACATAATATGTCATACTCATCAAATGATGTGGCAACACATTGGATTACGATAGTCTAAATATTTGGGCTAATGATATAAGAGATTGAAATAGTTTTTTTTTTTGCAATATCACAGGTATACTCCATGGGAAGCAATCCTGGACGGTAAAACTCTCCCTCCGAGTATTTAACACAGCTGCATACCCAAGGCTCGAACTCGAGACACTGGTTAAGCTGGAACAACCTCTTACCGGTTGATCCACGTGCTCGGTGGTAGATTGAAATAGTTTAGATGAGATTTTAAATTCAAATTTTCGTTGTCAAATTTATGGCAGAGGTTCGCTAACATATCAATCAATATCCTGAACTATTCTGCAAAATGAAATGTTATTTTTCTCACTTGTATATTTATTTAGTCAAAACCATTCTATAATTAAACATATTTAACACATTGTTTTGATTCAAAACCAACGTTTTTCTTTCCCATTCAATAAAATGCTGCTGTTCATTGTCTATCCTAAAGTCTCATAATATCACGAAAACGGTGCGAAGAATAAAACATGACAATGTTCATGGTACTTCATTAATTGAACAAGACAATGTCCATGGTACTTCATGCAGGGACGCATGGATGTCAGAGGTGAGATTGCATTCGCATGTGGGGGACAAGGTAAGTGGTCATTTTGCTTTGCACACGCGGTCCCTCCAGAGATACTTCTCTTTTCCTTCCTTTTTCTTCCCTAGTCTCCTGTGCTATATTTTTTTGGTATATATCATCCATGAGATATAATATATAATCATTCTTGAGACCTTGTTAATTTTGCTTTCCCTCTACAAAACTCAATTTCGAGATTTTATTTAAAAAAATCAAATATATATTACTTAAACTAACTTTTATTAATAAGTCCCATGTGCTCTAAAGTCTAAAATCTGAACCGTGTCTCTTGCCATATATATATATTTTAAAAAGTTGACCTTTAATTAATAACAAAGATCTTTTAATTAAAAAGCCGTGACTCACTTGACAACACAAATTGAGATGATGGGAGTTTCCAATTTAACCCATTCTAAATTCATTATTAAAAAAATGGTGAAGAGTCTTAAATGTAATAGTCCCAAGCAGGATTGCCCCCATAATAGAGAATATACATTCTTTTTCATTAGATGAAATTGGTTTGTATAAATGGAATGATAATATTTGAATCTAAATTTTTCATAGTTCTTGGCTTATAATTTTCTTTAATCCCTATTTATCTCTATTTATTAATTGGATTATTTTGGTTTAATTATGTTTTTAATTATTCCCCCAAAATTTCTCCATTTTTTCATTTGATCCCCCATTTTTTATTTTTTTTAAAGTAATCCTCCAAAAATCATTTTTCCCAAATTCCCCTCTATGTTTTTTTACTATAAAATGCTGATGTGACACAAAAAATAGAGAGATCATTTGTGAAATTTGTGATTTTTTGGGAGACTAGTTTGGAAATCATGATAATTTATAAGGATTAATTTGAAAATTGTGATATTTTTCGGGGATCATCATTTGGGAAAAAAATAATTATAAAAAGATGGAGGGACCGTTTAGGAAAAAAAATCATTTTTATAGGGCTAATTTAAAATAAAAATCGGGTATCAAATAAAAAATCTTGATATTTTGAGGGATTAAAAACATAATTAAACCGATTATTTTCTATCTATTTATTCTTATCAATGTATTCATATGCATTTTCTTTTTATGCGCTCAAACTAGTCATGATAAAAACCACTATGTCAATTAATGAATTTTAGGGTAATTCCACGCAAAGACGACTTTATGAGATAATTAATAATAAAAATGTTTTATTATTATTATTAATAGAGTTTAATTAGTATACACTGACAGTGTAAAATAATTTTACACAGTTATCCAATGATGTGTTGGCACATCATTTAATGAGTGCGGTACCTCATGTGTTATTAAATTCAATAAATGATGTGGCAGGACATCATTGGATGTCTGTGTAATGTTTTTTAATCAACTCTTTATATTATAATTTTGAGACATCATCTTGGAGAGTGACCGAGTGAGACACTCAATCACCCTACTCTTCCTCTTAATAATTTTTGACATTATCTCTCTTTCTCTAATTGGATGGTGAATTTCACTCACACTTGTGAGAGTGAGATTCTCCGTCTCAATCAGTAAAACTAATTTTCTCTCTCTTTCTATTTGAATTGTTAAATACTAATAAATGTTAATTTTAAAATTTATTAAGATTCAAAATCTTATCCTATTATTTTCTAATTCAACCTCTTTCTAATATATAAATATTTACTCTTATTTTTATGATTTATTTTTATACCTTATTATCAAATAATAATGTAAATTAAATTTTAATAGTAAAATATATTTTACTATTAGAATTTAAATTGTAAAATTATCCAAAGATATTTTATAATTATTTTTAATTTTAAAAATATTAATTTATTATAAATTTAATTTTAATTAAATAAAAATATACATTTATTGACACACATAAACATGAATTATATTATTATTATTATTATAATTATAAGATGCATTTTACATTTTGTAAGGTCGTTTTTAATAAGGCAATTCACATTAATTGTTATATTGAATTAATTATATTTTTTTACACTTTCCCATAATTATGTCACGCCATCCTTATAGTTTTAAACAATTCAATTAACTTTTTCTTTCTATTGAGTAATTATGAAAAGTTTATTAAATATAGAATGAACCCAATAATCTACATCACTCTATATTTTATTTTATTATTTATCTCAAATATTTAAACCAACAAAATTCAACTATTTTTTTTAAAAAATAAAGGTGCAAAAATTGCTTTAGACCCGAGTGTTGTAAAAAGTATCCGTCCTCTCCACGGTGTACAAGGCCAGGTTCATTTCCAACACGGGTTTTGCGTTTCCTATTAGTAAGTATAAGAGTAGCCGGGGCAGGCCCAAAAGTAGGGTTGCTTAAACCTTTTTTTTAGGCCCCAATTATTAATAATATTTTTTTTATAAAAAATTAAAAATATTATTTTAATTAGGCCTAATTCATTGGTTTAGAAATTGGTTTTCCTCTTTAAGAGTTGATGGTTCAATCCTTGTTAAATGAATTTTAACTTTTAAGCCTCTTTCTTTCACCTCATGTATTTAAAAATGCCCCAAAATAAAGGTTTGCTTGAGATCTCACTACATGTTGGGCCTGCCCGAGAGTAGCACCCATCATTTCTTCTCAATTGAAGTTATCTCCATTATAACACCCTTAAAAAATTCTTAAATTAATACTTTATAAATTTTCACGATTTTTCATATTATTATATGTTATTTTTATTACTTTATATAATATAATCACTTTTTATCTTCAACTCAATGACTCTAAATAATTTCTTAAATAAACATCACAATTATCTCACAACCCAATAATTATTTTTTTTTAAGGTTAAGGATGGGTATTTGTACAAGCACAAGATGCTAAAATAAGATTCAAGAAATGGGAGCTCCAATGGTACTTACACTTTAAGCACCTCAACAATTTGCTAAATTAATTTAGTATACATTTAGTTTAGCTTTGAAACTAACCAAATTTAAGTTTGGATTTCCCAACACAACTATTTCTAGCGTTGAAGCCTTGAACTTACCATGTTTCAATATTAAACCAAACATGTTGTTAAGCTATGAAATTTTTTGGTGCTTGGGATAAGACCGGAAGAAAGTATGAAACTAATAATTAAGCTTCTTTTCCTTTTTTTTTTAAATAACAGGATATTTCCATTTAGATACGAGGGCGGAACGAAAGCAAATTTTCAAGGAGGCCAGATAAAAAGTCAACTAAATACAAACTAAAAGGAATATCAGGCTACTTAATTTTTTTCAATTGACATTTTTGTATAAGATCATTATATCTTTAAAATATATGGAATATGCACATGCATTTAATAGTCAATTTTATACACTTACATGTTAATTAAGTATCAAAATGATCATAAACGAATGAGTATAATGTAAAGTGTAAACGTTTTAAGCAGCCCATTTTTGTTAAGTTGGTATGTAATAATTTAGACTTTGGCAATCAATCTATTGGTCATTTGGTCTTTCGATGCCATCCCATTCAACTTCAACTATTAAAAGTTCAAATTCAAACTCAGAGTTTACTCTCTGGCTGTGGGCTACGGTGTACTTTTTTGACAAATATCTTATGCCTATAACTATAACTATAGTAATGTATCACGTGTGTGTGTGTGTCACACGCACGTACAAGAGAGAGTTATATTTCCTTTCCTAAAGAGTCCTCAAGGTACCAAGAGAGATGAAATATATTCACAAGGAAAATGTGATATATTAGGCTGTTTGTTTTACCGTTGCTACATGATTTTATAGAATTGATTTTAAATTATTTCTGTCCAATGTGCTTAGTAAAATGTGTATCACTCATCCCAACTATTGATTTCTAGAATCAATTCTACTCAACTGTAAACTAAACGGACACTATATAATAGAGAGTAGGGATGTCAACAAACTCGTACCCGTGGATATACCCGCAATGGGTATCCGCATATTTATATAATGGGTGGTGTTGAATGTTATACTATCCGCCCCGCGGGTACCCGCATACTCATTAAAACATATTTTTTTATTAAATATATTTGAATATTAGAAATTTTTATTATTTTATGATGAGATATAATTTATTTTATATTATTTTATGATGATATTTTTTAATATATTAACACGTAATAGTATTATATAATGATTATTTATATATATATAGTATGATATTATAATATATTATATAACATTTCTTCTCTTTCTTTTTATAAAATTTAAATTCTTAAACATTAATGGATACCCGTGAATACCCGTAGATACCTGTTACCTACATGGATACTCATTAATTTTAACGGGTATGTATACGAGTAGGCACTACCCGTCCCGCTCCGTCTTGTTGACATCTCTAATAGAGAGAGACCGTGATTAGAAATAGTGTGTTATAAAAATTGTTATATGAATTTAATGTATGCAAAATCAAAACTATTCTTAAATAGGTGATATGTCACATGTGTAATATAACAACATGCATGCACAAACCATTTAACTATGAAATAATTAAGAATTAATTACTAATTAGTTATCAATTGGCTATATATAGAAATTCACAAGTAATTTTTATTATTAATTAATAATTAGTATATTAACTCGTGTAATACGTGAGTAAAAATATATTTCTATTAAAAATTAAATTGATAATAAAATTTTTTAATTTAAAAATAAGAATTAGAATACTTTTGAATAATATTTTAAATTTTAATATATAGTAGATTATATTTTGACTATTGAAATCTAATTTATATTATTATTTGATAATAAGTTATAATTAAATAAATTAAAAATCATAAGAATAAGAATAAATATTTATATTAAAACTATGGATTGGAATGAAATATGATAGGATACGATTTTGAATCTTAATAAATTTTAAAATTAAATATTAGTGTTTAAAAATTAGTATTTAAAATTTCAAATAAGAAAAGAGACGCCCTCACTCGTCCCCTTGGGGTGAGGTAAAATGGAAGTACCTCTGTAACTACTCTTTGAGCTCGGAGGCATTCCCTACTAGTTGAACTGGGGCACCATCCCCTCACCCTAAATTTCTTACAATAAAAAAAGAAAGAAAAGAGACAATAGAATGAAGGTTAGTGTTAAGGATTAAGAGTGAAAATCTCATGACTCTCACAAGTTGTGTGTGGAGTTCATTGTTAAATGATGGAAAAGAGAGAAGGTTAAAGGTCATTGAGAGACAAAGTAATTAAGTGAGTATCTCACTTTCCAAAATGAAGTCTCAAATTCATAATGAGTTTATTAAAAAAAAATATTTAAAAATATATATGTTCTTTTTTATAATTTATGTATTTATATTGTATTGTCCTTGATATTTTTTATTATGTTTGAGTGTGTACAATCTTTTGAAAATATGTAGAATATTACATTAAATTTTTTAGAGGTAATATTTGAAGCTAAAGGATTATATTATGATTAGATAGCTTGTGGTATTACAAATTTTTCCTATTGAGATTTGGAGAATGAGGTAAATTTGGGTACGTAAATATAAAAATTTAGCCACATACCCAAATTTACCTCATTCTCCACACTTTAATCCCAATATTCACCCAAATACCCAAATTTCTTACTTTTATTTTATTGAACCCTTTAATCCCAACATTTACCCAAATTAAATCAAATTCTAATTCCAAGTGATGCATTATTAGGTTTTCATCCACCCACACGCTCTTCCTCTTTCGTTTTCGCAACAACCTATCATTGAAGCTTTCACCCACCCATACATTATTCTTCCTAGCTATTTCGTGTTTGTTGCGACCCATCGGTGGAACATCTACAGCAACCGACGACCATTTCCAGCGAAATTTCACACATAAAACTAAGGTTTCTAATTAACCGTCTACACGACGTCTTCCATTTCTGGCGGAGAACCTGCAGCCACTGCACCGAAACCATGACTGTTGGATGAAATTATGCATTGTCTAATGAAACCTTGGCAGTGGGAACCTCAATGATTGTGGGCAAAACCGGTGTGGAAGGATGAAGAAACCAGCGTGAACAAGAAAATTAATCCGTTTCTGATTGTTGTGGGCTTGCAACTACATTTTGTTTGTCATCTATTTTGTTTGGGATTAAAAAGTGAAGAATAAAAAAATTGGTTCATAAGTGTAAATATAAAAAATGTTAAAAATCATTTAACCGAAATTGAGTATGTACAGACGTCAAGGATTGATTGGATGGGAGTTGATGGGCATCAATGCTCATTCTACCTAATGGGCACCACAACATTCACCTTAAATTTATTACATTGTAAACATTTTCCTCTACTAAGATGTGTTCAAAACTTGAAATGACTTTTTTTTTTTAAATTATTATATGTCAATGAGTTTTCCGTATAGATAAAAATTTGTTACCTTGTTCACCAAATAATTTTTTTCATAAAAATACCAACGCTTACGCATTATGTGTGGTGAAGTCACTGGTGAAGTTAAGGGTGGGCATCGGGCGGGTTTGGTTGGATTTGGGCCCAAAAAGCCCAAACCAACACAAACCACCCATTGTAAATATGGGCCCATTTTCGACCATTTAATGCATCAGATTGGACGACTCGATGGTTGGGTGGGTGGATACAGTCGGGTTATCATCTATGTTGTTTAGGTTTTTTTGGGTCTTATCAAATTTTGTGTAGCTTTTTTTTATTTTTTCCTTTCATTAATTTTTCAAAAAAAAAACAATTTAAAACAAATGGTCTAATTCATTAGTTGGGCCATTTAAACATCCAGATTGACAAAAAATCATAAAATTTTACCAAATATTAAAAAAGGCTAAAAATACATTCAGCCCAATTTGAAAAAAAAAATACAGTGGGTCACATCCAGTCACCTTAGCTCGTAAGTGTCCAGTCCACGCCGCAGCAATGGTGGAGGCATCCTCGTTGCCAGATAGCCTCTACGTCTCAACATTCATCACACACCCCAGGCATTATCGTGAATTAATCTGTAAAAAATCAAATCAAAATCAGAAAATGGGAGAAATGAAAAGAAAACAATATTGGAAAAGAGAAGAAAATCTGCACAAATAAAAATGAAAACAAACACTAAGAATTGGTAAAGTTTGCACCTTTCAAGGAAAACAAAAACATATACAATTTAGATTTCATGAAAGAAAAAATAAGAACATAGAAGCTACCAGCAAGGCAGCAACCACAAAAAAATTTAAAAAGTTTCAAACTTTAGTGCTAAAAACACAATCTCGGTTCAAAACAAACAAGGAAACACTTCAAAAACTTAAAAAAAAACATAAAATTTCCATTTTCCATAAATAAAGAAAAAAGAAAGTTTCAATCTTTCAGAAAAAAAGCTTGAAAAGAGAAGAAAATGGGGGAGGAGAAGGAATATGTGTATTTTTTTACCACCATGACATTAACACCAAGCCCATCAATCGCGGCGGTGCGTTGGCCCGATTGCGCGCGCACTACTAATCGGCCATTGTGATCGTGATCCCTCCACGCCATTCCCTTTCCTTCATCGCACCACCATGGCACTACCAGAAAATGAGAAGGAAAAGTGAGATAAAAGGCAAAGATCAAGAAAATAAAATGAACAGAGAAAAAAATAGGAAGAATAAAAGAAAAATAGGGAGAAAGAGGAAGATGTGTCGTCCCAAACATGACTATACGAGAGAAACGAGGCCAAGAGAGAGGTGTTAAGAATTTTACAGAGAAGAAATGGGAGGATGAGTTGGGAGGTGAGGGAGCAGATGGCAGGCGACTAGGGTTATTATAGATTTGGTTTCCCATTGAATTTCTTTCATGGCAGAGTTGGATGAGTTTGAGATGATGGGTTCAATGAGTGAAAAAGGTTGTGGGGATATGAACACGGAGAAGGAAGATTGATAAGAAAATTTAATATTTGCATACTCTCTTGCATCGGGTGGCTCACTTTTAAAGGGTTATAAAAAATGGCTTAATTGCATTTTTGGTCCCCCTATTATCATCAATCCTCGATTTTGGTCCCCCTATTTTTTTTTTTTGCGATTTTGGTCCCTCTAACATATACTTGGGAGGTATAGAGGGACCAAAATTTTGAACTACATTGCGAATTTGGAATAATAGGGGGACCAAAATCGCGAAAAAAAAAGTAGGGGAACCAAAATCGCGGATTAATGATAATAGGGGGACCAAAAGTGCAATTAAACCTAAAAAATCTCAATAGGAAAAATTAGTAATACCACAAGCTATCTAACCATAATAAAATTCTTTAGCTTCAAATATTACTTCTAACAAATTTAATGTAATATTCTACATATTTTCAAAAGATTTTACACACTCAAACATAAAGAAAAAAGTATATAACATGGATAATACAATATAAATACATAAATTAAGAAAAGAACATAAATTTTTTTACTTGCCATACCTACCTATTAGTTTATTATAAATCAACCACAAATTTTCTTTCAAATAAATAAAAATAGTATTTTATTTATTATCTTTTAAATTTACACGGAAAATATATTTATTTATTTTATTAGAAGAAAAATAATTAAATTAAAGAGAGTACAAGAGGTACTCCAACCCGTTACAAAGATATCACTCCAAATACAATAAAAAATAGCAGGGAATTTGAACCCAACAAGACATTACCCATGAGATGATTTAACCCCAAAAACCAATATCAGTACAAGGCCAAACCAAAACAACACCACCAATACAACACAACCCAAGACAAAAAAAAAATGAAACCCACCGGTCAAAGAAGCTAATTGAAATAGTAAAATTCAATTGCATTCAGAATTGTAATAATGTAAATCTTATTCCAAATTAGCCAAGCAAATAACTAAGGCCAACTAATATCAATAGCAGTAGCGCACTCAACCAGGTGCTGTAAAGCACATGACCCATTTGAACAACCCCTAGAGCAGGCAGAAATTTCTAAGAATAAATAGTTGTGGCAGGACTGTGCCATAACAGAGAACTACATAAATGATTTCCAATAGGAAAACCCAGCTACCACAAACTCCCAGACTTATTTGGAGAAGTATACATAACAAAGAAAAAAGTGGCTCCAAAGAAATAACTGTGAAATACAGAAACCAAGGACATTAGTAACATAATCCAAAACACAAGAAAACCTTCAACAGGATGAGTTTAATGTCCACTAGTATGAGAAATTATACATGATAATGGTTCTGCATACCACATCGGATAAGGGTATACTGGAATAAGGGATCCTTTGCTTTTAACCACCTCCAAGTTCTAACTTTAATCAGCTCTATAATTTCAGCAGACTCCACTTGTTTGTTTGAAAAAATGATCTTATTTCTAGCTAACCACAAAGACCAAATCACTACCATCCATACAAAAGATCATTGCAACTTAGATTTGACATTACCACCCAACAAATTAAACCAACAAATTGGTTAAAATTTTCCAAGCAAGTGTTAAATAAAATAGACTAGAAACCACACCATTGCAGGCACTTCATCCACACTTTATAAGCAAATTCACACTCATAGAACAAATGAGAAGTTGTTTCAACACCCTAACCACACCAAACAAATCCCCCCACAGACTCTTGAAGGACCTTTCTTTTAATTAAATTGTGCTTAGTAGGAATTCTATCCAGTAGTGCTTTCCAAACAAAAGCAGAAACATTAGCGGGCACTAAAGAGACAAAAGGAAATTAGGCATTGGAATATCTGAATATACCTCCTCATGAACAATGACTCTGGATGCTGATTTGATAAAAAATAATCCATCAGGATATATCTCTAATCCACCGCTAACAATCTGATTGGTTACGGACAAGCTAACTGATTGTAATTCAAGTATAAGTTGCTTCAATTGGTTCTGTTCCCATTGAAAAAGATCCTGATGCCAACTCCAATTCCACATTACACCTTGTTGACCACTAGTAGTCATATTAGCCACAGACACATCTTTATTACTAGCAATCAAGAAAAGTATAGCATACCAAACACATAAAGCCACATCTCCACACCACACATCCTTCCAAAATAAAGTATCATTCTCATTCCCCACAACCTTGATACATCTACTAGAGAACCAGTCCATAGTGAAATAACACAACTATCAATAGATCACAAATGTGACCACAAAGTAGAACCCTTAGCTAATACTCCCCTGACATTTACAATCCCCTCCCCATAAATGGATGATAACACCCTATGCCAAAACCTATCTTTTTCCACTAAAAATCTCCATCTCCACTTCTCTAGGAGAGCAAAATTAAAAGCTCTCAAATCTCGAATTCCCAAGCCCCCGTGCCTTTTCTCTTGACACACATCCTCTCAAGCTACCCAAGATTTCTTTCTTTTTTTCTCTAAAGAGCCACCCTAAAGAAAAAAAATAAAAAGAGAATTAAGGTGAGAAATAATACCTTTGGGAGCCTTGAAAAAAGAAAGGAAGTAGATTAGAATAGAGTATAATTATTTAATTAGATTTGTTTTTATATAATTATTCTATTTAAGTATATTTTTTAAAATATATGTCTACTTTTAAAAAATAAGTAAAATATATTAAATTATAAAGTATATATTGAATTTAAAATAAATAATTTGAATTTGATATATAAAAGTTATAATACACTTAACTTATATTAGGAATTTAATATGACTTTTTAATCATTTAAAATTCAAATTATTAATTCATAAAAAATAAATTAATAAATAATATTTTATGAAATTTTAAAATTAATATATTCTTGTACATAGTTGAAATTTTAATATACTAATTAATTATCATCAAATTTTCAATTTTTTTCATTATTATAATTATTAATTGAAAAAAATGTATTATTAAATAATATTTTTAAAAATTTAAATGAAAAATGAAAAAATTGATTTATAAAGGTTAAATAATAAATTCGTAGATGTTTAGATTTTATAATATCAAGTGATTGAGAAAGAATTAAGAGAATGTTTAAATATTTTTCAATTGAGATACATATAAAACACACTTTATGAAAAATTATAAGAAAGCATAGAAAGTAAATTGTTTCTGTTGCACATTATTTTGGTAATTTTATTTTTTTTTGACCCACTTTGGTCAAAAAAGCCGGAAAACTAAGATATGCATTAGATAGGTAGGGACTGGGGGCAGTCCAAAGCTACCTGAAAAGATATACAATCGGGTTCAGCTTCCACCCAAATTAAATTGGGGTAATTACGTGCATACTTAACTAATAAATGAGTTGCATTGTTGTCAGCTCTAAAAACATGAAGGAAAACTAGAGAATGAAAATCTGATTTAAACAAAGAACAATCATTTTCTAGCATTGCAAAATTAGAGGAGCCTCACAAATTGCTACTAATTGTAGTGACCAGCTCTTGGCAATCTGTCTCAGCCAGTAAGTCCCTGAATCCCATTTCAGAAGCAAATTGTAGACTGGATCTCATTCCCATTGCCTCAGCCAATCTGGTTTATGGTTCGCAAGTAATTATCCATGTTGTAGCACCTAGGACTACACCCTCATAGTCTCGGACTATAGCAGCAGCACCCCAGCGATTACCATCTATTTTGGCAATATCAGTATTCAACTTGTAGTATCCATCCGGAGGGGGTCTCCAACATTCAACTATTGGGGGATGATTAGGTACCATGTCCTTGTGAGATTCATGAGCACGCAAAAACTGTTGGAAAGAGCTTGTTGCATGTGTGATAGATTGAGCTACAGGAATTGAGATATTGTCAAATAACAATTTGTTTCTACTAAACCAGAGACTATGGACCAAAGCAACAAACAGACCACTAATTTCAGGATGAGGGTGCTGCAGAAAGTGGTCAATTACGATGGTAAAGGAAGCTTGAGCACTGGGTTCCGGAGGTAAAGCAATGGGAGCATGTGTCCCCATTAGTAATGAAGAAAGACTTGGTCAATTGTTTGTTCATGAGCCATACAGATGCAGCATGGGTAGGAAGGATCAATTTGCATCCCGCGCCTAAGGAGTTGAGTTCAGACTGGTGGGCAACTTTTTTGAGTCTCCACACCAAGTGTTTATATTTCGGGACAGTATGCACTTGCCATAGTTTTCTCCATAGAATTTGATGTGCATTGGAAACCCCATTATAAGAAGATGTTTCTTCCTATAGCTGACTGTGTGCAAATTGGTATCCAGATCTCACTGAATAAATTCCATTTTTTTGTTCCTTTCCAACATAATGAGTCAGGTAAATTGGCTCTTGGCAAAGGAATATCTAGAATTTGATCTGATTCTAACTGTGAGAACACAACAGTAATTACTTCAGCTTTCCAGGTCTTTGATTCATGATCTATTAGTGAGCTAACTCTAGGATCCTCTAGATAACCAATATTGGGAAACCAAATATGATGAGCCGGCTGATGAGGTAACCATCCGTCCTTCCAAACATTTACAAGCTCTCCATTTCCAATAATTCAACAGGAACCACATTGAATAATCCACTGGGCAGAGTGAATACTCCTCCAGGTGAAGCTGGGAATATATCCAAGTATGGCATGATATAAATCTGATCTGGGGAAGTACTTCGCCTTTAGACATTAAGAGCCTGTTTGGGTGGAACTTCTACAGAACTACTTCTAGGTGAAAAAATAGCATGAATTAAAGAGTTCAAATGCATTTAACTTCTCCATAAGTTAAAATTAGTTACTTTTAGAGAAGTTAAATGGGAGAGCTTTTGGAGGAGGTGGTCTACAAAGACTAATTTTAACTTATGGAGAAGTTAAATCCATTTGACCTCTTTCATTCATGCTATTTTTTTCACCTAGAAGTACTTCTGTAGAAGTTTCACCCAAACAGGCTCTAAGTCATATGGGAATCATGATTCTGAATAAGTTTCCAGCCTTGCTTGGCCAAGAGCGCCAAATTAAAGGCACGGAAGGATCGGAAGCCCATACCTCCTAACTTTTTTGGATTGCTCAGCTTTTTCCATGACACCCAATGAAGCTTCCTCTCATTTTGCTTGCTCCCCCACCAGAATTTAGAGATCATGGATTCAATATCATTACACAGAGATTGTGGTAAAAGGAAGCATCCCATAATGTATCCCGGGATAGATTGGGCAATAGATTTGACGAGAATTTCCCTCCCAGCTACAAACAATAATTTTTCCTTCCAACGTTTTAATTTTTTCTAAACACGCTCACGAACAAATTTAAATATTTGAGTTTTCGATCTACCTACAAAGGTAGGAATACCCAAATATTTTGAGTGGTTATCCACTGTCTTAACTTGCATCCAACCTTGGATCATGATTTGTCTATCAAGAGGGACATTTCGGCTAAATGATAACTCTGATTTATCAAAGTTGATAAGTTGTCCCGAAGCTTCTTGGTAGAGATCAAGAATTTGAAGAATAAAATTAATTTCTTGGTCCGAGCTTCTGAAGAAAATTATACTGTCATCTGCAAATAAAAGATGGGTGACTTATGGGCTTCCTCTGGCAATTTTAATACCATGAATAGATGAGTTCACTTGTGCTCTATACAATAAACCTGAAAAGACTTAAGCACAAAGGATGAAAAGATAAGGAGAAATAGGGTCCCCTTGTCTTAATCCTCTACGTGGTGAGAAAGAGTCACGTGGATAGCCATTTAATAATACAACAAAGGAAACAAAATTCACACAGTTGAGGATAAGTTTTACAAATTGCACCGGGAAACCCATGGAGATCATAGTAGCTTCCAAAAATTTTCATTCTATTTTATCATACGCTTTTGCTATATCAAGTTTCAAACCAATATACCCCTTCCTCCCCCTTTTTCCTCTTTCTCATATAATGAAAGGTATCAAAGGCAATTAAAGCATTATCTGTAATTAATCTACCTGGAACAAAGACACTCTGTTGTGGATGTATTATGTTAGGGAGAATCAATTTAAGGCGGTTTGCAATTGTTTTTGTTATCAGCCTTAAGATCACATTGCAAAGTGAGATGGGTCTGAACTCCCTTGTATGCCTCGGTTTCTTGACTTTTGGGATCATACAGATACGAGTCTTGTTAAGGGTTCTTGGGCTTGCACCATTATTCAAAACATCCAACACAGTGGAGAGGCAATCAGGTCAAACCATGGGCCAAAATTTCTAAAGAAAATAAATCGGGATACCATCTGGGCTAGGCATGGCCCAAGGCTTCATTTGTTTGAGGGAAGCTAGAACTTCAGATTCTGTAAAGGGGTCTCCAAGCATTTGAAACATTTGTGGGGTTATTCTCTCCCGAACAACCTCAACAACTTCATCAATATGGGATGTACTGTTGGCCTGGAATAAATCTTCAAAATAATTGCTCATGACACGAGCAATATCTTCCTCCTCCTCAAATCTATTTCCACCATCATCCTTGATAAAATCTACCCAATTTCTTTCTCGCATCTAACTTGCTTTTGTGTGAAAAAACTTCAAGTTGCAATCACCATGACGGAACCAAAGTACCTGACTCCTCTGTTGCCAAAATGTCTCTTCTGCAGCTAGAAGCTCGTCCAACTTAGCCTCCTTTCTTCTAATGTTATCAACTGCACCCGGATTGTTAATATTAAAGTTCAAGACCCGAATCTTTGCCTCACATTTCTTAATTTTTTGTGGAATATCACCGTATAAGTCATCCCCCACTTGACCAGATCGAATAAGCATTGTTCCAATTTGGTTGGAAGATCTCTAGAGCATGAGTTCCAGGCCTAGGCTACACGGTTGTGTAGGACTTCTTCAGGGGTCCATACCTCTTCAAAACGCACAAGCCTTTTCTTTTTTTCTCTTAGAAATTCTAACTTGGAGGAGGTCCAGTAGAATTGGAGAATTGTCAAAGGAGTATCTAGGAAGGTGAATGACTTTTGCATGGGGAAAAGAATCCTTCCATTCTTGGGTGGCAACCATTCTGTCCAATCTAGCCTGAATAAGTCCCTCTCCAGTAATCCGATTACACCACGTGAAAGCATTTCCTTACCAAGGTATATTAGTCCACATTCTTGGAGAGTGTCCTAGAAGAGTTGTGTGATGTTTCTCGAAGGGGGTTGCCTCCATCCTTCTCCTGACTAGAGAGAATAATGTTCAAATCACCAAAGCACAACCACTGTCTAGTGTCATTGGCTAAAGAGAGGGACATAATCAGATCACAGGTTTTGTGCTTGTGGTTGCCTCTGGATGCTCATAAATCCCTGACACTCGAAAGACTCTATCGCCTCCATTCTGAGATACAAGAAAATCAATATGATTCAAGGATGATGATAATATTTCAATTTGTATGTCATTTCCCCACAACAAAGCAATTCCTCCACCCCGGTTTCTCCTTTCCCCCTGCAGCTCACTGCAAAAACATTATTCAAGCCTCCAAAGTAATGATAACGCATCATCTCAACATCCTTTTTTCGGGTTTCCATTAAGAAAACTGTTAGGAATATGCACTAGAGACTTATATATTTGTGAATATACATCACTTGTATCATATTATTTTATAAAGAAAAACTTATTCTTTTAGAATATAATTATTGTCCTTAGAATAGTGAGCTTAAACTTCATAAGGAATCAAGTAGATGACTTGATCGTGAGAGCTTATGAAGAACTATTCTTAAATAGTCTCTAGTCAACTATCAGCTTAGGACAAAGATGCATTTAGACTAGTATGTGAGTTCATTGATGATCACATCTCACAGATCATGAATATGAGATATCATGTGCTCACATAGGTACACATTAAGAGTAATGGTGTACTGGACAGACCCACCTTAAGAACGTTGCATGGGTTGTTACATAAGTGTCGTTTCTTAAATTAATAAATATTATATGAAGTCCTTCGACCTGAAATCATTATGATTCCTACATAAGGAATTATATGTTTTAATTATCATCAAACGTTACCTGTAACAGGGTAATCATAAAGTTGATTTTTGGACATATAATAAATTATGTGGAGGAATGTGAGTGCCCTAGATGGGATTTGTCCCTCCTGTGTAACAGGAGTTATATCTGTAGGCCTCTTGATAAAGTGAGACTGCAAAATGCATGGCCATTCTCAGGAGAATAAATATGAGATATTTATTTTCTGTACAGTCTACTTGGGGATCAAGAAAATATATATTGAACTATACAAGGTTGACACAATCCATGCCCTTGTGTTCAATTAGATATTTGGACAAAGGGACAAAGCATATAAAATATTATAATAAAATAGGATTTATCAAAGTTATTGATAATCTCAATATTTGGATAGTGATGTGTTGCTAGATACCGCTCACCATTTATGATATTTAATATAAAAGGGTTTTATTTTAATATTACAACCAAATATTAAAATCCTATTGGGTCACACGCATACAACATGCCACTAGGAAAGGATAATAATTCTAATTTAATTTAATTAGAATTATAACATAATGGGCCAGGCCCATAAGTGTGAGGGTTAAGTGAGTGAGGGGGTAAAACCCTAGCCACCACTCTATAAATAGAGCATAAGATGCACTACCCCAGAGACACATGAGCAATCGCTTCTTACTTTCTGAGGCTTCTAGTAGAGCTGAGGAGGATATCCTAGTTCGACTGTTGGCGTGGATACCAATAGAGACGTGGCTACACTTGCCTCGTTTATAATCCTAATAAGGTATGACCTTTCGTTTCAATACCTTTTGCCTTGATTCGTGTTTTCGCAAAACGATTGTAACAAGGGAGGGAATCCATTTATTTCCGCTGCACCCTGACCACATGCTTGATTCCCTTCGATTGGTATCAGACCGTTGGTTTGCGATCAACACGTTTTGGGCTTTTAATCGTTTGAATATAGTGATATTCTGGTTGTTATTGTTTTATATCGAAGAACGTTTTTGAAACGTCGAATCTGCGCTTCACTCGCGCTGAAGCGCAAGTAAAGCGCATATGAAGCGGAGGTGAAGTGCAGACAAAACGAAGCACTGTTTTCTGCGCTGCAGGCTGCGCTATAGCGCGGACTGAAGTGCAGATCTGCGCTACAGGCTAGGCTGTAGCGCAAGCGGTGCGCAGTTTACGAAAGTTACGTCTTTAATTCTGATACTTGCGCTTCAGCTGCGCTATAGCGCAGATTGAAGCGCAGGTAAAGCGCAAGCGAAGCACAGCTTTCAGCATCATGTTATTTTATTCCCTCTATTGATCATTTTATGAGCGATATATCCTTTATTGATTGTTTTATGTGCGACGCATATATATGTTTATATGTTCTAATGTTGGAGGGTCCCATGGAACATGAAAGAGTTCATGTATTGGGAGTCAAAGGGTTCAATTGTTGAAACCTTGTCTCGACTCAAATATTGGTTCCGATAAACATACCACTTATCGATTTGCTGACAAGAACATATTCAAATGATACGAGGGACTCACTCGTTTATCGGTTTGTGAAGTATTCATTTGATGCGAGACACTTATTGATGATTGGTTGAATGTTTATCAAATCTAATCTTTTGTGTCGGGGCGCTGCCCCGCACCCCGCAAGGGGCGGCCTCCCCTTGACCCCCGGCCGCTGACCGGGCAGCGGGACCCCCGTACTACACTGCGTAGTGTGTTATTTCGTATGCGCGTTATCAAACATCGCTTAATATATACATCGTATTATATCATTCGTTCTACAATCAATGGATGTTGGTTTTGCATGATAATTGGTTATGGCCTTAGATTGTTTTATTTAAAATACGACCTGCGAGTCGTGCCTTACCTCCTATATTCCTTTTGTAATTCTTTTTTCATCTCTATCCCCTCGTATGTTAAACGAGGTTTCTTCTTGTTATGTAATGTAACCGGAAAGAGCATGGAGTCAAAGGGGCATG
Organism: Sesbania bispinosa; assembly: GCA_026901365.1. Classification (NCBI taxonomy): domain Eukaryota; kingdom Viridiplantae; phylum Streptophyta; class Magnoliopsida; order Fabales; family Fabaceae; genus Sesbania; species Sesbania bispinosa. Next base: position 326,795 of record QLOH01000089.1, read on the forward strand.
TGGAGACATGTGGATGGAGACTTCAAGATTATATGTGATGTAATTTTGTATTGGAATTTTAGGAGGCCATAACCATATCATGTGTGTTTGTATGATATGCATGTTTGTTTGTTAAATGGTTTAACAAAGGAATAAAATTAAAGCGATCAAATCCCTCGAAGGGAATGTTAAGTTATGTTTTTCATTCCAATGAATAACACTCGTCAAGGCTAGAATGGATTAAGTGTGGGTCTGCTAAAGCAGGGTACATTTATCTATTTTAGTGAGGGGCGATTATGTTTTTGTTAAATGGTTTAACAAAGGAATGGAAAAATAAAGCAATCAAATCCCTCAATGCTTATTATGCCTTCCAATGAATAACACTCGTCAAGGCTAGAATCGATGAAGAGTGGGTCTGCTAAAGCAGGGTACCTTTATCTATTTTAGTGAGGCGTGATAGGATAAAAGTGATATCCAATTGTCAAACCATTGGTCTTTGATTGGGTATATTCAATATGATTGAAGAACCTAGAGGCACTGATATTAAGTCATGTTATGCCTTCCAATGTATGGCACTCGTCAAGGCTAGAATCGATTAAATATGGGTCTGCTAAAGCAGGGTGCATTTATCTACTTTAGTGAGGCGCGATGGGATAAAAGTAATATCCAACTGTCACCATTGGGTTTTGGCTTAACTAGGTATATTCAATAGGATTGAAAAACCTAGAGGCACTGAGTTAGGCATTGATTCATAAGATGAATTAGAATAAGAGTTATTCACCTAACTATCCAAGAGTTGTATGAGATACAATTGGAAGTGTGTTCCTACCTAAATAACCTTTTCTTAAGCGATCAGCTAAACCCGAGTTAAAATTAGGTGAAATATGGATCTTGGCCCACTAGAAAATCTGGTGATGGGATTTTCTGATTCTTTATATTGAGGGTACTTGTTTTGAATCAAAATAGTGGGAGACATATTTATTTAAAGACCTTATTAAATATGTTTGTTATATGATACTTACGTGCATAGCAACGAGCACAATAAGTAACTTTTATTGCGATCTGTCCTTGAGAAGGACAAACTGTCTGAAATTAACTTTCTAGACTGGCATAAGACTTCAGGATTGTCCTTAGGAAAGGCTGTATGTCCTGGAAGGGCCTATTCCTGAAACACCCGTTGCAAATGCTTCGAAAGCTAACAAGGATGTTTTTAGAAAGCATCTGGATGTTGCTCTCGATGTGGTTTGCCTTATGCTTGCTACCATGAATGCTGAAAACAGCATGAGAACATGGAGGCGTACAATATGATTGTACACTTAAAGAGACTTTATCAATGACAAGCTAGGCTTGAACGATTTGAAATCTCAAAAGCACTTTATCAATGTAGATTGACAGAGGGAACCCCTGCTGGTACTCATGTATTCAAAGCAATTGGGTACATTGAAAACCCAGAAAGGCTTGGATTCCCATTAGGCCAAGAGTTGGCCACTGATCTTGTCCTGCAATCGTTGCTGGACAGCTATAGTCAACTCATCATGAACTATAACATGAATGAATTTGACAAATCGCTGCTAGAATTGCTAAGCATGTTAAGAACAGCTAAGCAAAACATTAATAAAGGTAAAGGGAAGACCATATTGATGGTCCAACCGTGAAAAGGCAAGGGCAAGAAAGAAATTCTTGAAACCTATGGGTGGGATATCTAAGGAAGGAAAATGTTTCCACTGTGGCCAATCAGGACATTGGAAACTGTGTAAAGTATCTGGAGGAGATCAAGAAGAAGGGAAGTGAGACTTCCGCTTCAGGAATATATATGTTATAGAAGTCAATTTACCTATTTCTGCATCTTGGGTATTGGATACCGGATGTGAATCTCACATTAGTGTGAATGTGAAGGATCTAAATGAAGTACGTCATTGACTAAAGGAGAAGTCGACCTACGTGTGAAAATGGAGCAAGAGTTGCTGCCTTAGCCGTAGGAACCTATTATTTAACTTTACCAACTGGATGATTATTATTTTGTGAATATTAATTTCGTTTCTTGTTTAGACAAGAGTGTTTTTTCATTCATAATAAAGAACAATAGTTGTTCAATTTATTTGAGTGATATATTTTATGGTTGTGCAAAGTTAAGACGCCTATCTATAACATAAATGCTAAGAGGGTCAAAACAAATGGTTTGAACCCAACTTATCTTTGGCATTGTTGCTTAGGCCACATAAATGAGAAATGCATATCCAAACTCCACCAAGAAGGTTATTTGGACTCATTTGATTTTGAATCAATTGAGACATGTGAATCTTGCTTATTGGGGAAGATGACCAAAACCCCATTCACCGAAAAAGGTGAAAGGGCCGGTGATCTTCTTGGTCTCATACATAGTGATGTATGTGGGCCCATGGGCACAATGACTAGAGGAGGTTTTCAATACTTCATCACTTTTACTGATGATTTCAGTAGATATGGATTTGTGTATCTAATGAAACACAAATCTGGATCCTTTGAAAAGTTCAAGGAATTTAAGAATGAAGTACAAAACCAACTTGGCAAGACTATTAAAACACTTCAATGAGATCGAGGTGGAGAATACTTGAGCCAACAATTTGATGACTATCTAAAAGAGTGTGGGATAGTATCCCAACTCACTCCTCCTGGAACACCTCAATGGAATGGAGTTTCAGAAAGGAGAAATCGAACCCTATTGGATATGGTTCGATCCATGATGAGTCATTCTGATCTCCCCGACTCCTTTTGGAGTCATGCTTTGTTAACAGTAGCCTTCACACTAAACCGTGTTCCATTTGAGGCTATCATAAAGACACCATATGAGATATGGACTAGGAAACGACCTAATATGTCTTTTGAGAAGATTTGGGGTTGTGAAGCTTATGTGAAACGCCAAGTTTCAGATAAGCTAGGACCCAAATCAGATAAGTGCTTATTTGTGGGATACCCAAAGGAAACTGAGGGATACTAGTTCCATAATCCTAGCAAATGCAGAGTGGTTGTCGCTAGGACTACTATATTCTTAGAGAAGGAATCTATCTCTAAGGAAATGAGTGGGAGGAAAGTAGAACTTGAAGAAATTCAAGTACCACAAAGTAGTAATGAGCCGGTAATGGAGCAAGAGCAGATATCACAAAGTGTTGTGGAGCCACCTGCTCAAGTAGCGCAAAACTTGCGTAGATCAGAAAGAGTACGTCACCAACCTGAGAGATATGGTTTCCTTGTGTCTCAGGAAAGGGATGTATTGCTAATGGATCAAGGTGAACCAGTGATCTACCAAGAAGCTCTTTTGAGTCCAGAATCTGAGAAATGGCTGGATGCCATGAGATCTGAAATGGATTCCATGTACACTAACAAGGTATGGACCTTGATTGAGCCACCCGAAGGGATAAAACCCATAGGGTGCAAGTGGGTTTTCAAAGAGGAAAACTGACATGGATGGTAATGTAAGTACCTTTGAAGCACGGTTGGTGGATAAAGGGTTTGACGCAAATTCATAGTATAGACTATGATGAAACGCTTTTTCCCCAGTTGCCATGCTTAAATCTGTTCGGATCTTGCTTGCTATTGCAACTTGCCATGATTATGAAATCTGGCAAGTGGATGTCAAGACAGCCTTCCTAAATGGAAGCCTTCTTGAATATATGTATGTGATACAACCTGAAGGTGTTGTTATACCTAAAGGTGTATAAGTTGCAACGATCCATTTATGGATTAAAGCAAGCTTCTAGAAGCTGGAATCTTCATTTTTGATGAAGCTGTAAAGCAGTTTGGTTTCATTAAAATGAAGATGAACCTTGTGTCTACAAAATGGTTAGTGACAACATAGTGGTTTTTCTGGTTTTGTATGTAGATGACATACTCCTCATAGGAAATGACGTTCCTACCCTTCAGTCTGTAAAGACTTGGTTAGGAAATTGTTTTTCTATGAAAGATTTGGGCGAAACAACCTATGTGTTAGATATAAGGATCTATAGAGATGGATCTCGAAGATTGCTTGGCCTGAGTCAAAGTACATACATAGACAAAGTGTTAAAACGGTTTAGCATGCAAGATTCTAAAAAGGGATTTTTGCCCATGTCACATGGTATAAGCCTATCTAAGGCTCAATCTCCTTCCAGTAAGGAAGAAAGAGAACGCATGAGTAAGATTCCTTATGCATCCGCTATAGGGTCTATCATGTATACCATGTTGTGTACTCGACCAGACATATCATATGCTTTGAGCATGACTAGAAGATACCAGTCTGATCCCGGTGAAGGTCACTGGACAGCAGTCAAGACCATCCTTAAGTACTTGAGAAGAACTAAGGATTCATTCTTGATATATGGAGGTGAGGAAGAGCTACTTGTAAAGGGTTACACTGATGCTAGCTTTCAAACCGAAAAAGATGATTGAAGATCGCAATCAGGTTATGTGTTTTGTTTGAATGGTGGCGCTGTGAGCTAGAAGAGTTCGAAGCAAGAAACAGTCGTTGTTACAAACCCATTAAACCCCTTGTGCAGCAGAAGCATGAAGGGCACACTAGATCATTAGGCATAATAGTTATGTCTGAATGTCTCTAGTGCAAGTGGGAGATTGTTAGGAATATGCACTAGAGACTTATATATTTATGAATATACATCACTTGTATCATGTTATTTTATAAAGGCAAACTTATTCTTTTAGAATATAATTATTGTCCTTAGAATAGTGAGCTTAAACTTCATAAGGAATCAAGTAGATGACTTGATCGTGAGAGCTTATGAAGAACTATTCTTAAATAGTCCCTAGTCAACTATCATCTTAGGACAAAGATGCATTTAGACTAGTATGTGAGTTCATTGATGATCACATCTCACAGATCATGGATATGAGATATCATGTGCTCACATAGGTGCACATTAAGAGTAATGGTGTACTGGACAGACCCACCTTAAGAACGTTGCATGGGTTGTTACATAAGTGTCATGAACGTTTCTTAAATTAATAAATATTATATGAAGTCCTTCGACCTGAAATCACTACGATTCCTACATAAGGAATTATATGTTTTAATTATCATCAAACGTTACCTGTAACAGGGTAATCATAAAGTTGATTTTTGGACATATAATAAATTATGTGGAGGAATGTGAGTGCCCTAGATGGGATTTGTCCCTCCTATGTAACAGGAGTTATATCTGTAGGCCTCTTGATAAAGTGAGACTGCAAAATGCATGGCCATTCTCAGGAGAATAAATATGAGATATTTATTTTCTGTACAGTCTACTTGGGGATCAAGAAAATATATATTGAACTATACAAGGTTGACACAATCTATGCCCTTGTGTTCAATTAGATATTTGGACAAAGGGACAAAACATATAAATTATTATAATAAAATAGGATTTATCAAAGTTATTGATAATCTCAATATTTGGATAGTGATGTGTTGCTAGATACCGCTCACTATTTATGATATTAAATATAAAAGGGTTTTATTTTAATATTATAACCAAATATTAAAATCCTATTGGGTCACACGCATACAACATGCCACTAGGAAAGGATAATAATTCTAATTTAATTTAATTAGAATTATTACATAATGGGCCAGGACCATAAGTGTGAGGGTTAAGTGAGTGAAGGGGTAAAACCCTAGCCACCACTCTATAAATAGAGCATAAGATGCATTACCCTGAGACGTGGCTACACTTGCCTCGTTTATAATCCTAATAAGGTATGACCTTTCGTTTCAATACCTTTTTGCCTTGATTCGTGTTTTCGCAAAACGATTGTAACAAGGGAGGGAATCCATTTATTTCCGCTGCACCCTGACCAGGTGCTTGATTCCCTTCAAAAACCACCTTGGGTGACTTTGTTGCAATGAGCTTCTTAAGAGCTCGCACTGCTCGTGGGTTCCCAAGCCCACGACAGTTCCATGAAATTAGCTTCATTGCATTCAGCTAGCCTAGTTCTCCAGGCTTGCTGATCTAGACTCATGGTTACGTGATTTTTTTGGTGGTACTATATCATCAGACTCTGTAACTGTGGGTGCAACATTCAACTTCCTTTTTGTTCCTTCCCCATTGAGGCATGTTTTTGTGGTAACTCCAGCTCTGTTCCTGTGTTCCATTCGCTTTCGGGTTCGAGGTTTGGGGTCAGAGATATTAGTGATACATTTTAGAGGAGAGTGGATGCTATCATCAGGCAGGGGTTACACTATTTCATCTCCAGAGCTATCAGACCTTAAAGCAGTCAACCGATTAGGAGGGATTTCATCCACTGCTTTTTGATGCTATCTTACTTGTAATATGTTTTTCATCAGAAGGAAGACCCTCTGTCTGACTCCCTGTTTCACTTGGAATTTCTTGTTGAGTCTTCGCAAAATTAGTTTGGTGGGGTTTATCCACAGTCAAGGATGCTAGCATATCCAGGACCTCTTGTGTTACATGTGCTTTCTGTGGAAAGGTTCTTTTCCCAATGTTGGGTGTAGATTCTCTCCCAATAACTGCAACTTCTTTCCTGTTTGTGAAGCTTGAAGCCATGGGCCAAAATTTCTATCCTCACAAACCTCCGGATCATGAAGTTCTTTATGGGTGCAGGATTCCTCTTCGTGGCCTATGCGTCCGCAAGAATAACAAAACTAAGGGAGTCTTTCATATTGAAAATCTACCCATAATACTCCATCAGACTTGCTTTAACTCCAGTTTTCAAAGGCCGTGTTACATCGAAATCAACCATAATTTTGAGGAAAGAACCCCTCTCTCCAGTCTCATAGATCTCAGATTCCTTGATTGTACCTAGGCAAGCACCAATTCAGTATCCCATCTTTATAGTTTTGCAGTGAGGAAGGAGATCCCAAATCTGGACTTTGAGGTGGATAACAGAAAAATTCAATTGATCCATGTTCAGGTTTATCTCCCATCTCTTAAGACATAGCCACGAGTTTCTAAAAATCCATAAGCTTCCCTTGAGTATGCAATTGACATCAGACTCTTCATCAAATAGGAATTGGAATGTTTTGGAACCTAGCTCCTCCACCTTAAAGCCTTTCGGACTGCACCAAATTCCACTCAAAGCATAGTGGATTGGTTTCTCCGTTAATATTTTTCCTATTAAGCTTCTCGAACAAACGTTGACTCCGTCAGATACATCTTCTTCATAAAAAAAAATGATTGGAGGGGAGTCAATGGACATGTGGGGGTCCCTATTCGGTTCAGGTGAACGCGCATGGGGTTGCGCTTGTACCATGGAGACACCAAGGAGGGAAACAAAGCTGCAAGAAGCGATTACCTTACGAAATACGGATTAGTCAAACACTATGTCCGCAACTCTGCATGAAACACTAGCAGAGAGGCGGCACGAGAGATTGAGTATCTATGTTTTTAGAGTAAAGTCTCAAAATTAATAGGCTTGATTGCACTTTTGGTCCCCCTATTATCATCAACCCGCGATTTTGGTCCCCCTACTTTTTTCGCGATTTTGATCCCCCTATTATTCTAAATTCGCGATGTAGTTCAAAATTTTGGTCTCTCTATACCTCCCAAGTATGTGTTAGAGGGACCAAAATCGCGAATTTGGAATAATAGGGGGACTAAAATCACAATAAAAAAAGTAGGGGGACCAAAATAGCGGATTGATGATAATAAGGGGACCAAAAATGCAATTAAGCCAAATTAATATATAAAGTTTATTTTGTTCAATTTATTATATTATGATATTATTTAAATCATTATATTTAATAAACTTAATATTATATTTTCTAATCTCTAGTTGTTGGACTTAAATAGGATGTCATTATTTTTGCTCTAAAACCGAGTATCGTAGTCATGATGTTCTTATCAACAACACAAGAATCAACTCTGTGTATTATAATTTCCAAATTTCATGTTGTAGAGTGAGACACCCACTCACTCTATTCTACCTCTCACTTATTTTTAACATTCATTCTCTTCTCTCATTGAATGATGAATTCCACATACCACTTGCGAGAGTGAGATTCTTCCTATCAATCATTAATATTAATCTCTCTCTTCCTATTTGAACTTTTAAATGTTAATAAATATAAACCCTAAATTTTGATATTTATTAAGATTCAAAATAGTATCCTATTATTTTCTATTACAAACTTTTTTCAATATGAATCGTTATTCTTATTATTATAAGTTTAATAAATTTTATTTTGATTATATAAAAAATATATATTTATCACGTATTACGCACGTTAACCTAAGGAATAAAACAACAGTTATAAGAGATAACTAGAAAGAATTAGCGCGGGGGGGGGGGGGGGGGGGGGGAAGCCAATTAAAAGATGATTAGCCATTGACAAAGTTATTAGTTATTCTTCCCTAGTCATCACCAACAGCCAGCGAGTACGACCGAAGGAGGGTGACCCTCAGCACAACATCGACCATCTAGAATGTCCAACTCCACAGTCAAACAAAGGTACTCTGTCAATTGCCCATGGAAAACTAATAAGCCTTAATTTGTTTGAAATTAAATCAACCATAACAATTAAGCCTGTTTGCAGAATTTTATTTTATGTATTATTTTTTCTTTTCTATAGTGTTCGTATCGTACGTATAAATAATTAATATGTTAATTTTATATGCTTTTAAGATACTGTATTTGATAACATATTCTATTGTAGGTGAAGACTTACAACAGTACTATTTTTTTTTCTTTTTAAAGACTCACACCGGTATATAAAAATATTAATAAACTAGTAACAATAATTAAATTAAAAACTTTTGAGTAGACGCCTTTTTTATCATCTTTAAAGACATAATCATGAGATTAATCTTTGTATCAGTGACGTTATAAATATGAATCTAATCTGATTGTAGTGTTGACTTTGATCCACATTTATAATATAATTTTTTTAATAATTTTTTTTCTTAAATACTAACTCTGGAGAATTTCCATTCTAATAAGTAACTTTCTTTCACAAAAGATTAGAGCCCACTTTTACATCGGCTATTGACATAGTAGGGATGGCTTAATATTACAAAAAGAGCTCATGTTTGTTTGGTTTATAATTGACCAGTAGAATTGATTTTAGAAATGAATAGTTGAGATAAATTATACACGTTTTATGAAATATGTTGGACAAAAATAATTTAAAATCAATAATGCAAAATCATGATTTTGTATCGTTGGAATTTAAAACAAACGGGCTAAAAATTCATGTACAAATTTGGAGAATTAATACAACGTGGCTTCAGTTTGTTCCTTTAAAAAACAATTATCAGGTAAATAAAAAAAATAGTGTATGGCAGAAATTATGCCATGGTATGTGTGTCCCATTTCTTGAGCACAAAATTCGTACAAAAAAGCTTTACTCTCTTATACGAATTGATCCAAACATCATTATCATGAAATTTTGAAAATTTCTAGGATCTGTATGACTTTGGCAACATGTGTGAGTAGGCATCTACAACAAAAACATATTCGTCCTGAGCGGTGTCATAATTTAGAATTGTCAAGATTGTCAAATCAAATTATCTATGTAAAACTCACTCGTGCATTCCCCCCATTGATTTTGTGCATAGATGTGTAATTCTGTTAGGTAACTGAAGTTAACAAGTTTTGACACGAGATTGAACTGGCGCCTTCATCTGAGTTGGAACTTGGAATATACATGGTCAAGTTCTTGCCTTTTCTGGATACTTGTATATTTTTTCCAAGCCAGAATTTGTTCTTACTTCTTAGTATTTTGATTAAATGTCTCGTTAGTCATTACTTGCTTGTCATTTTCCTTCGATGTCTACTGTTTTTTTTCTTCATTGAATTAATAAATCTAGAAATTGCAAATATTAGACTTGGAAAGTTTCATCTATTCGTTTTAATTACAACTAAATTCCTTTCAACATATGATTGTTGGTGCGAACACATACTACTTCTTGAAAATTCAAGATAGGATCGAACAGAGAAATGTGTAAAATTAATTAGATGAAAATTATAGAACATAATAATAATAATAATAATAATAATAATAATAATAATAATAATAATAAATAATAATAATAATAATAATAATAATTATTATTATTATTATTATTATTATTATTATTATTGTTATTGGTGTTGTTGTTGGGAAACATTGATAACATTTGGGGCGTTTATTTTCAAAAAATATTCTTTAATTTTTTCCTGCTTTTTTAGTTATAAATATAAAAAATGTCAGCTTATTTTTTCATTTAATTATTATTTTAAAGTTTGTAAAAAAAAGAGAAATTAATATAAAGTTATTTTCATTATTTTCTTTACAAATTTTTAAAAATGAAAAATAAAAAATTAATGTGATATTTTTATAACTAAAACTAAAAATAATTTTATGATAAAAATAAAAAAATAGATAATGAAAATAGAAAATATTTTCTGAAATCATATGGTCTCTAACTCTTTTTTAACATTTTTTATTTGGTGAATTTTATATGGACGCCATTAATATTAACTCGACAATAAAAAAAATACTAAGAAAATGTATCGAAAAATATGTAATTATTTTTTTTTCAAAGTAATTAATATTGCATTTTTTCAAAATTAATATTGTCTTTTTTTGTCAACAAATTAATATTGCTTTATGTTGTTAATTTTTTCCCTAAAGAGGGCTTATTATATAACCCACTCGTATTCTAAGATGGCTCTGGGCTTTTAAGCCCGGAAAGCCCATTTAGTTTTCTTAACTTGTACGCACTTTTTTTTGTCAGCTAGCATCTACACATTCTATCTTGGAAAGTTGGGTTATGCTTTTTCACACCCCACCTTTTAATTTTTTGCACCCCCTTACTTTTATAAGATTCTTTTTGAAAAATACCCTCATTCTTTTCCAGAAAATAGTTTCTAGAGGGAAATTAGCAATGTTATAAGAATCGGACCGGTTATCGACTCGGTAATGTCATTGGGTCACTAGGTTATTGGTTGAATCAATGACTAAACCAGTTAAACTGGTATATTAAAATAATATTAAACCACACGTGTATATATATATATATATAATTAGATATGGAATTATGCATATATATAATAATATTTCTGATGCAGTGGTTTCAGATTTGTTCCTTGCATGTGGGCATTTCATGGGTTCGATTCCCATTTAACTGTTTTAGATGATGCTCTTGAAATTCTTTCTGAAGTTTCATGTTTAGATATGTATATATAGTAAAAATAGCACATAAATAGATAAGAAACAGGTTGGATCAGTGGCAATGCATGCGCTCCCCTTCACTCAAGTTACAGGTTCGACTTTCAGCTTTCCCACATTAAAACAATTTTAAAAAGCATCCCACAATTGAAGTCTGCATTGCACCACACCAACTAAGCGCTCGAGTCGATTCTCACTGGTTCATAGTCGAGTGGATAACATTAGAACCGGTTTACACACAAAAACTGATCCATTCACAAATAATAAAAATTTCTTCCAATAACTAATTTTTTAAAGTGTAAAATTTTATTATAAAAGTTTCAATTTCTAAAACTTTTTCCATCTCTAAACCCAAATAACTAAAGAAAGAAAGAAAGAACACAAAAAGTAGAAATGTAGAACGAAAGAGTAAGAGGAAGAGAGAAACAAGAGAACAGAGGTGGGGGTGAGGGAGGTGGTAAAGGCCACGGGGTGGGATTTGCGGGAGGTGGAGCGGGAGACAAAGGTGCAATGGTCATGGTGGGTGGGGGGAGGGGTGCAGTAGTAGTGGGGGGTAGGAGTTGAGGGAGGTGGAGGTGGAGGTGGGGTGGGGTGGAGGGTGCGGTGGCCATGGGGGTTGGGGGAGGTGGAGATAGGATGGGAGTAGTTTGGGAAAAATATTTTTGAAAAATGGGAGGGGAGTAAAAAGCAAAAGGGGGGTGTTAAAAGCAACTCATTGGAAAGTTATGTATTACTATATTCAAATGTTCAAGCAAAAAATAGCATAATTTTGAAAACTGGACCGACTGATTCGACGGGAAACCATCCTGGTAACCGACCCATCAATCCCTAAAAATCGGTGCTCTTCAAAAGCGATGAGAACCGGTTAAAAATCGGTGCAAAATCAGTATAAAAAACCGGTTGAATCGATCTTTTCTAAATTTTTCAAAATCTTTAATGATTTATTTAATTTAAAATATTTTAAGATAAATAAAGATATATGTTTAAGGATTACTCATAGATATATTATTTTACCAATTATTATTAATTTTTTGTCTTATAAGACTTATAATAAGATTATTTATACTAATTTACAACTTTATATATCTCAATTTCTTATAATTTTATGTTAATTTATTATTTAAAATATATATTTAATTTATATCGATTCGATCACGATTAAACAATTGAACCGTCAACTAGTGATTTCACCGATTCAATCATCAGTTCGATTTTTAAAACTTTGAAAATAATGTGTTTGAGAATGTATTGACAACCCGTCTCTAAAATAAAAGTGCATACAGAACATTAATTACAATTTTTCGGTACAAACAATTAAAGTATGTTTCCAAGTGACCTATAATTTACCAAATATTGTCGTTATTCTCATTTAAACATTATTGCCTCTAAAAAAATGATATATAATTGGATTTGAACCGTAGAAAGAAATGGGCCTAAATTTTTTGCCTTTGATTAAATGGGGAATTTTCTTTTCGCACCCACTTTCTTGCTTTCCACACCCCCTTTACCTTTCATTTCCCGCCACACCCCTCTCTCCACCTGACCCAAACCTCTTTCATCCCTCTCTCCCAATCTTCCCTCCAACCCCTCTCCACCATAAACCACCAACCCCTATTGTCAATCACGACTTTCACCTTCCTTATTTTTGGAAGCCATTTTTTCATATACTTTTGAGGCCAAATTAAGTTTGGTTTCATTTTTTGACTTTCAGATGTATAATTTTGGAAGCTAAATTTGATTTGGTTCAATTTTGGATTTTCATAAATATACATTTGTAAGTCAAAATTTAATTTGGCTTTCGGAAGTGCATTTCGGGAAGCCAAAAATTGAAATTAAATTGACTTTTTGAATGTACACTTTTGGAAGCAATAAAAAATGGGTTAGAGAGGGGAAATGAAGCATTTTTATGAGATGGGTAGAGTGGGAATTATAGAAGTTTCAAAAAAATTTGGGGATGTGAATAATAAAAAGTGAGTACAAAAAGCAGTTCCCATTAGATGGGCTTTTGTTGGAGCACAGGGTTTTAATTGTACTAAAGGAAAGATGGGCTTGGGATGATCATCTATGTATTTGCGGGAGTTACTTTTAACGCCCCCCATTTTACTATTCACACCCCCTAATAATGTTTGTAACTTTTAAATTTCTTACTCTACCTCTCCCTACCCCACTTTCTCCACCACCTCCACCACCACCTCCCCAACCCACCTCCACCTCCCAACACCTCCCAACTCTTACATTTTTTTCTCTTTAAAAAACACTTAAAAAAAAACACTTCCGGAAATTAATTTCCGGAAGTTTTCAACGAAAAAATAGCTTCCGGAAGTACATTTCCGGAAATCTCCAGAAAAAAATTCGCTTCCAGATGTATATTTCCTGAAAAATATATTTTTTTACAAGGGTCACTTTAGAGACGGAACAGAATCCGTCTCTAATTCAGAGACAGAAATTTTCCTCACCTATGCGCAAGGGAAAATTTCGTCTATGAGTTAGAGACGGATTATGTTCCGTCTCTAAAAGTGACGTTTGTTAAAAAAAATATACTTTTCCGGAAATATACATCCGGAAGCAATTTTTTTTCCGGAGATTTCTGGAAATGTACTTCCGAAAGCTATTTTTCGTTGAAAACTTCCGAAATTAATTTTCGGAAGTGTTTTTTGAAGTGTTTTTTAAAGAGAAAAAAATGTAATAGAGTTATGGGGGTGTTGAGAGGTAGAGGTGGGTTGGGGAGGTGGAGGTGGAGGTGGTGGTGGTGATGGTGAAGATGGGGTATGTTGAGTCTCAAAAATATCATAAAGAGGTTTATGATGTTTTAAAGACTGAAATTTCTCTAAGTTTTAATGATCAACAAATTCAACTTAAGTTGTTTCTCATAGATACAATTGTCTAATTGTTTATCTATGATTTTCAGCAAGAAGCCTATTATATAAGACTAAGTGTTGGATCCGTCTGAAGAAGCTGATGCTGTCTGAAGATGATCAACCCGTCTGAAGCATCAAAGCCGTCTGAAAGCATTTGATGACATGGCATCTCTTGTCTGAAGTTGTGACAATCCTTCTACCTCTGCTCGTTTTTCACGTACGTTCTCTGCTACAAACAGCTGGCACCTGTGCAATGCAATTCAAGCACGTTCTCTGTCACGTGTCCTCTGCTACGCAGCAATTGCAGCAGCAACAAAGAGCACCTTTTTGGCAGGAGCAAACCTTGTAAAAGTGTCAGATTTTGTCAGGGAATATCAGAATATGTCAGAGAATATTTTGTACTGCAGCAGCGGTCTCACAACGGCTAGCATGGATTTCACAAGCATGAGAGTCTTCAACGGGCCAATCATTTGGGTATAAATACCCCCTCATTTGAAGACCTGAAAAGTGAGAAGAATTGAAAAAGAACAAAAACTCTGCAATATTTTTGCTGCAACACCCTGATTGATTTCATACATTTTTTGTACAAACAAAGTTATTTATCCTGAGCATACCTCAGTTTTTCTTTGTACATTTGTATTTGTTTAAGTCTCAAAACTGTCATAGTTTGTGAGCTTAAGCACTTTCCATTCAACTGTAATTGTTGTTGAGCCTGGAGAGGCTTGTCTGAAAAAAAATACTTGTGTTGTTGAGCCTGGAGAGGCTTGTCTGAAAAAGAATACTTGGTTGTAGAGCCTGAAGAGGCTTGATAGAAAAGAATACTTGTAATCTTGCAAGATTAAGAGAAAATCCAAGTGCTACTTGGCATTGGGACTGGACGTAGCTCACAAGTGGTAGTGAGTGAACCAGGATAAATTTTGTGGCTAAGTTTCTCTTTCCCTTATCTTTGTCATTTCAGTTTTATGCTAATCAAGGGGACTGGATATTTAATCTAATATTTTAAAAAGGAAGAAACTTCTTTTAGAACCATTTTAAGGCCGTCTGAAACCAACTTCAGACAGCTATCTGAAAAAACTTCAGACAGCCCTCTAGCAACCTGTCTGAAAGTCTGTTTTGTAAATCTGTTTTCGAAAAGCTTCTTAAAATATTTAGAAACACTATTCAACCCCCCTTCTAGTGTTTCCCTGTGTTCCTACAGTTGGTACCAGAGCTCTACTCAGGGTTGAAACACCTAACAAGTGTCTGAGGACTGAAAGATCCACATGGAAGCTTCAAACAGTAACAGACAATACATCACAGAAGGAGCCTCTATCACAAGACCTCCAGCTTTCAATGGAGAAGATTATCACTACGGGAGAGATAGAATGAAGCTGTTCATTGAAAGCACAAACATTGATGTTTGGGATGTGGTCACTGATGGAGACTATGTGCCTATGCTAAATAATGTGCCTATACCTAAGACTGAATGGACTTTGGAGCAAAAGGCTAGAGTCCAGATGAATGCTAAGGCCAAACTCTATCTGATATGTTCCTTGAACAAATCAGAATATGAGAAGGTTCATGGATGCACCTCTGCCAAGGAGATTTGGGATACTCTTGCAGCAGCCCATGAAGGAACTGAGACTGTCAAGCAATCCAAGATAAGTATGCTCATACATCAGTATTAGATGTTCAAGATGGAAGAATCTGAAACCATTGACCAAATGTTTGGAAGGTTTCAGACCATAACAAATGGACTCAGGTCCTTAGGCAGAACATACAACTCTGGAGATAATAACAGAAAAATTCTAAGGAGCTTGCCTAAGTCCTGGAGACCCAAAGTTACTGCCATTCAAGAGGCAAGAGATTTGAACTCTCTTAGAGTGGAAGAACTGTTGGGATCTCTTAAGGTCCATGAGCTTGAGCTTGAGCTTGGAGAAGATGACAACAAGAGAAAATCTCTAGCCCTAAACTCCAAGACCAAACAGTCTAGGCATGGCAACATCAAGGCTATGCAAGCTGAGGCAGCTTCAGAGGGAGATGAAGACTCTGAAGATAGCTCAGAAGATGATGATGATCTTGCTCTTCTAAGTAGGAAGATCAAGAGAATGTTGCAGAACAGAGGAAGATTCAGAAAGAATCAACCCTCAACCTCAAAAGGAGGTAAGTCAGGTAAAGACATACAAACTGACAAAATTATTTGTTTTGAGTGTAAGCAACCAGGGCACATGAAGGCTGAGTGTCCAAACTGAAGAAAAACAACTTCAAGAAGAAGAAGTTTTTCAAGAAAAAGAAAGGTCTCATGGCAACAAGGGAGGACCTGGATGAATCAACTTCAGAAGAGGAGGAAGACACCTCAGAAGAGGCAAATCTGTGCCTCATGGCAAGTCTACCATCTTCAGACAGCTCTGAAGCTGAGGTATTCCCTCTTACTTTGCAAGAAATGTATGATGATCTGGTGGAAAGTTCCAAGGAACTGTTCCTAGAGTATAAGAATCTATCCAAAGCTCACACAGAAATGTGTAACAAATATGAGTCTCTTGAAATAGAACATATTATGCTCAAGGAAAAGGTCCTTGAGACTGAAAACCATAGTTCACAAGCCGTGTCTGAAGAAAATAAAAAACTTCAGAAACATATTGTAGAACTGACAAATGACTTAGCCAAGTTTGTCAAAGGAACTAAAAATTTAAACATAATGCTTGGAAATCAAATACATTCCTCTGACAAAAGTGGACTAGGTTTTTTTATCACAACATGTCTGAACCTCCTACTGTCTTAAATTTTTCTAAAGGCAAAAAGAAGGTTACTGGGTGTTCTCACTGTGGTAAGCCTGGACACAATGTGATTCAGTGCAAGCACAAGAGAAAAGCAAGACCCAAAGCTAACAAAACAGGACCCAAAAGAACTTGGGTACCTAAAAACTTGATCATTCCTGTTGCAGATGTGTTTAACAGGACAAAGGAGACCCCACAAATGGTACCTGGACAGTGGGTGCTCGCGACACATGACAGGAGAAAGGTCTTTGTTCCAAAACCTTAGACCTAAGGAAGGAGGAGTGGTCACCTTTGGTGGAAATCAGCAAGGGAAGATCACTGGCATAGGGACTATAGGTATAATTCCTTCATCCCTCATTAAAAATGTTCTTCTTGTGGAAGGACTACAACATAATTTACTGAGCATAAGTCAATTATGTCACAGTGGTTATGTAGTATCCTTTACCAAGGAAGGATGTATAGTCAAAGACTCCTCTGATCAAACACTTTTTACTGCTAAGAGACACAACAATGTGTATAAAATTGATCTAGAGGATCTAGCAAGTCAAAATGTAAAATGCTTCATTTCTGTTGAAGATGAAAAACAGATTTGGCATCAAAGACTTGGGCATGCCAGCTTGAGATTAATCTCAAGATTAGCAAAATACAACCTTGTTAAAGGATTACCCAAGCTTTCATACAAATCTGATATTTTGTGTGATAGTTGTCTGAAAGGGAAACAAACAAGACACTCTTTCAAGAGTAAGGATGTTGTTTCAACCAACAGACCACTTGAAATTTTACACATTGACTTGTTTGGTCCTATTAGAACAGAAAGTCTTAGTGGAAAGAAATATGGTTTGGTCATTGTTGATGACTATTCTAGATTCTCATGGGTGATATTCCTTTGAAACAAGGATGAGACTTTTAAGAATTTCACAATATTTTGTAAGAAGGTACAGAATGAAAAAGGATTTTGTATTTCTGTCATAAGAAGTGATCATTGTGGGGAGTTTGAGAATGCAAATTTCCAATTGTTCTGTGATGAGAATGGGATCTCACACAATTTCTCTGTGGCAAGAACACCTCAACAGAATGGGGTTGTTGAGAGAAAGAACAGAAGTTTGCAAGAGATGGCAAGGACTATGCTCAACTCAAGCAACTTACCAAGAACCTTCTGGGCAGAAGCTGTTAGCACAACTTGTTACCTTCAAAACAGAATATTGGTAAGACCAATTCTGAAAAAGACTCCATATGAATTGTGGAAAGGAAGAAAACCCAACATATCATATTTCCACACCTTTGGATGTGAGTGTTTTATACTTAACACCAAAGATGATCTTGGAAAATTTGATGCAAAGTCTGATAATGGATTTTTCATTGGATATTCCGAAACATCTAAAGCATACAAGTGTATAACTCTAGAACTTTAACTGTTGAAGAAACTATTCATGTAAAATCCAATGATAACAAAGAGACTGATAGGGAACTATCAGATCTAGAGGATGATTTTGCAGGTATGAAGCTGAATGATCACAGCAACTTGAGGGATGAGCAACTGTCTGAAGTTCCTGCTGTTTCTGAACCTCTTTAGACAAATGTTGAGTCTCAGACGGATGTGATACCTCCTCATAAACCTGATTGGAGATACAAGTCACATCATCCTAAAGAGCAAATCATTGGCAGTACTTCAGAAGGAGTTAAGACAAGATCAAAATTCAGAAATTTGAATTCCCTTGCTCTCCTGTCTGAAATTGAGCCAAAGAACATTGATGAAGCTCTGCATGATGAAGGATGGATCCTAGCCATGCAAGAGGAGCTAAATCAATTTGCTAGGAGTGATGTCTGGACCCTTGTTCCTAAACCCCATGGGAAAACAATTATTGGAACCAAATGGGTGTTCAGAAACAAGCTATCTGAAGAAGGCAAAGTTATCAGAAATAAGGCAAGGCTAGTAGCTCAAGGATATAACCAGCAAGAAGGTATTGACTTAACTGAAACCTTTGCTCCAGTGGCCAGGTTAGAAGCAATTAGAATTCTTTTATCTTATGTTGTAAATAATGGCATCAAACTATATCAAATGGATGTCAAAAGTGCCTTCCTCAATGGTTTCATTGAAGGAGAGATTTTTGTTAGACAACCCCCTGGTTTTGAAGATGTATCTTTTCCTGAACATGTTTTTAAACTTAAGAAAGCTCTCTATGGTCTGAAACAAGCCCCAAGAGCTTGGTATGACAGACTGAGCAGTTTTCTTGCAACCAATGGTTTTGAAAGAGGAAAAGTTGACACAACTCTTTTTAGAAAACAGTCTAACAAGGATCTTATACTTGTCCAAATATATGTTGATGACATTATTTTTGGTTCAACTAATTCTTCATTGTGCAAAGAGTTTTCTGAGTTAATGCAATCTGAATTTGAAATGAGCCTAATGGGTGAACTAAAGTTTTTCCTTGGACTTCAGATTAAGCAAGATTCTGATTGTATATGGATCCATCAAGAGAAATATACAAAGGAAATGCTTAAGAAGTTCAACCTAAGTGATTGCAAACCCATGACAACTCCAATGCACCCTTCTGCATCTTTAAATAAAGATGAGAATGAAGAACCAGTGAATCAGACTTTGTATAGAGGGATGATTGGTTCATTATTGTATCTAACAGCAAGCAGGCCTGACATCATGTTCAATGTGTGCCTGTGTGCTAGATTTCAATCTGATCCAAGAATCACTCACTACAAAGCTGTAAAAAGAATTTTCAGATATCTTAAAGGTACTACTAATCTTGGTCTATGCTATAAGAAAAGTAAGGATTGCAGGTTAGTAGGATACTGTGATGCTGATTTTGCTGGAGACAGAGTTGAAAGAAAAAGCACCAGTGGTGGATGTCACTTCTTTGGAGAAAATATGATCAGCTGGTCAAGCAAAAGGCAAAGCACAATTGCATTATCAACAGCTGAAGCAGAATACATCTCAGCAGCCAGTTGTTGCTCACAACTGTTATGGGTGAAGTATCAACTTGAAGATTTTAATATTGCAATATCTGTTATACTTGTGTTGTGTGATAATACCAGTGCCATTAATTTATCTAAAAATCCCATTCAACATTCTAGGGCTAAACATATAGAAATCAAACATCATTTCATTAGAGACTATGTTCAGAAAGGTGTTTTTGATATTCAGTTTATTGATACAGAGCATCAATGGGCTGATATATTCACAAAACCTCTAACTGAAGATAGATTTTAGTTCATCAGAGATAAATTGAACATTCATGCATTTTGAGTGTGTATGAAAAATGATGTGTTTGAAACTTCAGCCTGTCTGAAACATGTGACCTGTCTGAAGTTTGGTCGTCTGAAATTAACTGGATGTCTGAAATCTATCACTTGTCTGAAATGAACAAATGACGTGGCAATAAAGGGACGGTTTCCACTTCGCACGATTCCCTATGTCTGCGCAGCCAGTTCGTGCCATCATTACCTCAAAGGTCTATAAGTACAGAAGGCAGTGAGTCCTTGATACGTTACAGCTCTCTACTCTCTCAGAATCTTTGCTATTCTTCATCTTCAAGAAAGCATTTTTCTCTCAAGTTCTTTCCAACCTTCAACAATGGCACCTAAGAAGTCTGGAGCTGATAACATTGTGAAAACCAAGGGTGTCTTTCTGGAAGATCTTGAAGCACTGGGGATGGACCTTTATGCAGAATTTCAAGCCAGCTGGGTGGCTTGAATATTTCAACAGAAATCGTTCACAGTGGCATGAGCAGAGTATTCTTGACTTCTGGGCCACAGCCAGAGGAATCCCTAACCCTCAAGGCATCTACACCACCATCAAGGCTAATGTGCTTGGTACGTCTATTTTATTGATGAAGACATCCTGGCCATCGTCTGTGGTGTCAAGACTGAAGGTGCTGTCTTCTCACCTGGCTGGGAATCAAGAAATGGAGGTCAGAAGCACTTTACAGAATTTTTGTATGGAACTTCTTCCCCTGCAAGTCTGGATGCTAAGAACATGTCAGACAAGGCTAGGGTTCTGCATGCTATCTTAGGGAACTCTGTAATCCCTAAAAATGGCAGCAGAAACCATGTGTCTGAACTGGAGAGATTCTGTCTCATCCACCTTCTGAAGAAGCAAAAGATCAACCTCCCAAATATCCTCATGTACCACCTTCAGAAGAGGTTGAGAGACTCTGCTGGGAGTTTTCCTCACAACACCATCATCACCAAGGTGTTGTTGCACTTCAAAGTTCCAGTCCACCAGCTCTATGATCACCACTCAATCCCTATGTTTGGTGAATCAAATCTGAAGAGCATGAAGATTAAGCTGACTCCAAGGCCTCCCTCTCCCACCGTGAAAGAAAGCTTACTGATGGAGAAAGCTCAGAGGAGGAATACTACAATGCAGATTCTGGAAAATGAACTCAAGGGTGATATCAGAAGACATGAGTTCAAGCCTTCAAAGGAATCTCCCCAACCTAAGCTGAAGAAGCTTCCTGTGAGAAGCTCAGCTAAGATAGCTTCTGCATCTGTGCAGAATCAAACATCTGAACCTGTTCAGAAACCTTCTCAAAGGTTGTCTGAAATTGTGGGCCAGGTGTCTGAACCTGCACAATCTTCAAAGCCTACTTCTATAATGGAAGGACAGGCTGAAGAAGTTATGGATACTGATGCAGTTGCTGCTCAACCACTAGCTGCATGCCCTTCTGACCCTGAATTGATTCAGGTTGCTGCTTTGGCTACTGCCATTGAGCAAGAGGAGTTAGAACAAAAGGAAGAGCAAGAGAGGACTGACAGAGCTCTTGCAATAGCTTCACAACTTGCTTATGCCGAGGATGACAAGCAAGCAGCCATTGCTGAGGCTACAAAGAAAAGAAAGAGGTCAAGTGCACCTCAAAGAAAAAGGAAGAAGGGTAAACTACTTCAGACAGTGCCTGAAGTTAGGGTTACCAGAAGTATTGCTTCTCAACTAGAAGAAGCAGATATTGCTGGAAGATATCAGAAATTTGTAAAGGCTAATCATTACTTCAAGAGAAGAAGGGCTCTTTCATCTGAGCAAAGAGAAAGGGAAGATAGGGAAGCCAAGGAAAGGGAAGAAAGAGAAAGAGCTGCTAAGGCTCAAGAAGTTGCTACTCCCAAACCTTACAAGAGGATCAAGGTGAGATTTGATAATGTAACTCCCTCACCTCCTTCATCACCAGAAAAGCAACCTCAACCCTTATCAAAACCCACCTCACCAGAAAAAACAACCATCTCCACCTCCTTCTCAACCATTACCAACCTTACAGATAATACATCTCCATCTGAACCTTTCATACCATCTAAACCCTCATCACCTACACCCATCATACCATCAGACAAACTGCTGTCTGAACCCCCTGCAATTCAAGAAAACCAAGTTCTTGAACCCATACCTTCACCATCCAAACCCCCTCACCTCAGTACATACAGCTATCTGATAGCTCATCACCCTCACCTCAACCTTCCACACCTTCATCACCTTCCTCACCATCATCATCTCCACCTCTTACACCTTACCATCCTCACCACCTCCATTTGTTCATCAAGTCAACCTTTCAGCTGAGATAGCAGCCATTTGCAAGAAACTGACAAGAACCTCCTTTGGCTCTTGCCTTTTGCCAAAATTCGAGCATCTGTCTGAAGAGTTGCAACACTTTAGAACAGCCCCTGCTGTCTCACTACATCATGGTCTCACTAAGAGGACTGTGACTGATGAAAGAGCTTTATACTCCAATGATGCTGATGGCTTGGAGAAGATAAGGAAGGGTGTTGTCCCTCCTGGTCATACATGGGATCTTATCAACCCATTTTCTGAAGACTCATGGAAGCTGAGCAATGAGGAATGGCTCATGGTAAAGAAGCTGAACACTAAAGCTGAGTTATTCCAAAGAGACTTGGCTAGAGGTATTGGAATGATGGGCTACAGGCCCCCTAGAACAAGTTCAATCAGGCCTTCAACCAAAATCGAGGTGAAACCTGATAGGATTGTTCCTAGGTATCCCCTCAAGGAAGGACAAGATGAGAAATACAAGAATCCTAAGATCTACTCTGTATCAGCACCCCTGTCTGAAGCCATGACTGCTTCAGAATGGGAAGGTCTACCTGAGTTCATCATCTCAGAAGGAGGAGGCTTGAATCACTTGCTTGAAAATTGGATGTGGTATTCTTATTGGCAGATCAGAGAAGATGTTGGGTCTTCTTCTGGGTGTAGTGGTCCTGATGTTGAGTCTGCAATGGATGTTGGACATTCCACAAATGTTCAGTACCATTTCTTAAGAGATCACTTTCCCCCACAGGCAGATTCATTCAACAAAGCTTGGGTGCTTCTGAAGTATGTTGGGACCTTTTTCTGTCCAGTCTACAATCCTTCAGAATATGGCTTGCAGCCTGGTTTTGGAGTTTTGAGATTTGTATGTCCCTACCTTCAGCTCATCTTTGTTGAGTCTGAACCTGACCTGTATGAAGAGAACCAGAAGCTGAAATCCAAGGTCAAGGCCCTTGAGAAGAGGTGTGAAGAATCTGAGAGGAGATGTGAAGTCTCAGAGAAGAAATCACAAAAGGTTATTCAGAATCAAGAAGAAATTCTCCATGAACAACAGCTGATAAGAAGTGGTCAACAAGAGTTGAAGTCATCTATTGAAGTTGCCATAGACAAGGCCAAGGAAGAACTGATCTCCTTTCTGTCTCAAGCTTTGCTGAAGAAGAAGGACTGATTATCTGCCTATGTTCTTTCGTTCATGTTAATTTCTACAAGTGTCTGATTGTTATTTTCACATCCTTACATTTTTAATACAATCAGTTTTTGGTTATCTCATGTGTTGCTCTGATAATTGTTTTATCTTCTTTCCTGTATTACCCTGTCTGCATGATTGCACTGTTGCTATTATTGCTCTGTGGCTCCCTTTTGATTGATGACAAAAGGGGGAGTATTAAATTCTAACAAAAATCTGGAGTGATTACAGGATTCAGGGGGAGTACTGGAAAAGATCAAAGATGTCTAATCTTGTGAAAGAAAAGCAACATTTTATCCTAACCTGTATCAGTAAAAGGATACAATTGTCTTAGGGGGAGCTAATCTTTATATGTCAATTTTTGCACAATTTAAGTTAAATTTGTCATCATTAAAAAGGGGGAAAATGTTGAGTCTCAAAAATATCATAAAGAGGTTTATGATGTTTTAAAGACTGAAATTTCTCTAAGTTTTAATGATCAACAAATTCAACTTAAGTTGTTTCTCATAGATACAATTGTCTAATTGTTTATCTATGATTTTCAGCAAGAAGCCTATTATATAAGACTAAGTGTTGGATCCGTCTGAAGAAGCTGATGCTGTCTGAAGATGATCAACCCGTCTGAAGCATCAAAGCCGTCTGAAAGCATTTGATGACGTGGCATCTCTTGTCTGAAGCTGTGACAATCCTTGTACCTCTGCTCGTTTTTCACGCACGTTCTCTGCTACAAACAGCTGGCACCTGTGCAATGCAATTCAAGCACGTTCTCTGTCACAACGTGTCCTCTGCTACGCAGCAATTGCAGCAGCAACAAAGAGCACCTTTTTGGCAGGAGCAAACCTTGTAAAAGTGTCAGATTTTGTCAGGGAATATCAGAATATGTGAGAGAATATTCTGTACTGCAGCAGCTGTCTCACAACGGCTAGCATGGATTTCACAAGCATGAGAGTCTTCAACGGGCCAATCATTTGGGTATAAATACCCCCTCATTTGAAGACCTGAAAAGTGAGAAGAATTGAAAAAGAACAAAAACTCTGCAAGATTTTTGCTGCAACACTCTGATTTATTTCATACATTTTTGTACAAACAAGTTATTTATCCTGAGCATACCTCAGTTTTTCTTTGTACATTTGTATTTGTTTAAGTCTCAAAACTGTCATAGTTTGTGAGCTTAAGCACTTTCCATTCAACTGTAATTGTTGTTGAGCCTGGAGAGGCTTGTCTGAAAAAAGAATACTTGTGTTGTTGAGCCTGGAGAGGCTTGTCTGAAAAAGAATACTTGGTTGTAGAGCCTGAAGAGGCTTGATAGAAAAGAATACTTGTAATCTTGCAAGATTAAGAGAAAAATCCAAGTGCTAGTTGGCATTGGGACTGGACGTAGCTCACAAGTGGTAGTGAGTGAACCAGGATAAATTCTGTGGCTAAGTTTCTCTTTCCCTTATCTTTGTCATTTCAGTTTTATGCTAATCAAGGGGACTGAATATTTAATCTAATATTTTAAAAAGGAAGAAATTTCTTTTAGAACCATTTTAAGGTCGTCTGAAACCAACTTCAGACAGCTATCTGAAAAAACTTCAGACAACCCTCTAGCAACCTGTCTGAAAGTCTGTTTTGTAAATCTGTTTTCGAAAAGCTTCTTAAAATATTTAGAAACACTATTCAACCCCCTTCTAGTGTTTCCCTGTGTTCCTACAGGGTAGGGTAGAAAATTTTAAAGTTACAACATTATTGGAGGGTGCGAATAGCAAAATGGGGGTGTTAAAAAGCAACCCCATGTATTAGCTATAGCTTAACCACCCGGCCTCCAATGTTGACTATTCGACCAAAAGCAAAAGGCCCCTACCTTTCCTTCCCCGAGTTTTTCTATTCCCACCCCATCATTTTTTTCTTAAATAGAACGACATGAGATATAAAAGCTAATTTAAAACTAACTTTAAATTGATATTTTTATAAAAATATTAACATGACATTGGATAATAAAATCATAAAAAGTATATTAGTATAAGTAATTTTATAAATATATATGTATACAAGTATAAATATATGATTATTTTATAAGAAATACTATATGTATATATAAGTTCGGTTTGGATTGAATTTGATTGATTTTCAACGTAAGATCTTAAAACCAATCTAATCCAATAAAATTATTTCGGTTTTTGCGATTTTCGGGTTGATTCGATTTTCAGTTCGGTTTATGCATTGAATTAGATATGAACACCCCTATAACATAGGGGCAATTATGAACTGCCATGATTCATTTTCAAACATTAAGGTGGTTATTCCGACGGTTTGATAAAGTGATGTTAAACTAACTAATGGTGATGATTGTCGGTTTGAGAACCGACGTTAATCAAGTTAGGGGCAGTTAAAACCTCCACTAAATTCTTAAATTAACTGCCACTAAACTCGATTTTGGTGTAGTATATGATATGACAACATATCATTAGGCGTCGATATAAAAGCTTATACATTGACAGGGCATACTTGTTAAAATTTTACTTATATTTAAAAAAGATTAAATATTTTTTAAAAATGTCAATTTATAAGATAAATAAATTGATTTTCATAAAAAGTTACTCATAAAGAATATGTTAAACTAAGGATATATTTTAAAAAAAGTATGTTATTAACATATATCTTCTACGAAATGATAAAATAAAATAACACAAAATTTGAATAAATCTCATTGCATTCCTTGTATACAAAAAAAAAATTAACACAAAATTTGAACAAGTTATATAAGGTGGAATCACAAATATAATTATATTTTTCATATATCCATATAATATGTTTTTTTAATTTTCATATATTATCTTATTAAAGTTTTATACGAAGCAATACTTATCATTACCAAGGAAAATGATGTTATTGAAAGTAGTGTTGTTAAAATTACTTTAGTTAAGTTTACTTGATATGTGATGAGTAAATAAAATAACATATTTACTGAGAATTTAATGGATATTCATTGTTAATGTGTGAAAATAATTACACATAACGTGTCATATTCATTGACTTATATTTTTGGTGCAAGACCACAGGTATCTTCCACGGGAGGCAACCTGTCGAGCCGGGTAGGACCTCTATGGGCGGCAAAAACTCTCCCCCCGAGTATTTAACACAGCTGCATACCCAGGGCTCGAACTCGAGACCACTGGTTAAGTTGGAACAACCTGTCATTGACTTATATGATAACACATAATTGAATAACAATATAAAATTTTTTATACTCACATTACATATTAATTAAACTCATATATAAATGCAATCTTGTTTATGTATCTTAAATTATGCAACTCACCCAATTTCTATCTTGTGGGAAAAAAACTTATTTTGATTAAGCTTAAAAACCCCCAAATCTAAACTCAATTCATAAATATTAGGGTAGGGCAAGGGTCGCTTTGTTTGGGGAGTGCAAATATATATTGTGATCTGATACTACTTGATGGTTGATATAATAATTAAATAATTTAAATTATAATAATATTTAAATAATAAAATTAAATTTGTATATTTTATTAATAATATGATTTTATTATTAAATTCTTTAATTTGTTTTAAATAAAGTATATTTATTTTTATGTATTATTTAAAATCTAAATTTGAAAGAACAAGAGTCCAAAAACCCATTACTCTTGACCCTCTTGCCACATATACTTAAATTGAAGTTTAAGTTATTTATCTAGGATTATAATCCAAACATATTGAGATCCTCTTCATTTTTATGGAAATGGAGATCTTCAGTTCATCTAAGCTTTGTATGAGGCATGGTCTTTAAAATTATCAATGGTTGAGATTAGATTTATCTAATTTAATTTAAAATAAAAAACTAGATGACTATAAAGAGAAAATGAAAATTATGAAATGATTTAAAATTTCTAAGGCATTATTGTCATTTTCAGAAAAATTATAGATAAATCACCCGATACAATTTACAGCCATCATAATCACATAATGTCACATAATTGAAAACCCATTGTAACTATGCAATAGGTGATCGATAACAATGGCAATTGATGTTGTTTCTGTATGTTACTCCAAGAATTGCATAAATGCAAAAATGAAGTCATTTTTCACTTTCTCTACAATATAAAAATACCCATTGAATGCATCCCACTTTTGAGACCAAATATAAAGAATGCCACATAGTTGTAACAACACCCAACATTTCATACGACTTCACAAGGGACATTATTCCTCATAAAGACTTCCATAAGATACTATATGTCCACACATTCCCTAACTTTGTTCATGGAGAACAAATGACTTGTTGATCCAACCTTTCTATTTATCCTTTATGAACATTTGATTAGTTGCTCAGAACAAGAACAACAACACAATTGTAGTGGTGCAGCAACAAAACGGGTGTAGCATGGCACTGGGATGTTGGGGAGGGGGCAGGGCAACGGTGGGGCACTAGGGTGACCCTTTTCTTGTTTTGAATGGCGATGTGGTAGCAACGGCGGACGGGAAAAGGGCAACCAAGGAGGGGCAATGGCTCATGGTTGGGTTGGGCGGCTGGACGATAGTCTTTGGAGAGGAATTTTTCATATTTCATTCTTATTGTTGAGCTTAAGTTTTTTAATTAAACTAGATAGATTTAATAGTAAACTAGCAAATTGGTCCCTGACGTTTTTAGGGTCATGCAGATAGTCCCTAAGAAATAGAAAACCCCAATATAGTCCCTGACTTCTTGTTTTTTCTTTCACTTATAGCTCCAACGTGTGTGTTTCCCGTTAACTTTTTATATGACGTGTCACGTCTTAGTGACACCTATCTCACTGTTTGTCACTATTTGTGTCACACTATAACACAAAAATGATGTGGTTTTGGTTTTGTTTAATTTATAGCTTGATATGGCTTCAACTCAACACGGTGTGCTTCCTTATTTTCCATTTTTCTCTCTTCTCCCTCCTTTCATTGGAATGGTCTCAACTCCAATGACGTTATTTTTTGCCCTGATGGCAAATAGTATGATACAGTGTCACGAAACGCAACAATCATAAAAAAATTAACGAGAAACACCAAATTGGACTATGGTGAAGAAAAAACATGAAGTCAGGGACTATATTGGGGTTTTCTATTTCTTAGGGACTAAACTGCATAACCCTAAAAAAGTCAGGGTCCAATTTGCTAGTTTACTCTAGATTAAATCTTAACTGTTGATGTTTCAAGAACAAGTGTAACATGGAGGTTGGATGAACTAGAGATCTTCATTTCCATTAGAAATGGAGAGGATCTTAGTACAATCCAAACATGCTAAAAAACATGACAATGAGAAATAGAATGGGAAAGAAAAGATCAACTAGTTACCCGGCCATAACAAGTCACGTTTGGTTGGATGGTAGCTTGATATATTAACTAATGTACAATTAATAAAATAATTAAGAGTTTATTACATATATATTCACTGTTTTTAATTTTTTTTGAAGATATCTAGTAATGTGTTGTTATAAATCGTTAAAATGATATGGCAACACATCATTTGGATGATTGTTTAAATGTCTTTACTACACTGACAATATATATCCATTAACCTCTATATAAATTCATCTAAGTCGTGGAAGTAAAATAATCATGGCGTTGATTCTGCTGTTAATTGCAAATGTGGCAAACATTCATCACAATCACCAATAATATGTGTATTGCCTGACACATTATAAAATAGTGTAACCTTAAATTTATTCAAAGACTATATTTTTTTTCGGTGTACAAGGAAAGCAATGAGGTTTGAAGCTAGAACCTCATGTTAAACTGCCCAAACCCCCAATCACTAGGTCGACCTTAGTGGGCATTTAAAGACTATATGTGAAATATATAAAAGAGGAAATGTGCAAATAATTTCAGTTAAAGTTGGACATGAAATTGAACTTTTTAAATGAGTTTAAGGGGACTATATAGTATTGGGGTACTATATATAAAATTGTTAATTGTGATGGACGTTTGATACATCCATTATTAGTAGCAAAATAAACAATATAGATTAAAAAATAAGTTAAATATTTAATAAATATGAAATAAAAATGAAAAAAATTCCGGGGATGAAAATAAAAAATAAGTATTTTATTACTTAATAGGGGTGTTCACATCCAATCCAATCCAAACCACATAAACCGAATCGAAAAAACCGAAAACCGAATCAAACCGAAAATCGCAAAAACCGAATTTTTTTTATTAGATTGGATTGGTTTTCGGATCCTATATTGAAAGTCAATCGAATCGAATCCAAACCAACTTATATATACATATATTATTACTTATAAAAGAATCATATATTTATACAAATATATATTTTATGATTTTATTATCTAATATTATATCTATATCTATATCTACATCTATATCTACATCTATATCTATATCTATATATACACATATATATATAAAAGTAAGGTAGTGAAAGAACCAATGAAATCTAAAGTGGGGACACAATAGTAAATTCCTTTAAGCAAAACTTCTAAAATAGAAAATGTCTTTTACATTATAAATCATGAATATTATTAATCACCATAATTAATTATAGTCATTATATTCATATAAATATCACTATTATAATAATAGTTAGAACATATGTAAAAATTTATTAAAATATAAATAAAAAAATATAATACAAAATTTAAAACCATGATAAAATAACTTTAAAAAAGGATAACTTAATTTTAAAAAAGGTAAAACTTACTTTAAAAAAAATAAAATATAATACGAAATTTAAAACATGTTCAAACAATTAAAAATATATTTTATAATTATATTAATACTAATTTATCACTATTTTTGTTATATCAATTATAAATAATTAAAGCTCATTTTAACAATTTCATTATAAAAAATTTACGATATAAATAAAAATATAATACGAAATATAAAATAGAATAAATTATTTTATAATTATGTTCATATTAATTATTTAATTATAGTTAAGTTTATTGCAATCAAATATCAATACTGAAGCTCATTTACCAATTTTTTTTTGTACATTAAAATTTAGGGTGAGGGGATGATGCCTTGCTCCACTTCGACCAACCCCTTGGGATTAGCTCATAAAAATTTAAAAAAAATTATACATAAATAAAATATAATGTGAAAGTTTTAAAATTTAAAATTATTTTAAAAAAGGTGCAACTTCTATTATAATAATTAGTGATTATTTAATTATAATTATTATATCAAATATCAATATTAAATCCAATTTTAATAATTTAACATATTTTCAAAAAAGTTTATAAGAAAAATAAAAATATAATATGAAATTTAGTACATAATTAAATAATTTAAAAAAAAATATTTTATAATTATTTCTGTAAAAAAGTTGATTGAGTATTGTCCATAAAAAAAATTGAATTATCAACTTTGATACACTAAACTTACATGTCTCAATCAATAAAATTATATTATATTATTTAACATTATGTTTTATAATCATTAATTAAAGTCCATTCTAACAATCTCAATATTAAAAAAAGCGTTATAACATGTTATAGTAATTAAATTCTAGAAGCTATAAAGTCTTACTAGAAAAACTACTATTTAATAATTCTTATAGACAGTTACAAGTCCATATTTTAATAATTCCAATGATTATAGTATTAAAATAATTATTTCCAAAACTTGAAAAAAAACTATTTATACTTGGTCTTCATTTGTTATTCTTTTTAGGGTTACCTTTTGTCTTCTGGAAACATATTTACTCTTCATATATAAATACAAATCTTTAGTTTCATTTTTCTTCTTTTTATGATCTTCTTATTAATCTATAATCTACAAGGATGGGAGAAAAAATCACTTTTATAAAAGATCTACAAAGCTGTATTATTATTCTCAAAAAGATAATTTCAACAATTCTTAAAGATATTTTTAAATTTCAGCAGGCTTAAGAGTAAAAATGCAAATTGTACTAACTGTTACATCAATTGGAATAACAACTTTATTAATTCATGAGGAAGGATGACATATTCTAGATTGTTATCGCTATAAATGTGGAGGAGAACTCCACTAGAAATATAAAACAGAAAGAACTCCTTTGGCTAAACTAATAGTAAGAACCAAACTTATTACATGTGATGACGTTACCGTGACTCATAAGCAATATTGTTTTTAAGTTCTTGATTGGACTTTCAGAGACATACTTCGATTCACTTCCATAAATAGTGTCAATCTTCATTTTGGAGAAAAAGCTATTTATTTTTTGTGGTGATATTAGGCATATCCTACATGTGATCCCTAAGGGTCTGTTTGTGAGGTTAGAAGGGAGGGAAAGAAAAAGTTAGAGGGGGAGGGAGGGGAGAAAAAGAGGGGAAGACTTTGTAAAATACTCAAACTCCCAATCACAAGGGAGGAATGGCTTTATTCTCTTAACTCATTTCCTTCCAAACAAACTCGCAAACATACCCTAAGGGGACAATACATGATATAGTTCGTGCTATTATGAACTCTCCATATCTTTGGAATTGTTGCAAGGTGTTAATAGTGGAAAAAAACATGAGATTAAAACTGCCGGTTCAAATTTCCATGCAAAAGAAGTGAAAACATTTTCTGATTGGTGTTGAGCTTTGGTGATGGAAGGAACCGGGCAAGAAGTTGAAGAGATTTAAAATTCTTATAGGGACTTAAAATTATTTGTGATGAAGAGTGAAATCCAACGAACACTACATCAACGTGGTTTTCAAAAAGTCTTCAAAATTTGATTTAGGTAAGTAACTTTCTCTTTTCTTTTTTCACATTCATGTACTTCATATAACTTCTACCATATTTTAACTTTAACTTTCTTTTATAGGGATACATTCACCTTCATATATTCAATTTCCTAAGTAAGAGTACTTCATCCAATAATGTTTTTTTATCCCTTTTCAAATTAACTCTTTTACCATGTAAATTTCTTCTCATACATATTCAAACTAAATTATATTTTAAATTAATTAAAACATTTAACTTTAAAACTTATTCATCTAATATTTCCATTACAAGTGCCTCCGTGCATCGCACGGCACCAGACTAGTTCCTATAAATATATTCAATTAAAATTAGTTTCCATGTCTCATGTCATTCTTTTCATATAATTTTATATTTATTTTAATAAATATAAGTTCCAATAAAAAAGTTTACTATTATTTCATAATTTTATCACTTTTATCTAATATTTATTGTCTCTTTAAAAATGGAAAATCAATTCAATCCAATCTAACCTAATCCAATTTAAATTAGATCAGATTGGATTGTATTTGAAAAAAATATCAAAACGATTGGATAAAAAAATGATAAAACCGCAATAATCGGATTAGATAATTTTTTTTCCAAAAAAAAAAAATTATCCAAACCAAACCACAAACACCCTCTTTACTCAATAGAAAACGTGAATATAAGAAAATGAGAAAAAAAAGTGGGTTAAATATGTTTTAGGTCCCTGCAAAATACTCGATTTTTGCTTTTGGTCCCTCAAAAAAATTTCGTTAGTTTTGTATCCTCTTAAAATTTTTTTTTGGTCATGATCCCTCTGGGTAGTTATGTGCGAGTTGCCACTTTCTCTTTCGTATTCACCTTTTATACGTGATCACCTATAAAAGCAATCTCCTCTTTTTCGTTTCAGGCTTAATTCCTCTGCATCACTTTCTCATTCTCGTTGTTTCCATGAATCCCCCATAAATGCTCTCATCTCCATCGCTCCTCTGAAAACTCCATTATCTCATCATTTGCATACCTTTCGTGCCCCATATAAAGCTGAAGGGAACTTTATCTCATTACTTCCCAAAAAAAAAAGATTAAAAAAGTGAAAAAAAAAGAGAAAAGTTGTTAAGATTGAGAGGATGGTTGTGGTTGGAGAGAGGAAATAGAACTTCAGCTAACAAGTAATTAATAACAATTAGCAATGATGGAAAGCAAATTACTTTGCTTAAACATTACTATTAAATATCAATAATGCAACTCTGCAGAAACTGATACTTCACCGCCGGATTAGCAACTCCGATGCCATATCCCTATTGCCAGCGAGCCTGATATACGCCGGACAGTTAACATATATATGATACCTTCCAGAAACCCATGTCCCCACCTTCCACTTGACTCCCCGTTGACCTTAACGTTGACCAACACTCCCCCTGAAGTCTGGTCCTGCCTCAGAATATCCAAGCACGTACGGCGACACCAGCATGACCATTCCGAAAAGTAACGGCGCCCAACGGAGACGTCACGGTGTCCCTGGTAGGTAGGTGGAAGTTCCGTCGCTAGAGAAATCTGTTGTCCCTGTAGGAAGCGTAAGCTTCTGATAGTAAATGCCGATTCAAGAATTTGGGTTGAGAGCTGAGAGGGTGACTTGCATGGAGAGTGTGAGGGTGTTAGGGGTGGGAGTGGTTGGGGAAGGGTTGTGTCGCTGGTGGAAGAGAGGTTGAAGGAGAAAACGGTGGCGTCTTGGAGGATGAAACGGGGTAGGATGATTCAGATTAAGAAAATTATGAAGAGTATGAGGATGATGAAGGCGAGGATTCCGGCGAATATTGCGGCGAAGAGCTGGCGTTGCTCGTCCTCGTGGTGGCCGCACTCCTTCGTCATGGCGGTCTAGCTCGTGTTAATTAATTTGTTTGATCTCCTTCAAGTGTGTGTATGTGGTAATTAAGGACTCTAAAGGTAATTTTGCAAAGCTGTGTGTTGCTTTTGCTTGTAATGGAACTAGAGATGAGAATGTTTCTTACATGAAGTATTCATTATACAAGGAAATATACGCCGGTCAAAGAGAAAGTGGCAACTCAGCACATAACTACCCGGGACCATGACCAAAAAAAAATTTTAAGAGGATGCAAAACTAACAAAATTTTTTTGAGGGACCAAAAAGCAAAAACCGGTATTCTGCTAGAACCTAAACATATTTAACCAAAGAAAAAGTTAACCAAAGTATTTAAGGCGCTATTTCACTCATACGTGAGACACTGTCATGGACTCGACCCAAGACTTGCAGTCCTTACTATCGGAGCAACGCCGAGAGCTCGCTGCTGCGGAAGCCATGGAATCCGACCTCGAATTCGCTTACCGCCTCCAGTTGCAGGAAGCCCTGGCCGCTTCCCTTACAACTCACCCCTCTTCCTCCTCCGTTGTCGTGCAAGAAGAGCCCGCCTCCGACGACACCGTTTTGAAGGCCACGTCTCTCCAGTTGGAGGAGCTCGCGAAGATGGAGCGCGAGATGAAAGACCGGGAGCAGAGCGAGACGGAGATGCGGAAAATGAGGGAGGATCTCAACCGTCGAATTCACGACCAGAAAGATGGCGTCGGAGATCATCACCATTCCTGAGGATGATTGGCAGCAATGGGGAGACAATTTCGAGAATCCATTTGGAGAGGGTTCTTCGAAGAAGGGGGAGGACGAAGGTGCGATTGTTAGGGTTTATTTCAAGGGTTTTGGCGAGTGAGGAGAGTGTGAGGGGTGACAAGGCTGGTGTTGGCTGGGATTGGGGTTGCGATTTGTGACCTATCTGACAATTTGATACTGGAAGTTTCCAAGCCTCTTATTGGTAATGGAACCAGCAAGGTTGCTACGGAGCTTAAGGCTTTGATCGAAGCCTTTAATGCTGCATTGCTTTGGACTTACAGCGCGTCATCTATTTTAGCGATTACCATCCCGTCTTTCAATTTGTGAGTCCTCTCTCTTTCTCTCTCTTTATGGCTTATTGAAAAGAAATTCAGTGACTGTAGGTTCCATTACAGTTTTATAGTTTTTATATTGCATTTCTTTGGTTTGTGATCTTGGTGTAATTGTAAAATTGATTTTACTTGTGGTTTAGCACAAGCCACAAGGTTATGGACCTTTTAAGAAGCTACTGTCGTGTTTGGAAGAAGAGTGGTATTTGAGCGTGCTATTAATTTATAATGCATAATTCAAACAGATGACTGCTATAGTATGAAAAGATTGGATTTTGTCACTTGTGTCCAAATTTTTAGGGGCGTTTTTGTTTTAATGCAGTTTGCCTGATTTTCATTTGAAATTTTAAAATGCTTCTTGGAGAATTTGTTGTGATAAAGCTGTGGTTTTTAACCAATGTCTGGAAGTTCAAGTGG
Source organism: Sesbania bispinosa (assembly GCA_026901365.1). Classification (NCBI taxonomy): domain Eukaryota; kingdom Viridiplantae; phylum Streptophyta; class Magnoliopsida; order Fabales; family Fabaceae; genus Sesbania; species Sesbania bispinosa. Next base: position 362,271 of record QLOH01000089.1, read on the forward strand.
TCACGAGGTTGCTGTTTTTAAGTAAGGTTGTTTTTTTTTTCAAAAAAGGTCTTAGGGTCAAGTCTTGTGTATACAGAATAGATCGGGCATAGTTATCAATCCCATATAACAACATGTGTTGACCGGCCCCAAAAACGCTCTGATACACTGAAATTTTAGAAATAGATTAAGTAATTTATGCTACACACATATAAGTGTTAAAAACTCAAAAATTAAGGACACATTTATAGTTAATAATTAAAAGTCATAGGTCTTAAACATAATAAGAGTGAATGAGCTTGAAAAACAAAGGACTCAGAAACAGAACAGACTCAGAATAATTTGAGAGGCAAAAGAGTAAAAAAAGAACTCAAAATAGTTTGAGAGAATAAAAACACAAACAAAATAGAACAAAGACCTGTGCAACAGTTAAAACTCAGTAAAACAGAGGAGTTTAGCTGAAAGTGCAGAGCCAATGGCCAAAAAGTGCAGCTTGGCAAGAAGCACCAGGTCTTGGCCGGAATCTCACCTGAGGGGTGCACAGTGGTTTCGGAGGGTCTCACTGGGGTTGTGCAGTAGTTGCAACTTGCAAGGTAGGAGAGAAAAGAAGTGAGGCACGACGATCTGAACTTCGGAAGGGTTTCTATAAGCTGAAACCCTTTTTCACCCAAAATCTGAAAATTACCTCTATAAAATACTTCTCTAACATTAATATTGGTGGGCATTTTCAAGATTTTGGAATCCATCAATGTAGCGGTGCTAAAGCGCCGTGAAATGTTGCTATTTTGGCCGCTAGCGGCTCTATAGCACACTATTGACAACCATAGTATAGCGGCATAGTGGTGTATAGTAGCCATCGGCTGCAATATGTACTCTCATAATGTCACACTTCACTGTAGAGGCCATGATAGTGGTCAAAATAGCAGCATTAAGCGGCACAATTGCACCATTATGCTGATGGCATTCAAATTTCAAAATCTTGGGAATGCCCTCCATGTTAATGTTAGGGGCATTTTATGGGGTAATTTGGGTAAAAAGGGTTACAGCTTTTGACCTGTCTTGTTCTCATTCTAATTTTTTTTCTTCTTCCAGTTTTCTCTTATAATCTTGTTCTTATTGTTCTCTTATTCTCATCAATCTCTGTTTTCTGTTAATTTGTTATCTCTGTTTTTTGCTTCCCTACTCTGAGTTTCTGTTTGTGTTTTCTGATTTCTCTTGTTCTCATCAGTCTATGTCTCTGTTTGTTTGTCTCTCTAGTCTGAGTCTCTGAGTTCTTTTTTGGTCATCTATCTCCTGAAGACCCAAACTCATCCACTCCTTTTTTCTTTATATCTTTGGTTGATCATGGCATCTTTTGTTACAGTTTACTTGTATGTTTGCTTAAGACCCATGGCTTTTTATTGTTAATTATGAATATGTGAAATTCTTTTGGTATTTTTTTTAAAAATTTTGAGCTTTTATATGTGATATAAATTATATAAACTGTATACGAAATTTTAGAATAGCAGTCATCCCACTATGCGCTATACCACTATAGCTTTTTTAGGATCGGCAGCTATGCGCTGCAATCTGGGATTAATAACTATGTTGACAATGCTTAGGAGAGCCTTGCCCTCTTAAGTAGGTCACCTGGCTCAACCGAATTAATCAGGATCTAATAGTACTTCCCAATACCGAGGGTTTTTTAGACCTAAGACCTGGTTTCTTGAGCAAGAACAGCTAGACTTATTGATAGGTCAGGGATTATGTGTCCTGGACCACCATGCAGCTTAAATTGTATTTGTTTGATGCATGAGTTTTTAAGATGATGGGAATGAATAAGGATGTGATATTGCCATCCTTTTGTGGAGATTTTTAATATCTTGTTTTGCTGATTAGGTAAGTGGAAAATGGCCTGTGAAACGGCGGAAGATTGCTATGCTAGTTCATCAGGTGAATCTGCTTCAAAGAAAATTTACATACTGCAGTCCAAGGCTTGTGGCCAGACACGATGTAAAGTTTGCATTTAAACTCGCAAAAGATGCAATTGTTTCCCAGTCCACAAAGCCTGTGGAATCTGGCAGTAGTAAGAGTCTGAATGAAACTTGTGTCATATGTTTAGAAGATACTGATATCAATCAAATTTTTCGGGTTGATGGCTGTCAACACCGGTATTGCTTTTCCTGCATGAAACAACATGTGGAGGTGAAGTTGCTCCATGGAATGGTGCCAAAATGCCCTCATGACGGATGCAATTATGATCTTCTACTTGACAGTGCCGGAAATTCTTGACTCATAAACTAATTGAGACCATGCAGCAACGGAAAATGGAAGCCTCAATTCCAGTTGCTGAGAAACAATTTATTGTCCTTATCCAAGATGCTCTGCATTAATGTCAAAAACTGAGGTTTTAGAATACTCCAAAAATCTTATTGGTGACTCTGATCAATCAGGACCCAAGAAATGCGTGAAATTGTCATGGTCTTTTCTGTTTCAGCTGCAAGGTCCCTTGGCATAGTGGTATGACATGTTATACTTACAAGAGGTTGAATCCTAACCCGCCAGCAGAAGACTTGAAGCTGAAGTCTCTGGCAACAAGGAGTCTTTGGCGGCAGTGTGTGAAGTGTAACCATATGATCGAACTTGCTGAAGGCTGCTATCACATGACTTGCAGGTACTCTAATAATATTTGCTTTGTTTTAACCTGTTATAACCATTCATCCTTTTTCGCTCTAGCAATAAGAAGTCAGTTAGCATTCGTAATTCTCAGTAGACATAGTTGTTAGTTGTTACCAAGTTGTCTGCCAGAGTCATATATGAGATGCAAGAACTGTTGGATGGGATAACTTGGATATATATATATATATATATATATATATATATAGATAGATAGATATAGAGAGAGAGAGAGAGACTAAATCTTAAAGATGTCTGTACTTTATAGACTAACATTCAGTGTGACAATGTTCAGAAAAATCTTGTTTTGAAATTGTATGTACATTGTGCCCAGTGCAAGTTGGTATAATTACACGATGAAAGTTAAAATAGAAAGATGTGTTTGGGTGAGCATTTTCAAACTTGATCTTGTAAAATTATTGATTTTAGATAAACGTGGGTTTGAAAGTAATTTATGTTTGGAAACTTTTATCATAAAGCAAATTCATGGTAAAATATAGTATAAAATTTTTAACCTAACAAACACAAAAGCTACATTTCAGTCCAGCTTGCTTTTAGGAGCAAAAACAAATTTAGAGCCTATTTCTTTTTCAGTTGAGAAGGTTCCAAAAATACGTTTGGAAGAGAGGTCTAACTGTAAACAAACAAAGCTAGTTTGATGCTTTTCTTTTTTGGGTAAAATCACGGTCTCCCTTCTCAAATTCATGGTTAAGGTTTTCAAAACGCTGAACCAGTCATGAGTTTATAAGATGGGGAAGATAAGTTTCGTTGCCAGCCCAGTGACACGAGCTAATATTCTTAGTTCTTAATATTCTATTCATTTAGTAATTTACAAATTTCCATGTATGGAGAGGCAAGTCATTAGTGTTGAATCACAATTCACAAGTCAACAATATTTTTATGGGAAAGCAATGGTGTGTTGGCTCATTGTTACTTTCATATCTGGTCCATGTTATCATTATAATTATTTCCTTGTTTTCCTTGTGATTACAGATGTGGTTATGAATTTTGCTATAACTGTGGAGCTCAGTGGAAGGACAAAAAAGCAACATGTTCTTGTCCACTTTGGGTCGAGGACAATATTTGGTTAGAAAATCATGAGGGGGAATGGGAAGAAGAGGAAGAAGATCTTGATAGCGATGAAGAGGGATATCATCATTATATCTCTGATTATTCTGATGGATTTTATTAAGTAACCGGCTACTTGGCCAGGTTGATCTACAGTCGAGATTCACAACTAGTAAATATTCCAAAGTGTGAATGCATTTGGTTTTCTTTCCCCATAATTTTCGCTTCTATATTCTCTCTCAACGGTCAAACCTAAAGCGCCTAATATTTTGTTTGGAATGTATAACGTGAATATAGGGGAAATCGAATTATGAAAAATTAAATGAAATTTATGTGTATGTAATTTGTGCATAATTAATTTCTTGTCATTGATTTTAAAATGAGCAAATTCTCATTTTACTTCCAGAAAGATTTGGGATCGCTCATAATGGTCTTAAAATATAAAAAAATTATTTTAGTCATTTTAAGGATTAAATTGACCGTTTTATCTTTTAAAAGATAAAAGATAAAAAAATAATTTTTATGATAAAAAATTAATTATTAAATTGAATGACTTTTTATCTTTAACGGAGTAAATTGTATGATTTTCGTTTTTCAGAGACGAAAAAAAAAGCAAATTCTTTCTTTTAGAAATTAATATATTCGACTCTAATTTTTTTAAGGATAAAAATAATGGTTTAGTTATTTTAAAATTAATTTAATTTAATTGTAAACAAATGGATTTTTTTTTTTGTGTAAGATCACATGTATTTTCCACGGGAGGCAATCCTGTCGAGTCAGGTAGAACCTCTATGGATGGTAAAGTTTTCTCTCCGAGTATTTAACATAACTACATTCCTAAGGTTTAAACTCGAGATCACTTGTTAAGTTGTAAAAGCCCCTTACCAGCTAATCCATGTGTTCCGTGGGTAAACCAAATAGATGTTTTGGGTTAGATAAAGATTGGACTGCGTGATTCTTCTTTTTAAATGCTACAAGTAGAATGTATTTGAGATATCCATATGAGAAAATTCAATGTATATCCAAACATATATTTACACACTTCAATCTAGTGTTACCTTCTTTTTTAGATTAAATTATCAATTTGGTTCCTGAAAGATTTAGTGACCTTCAAATTGGTCCTTGAAATAAAGAAATTGTCAAATTAGTCATTGAATATACTTTGTCTTTCAATTAGTCCATTTGTTACCATCTGTCGGTTAATTCTAACGGAAACGCTGATGTGGCAACTAATACGTTACATGATGATGTGTAAAAAACAGTTTATTTTAGTCCCTCAAGAATAAATTAGTTCATTTTAGTCCCTTATCAATATAAATGATTTATTTTTCATCCTTCTTGTTACATTTTTCTTCAATAAACAACATTATTTTTTGGTCGAAAGCGCACTGAATTACTACCCCAAAACCCAGGGGGAGGAAGAAAGAAAGGCCCAAGGCCCATACAAACTGAGCTCTGAAGCAGTATCTAGCAGAACAAAACCAATCTAAGACAAAGGATACGCAAGCTCAGCAAAGCAACGGGTAAGCAATAAATGCCCAAAGTACTGAAAAGTAAAGTAAGATAGATATTCTGCATCTAAACCAAACCCTAAAACTAACATCAACAGAAGCCACCTCTGAAGACACTACGGGGGATGAAGATGGCGAGATGCAACCAGAAGCTGATGGTCGGCCTCTGCAAGGGCTCTGACAGATCTAGGAACGGATGCAAGCGATACATAAGGGCACACCTGTTCTGCTGCCTCCTCTGCAAAGAGCATGGGCAACTCTATTACTTTCACGGTTGGTCCAGAGGAAGCCACAATGGGGGAGGTAATCGCAAATCCCTTTAATGTCTTCAGTGATATGCTGGGTTGCCCAATTGATTTTCCCAGATCTAATCCCCTCTATAGTGACCTGATTGTCTGATTCTATGAAGGATTTTGACCACCCGCAGCTGGCCGCGAGGACACACCCGACCTTAACTGCCAGAGCTTCAGCAACCAAAGCAGAGGGAGCGCACAATCTCTCGAGGAGGAAACGACAAGGATGACTCCACCCTTGTCTCTGGCAACAACAGCAGCAACACCGATTTTTTATAGGCTGCTGAAAGAAGCATCACAATTGAATTTCACAGACTGGGGAGGTGGTGGTCTCCAAGCTGAAGAAGTGACCTCCTTCCAGGTATGACTCTCCCTGATGGGTCCCTGCACTATAGAGTTATTTAGATGGATAGATAAAGTGTAGCTCTAGAAAGGGTGAAGACTGGGTCTGGTAGTTGTTGTTAAATGATAGTCATTCCTGGTCTTCCAAATAAACCAAATCAGGGCTGCTAGGTAGGCTAACATGTATTCTGAATCATTCCTGTTGGACTGATTCTCTCTAAAATTTCACCCAACCACACATCAAACCTCTGGAAGGGAACCTGACTGGGGTGAATTTGCAACTGGGATGCAAACCAGGTGGGGATGGTCCAAGGGCACTGTAGGATACAATGCTCAATAGTCTCTAGCGCATTGTTACAAATAGTGCACACCCCTGAGGGGACTATCCTCCTCTTGAACAGGTTATTGAGCACAGGGGGGTGTTATGGCAGCATTGCCATAGGAACATTTTGACTTTCTCTGGGACTTTAATGGACCAGAGTTGCTTCCATAAAGATGTAGGGGTTTGATCAGAGGTGGAGGGGGCGCTTGGAGAAGGGGAGCCCTCCATTTCTTTGGATACCTGGTAAGCAAACTTGACAGTTAGTTCCCCACTAGAGTTGAAGAGCCAAATGAATCTATCAGGACTTCTGAACAAGCCAATTGGAATCTGAAATATCTTATGCGCCATTGCATGATCAAACATACTCAAGATCTTAGCCCTATCCCACCCAGGGGACTCCAGATTTAAAATATCAGCCACCACTGCATTCTGAGGATGTTAATCTGGGCAACCAAATCTCCCTCAGGGATCCACCTGTCTTTTAGAATGTTAATACTCCTGCCATCCCCCACCATCCAGAGACCACCCTTAAGGAGAATTTTTCTCCCTTGCATTATATTGGTCCAACTCCACGAGTTGTTTCTTTTGTGGGCAACATGTAGGAAATCACAATTTGGGAAATAGAGGTCTTTCAAAACTCTAACCCATAGAGCATTAGGATTAGAATGGATTCGCCATGCCTGCCGGGCTAGGAGTGCTAAATTCTGATGATGAAAATCCCTGAATCCCATCCCTCCTCTTGCCTTAGAGATTGAAATAAGCTCCCATCTTTTCCAGTGGATCCCTCTAGGCTTCCCAGGCTTTTTCCACCAAAACCTAGCAACTTCACTTGATAGTTTAGCACACAGATTCTTCGGAAACCGAACAACTGACATTGCATAGGAGGGGATAGATTGGATTACTGCTTTAATGAGTATTGCTTTTCCTGCTTGATTCAAAAACCTCTCCTTCCATCCATCCATTTTTGACAAAACTCGCTCTTTAATCCAAGCCAGAGATTTATTCTTTGATCTATCCCAGGCCGAGGGCAATCCCGAATATTTACCAGGGTTAGCCCACTCCTCTATATGAACCAGGGACGAGATTTGAGTTCTTTTGGAGGGTGGGGTATTTCTGCTAAAGATAATCCCTGATTTATGCAAATTGACACGTTGACCCGTTGCTGAACAAAAGTCATTGAGAATTTTATTTTCCTGGAAGCATTATGCAACCGTAGCTTCAGTAAATAAGATCATATCATCAGATGGGTGAGTGGGGGACAATTCCTGGTTAGTTTGATTCCAGAATAGAGGTTATCCTGGACTGCTTTGATGACCAGATGGGATAGGGCATCTGCAGTGAGAATGAACAGATAAGGGGAGAGCAGATCTCCTTGCCGCAACCCTCTCTGGGGGAGAATGATTTTGCTCCCATCTCCATTGAGCTTTACCCTGTAAGTCACCCCTGAAACGCACTTCATGATGTAATCCACCCATTGAACATGAAAGCCATAAGCTAGAAGGGCCTTCTGAAGGAAATCCCATTCAAGGCGATCATACGTCTTGCTCATGTCTAATTTTAAAATCACCCTGTCCCCTCCAAAGGCCTTCTTTTTCTTAAACAAGTGTAAAATCTCATGAGCAATGAGGATATTATCCTGGATCTGCCTTCCTTTTACAAAAACACTCTGATTCTGGGTGATAATAGAGTCCATAAAAGGTTTCATTCTATTCACTAAGATCTTAGAAATGATCTTGTACAAGAAGTTACAGCAACTGATCGGTCTTAGTTGGCCAATAGATTATGGTAGTTGGACCTTTGGGATAAGGACCATCTTTGTCTCATTAATTTCTTTAGGGACCCTCCCCCCCATTAAAAAATTCCAATATGGCTGCACATACATCTCCTTTCACAATATCCTAGTGTTGTTGGAAGAACAAACCATTAAGGCCATCCAGGCCCGGTGCTTTGAAGGGACCCCAACTCTTTTACTGCTGCCTGAATGGTTTCTAAGGAAACTGGGGCCATAAGAGCTAAGTTCATCTCATCTGAAACAAGCTTTGGGATGCAACTCAGAGTAGGATTCATATCCCTTGGACCTTCAGTGGTGAACAAGGTTTGGTATTGCCTTTCGATCTCACGCATGATTTCTGTGGTGCCCTCGATCCATTGGCCTGAATTATCTCTAATTCTGATGATTCTATTTCTGTTTCGTCGTTGGATGGTAGTAGAGTGGAAGAATCTCGTGTTTTTATCTCCCCATTGAGCCCATTTCAGCCTAGATCTCATCCCCCAATACTTTTCCTCTTGTTTCCAGAGATCATCAATTTCTTTCTTCAGATGCAGTATCCTGGATTGGCTATCAGGTGAGGAGGGGGAATTGAGGGAGATCAGTTAATTGGGATTAAGCTTTGCCACATCTTTATCAGCTTTCCTAAATGTCTTCTTACTCCATGATGACAAGGCTCTTCTACAATTGGATGATTTTTTCAGCACCTTCTTCCATTGCACATTTTCTTCAACTTGAACATTCCAGGAATCATCAATAACCTTACTGCAGTCCTTATGATCCACCCAAAAAGCCTCAAATCTAAAGTCTCGTCTACTACCACCACCTGGGTTGATATTCATGATGATAGGGCTGTAATCAGAAGAGGTTGGGGGAATAGCTACAACCTCAGCATTCGGATACAAACCCCTCCAGGCACAATTAACTAGAATTCTATCAATTTTTTTCCTTTGTCTCCTGCTCCCCACTTCTGTGATTGCTCCAAGTAAATTGACATCCCACATAGTTAAATCCATCAAACCAGCATCATGAACAAATTCTCTAAACACCTGCATCCTCCCTGAGATTGGAGGCCTCAACCCTTTCTTCTCATGTTCGAAACATAACCTCATTAAAGTCCCCCAACAACGCACCAAGAGGAATTGTCTCGGAGATGGAGATTCTAGATCGAGTTCCATAGCCTGACTCTATTAGTGATGTTTGGGTTAGCATACACAAAGGTGCAGTCCCACCAAGTTCTTTCTTCCCTATCTAGGATGCTGGTATGGAAGAAGTAATGGTCTTCCCCCCTCTATTTCCACCTGCACATCTTTTTTCCAGAGAATAGCAAGACCTCCAGAGAGGCCTTGGGGATCAACAGAATAAGAAGAATCAAAATTCAAAGAGTGCTGTAAATTTAAAATTTTTTGTTTTTTTGTTAGTTTCCATAAGAAAAAGAAGAGATGGTTTTGCTGTTTTACACAGGTGCTTCAGCTCTCTAATTGTCGCAGTGGAAGCTACAACCGCGACAATTCCAGGAAATTAGAATCATGGGGACGTTGGGGCTTGATTAAGCTCGCCTCCTCAGCTCTGTGTGTGTGTGTGTGTGTGAACTGTTTGTGACCTCACTATCTCTCTTTTTCTTACCAAAGTTAAGCATAGGCTTCCCTTCCTCCCCCTCCAAGTTAAAATCCTCCCTTTGCCTCTTAAGAGATAATTTTGGTGGCAACTGCCAGGGCCATGGACAGGTCTTGGGCTTGCGTGTTTTCATTTGGTGGGGTCTCATCTCATCCATTGGGAATTCCACAACATAAAAAATGTCCTCAGGTATGTCTTTGTTGATCTTTGAGGTCAAAGGAGGGCCAGGGTAGTGTTTGTGATTCCAGAGTTGGGCATGGTACATAACATTCAAACTGTTTTCAACTGAAATGGTGGGGGAAGGATTGGCTATAGGTGTTGGGTAAGGGATTCTTTGACCAGGTTAATTTGATTAGGGGTAAGGTGGGCTTCAAAAAGGCTAGAATTGTTTTTTTGGTGGGGCTAGGGTAATCCAAACAAAATACAGGTTGGGGATAAGACCAATATCCTCTTTCTGAAATTGGATATCATCCATGTTTGTTGAGCCCAGTCCAGGTTGGGTCATACCAGAATTGAGGTCTATTGTAGTTGGGCTCATACTCATGTTGGTTCTAGGTGGGCCTGTTTTCTTCTGATAGGTGGGCTAGTAATTTGTTTTTGTGATAAAGGAAAATATTTTCCTTCTCACCCTATTTTCCTTTTTCCACCTCATCCGACATTTGATTTAGCACGACCTCATTTGAGACACTACCAACGGTATTGGCCCCAGGCAGGCAGGCTTTTGCTTTTTCTGCTGCTGTAGTGCTAGTCCTTTCTGACATAGTGGCACTGTTGTGCCCCTGCTCCTGATTCACATTTGTCTCCTTTCTTGGGCCAGCCTCTTCGTCTACTTCATTGCCTGAAGCTTTCTTTCTGAATAAGACGTCTCCAGCAACAATGGACTCTAGTGAAGGGGCCGGGGGGAACCCCAATTCCTGAGCTATACCTGGGGGCATTTGGGTTAACCAGGGACATTGCAATGTCATTGTTACAGACTTTATTATCATGGCCTAGCCTCCCACAATTGTAACAAAAATCCATTAACTTCTCATATTTGATTTTTATCCAAGTCTTGGATAGATTTCTCCTCGGGAGCCAAAACCCTGTTGTGATAGGCTTGGAAATATTAAGTAAACCTTAACTCTGAAGAAACTCCGGAGAAGATGGCCTTCAACCATTGGGTTCTCCACCCTTAGCACAGTCCCCAGTTTACTTCCAATACTTGTAGCATTTTTTAACAGACATCATTTCTATTGGTAAACCATGAATCTGAACCCAAAAGGAGGGATAGATTGAAACTAACCTCTTCAATGGACATTTCTGGATTCCAAGGTTGAACACTTAGATGATTTCCAAGTACATTCCATAGGGCTTCTCTGATGACCTTTTTCATGAGATCTTCATCTGTAAAATGGAATAGGAATTTGTTGGGTCCAATATCTGAAATGGACACTTTGTCTAATGCACCCCCAACCTTTAAGTATCATGGACTAGCTGTGGTTTTATTGATCAGTTTTCTGGATATGATTTTGCCAATAAGGGTATACTTAGCTAACAGAGGATTGTCTTGTGTTTCAGGTTCCAGGTTGAGTATCTCACCTTCTAGGCTCTCATTATCAGGAGGTGGTGTTGTTTCAGACATGTTAGGAAAAATGGAGATGTGTAGAGGAGAAGGAAGGACAAGAGGGACAAGGAAAAAGATGGTCAGGGAAGGAGAAAAGGTCAACAATGGGGCTCCTAAGAGGCTAGGAGGGGAAATAAACCAGAGAGGAGTAGGGAAACCATGATTAACAATGGAGGAAAAACTCTCACAGACAAGCTACCTACGGAGCTCACAGGAGAGAGGATAGGAATTCACTTTCAAAGTTGTGCAAAAGTATGTCTCACAGCTTTTTTACAAAATAACTTTATGCTTGGGTTTGTGGTTTTCAAAAATATTTTTGTAAAACACAGTTTAGCCCCATTCTTATATTTTTTCCGTGGTTATATGCTATAGTAACCATCTTCGTATTCGTTACCAAAAAAAAAAAAACCATCTTCATATTCGTTCATTTAAAATACCTCTACCTATATTTACAATACATGGATAGTAACTTTAGTACTCATACTCTTATTTATATCATATTTCCCACATTTTAGTTAACTTAAATAGTCTCTTGTAATGTAGTTTTATTTGACAAACTAGTAATACAAACACTAACAGTGAAAAAATATTTAAAGGATAATATATGACTTCACTGAAAAAATATTTAAAAAAAATCAATTCCTAATCATAAAACATTGTAAAAAACTTATTTAATTTAATTAAAATTTATTAAAAAATTAAAACTATAACTATAAAATAATACAATAATAATGTGAGTATAGGTATAACATAATACCCGTATTCACAAAAATTTTATGAGTAATTGCGCATATTGAATTCAAATCCGGTTAATGACTTCTAATACTACTATACTCCATCAATTATGAATACTTTTTATGAATATTCATTCCGTTTGAATTCAATTGCCATTTCTACCTATCCATAAGTGACCAATAAGCTAAGCAAATATGACAATTTGTTTTTTTATAAAAAATGTATATTTGATTTAATATTGAAAATTGATTCAAACTTAAACTTAAATTTCTCAATGCAAATATTTATAATATTAAAATTATGAGTTTTAATATTGAAGAATGATCAAACTTAAATTTAAATTTCTCAATACAATTATTTATAATATTAAAATATAAGTTTATTACATTTCAATAACATACTAAAAAAATAAAAAACAAAAGCCATGCATAAGGTTGTATCATGTGACCTCGCTGTCCTTGCCTGTCAAAAGTTTATAATTCTGTCTGCGTTTAATTTTGCTTTGCGTTACTTGGGGTTGGATTGGGTTGGGTGTTGATGTTAAGGAATTTTATATAGTATGTTTTTATTGCAAGTCAAAAAATTATTTATATTTATTGTATTAATTTTTTTTTTTTTGTAAACCATAGGTATTAAATTCGGGGCTTAATCACCGTTAAGGTTTTTCACCCCTCCTGAAGAATGTATTTAGTGGGGATCGAACCCGAGAGCTCTTCCACAATCTCAGGCTGTGTTGCCAACTGAGCCACAACTCTTTGGTTTTATTGTATTAAATTCTATGGGTCTTTGTAGGGTAAAATAGTGTATAAGTACCAACGGAGTTGGTTCAAGTGATACATGTTTGATTCCCCTTAAACAAGGTCTCGGGTTCGAGTCTTGTGAATGGAAAAAATTCTCCGCCGGAAGAGTTAGCCCCACCATAATGTGGATGTTCCCGGCTCGAACAGGATTGCCTCCCATAAATGATACATGTGGTTAAAAAAAAATAGTGTATAAGTGATATACGGGTATGTCAATTTTTTTAGCTAGCATAGTTTTAGCGATTGATGTAGAAAACTAAAGTTTAAAGTAACTGCAACTAAGGGCCTCAATTGATAAAAAAAATCCCCATCAATAATTAAAAACACTTTTTATTAAAACATTCACTAAAAATATATTTTTTTATTTAAAATTCATGAAATTTAAATTATGGGCATCACAAATAACCCCACATATTATAGGGATCAAAAACTGAATTTTACAAATCTTTCTAGTACAAAAGTCATTTTTAATTAAATTAACAACATTTTCCATTACAAATTTCTCTAAAAACACATTTTTGTCTAAAATCCACCAAAATTAAATTCTAGGCATCTCCACACATTGCCTCACATATTATAGGACCGGAAAATATTTTTTATAATTTTTTTTGGTATAAAGTGATTTTTAATTTAATTGACAACATTTTTCATTAACAACTAACTAGAATTCATTTTTGTCCACAATTAACAAATTTTAAATTCTGGCCATCCCACACCATTTCCCACGTATTATAGGACTCAAAAATGATATTTGTAATTTTTCAGCGTAAGGGTAATTTTTAATTGAATTAACAATATTTTTTCATTAAAAAATCACTAAAGTTTCATTTTTTTCAAAATTAACCAATTTTAAATATTTGGGATCCCGTACCATCCCCCACACCCAAGAATCAAATTATCAAAAATTGGATATTGAGTGATCACATTGTTCACCAAGGTAGTCAATGTTAGGGTAGAGTTTCTAACATTACTAATGCCCAAACCACCCCCGCCTTAAACATGTCAAACTTCCAATTTTTTACTAATCCACTAAAACCTTCATATCCAATGTAAGAAACACTCCAGAGGACCCAAAAATGATTTTTGCAAATTTTTCTGGTGTAAATGTGAATTTTAATTGAATTAAAAATATTTTCATTAAAAAATCACTAAAACTATTATTGTTTGTCCAAAATTAACCAAATTTCAATTTTGGGTACCCACATCATTCCCACACCACAAACAACCCAAAAACCAAATTATCAAAACAAAAAAATATGTTTTTCGTCCCTATAGTTTCAGTCAACTTTAAATCTTCGTCCCAGTACTTTAAATCCTGTGTTTTTTGTCCCTAAACTTTCTAACCCCTAACCGTGGTCCCTGTCCATCAATAAGATCTGTTAACACGATGAGCTGACTAATAAAAGTTACATGTCAGCCTCAATAGTGAGTCCCAAATAACTGAATGATCATCTAATTAATTTTTTTATTAATTTTTTATTATTAAAATAATCCTAATTGCTAAATTAGGGTTTTCACCTGAGCAATTTTACTCGCTAAAAACCTAATTAAATAATTATGGTTATTTTAATAATTAAAAAATTAATAAAAAATTTATTAGATGATTCAAGTATTTGGGGCCCATTATTGAGGTACATGTAACTTTTATTACCCGGATCATTAGGTTAACATATCTCACTAATGACTAGGGACCATGGTTTGGGGGTTTAGAAAGTTCAGGGACAAAAAACAAAGGATTTAAAGTACAGAGACGAACACCAAAGTTGTAACATCCCGCAAATTAGAAGTTCTAATAATTCATTAGGCTGAAAACAGAGAATTATGTGTTAGTAATTAAGGAAAGGAAAGTTGAGGGATTAGGGGTTAAAACTTAGTTATAAAACCAAGTTTCAGGATTTCGCTTAAGTGAATATAGGGAGTTTGGGCTGCTGGTAATCGATTACAGTGGGTCTGTAATCGATTACCAGAGAGCTGAGTTTTTGGTAATCGATTACCAGGGGATTGTAATCGATTACCAGAGAGTTGAGTTTTTGGTAATCGGTTACTAGGGGGTTGTTGTAATTGATTACCAGAGAGCTGAGTTTTTGGTAATCGATTACCAGGTGTTGTAATCGATTACCAGAAGGGGTTTTCTGGGTCATTTCGCAGCAAGTAATCGATTACAGTGGGTCTGTAATCGATTACCGTCACTTATATATATAAAATCTGGTGCTTTAAAAATCAGATTGCATGTTTTCTTCTTCTTCTTCTTCTTCTTCTTCTTCTTCTTCTTCTTTTCTTCGACCTAGAGAGAGAAAGCTTGGATTGGGGTTTGAGAAGGGATTGAAGCAAAGAATCACCAATGGACCATTTTCTACTTCATCATTCTTCTCTTGAGTTTTCAAAACTTGGTGAGTATAACTCACACACATGTCACCTTGTTGATTGAACTTTCTAAGTATGCACCCTACTTTCTAATTCCCTTTCTATATGGTTATTTGGATGGATAGTGATGTTTGCATGAAAATGAGATATTGTTGTTAGGTTTTGTATGAAAACCTTAGAATAGCGGAATTTACGGAACTTGCGAAACTGTCGAATGCTTAAATTCTCAGTTATTAGTCATTGATTTATGATGGATTAGTGATGTTTGCATGAAATTGAGATATTGTTGTTAGGTTTGGTATTGAAACCTTAGGATAGCGAATTTTACGAAACTTGTGAAACTTACGAAACTGTTGAAATGCTTAAATTCTCAATTGTTAGTCATTGATTTATGTATGCGGTTTCGACCGTGAGTTAAATAAGTCGGCCTTGTGCTGTGAGTTGATAAAATTAAGTAATTATTTGAAAACTTGATTTCGGTCCAGTAATGGGTGGGATTCGTCCCCGGGAAAGACGTTTCCCGTAGTCTGAGCTCAGTTTTAACTCCAGTTTAAGTGATAAGATCATGCATGCTGGGCACAACAGTGAGTTGCATCATTAGTGCAATTATTTGATTCAGTTATGATTATGATTATTTTTGCATATTAGTTAGTGATTGATTTTCCCTACACTGCATATGCATAGTTATGCTTCACTGAGACATTAGTCTCACCACGCGTTTTGTGGATACAATCTAGGTGTGCAGGTACCTCCTGGCAGGGATCGGTGAGATTAGAGCAGGAGTCTTCCATATTTTGATGTTTATTGTCATTTTTGGATTGTATAGGATGCTTATGTATATTTTGTTTTATATTAGAGATGTTTATATTTTGATGTATATATTTTACATGTTGTATTCATGTATATAAAGTTGGAGTTATTCACAATTGTATAAGTTATCGTGGTTACTTATCGAATTGTGATGTATGATATCCGGAATGACGCACTTTTGGTTTCGAAAATTTAGGATTTAGTTTCCAACGGACTAAGTCTTGAATTAGGAATTGGGGGCGTTACATTTGGTATCAGAGCAGTTCAATCCAATTGGACTGTGGTAATAGGATTTTCTTGTGACTTGTTATGCTGATTTATGCATTATTTTTGTGAATTGAGAGACTGATCACCTCGATGTTTACTTAATGATGTGTAGAGAATTATGGCAAAGTGGCAGGAGGGGTCGTCCTAGAGTTAATTCTTCTTCTCAGAATCCACATCTGGACCCAGTGGCAGCAGCTTTACAGGCATTCAACACAAATGATGGGGGAAGGAACAGATGAATGCTAACCGGATTCAATCTGAGGCGGGTTTGAGAACAGGCGGCTGCCAATGCAACATTACTTCAGGAATTGACCGAAGGACAACGGGGACACCTCATACTCCTATGGTGGATCCGTTTGTTCATGGGTTGGCGAAATTCGGAAGCACAACCCTCCTCAATTTAATGGAGTCTATGATCCAGGCGTGGCATCCAACTGGCTTCGAGATCTCAATAGGATTTTCGATGTGTGATGAAATGTGCTGATGATTCCAAGGTTGGTTTTGCTATTTACATGCTGAGGGTGAAGCTGAGGACTGGTGGAAGACCACTAGTACTAGGATTGTTGTGATGGAGACTCCGGTTACCTGGGGCATCTTTCAGACTCTGTTTTTAGACAAGTATTTTCCGCTACTGTCCGAAGACAAAAGGAAGCAGAATTTCTACAACTGAAGCAAGGGAGTTTGACTGTGGGCCAGTATGTGGCCATTTTTGAAAAATTAGCTAAATATTCAAGATATCTTCAGACGATAGCTGATGAGGAGTGGAGGTGTACTCAGTTTGAAGGAGGCCTCCGACCTGAGTTGCTGGACCGGGTTGGGAACACTCGAGATCAAGGACTTCCCCACCTTAATCAATAAATGTTACATTGCGGAGAAAAAATATCAAAGGAACTACCCACTTCAACACCACCTGCAGACAACAAGGGAAAAAGGAAGATAGATGCGACAAATCAGTTTAAGGTCCCGAGGCCTAAGTGGCAAGTAGGGGTGGGAATAGGCTAGGCCAGGCTAGGCTTTGATTAAATGGGCCTGGCCTATTTTATAAATTCAAGGCCTAAGCCTGGCCTATTACCTATGTTAGGCTTTTTTTAGGCCTGACCTGGCCTTTTTAAAAACATGGTCTGACCTGTTAGCCTATTTAAAGGCCTTTATATGAAAGGGACAATAAATCGATTTCTAAACCCAAAAACTGCATGTATCCTGATTTTCTTATCTAACATCTTAGTCAATACTCAATACTAAATACATGATATTGGGCCTGCAAAATCCTTAACCCAAACCAATACAAACAAATAAAATATAAAAGCAATTTACAAATTATAGATATATACTAATATAATAATATTAAGTGTATTCAAATTCGTATAACTATAAGTTATAAGTAATTAATATCTATATAATTTTAATATATTTACTAATTTTTAAATATAAATAGGCCGGCCTATCAGGCTTGTAGGCTTGTGTGTTGGCCTAAGCCCGGACTCTTTATTTAAATAGGCTTTTTTAAAATGCTGAACCTGACCTTTTTATTAAATAGGCTAGGCCAGGCTAGGCTTTAATTAGGCTAGGCCATAGGCCCCTGTCGGCGGCCTGGCCTATTCCCACCCCTAGTGGCAAGGCACCTCAGCCTGACTACTAGACCGGCCCAACGTCAAGGGGAGTGGGGTACCTATTTGCCCCCAAGTGTGGAAAGGAACACTCTGGAGAATGCTTGACGGGGGAAAAATGTATGCTACTTTTGCAAGTAGCCTGGTCACATGAGGAACGAATGTCCAAAGAGAAGAGATCTACCAAAACCTCAAACCACTGGAAGAGTCTTCACTCTCAGCTGGGAAGTGGCAGCTTCTGCAGATAATCTGATGCGAGGTATGTGCACCCTAAGAGATCGAACCTTAATTGTGTTGTTTGATTCAGGAGCTACTCATTCTTTCATTTCTTATGATTGTGTTAAAAAGTTGAACTTGCATGCTATATCTTTGCCTCTATGTTCTCAGTGTTACCACTCCCGCCAAGGAGGGCCATTTCCACTTCCCTTGTATGTATTCAGTGCCACCATTGTGATACAAGGGAAGGCCTTCGAGGTTGACCTAGTTTATTTGCCATTAAGGGGTATAGATATCATTCTTGGCATGAATTGGTTATCTTCAAATCGAGTCATGCTTGACTGTTTTAATAAGAAGGTTGTTTTTCCACTTCTTCCTCTTCCTTCGAGGAGAGAAACCATCAATCCTTTTGTCCAACGTCACCAAAGTGTCAGAATGCCTTAGTGATGGGAGTGAATGTTTGTTTTATTACTTTCCTTAACTCTAGAGTCTAAGGTAGACATAAGCAGTATAGCTACGGTTAGGGAGTTTCTAGATGTTTTCCCTAGTAAGGTAACTACCTTACCTCCTGACCGAGAGATAGTTTGCCATAGATCTAGTACCAGGTACAGGACCCATTTCCAAAGCACCATACAGGATGTCCCCACTAGAACTTAGTGAACTTAAGGCTCAGTTAGAAGATCTTATGTTTAAAGGGTTCATTAGGCCTAGTGTGTTACCCTGGGGGGGCTCCAGTACTTTTAGTGAAAAGAAGAATGGGAGTATGAGGCTGTGTGTATAGACTATAGGCAGTTGACACAAGGGTTACCATTAAGAACAAATATCCTTTACCCAGAATAGATGACCTTTTAGATCAACTTAGGGGAGCCTCAGTTTTCTCTAAGATAGATTTAAGGTCCGGTTACCATCAGATCAGGATTAAGGGGGAGGATATACCTAAGACAACCTTCAGGACTAGGTATGGCATTATGAGTATCTGGTGATGCATTTGGAGTAAACTAATGCTCCTGCTGTATTCATGGACTACATGAATCAGATTTTTAGGCCCTATCTAGCTCAGTTTGTCGTTGTGTTTATCGATGATATTTTGATCTACTCCCATAGTTTAGAAGAGCATGAGCGACACCTTAGGATGTGTTTAGAAGTTCTGAGAGAAAAGAAGTTATTTGCTAACCCGGAGAAGTGTGAGTTTGGAGTGATAGAGTTCAATTTCTAGGGCATGTAATTACTAGTGAGGGTGTATCTGTTGACCCTAGCAAGGTAGTAGCTGTCCTAAATGGGAAAGGCCTAATACCGTAACGGAGATTAGAAGTTTCCTAGGATTGGCCGGATACTATCGGAGATTCATTAAAGGATTTCCCAGCTAGCCTTGCCTCTCACAAGATTGACTCGAAAGGGTCAGCCTTTGTGTGGGACGAGAATTGTGAGCGGGGCTTCTTGGAGCTCAAGGAAAGGTTAACCACCGCTCCGGTACTGGCGCTACGGATTTGTCTAAGGCCTTTGAGGTATACTGTGATGCTTCGGGGAAGGGTTTAGGTTGTGTTCTGATGCAGGATAGGAGAGTAGTGGCTTTATGTATCTAGACAGTTGAAGCCTCATGAGGAGAATTATCCTACTCATGACCTGGAGTTAGCAGTAGAGTAGGTCTTTGCCCTCAAGATTTGGAGGCATTACCTGTTTGGAGTGAGATTGAGGTCTTTAGTGATCACAAGAGTTTAAAATATTCTCTTTGATCAGAAAGAACTCAATATGAGGCAGAGGAGGTGGATGGAATTTCTCAAAGACTATGATTTTGAATTGAAATACCATCCTGGCAAGGACAATGTGGTGGTTGATGCCCTTAGTAGAAAGTCCCTTCATGTGTCTTCATGATGATACATGAAATGAGTTTGTTAGAGGAGTTTAGGAACCTAAGTTTAGGTGTTACAGTTGGAGAGCATAGTGTCAGACTTCATAGAATTGAGATCAACCAGTGACTAAGAGCTCTAATCAGGGAGGCTCAGAGTTTGAACTCAAGCCTCCAAGAGAGAAAGTAGCAGTTAGGGTTTTCAGAGTCAGAAGATGGGGGTAATTCTCTTCCAAGGGAGAGGCTGTGTCCCTAAGGGGGTAGCCTCAGGTAGCAGGTTTTAGAGGAGCTCATAGAGGTAAGTTTTCTGTACATCCTGGCTCTACCAAGATGTATCAAGATTTGAAAAGGATGTTTTGGTGGGATGGTATGAAGAGGGATATAGCAGATTATGTTTCTAAGTGTTTAGTGTGTCAGCAGGTCAAAATAGAACATCAGAAACCATCAGGAACTCTCTTACCATTAGAAATCCCTGAGTGGAAGTGGGAGAGTATAGCTATGGACTTTGTGGTAGGATTGCCTCGAGTCCAAGCTGGTTTTGATGCCATCTGGGTGATTGTGGACCGACTGACCAAGTCAACCCACTTCCTACCAATTAGGAGTACCTATTCCCTTATCAAGTTAGAAAATTTGTATGTTAGGGAGATTGTCAGACTCCATGGCATTCCCTCTAACATCATATCAGATAGGGACCCTAAGTTCACTTCTAGGTTCTGGAATGCACTTCACCAGGCTTTCGGGACCAAACTTCGGTTTAGCACTGCTTACCACCCTCAGACTGACGGTCAGTCTGAAAGAACCATCCAGACCTTAGAAGATATGCTCAGGGCTTGTGTTTTAGAGGAGTCAGGTAGTTGGGATAGGTTTTCTGCCTCTCATTGAGTTTGCCTACAATAACAGTTTTCCATAGCAGTATAGGCATGGCACCTTATGAGGCACTGTATGGTAGGAAATGTAGATCTCCTCTGTGTTGGTGTGAGGTAGGTGAGAGAACCTTATTAGGCCCAGAGTTAGTGCAGAGGAAACCTCAGATAAGATCATGGTCATTAGGGAAAGACTTGCACAACTGCCCAAAGTCGACAAAAGAGTTATGCTGACAAAAGAAGGAAAAGACTTAGAGTTTGAGGAAGGGGACCATGTATTTTTGAAAGTAACTCCTGTCACAGGCATATGACGATCCATCAAGACCAAAAAGGCAGAGTTTTTTTTTTTGAAATGACCTAATACAAATAAGAACAAAGATATATACTAATCATTTTTGAAAAAGGAAGTGTAGTAATTGAAATTAAATACTTGTGATAATATTTATTCAATTAAAACACTTTCATTCTACATGTTGATCATTTTGGAAAATAAGATATTTGAGGTACTTGAAAAATTTAGTTCAAACAAATGCGCTCCTACATTCCAAATTTGTTCATAAGAAAGTTTTCTAATTATACAATACAAATTAGAATACCTTTCAATACATAACTAAAAAAAATAAGCATAAAGACTCTTGACGTAACTATGATCCGACTTAACTCGATACAAAACTTCTACCTCGGCCTAAGCCGCGGTCCACTTGAATGAGATAAGATCTCTTCTAGCATTCCATTTAGCGTGGCAGCAATCAACAAGAAACAAACAACAAAAACACAAAAACAAAGGGGTGAGAGAAAGTCATGAAAATCATACTGGTAGAAGTAATGAATGAGTTAAGGCATACACTTATTCCTATGACAACCAAGACATATATAATTAATCATAAAAATAAGTCGCAGAATTTCATTCCATATCTCAATCATCACAACAGTATGCATGCAATGCAAAGACTCTTAGACACAATGTTACCAATGTCATGGGCATGCAGACTCAATGATGAATCTCCAGGTGCACCTCCAACAATCCAACATATTAATATTAGTATCTTCACAATACCAGTGCCAACACCTTTAAGATGTTGATACTAATATCTTCAACAATACTAATATCAATATCTTAATCCAAACAATATTGGGCGAAGCGATCGGGAGTTAGAGTCTGCCATCGCCAACTCAGGGTGTAACCAGGTACACAACATCCATTACTTGCAAGATTTAGAGGCCAGAACAATCTCCACCGATCCTGATTATGGCCAGGGGGATCGTCAGGGTGGACCAGTGTCGCTCGGTACTCGCTCCGGCTCCAGGGCGCTCACTGGACCATGGCAGCATATTTCCCCACTTAGTCCACCCAGCCTAGGCAACACCACCGGCCTCCCCCCCGACCATATCGCGGTTGTACCTGATCGTAGCTTCCCCATGAACAATGCCATGATGCATGATCACACAACAACAGGGCCATGCCCAACATCACACTGCAGGATTCTCACGGTACATCAAAGGCACTAAGGCCACAATAGCCAATCAAAGGCACTAAGGCCACAATAACCAATCCATTTCTCTTGAGAATCCGACAGAACTTCCCATATACTTTGGGGCTTTCCACGTTGCATAACATTCACCCAATATGCATCACAAACACTTAGAATTCAAGATCTTCAATACCATTCCAATAGTGCATATCAATAGGAAACATGCTTCACAAGCACTTAGAGCATGGAGTCTTTAATAAATTGTTATAAGTGTTGACAACAATCAGAATCATGCAATCACAAATACTCAGTTAAATGTTTCTAAGTTCATGGGCTAGCTACTAGCATTCTGTTCCAGGTTATAAACCTTTTGTCTAACGTTATAAACATTTATGTGCTCTGTTACAAACTCCTCCACAATGAGTTATAACCCCTTATGATCCAGATTACAACTTTTTCCTTAGTTGTTAAAGAGGTTTCTGTTTTGGTGACAAATTCCTCTTTCAATGTGCTACAACTTGCTTCTAATTCAAATCATAATTCTTCTTTATATGTGATAAACAATTTGGATTGAATTTATTATAGATATTTTAAATTTCTGCTGTTATTACTTAACTTTATGTTAAAACTCTCTTACTTCTCATATTATGAATCTTAGTCTTATGTCATGATTTCGTTCCCTTTGTTATCAACTTCTTAGTTCTTTTCTACAATAAGTATTAATCTTACTGTCATACATCTTTCCGGTTTAGGTTTAAAACTCCGTGAACTCTAATTATGACACTTCCAATTTCCTATTATGAATCCATAAATTTCAGGTTATAAACTTTCTGTCATAACCTTCTTAAACCTCATGTTATAGCTTCTTTACATATGGTGTTACAACTCCTTTAGCTTTATTTCAAACCCTTTATTTGTTCTAGTATAAGCTTATTCGTATTAAGGTTATGTTACAGATTTTTAAAACTTACTGTCATAATTCTGGCACACCAAGTTATAAACTATTTTAGCCTGCGGTTATAAACTTTTTATTCTACAGTTACAAAACTACCCCGTTGCTGTCATGAATTTCTCACCTCATCATATCCACTCGATTTTTAAGATGTTCAAGGCTTATGAGATACCTCTCTCCCTCACTTACACTTTCCTCATGTTTCTAACTCTTAAAGTCTTTTATGATCTCTTATGGCCTATTTATCCCATTTCTCAAGTTTAAAAGTCATAGTTTTGAGTCTTCAAAGTCTACTTCTTTATATTTCAGCATTAAATTTCACTACTATCAACTTTAAACTCATCAACAACCAATTTAAATGTCCCCATTCTTATTCAATCATGTGCAACAACTCAACAAACGTACATTTCCATAACAAAATGATCAATTCATCAAACATTCATATTCATATCAAACATCAATAAAACTCAATACAAGTACAAAACAGATTCTGTTCAACCAATTCTAAGAGAATGAGACCATTATGGTCTCTTCTCAAGTCCATGGGTACACTAGGTTTTCACCCCACATCAAGATAGAGGCAAGGGTTTTCCTTAAAACCCTAACTCTCCATTACTTTCCACTAAGAGTTTTTCAAGCTTTCCCTCCCCCCTTACCTAGTGGTAGATTCAGCCAAAGCAAACCCTTGAGATGACCAAGAAACTATCCAAAGAGTCTTCCTTCAAGTGTTAGAATCAAAGCTTCCAACACTTCAAAATCAAACCATGAAAAACATACAAATTGGTTAGATTTTCCCAACCTCAAGGAAGAAGAAAGAAAAAGAGGCGATAATGGTGGGGGTAGTGGTACCTCACGGCTGTAACAAGGTAGGAAGAGAAGAGTGTGAAACCATCTTGCAAGGGTTGGAGCTTTAGGGTAAAATTTGGGTGCTCAAGAGAGTGATATTTCCCTTGAGTGAGTTTCTAAGTGTTGGTGTGGAGAGAATTTCTCATATAAGGCAAAGGAAGTGAGTTGGAAGAATGAAGAATCCATTTATGAGAAGGTGGACGGCTGGTTGGAAGCAAAGAATGGTGGATAATGAAGGGAGGTGGTGGTAGATGGAACACTTGGTTCATAATGAACCACATTACAACTTAAGTGTGGTTAGAATTTTTCCACACATGGTTATAATTTGAGTGGTACAATTTATTTGGGTAATAAAAATAGTGTTTCTCCTTCATTTTACTCTCCTTGGCCGAATTTCCCAAGTGGGGTGTGAGGGATCATTTTGCAATTTCACAAAGTTTAAAGGGTATTTCTGCAAAATTACAAAAAATCGAAATTTTTTAGAAAAATTCTAGAAAAATTGTTTTTATATTTTAAATCCATTTTATGTTTAAAACTGATTTTATTAAATTTTTAGATTTTTATTTCAATTAATAAAATTAATTCTGTCAGGTGCTCATAGTTAGTGGAAATTTTGGTAATTATACCAAAATGACTTCAGAAAATTCTGGAAAAATTCTCAAAATTCTTACAGATTATTCTAAGACTAGTTACATAATTATTTTCATCAAATTTTAAACCAAATATTTATTCATTATTTTAAACGGTGTTACCGTTCTCACGGTTTCCCGTTACGGGGAAAACAAATGTTACATATGATATCCGGAATGACGCGCTTTTGGTTTCGAAAATTTAGGATTTAGTTTCCAACAGACTAAGTCTTGAATTTAGGAATTGAGGCGTTACAAAAGTTGACCGAAACTATAAGGACGAAAAAATTATTTTTTCCCTTATCAAACTTAGATATTGAGTGCTCACAATATTCTAATCTTACTATTGCCCAAAACCACCCAACCTCAACATGTCAAAATTCCAATGTTCATTAATTCACTCAACCTTCATATCCAATGTAAGGCACACACCAGAGGATCCAAAAACGTTTTTTTTGCAAAATTTTCCGGTGCAAAAGGATTTTTAATTGAATTAACAATATTTGTCATTTAAAAATCACTAAGTTTACATTTTTTTGTTTAAAATTAAACAAATCTAAATTTTGGGTATCTCACACAATCCCCATGTATTATAGGACCCACAAATGTTTTTTTACAAATTTTTTTGGTACAAACGTGATATTTAATTAAATTAACAACAATTTTCATTGATAAATTCTATAAAAATTATTATTTTATGACCAAAAACCTCACCAAATTAAAATTCTGGGCATCTCACAACATTACCTATGTATTATAGGACCCAAAAATGATTTTGAAAAATTTTATAGTTTAAAGGTTATTTTTAATCGAATTAATAATAGTTTTCATTAAAAAATTAACTATAATTACACTTTTCCCCCCAAATTCATCAAACTTAAATTTTGGGCATTCCACACCATCACCACTCAGTAGGAGAGCCAAAAATGATTTCTTATTTTTTTTTGTTTAAATGTGATTTTTATTTGATGTAATAACTTTTTTTTTACAAAATAATAATTAAAAACTATTTTTTGTCCAAAATTTACTAAAATTTGCGGTTTTTAAAACCACTCATTAACTACATTGAATTGTAATTTAATAAGTCCTAGCCATTTTCCCCAATATAATTCAAACATATCATTATTGAATAAAAAAATATAATATAAACAATAAAAATAAATTTGGATATGGGTTCTTTTATTTTTGGTCAACATTTGGATATGGGTTCAAAACTGATAGATGCATCATGCATGACACCCCAAAGGCCAATCATTGATGTTCCGAAGTAATCTATGCGTTAATGTCACAATACAAATTGCATCAGTTGGATCAGAAAAAAAATTCAACAAAAAACAAATTGCACCGGTTCAAATACTTCAAATAATAGGAAGGGCACATAATAATATTAATATTACTTACATGTTTAAAACACACGAAAGGACCTAATGAAAATTTTAAATGACCGGTTTCAGCAAATATCAAGTATTCAATCTGGATCCTTAGAATATTTTAATATATATCTAATAGCTACAAAACCTGTGAGTCACCAATACAACACCCGGGAGGTGCTTGACATTACACGTTTCCAATTTCTACACAGTTCAATAAAAATTTTATAATTTTGATTCCTTAAACAGTGTTCTTAGGACACTCGTTGGCATTTCCCAAAAGTAAAAACTTTTTTGCTTTATCAAATAAAATAGAAGAACTTTTGTTCAATGAAAAATAAATATTTATTCTCTTATTATCAATAAAAAAAGGTTCTAGCTAGACTAGACATGACACAATGGGGTAGTTTGGGGGCATATTTTCCTCTTCTCGTTCTCGTCCCCACAAAAGTCAAGGTAGATTCAAGTTTAAAAAAAACAGTTATGAAATTATAAAATCCAACCTCATTCCTATGAACAATCATTGGGTTTGGAAAAACTTGTGGGGGATCCCATTTCCTCTATTTTTTAATAAGCCATACATATTTAATAATTCTTATTCAAATAATACATTAAAAATATATATTGAGAATTAAAAAAAAGAAGTTAAGGGTGTATTTAATTCAATTTTGTTTTTTAGTGTTTAAAAAATAATTTTTTAGAACTGTATTTTATAAATGAAATGGTTTATTTACACATTTTTCATCACAAAACAGAAAAACTAAAAAACAGATTTCAAAAACATCTCAGTACTTTTATAATTTTAGTTTTTAAAAATAGAAAAACATTTACACTTTTCAAAACTGTTTTTTAAAAACTGTCTATCAAATATATTTTTAAGTTTTATGTTTTTAAAAACAGAAACCAATTTTTAAAAATTGTAAATAAACATACCCTAAAGAATTGTATTATATTTTAAGAAAAATATGTAAGCATGCATCTACTATTTTTCTATTATTATAATGAAAATGATTTAAATATTATATCAGAATGAGTTTGGGGACATGTACTCTAACCTTGAAACTGACCTCATTCAAAGCGTTTAGGTGTCAGGTTTTTCTTAAATCTGGTTAAAACGAGCTTTTTTTTTATCAAAATTCAGGCGGAACTGAATCCATACTAACAAATTCATATTTGATAATTTAGTCAATAACTGATGGCCGTCATCACCCACTGCAAACTTAAACTACAACAATATATTAGTGATTAATTGTAATTATTTTTTTTTCTGATAATAATAAATTTTAGGATAGAGAGATGGACCAAATTTATTGATAATAAAAATAAAAAATATTTTAGATTAAATTTACAAACCAATAATAAAAGTTTCTAAATGCTAAAATATATATTAAGGTGTTCAAAATTTCAATTCCAATTATATAATTTTCTGGAAAAAAAAATATCTTTATTTTTTATTTATTTTTTGAAACATGGATGATGGACCCTGATTTATCTTTTAAATAAAAATTTTTAGAATTCATGAAAGGTTAACTGGATTGTAAGTATAAGAAAAATTATAAATAATAATCTAAAAAGTTAAATATAACATAAATTTGTTAAAATTCTTTTTAATATGTATTAAATTACTATATTCAAATCCAAGAAATAATGAACGGTAATTTTAGATGAATTTATAAATAAATAAAATTTTATTTGGGTTAAATGTGTTTTTAGTCCCTCAAAATATAGTGAAATTTGGGTCTGGTCCCTCATTTATTGTTTCATTAGTTTTGGTCCTCTATTTTTTAAAATCACGTGATTTTAGTCCTTATTGTTAGCTATATTTCGTTAAGTGATGGTGTAACAATATTTCTCGTAATTTCACTATGAAATTTGTTTTGAATTTTCCTGCGGTTTTTAAATTTCAAAGGAAATATTATTCAAATTCTAAATTCACGGGAAATTACTATAAATTTTTCTACAATAAAGTAAAGAAATTTATAGCAGCATTTTTATGTAAAAAAATTGTGGTTTTTTTGAAGTTTACTACATATGACTTTGTTAGAGAAAAAATTGCAAGAAATTTCTTGTAAATTTTACCAAGAAAAAGTCGTAGTGAAGCAGCGAAAGTGACTTAACAGAGTATAGTTACACAAAGATGACTAAAAACACGTGATTTTAAAAAATTGAGGAAAAAAAACCAATGAAATAATAAATCAGGGACCAAAACCAAATTTAACCCATTTTATTTTTATTTTTTCCCGAAAGGATATACCCTGACGTCCGTAATACTCTGACTACACGTGGCCAAGGCCAACCATCACCCAGCGTCGTTCTTCCGCAAAGATCACGCTCCGCAGTCCTCACTGTCAGGAGTCAGGACACTGTCCTTCCTTCAGTCCTTCCAAAATGAAAACTATTCACTTTTTCATTTTCTCTATTCCTCCAAAATCATAAAACAAATTAAACAATAGACATAATAATAATAATATTAGAAAATTTTAGGAATAAATAATTACATCTATTTATTCTACTTTCTTTTGAATTACACAACTATTACCCCTCACGGTCTTTGGTGACTAGATTTATTCAGGCTAATAATAAACTAAGCAAACTGCTAATTAGTGCACTTAAAGCACAGGTTAAGGAGTAAAAAATAAAAGTTTTTTATTAGAAATCATAATATTGATAGCATCTATGACATTACATGTCACATACTCCAATAAAAATCTTCTATTTTTTTTTTCTTAACAAGTGTTTTTAACACACTCGTTGGCATTTCCTATCAACTAATATACCTAATTGAAAAGAGAACATTCTTTTAATTTTTCCTTTTACATTTTAATATTTTATTAACGGTTTTATTAATGGGTAATGGAGACAGTAATGGCAATTGCATAACCAATAACGGTTGAGAAACAAGCTAGACTTTTAGCTGGCGCAATGTCTCCATCTAAATTCCAAAATCCAAACCTACCAAAAGGCACTGCCATTTTTTCTCACTCACCACCTTTTCTTCTTCGTCATTTCCTTTTGGGTCCATTTCTTGTCAACATTTAAGGCCTCAAAAATTCTACTTCACTCACCACCACAGCACCACTCAATAAACAAAAAAAAAAAAAACACAATAATACTATATTTGCATTTCTTCTCCTCTTTCTCATACCCAAAAAAACTTTCTAGTTTCTACCCCAATCTACCTACACCTGTCTGCTTCAATCATTGTTCTTTTGAAAATGTGGGTGTTTGTAATTGTCTGATCCCGATTTGTGAGAGAAGCTGCAGCAGCAGCATCATGAATCGGGGGGAGTGGGTTCGGTTTAAGGAGTGTGTGAGGGAGTTCATGATTGGTGTGGCGGAGATGACAGTGGAGTTTGGGAAAGGGTGTAGGGACATAGTGAAGCAGAGCTTGGTGAACGAAGACTCCTATATTGTTAGGAAGTTGGGAAGGGATTCTTACATTGGGAAGAGAGTGAGAAAGCCCTGTGCTAAGTTGTTCGCCAAATTGAGCTTCTTCAACGAGTATTTACCTGAAGATAAGGACCCTCTTCACGCCTGGTCCGTCATATTCTTCGTTTCCTTACTTGCCTTCTCAGGTCAACTTCATCACCACATTTTTCTTTTCCTTTTGGGGTTGTTGCTTATTAGAATTTAACAACAAAGACTATTCTAGTGGAGGTTTCATAATAGATTTTATATTTGAATTCACATTTACGTTCCATTGAGATTCAATTAGGAATTGGTCAATGTTGTCTCATTCTCATTGTTTTATGCTGGAATCTTTGGAACAATAACTTGTATTGTAGCTTTAGGTGTTTGATAAAAGTAAATGGTATATGTGTAATGTTTGGCCTACTCAACTTCTGGTTGACATGATGTGGATGATTTATTTATTTATTTGCAGCTTTATATGTGAATTCTGAGGATGATACATCTTCCCCACCGGTGAAGCAGGTATTTGTACATCCTCCTAGTGCTAGCCGCATAGTGCTTCCGGATGGAAGATACATGTCATATAAGGAGCAGGGTGTTTCAGCTGACAAAGCTAGATTTTCAATCATTGCTCCTCATACTTTTCTTTCCTCTAGGCTTGCAGGTTGTTTTTTAATAAAGTGTGTACTTTGAAGTTTTGTGAGTTTGTTTTAAGTTTTTGTGTCCACTTGTGGTTGAGGCATAGTTGAACGTTTATTTTACTTTTGACATGATCTTTGAAATTAGGAATTCCTGGAGTTAAACATTCACTGCTAGAAGAGTTTGGCATTCGCTTGCTGACTTATGATCTTCCTGGTTTTGGTGAGAGTGATCCTCATCCTAATCGAAATCTGGAATCCTCAGCAACAGATATGTCATTTTTAGCAGATGCCCTTGGTGTGGACAAGTTTTGGGTTGTTGGTTACTCCAGTGGAAGCATGCATGCTTGGGCTGCACTTAGATACATCCCTGATAGAGTTGCAGGTATTAGTTGGTCTTTTGTTTGTCTTTTTATTTCCATGCAACTTTTGGATCTACTCAACTTGACGAAATTTGGAGCTTGTATAGTCACTATCTTTTCATCCACTTTCTAAATAACAACTATTATGTACTTATGTTTTATTGCACTCTATTACATTTTATTTAGGCTTTTTGTTCTTTCCCCTCATCTAAAACACTTGAATAACTTGTTTAAAGTGAGTTAAAGTAAGTTTGCATCTTATTGTGATTGAAGTACTGCCTTTATAAAAATATATTATGTAATATATGAGTGTCGAAATCAGGTTTTCAGAGAGAATAAGCATCTGATCTGTCATGTATTAACTCTCAGGTGCAGCCATGTTTGCTCCCATGGTGAATCCATATGATCCTATCATGAGAAATGAAGAGAGACGAAGAACTTGGAACAAATGGACACGAAAAAGAAAATTCATGTACTTCTTAGCTCGGAGGTTTCCTAGGCTTCTTGCTTTCTTCTATCGGCAAAGTTTCTTGTCAGGAAAGCATGGTCAGATTGATAGGTGGCTGTATTTATCTCTGGGAAAGAGGGTAAGAGAAGCTTTGCTTATCTGTTTTTGTCTTTGAGCCAACATGTCTTTGATATCCATATATGGCTTGTAGTGTTCTACATTCCTATTGATGTCCACTTTATGTCTGTTAGGCTGTCACCTTTCCTAGTAAGATGGATTAATCATTAGAGGTACAGCTGATTGCTGATAAGAATATAAGGAAGAGGCCTATTGCTGAAGAAAATTCTTGGCATGCTCAAATATGACTCAGTTCTGCTCTGGCATTACTCAAATATCAAAACTTAAAGACATAAATTATTGTTGAAATTCACAGCAATAAGACATTCTAAACCTGCATCAAAATTACAGAGCCCAACCTCACTAATCTAGCTAATTATGTGTAATGAAAAATTTGTGTTTCAAAAAGTTGGTTCTGAGGGTTTATGCTATCCCAAGAGTTTTAAATATGTTACTTGCACATCTTCTCATGGAAGATCTCAATGTCCCTTTCAGGATAAAGCTCTGATGGAAGATCCAATCTATGAGGAATTCTGGCAAAGGGACGTGGAAGAATCAATCAGGCAAGGAAATACGAAACCCTTTGTGGAGGAAGCTGCTTTGCAGGTCTCAAATTGGGGTTTCAGCCTTTCAGACCTCAAGTTGCAAAAGCGAAAACAGAAAAGTAATGTGCTTAGTTGGCTCAAGGCAATTTTCACTGAAAATGAGGAGTATACGGGCTTTCTTGGTCCAATACATATATGGCAAGTGAGTGCATCTATGTTTTGATCCCCCGACTCCCCTATATGGATGTTCATTTATATAAATCATTCAATGATATTTATTGAGAATCTTCTGCATGCATTCTTTAATCCAACCAATTTTAGTTCAGACATTTATCAGCAATGACACAATGTGCAAATATGGAAAATATTAGCTAATACAGGATACAAGTACATGTTGAATAAAAATATTAAAAATGTATATACACATATAGAAATTACTATACAAATATTACAAAATATATTTTCATCTTGTAAAACATAAAACTTTATCAAATTTAACTGTTTAACTGGTTTCAGACATGTTTTAGTCTATTTTATTTTAAACAATTCAGACTGATTGTCAGCGTTTTGGAATGCTTTCTTGTGTTTTGGAATTCATTTCAAATGTTTTGAAAACCAATTTGGCAATTTTGACCAGTTTGACAATTGGGCTAAAAAATTAAGAGGGTAGAAGCGATGCCCACATGCCTGTGCATGCATTTGGTAGGTGATATGTATCTAATATGGACGATGTATATGATAAGAGCATGATGGAAAATTTTGAGTATCAGAGCTTTAACATTAATTATTGGTAGTTTTCTTTATTCTTTAGACACTATTTTTTAAACTTTCTTAACCTTTTACTTTGCAACAGTGTGTCAGTTGGTTATAAATGCCCCTGCCCAAAAACCATCTTAAGTAAATCATCTTCCATTTTATCTTCAATTAAAGTAACTCACTGCCTATATACGACTAAGTTCTTTTGCTTGTCTTTCCCAATACTTGTAAGTTGTCGTGTGTTCACCTCTGTTTCAGTTATCAGTCCCACATTCCTTGACACCTGATTTTTTTAAGCTCATAATAATTGAGCACACTACTCTTCTGAGCACATGGAAGGAAAACATTTAATGGTTGAATACAGTGAAAGCAAGAAACAAGCTTTCACTTCTGTTTCTAAATTCTCAATGAATGCTAATGATATAAATTGGTTATTGGGTTTCACTTCTGATGTTGTCTTGTTGTACCTGATGCTTTTACAATATGTTGAATTCTGCTAGAAAGAATGAAAAGTTGCATTTTTCATTACGAAACTGTGAAGTAGATGTTCCCCTTAATCTGAAGTCTTTACACGTTTCTTGTGCAATCATCAAGAGACTTGCATTTCAAGTAAATGAAAAAGAAAATAGATGAAGAAAACTGTTGTAGACTTGCATGCTCTGAATTCTGATTCTAATTTCACCAATATATGACTTTTTTTTGGCAGTGAAAATATGACTTATTGTATTGCAATGTTAACAGGGAATGGATGATAAAGTGGTTCCCCCATCAATGACTGATTTCGTACACAGCGTACTACCTGGAGCTGCAGTACATAAACTCCCATACGAAGGTCATTTCACATATATCTACTTTTGTGACGAATGCCACAGACAGATATTCACTACACTTTTCGGAACCCCACAAGGTCCACTCAACATTTCTTTAGAAGTAGATGAAACTACCTTAGAAGCCAACATTGAACAGCAAGAAGTAGCAAACGATGATGATTACGCTGCAAACTAGAAGTACACATAACAGGATAAAATGCTCTTTTCTTTCTCCATCTTTCTGGCCGAATATCACAATTTTATGATGTATATACCATATAGTTTTGCTTCATCTCCAATGGAGCAGCAAAGGAAAGAAAATAAAATCAGTGCTTTTGCCCTTTCTTTTGGGCCGCTGAACTGGTTCCTCGTTCAACAATGTATTTCATGTCCTGTTTTACTCGATATCTCCCACTGGCCACGACCCCATTCCCTCCCCATTCTTCATAGCTGAAATACAAAACTTGTCTTTGTTAGTAGTCAGATATGACAGAAAAATTGGACTTTATTTGAACTGTGTTTTGAAAAACGATTTAATGCTTATATTTTCGTTCTAGATGAAATGATGAGAGCAATTGTGCAGCAGATATTTGGCTATATTAATTTCCATATGAATGTTTGAATGTATTAGCTAACTCAAATAGTAAAGGCTATGTTAGCTAACACTCCAAGACTCCAACTTGAGTCCTC
The DNA here is from genome assembly GCA_026901365.1 of Sesbania bispinosa. NCBI lineage: Eukaryota > Viridiplantae > Streptophyta > Magnoliopsida > Fabales > Fabaceae > Sesbania > Sesbania bispinosa. The sequence continues at coordinate 395,982 of QLOH01000089.1, forward strand.
CCCCACAGCAATAAATTGTTACCTCCCTACTTGGGTGCATTGAAACTGATGCTAACTTCTAAATAAACATAAACGAAATAATTTGCAGTTGACTCTTTACTTCTTTGAGTCACAAAATCATCTTTCACTTTGGTCACCTTTTAAATAGTGTATTGACTTTTTAAAAAATGGATCAATTATAAAGAGCATATAAAAAAATATGTTAAATAATGTCTTCCAAGTTTCAACCAAATAGACAATATAGGTCATCAATTGCCGAATTCTCTAGAAAATCAATCTTTTTGGTACTTGACCAGGGTATCCACCGCCGACAGCAATAACTAATCCCCTCGCTGGTTTGACAATAATCGTGTTCGAAGGAGAAATATCCAAGCCTACGCTAAAAAATTCACAAACTACATAAAATAGAAGAGAAGATCACAATATGTAATATTGTCTTTGTCTTCAGAAATCCTCAACAACTTCTAGATTAGAACTCTTCCAAGTTTGTTTAAGGTCACATTTTATTTTTAGTGCAATTAATTAATTATTATTATTAGATACAATTTTAGATATTTATTGGTATGACTACAACAAGCTTTAATAAAATAGTAATTATTTATTATATATTCATCAATTATATGTTATAATATTATTTAATGAGTTTAACAACTTATTAGGTGTCATATTCATTAAATAATGTGATAATATATCATTGGATGACATATAATTGGATGACACTGTAAAACTTTGTTATTAATAAAATTCTTTCATTATCATAATTTTTTTAACCACAAAAATATATATATGCTGATATGCAAGAGTATATAACTTTTTGTTATAATATGAATCAATAATTTGAATTTTTTTTTGCCTCATCAGCTATCCGTCAGTTAATTTTAAATCGACTTTGAAAATAATACAGGAATTTGGGGTTTTATTCCAGAAAATGAATACCTGATTTACGTGTTCAGCGTTTGGCATAGCGCCTATAACAAACCCACGTTAGTTGCCCTTTACCGGGTCTTCACAGCACTGCAGCGCACCCTCTGGAAAAGCGCCGTGTGTGTGCTCAGTACACTACCAGTATTTCACACTCGTCACCTTCTCTCCCCAAACCCAAACCTCTCTGTCCCTATTTATATATAATCCGTCGGTACTTGAATGTCGGCACCGCAGAGATTTCTCTGCACTCTCTCTCACGCTCTTCCTCCTCCTTCGCGCCTCTCTACCATCAAATCCAGAAGCTTCCTTTTCCTTCCCTTCGCTCGCCCTTACTGGACCCTAACAATGCCTCGCAATCAGGTATTCATTTTCTCCACTCTTCCCTTCCCTTCGATTCTGTTTTCGCGTGATGCTGGATTGTCCTTCGTCATTCGCGTCTTCTATTGTTCAATTCACGTAGATATGACCGGTGTTCGAACTGAATTTGAGGATTCAATCACGATAAATAGTTTGTTTAATTGATTGAAACGATCGATTGTCGTTTTTCTACTAAACGGCTAATGTTTAACTGATTGATTATTTTGCTGAACTCGAACGTTGCTTCTTGGTTAATTTATTCAAAATGAATTGCATGAATATGTGCGCGAAGAAAGATAAAAAGTGAAAGATTTTTTGGAACTAAACTTTCGTCTAAAAGTAGAAATTGCTTTTCTTGCATTATCCTTTTTGGTTTGCAGCGAAGTGGCGGAGAACGAAGATGGAAAGAGAAAACGAAAACTGAAGCACAGTTATCGGCTGTGGGAGATGCTTCAGCAACTGCTGCTGAAACTGTCACTAACAAACTTGCTGGAATGCGTATTGGTGAAAGTAGCGGGCAAACCGGGGTGCAGCATGCTAACAGGGGTACTGCCCAAGGTTCAATGGCAGTTTGGAAACCCAAATCTTATGGAACTGTGAGTGGAGCCACTGCAGCTGAAGTTGAAAACACACCGGTGGATAAAACGACAGTTGATGGTCCAGGGGTTGGTACTGATGTGGCTTCAACTAAGAACGGTAGTAGTAGTACTGGTTTGAGTAAGTTATTTAGCGGTAATATGATAGAGAATTTCACTGTGGACAACTCAACGTTCTCACAAGCAAAGATCAGAGCAACTTTCTACCCCAAATTTGAAAATGAAAAGTCAGATCAAGAGGTAAATTCTTTTTACAGTACCTTTTCTGTTTAGTTCCTACTTTGAGCTTATGCTTTTGAAACATTTGCAAGTTTTCCTAGTTTTTTTTTTGTCTCTTTGAATGATTTCTGTTCGCTACGGTGGATGTTAGTTAAAATAGCTCTCCAAATCCTTGCACATTTCCTAGCATAAGAATTTCTCCCCAGAAGTACTCTCACGGATGAAGGAATCACAGTTTTTAAGCCTAGACTCTAAGAGAATGATCCCAACAGCCATATGATCTGTTATGCATGATTCTAACTTCGTAGAAACTTAATAGAGTAAATTTATTTTCCTTGGCTGTATCTGAATCAGGTTTTTGCATATTTGTTTTGTTCCTTGGTAATTTTTTTGATAACTGATGGTTGCATTTTTCTGGATAATGAGATCATTTTCTTCTTCCTGCAATTACATTAGTTTTAAAATTGTTATTTATCTGTATTCTATATGCCTGCAGATCAGGACAAGGATGATTGAGATGGTATCAAAAGGTTTGGCTACCATAGAGGTGTGGTGATTGTTATAAAATGTTAATATTACATAAAGTTTCATATATATATATATATATATTATTTTTCTGGCAATAGACTACTAGTTGGATGAACTTTGATTTGATTAATTTGTAGTGGTGGACTTGATTCTATTGACTTTTGTGTTGCAGGTTTCACTTAAACACTCTGGTTCTCTTTTTATGTATGCGGGTCATGAGGGTGGAGCTTATGCAAAAAACAGTTTTGGAAATATGTATGCTCATGAGAGATTATGCCTTTTCTTATGTTTTCCCTTTTTATTTAGTTTGTGCCCGATGTTTTCTTTTTTCTTCCCCCCCCCCCCCCCCCCCCCCCCCCCGGTATTTTGTTAATAACGGCCATGCAGTAATTCAGCAATTGGCGAATAGCGTGAAATTAACATAAATGATTTTCTAGGAGTATTATTGTAGTTCTATGAATACATTTTACATTATTATTATCCCATTTTATGTAGCTAATTTTTGTTATTTATTGATTATATGAATTTTTTCCATGTAGATATACTGCCGTTGGTGTATTTGTTCTTGGACGGATGTTTCGTGAGGCATGGGGAACTGAAGCTTCAAAAAAACAGGCTGAATTTAATAATTTTCTTGAGGTAAAATTAAAAAGAAAGAATGTAAAAGGATAAATTCAATAGCTTCTCTAGGATTCTGTGGTAGTGTTAGGAAAAGCTTCCAAAAGGATGGGATCAATTTTAACTGCAAACATGTTTGGCAACTGCAACTATTCTTAGAGCATGAAATTAGAAAAGGAAGTACAAGAGTTTTTTTTTTAATTTTTTTTTTATAAATTTTGCTTAAGTATGTTCTAGTTAGACAATTTCAGATGTGCTTATATATTGACTTAAGATTGTTATATTTTCTATCCCAAACATTAGGTGACTGCATATTTAGACCTTTTATTTTATCTGTAGAGTTCAGGGTGTACGTTGTAGTTGAGTGGTTCAATTTGTGGTGATTTGAGGAGAATTATTTGAAAGTACAATATGGATGCCTTAATTTGAATATTTATTATTAATTGATAATCCTTTTCTGCTGAAATTTCTCCCACTTTTTATGCTTTCCTAATCCTATCATGGTTGATGATCAAAATGTATAAATGATTAGCTTGTGAATGATATGACAATCTTTCAACACGTAGTTTACGATCATTTGGTTTTCTGTTCTTGTTTTTGGAACTACTGAACTAGGCATACTTGCTTTTTGTTTATCATTTTGACTGATGTCTTTCTCCCCCTTCCAATGCACACTTTTCTGTTCATGGGGCTGTTAACTGTATTCCCAGTGTAACTATAAATTGATTGTAGGATTCTGTTTCTACATTCATTTAACTTCTGTTATTCATTCATGTGGCTCGAGAAATGAACATTACTATTATCTTCTCTTTCAGAGAAGCCATATGTGCATATCAATGGAACTAGTAACTGCTGTTCTTGGAGACCATGGACAGCGTCCCCAAGAAGATTATGGTAAAATTCTTTTACTTCATTAGTTGAAGAAATTCTTGGTATTTTGAACTAATAATGTTTTTAGCTTCAGTTGTAAAAATGGGTGCAAATTGAAAAATAGAGTTCAAACTATTATCTAAAAAAGGATGAATTTTACTTTGTCTGAATAAAATCATCCCAAATATTATGTATGAAACTTTTACAAGTTCAACAACCAATCCTTTTCCCACTAGGTGGCATTGGCTACATGGATCATGATACCACAATGTCTTGTCATGTATTAAGTCCAAAGATGGATCATTTACCTCCAAATCTCTCTTACTGGTTTGACCTATGGTTTTTCTTGATCTCCCTCCCCCTTTAACTATTGGACTGTCCCACATTTAGTCAACCCTCCTTACCAGTGCTTCTATGAGTCTTTTCCACACATGCCCAAACCACCAAAAATAAGAATCCACATCTTTTCTACAATGGGAGATACCCCAAACATTCTCATCTTTGCGATTGCGACATTGAACTTACCTTCTTGTTAGATCTTTGTGATCCAACATTTAGTCTTATATAGCACTGTAGGTCTTTTAGCTATGCAATAATTTTTTTCTTTTAGTTTGAGTTGTACTTTTCCATTATAGATCACACCTAAAGCGTTCCTTAATTTCATCCACCTTGCTTGAATCCTATGGTTGATGTCTCCCTCTATCTCATTATTTTGTATGATGGACCCAGGGTACTTAATACATGAGAATTGTTGTATTGTATGTCCTCCAATATTCACCTCTATGTTAGGATTTTTGTGGCTCTTGCTAAACTTGCATTCCATATAATTTGTTTTACTTCTATGTAGGCAAAAGCCATGTGTTTCCAAGGTTTGTCTTTATATCTCTAATTTTCCATTTATTTATTTTTTCTCTTGACTTTCCAATTAAGACTATATCATCTACAAAAAGCATGCACTGTGGCACCCTCTCTTGGATATATGTTCAATAAGAAATTTAGAACCAAGATAAAAAGATAAGGACTTTGATAGGAATCCTGAAATAGTTACGCCCAAGCCCAAAATAACTAAGATGTATGCTAGGAAGAAAGGGAGTGGCAATGTAGGTGATTACGATCAAGTCAGAGAGAATGAGAGGGATTCTCCCATGTAACTACCTGCTGAGCTGGCAGGGTAGGAACAAAGGTGATTCTGTTACATAGGGTATAAGGCTGGTAGCGTGGGGAGGGGGGTTAGGCTGGAATTGGCTGGGACTAGGAGGGACTAGGCACTCTCTAACTGTCTAGAGTATCTTTGCATTATTCTGTATTTCTGTTTTACTATTCAGGCTCTGATATCTCCCTGATTCAGACCTGATTCCATTAATGATACATTGAATTACCAGTATATTGTGTCTCATCTTTTATATACCTATCAATTGGTATCAAAGCTCTCGCATCCCGGGAGGGTAAATGGTCACTACACGCACGATAGCAATGGAGTCAAGAGTGGAGAATTTGGAACGGAGTGTGATGGAATGGAAGAACGAAAGTCAGTCGCAGATGGAGGAAATTCGACGATTGTTGCTGGAGCGTAATCAGAGAAATTCACGAGGGCGTTCACGAAAGCGACGCTCGCCTAACCGACGGGTTGAGGAGAGTAGAGAGAGTCGAGCTGGATCATCACGGGCATCTGAATAACGTTCTCAGACGCGTGAGCGATTCGGAGACAACAAGCAGATGGGGAGGGGGCGTAGTGGAAAGAAGTTAGAGATACCAGTTTTTTCCAGTGACGAAGCATATGGATGGATCACCCGGATTGAGAGGTTCTTCAGAGTGAACGATATGAGAGATAAAGAGAAGATGGAAGCAGTGTTGTTGGTAGCTCTCGAAGATCGAGCACTGCATTGGTACCAATGGTGGGAGAAACAGACACCTTCTCCGACTTGGGACCAGTTCAAGGCGGCCGTAATTCAGAGGTTTCAACCGGTGTTAGTGCAGAATCCTTTTGGGCCATTATTGAGCATTAAGCAGAGTGGGACTGTTATGGAGTACCGGGAGAAGTTTGAGATGGTTTCAGCACCCTTGAAAGATGCCGATAAATCGATTTTGAAAGGGATTTTCCTGAACGACCTTCGGGAGGAGTTACAGGCAGAATTAAAACTTTACAATTCAGAGAATTTGTCTGAGCTTATGGACTGAGCCTTACTGCTTGAGGAAAAAATTGGGCTCTAAAGAGGGGAGGGTATGGCCCAAACGATAAAGGAAGGAATGCTGAAAGGGACAATCCAATTTCGGAGGCAGGGAAAAGCAAATCTTACATCCCAATGTCCAACTATGGTCAAAAGGGTCCAGATGAGCCCAAAAACCCTTGTGGGCAAGGCGGAGAGAAGAGGACCCCGATTGGAAGGAAGCTGACTCAAGCAGAATTGCAGGAACGAAGTAGAAAATGGTTGTGTTTTAAGTGTGGAGAGAAATGGGGCCTAGATCATGTATGTAAACTCAAACATTATCAATTGGTGTTGTTGGAGGGAGAAGAAGATGAGTCCGAAGAAGAAGAAGGACATGGGGTACTTGAGTTGGAGAACAATACACTCCAATTGTCTCTAAAGAGTAAGGTTGGACTGACTTCTCACAAAACTTTTAAGGTGTGGGGAAGGATTGGTAGGAGGCAAGTGCTTATTTTGGTAGACTATGGTGCAACTAGCAGCTTCATCTCTAGAGAATTGGTGGCGGAGCTGAACCTCCCAATTGAGAACACCCCAAAGTACACTGTGGAGGTCGGGACAGGGGAGAAAGTGAAAGGGATAGGATTGTGTAAGGATGTGGAACTCGAAGTGCAAGATGTAAACATCACACAAGATTTCTTTCTGTTCGACTTAGGGGGAACAGAGGTAGTGTTGGGAATGGATTGGTTGGCTGACTTGGGTGATATCGAGGCCAATTTCAGGAACTTGATCATAAAATGGAAGGGAGAAGAGGGTCTAAAGGAGCTTAAAGGAGACCCTTCCCTGAGTAGGGTGCAAGCCTCTTGGAAGAGCATGTTGAAGGCTTCGATGAATGAAGGGGAGGGCTATTATGTCTCCTATCAGCTGCCAAACAGCATTGAAGGGGAGTCACAACCTCTATCCAGAGAAATCCAGGCTGTAATTGAGGAGTTTGTTGACATTTTTCAGGAGCCTAAAGGCTTACCACCCAAAAAAAGCAAGACCATGCTATACTCCTCAAGGAAGGTGGCCGAATACCAAATGTTCGACCTTACAGGTACCCTTATTACCAAAAGAATGAAATTGAGAAGATAGTAGGAGAAATGTTGCATGCAGGGATAATTAGACCCAACATAAGTCCTTATTCCAGCCCAGTAATTTTAGTTAAAAAGAAAGATGGTGGGTGGAGGTTTTGTGTGGACTATCGGATCGGACACTAAATAAAGAGACGGTACCAGATAAATTTCCTATTCCGGTGATTGATGAACTACTGGATGAATTGGGAAATGCTGTGATATTCTCCAAACTTGATCTAAAATTTGGTTATCACCAGATCCGTATGAGGGAGGAGGACATTCCCAAAACTGCATTTAGGACCCATGAGGGGCACTACGAATTTTTGGTCATGCCTTTCGGCCTAACCAATGCCCCTTCCACATTTCAAGCGATCATGAGTCGAGTCTTAAAGCCTTATCTTCAGAAGTTTGTTCTGGCGTTCTTTGATGACATACTCATATATAGTCCAGATGAAATTAGCCATCATCAGCACCTCAGGCTAGTACTGCAATTGTTGAAGGAAAACCAATTATTTGCCAACATAAAGAAGTGCATTTTCGGGCAGCAGCAATTGAGGTATCTAGGCCATCTTATTTCTGGCGAGGGTGTTTCAGCAGACCCTGATAAAGTAAGGGAAATGGTGGAATGGCTGGTTCCAACAGATATCAAAGGATTGAGAGGATTCCTGGGACTAACAGGGTATTATAGAAGATTTGTCAAAAATTATGGCAAGATTGCTTGGCCCTTGATACATCAATTAAAGAAAGACAATTTCAATTGGGGAAGTGATGCTCACAATGCTTTCGAACAGTTGAAGACTGCTATGACCACTCTACCGGTCCTAACAGTCCCAAATTTTGAAAAAGAGTTTGTGCTGGAGACAGATGCTTCAGGAAAAGGGATAGGGGCTGTATTAATGCAAGAAGGAAGACCTATAGCTTACATGAGCCAGACGCTATCAGACCGGGCTCAGAACAAATCAGTTTATGAAAGGGAATTAATGGCTATTGTGTTGGCTGTGCAAAAATGGAGACATTATCTATTAGGCCGACATTTTGTGGTGCATACTGACCAAATGATAGCAGCCCAAATAGGCAATTGGGTAATAGGCCTACTATTTGGAGAGTGTATGAGAGGAGAAATAGGAGGGTGAGAGAATGATGAGCTGGCAGGGGAGTGTGGTGTGCACGGTACGTGTGAGTTCCTTTTTGGTTGTAGGGGATTTTGCAGTTATATTGGGGAGGATGAAGAGAGAGAGGTATCTTTTGGTTATTTGGAAGTTTGTTATGGATAGAGAGCAATAGCTCTCTGTTGGAGCTAGGCTCTGTGGACAGGATCCGATTTCCTGTAATTTCCTTTCTGTTTTGTGATTCAATAATACTGAGACTATTCTCTTTCGTGTTAATTGTCCTTTCCATTATATCTGTATTTTGGGTTCCCATCAATTTGGTCTGACCTGCCGGATACACGGAGGGTGAATGCCACCTAAACCGAAGAAGAAAATGGAAGCAAAAGTGAACGTACTGGAGGCTGATATGACCAGCCTTAAGTTGACGGTTGAAGCGATTCAAGCTCAAAATGCGTTGATCATGGAAAAGCTAGATGCCTTGAATGATCGACAAAAGACGAAAAATAAAGGTGACGATTCGGACGTTGACAAGGAGGAGGAAGGAAGTGTTCATGAGGAAGAAGGGCCAAAAGTGATACCCATTAAAAAAACTACTACTCGGAGGAGTTCGTCAGGGGGATTCAAGAAATTACAGGGTGATTCGCTGGAAGAGTTTCGTCAATCGGTGAAGAAGATTGAGCTTCCGATGTTTGATGGAGAAGACCCAGCTGGGTGGATATCCCGAGCTGAAGTGTATTTCCGGGTGCAAGAGACGCCGGATGATGTTCGTGTCAACCTTGCCCAGCTATGTATGGAAGGACCGACAATCCATTTCTTTAATTCTCTTTTAGAGGACGAAGAAGAGTTGTCGTGGGAGCAGTTCAAAGGGGAGCTTCTTGACCGTTACGGATGCAGTGGCGAAGGGGACGTTTTTGAGCAACTCACCGAACTTAAACAGGAGGGCTGTGTGGATGATTATATACAACGGTTTGAGCGTCTTACCGCGCAGGTAAAACGTATTCCGGATGAGCAATACTTTGGGTATTTCTTGCATGGACTGAAGGAGGAGATTAGGGGACGTGTTCGTAGCCTCCGTTCGGTGGTTCCTCTGTCGCGGGCCAAGTTGCTGAACCTAGCTCGCGCGATTGAAAGAGAAGTTGCTGGGAGTAAGGGCGGTGGGTACCCAAGCCGAGGCAGTTCCGGTTCCTCTAGTGGATTCGGGGCCCAAGGAAATAAAAGGAATGGGGATTCTGACTGGATTCATGTGGACCGTGGAAAGGATCACTTTAACGACAAGGGGCTGAATAAAGGACGTTTTGGGTTTGGGCCCAAGGAGGACAAGACAGAAGAGTCTAATAAAAAGAAATTAAGTACGATGGATAGAGGAATTAAGCATTTATCCCTGCAGGAATTAAATGAATGCAGGAAGAAAGGACTATGTTACAAATGTGGGGGTAAGTATCACCCTCTTCACCAATGTCCTGACAAGCAATTGAGGGTCTTGTTGTTGGAAGAGGACGAAGTTGTGGATGACAATGGAGATTTTCAAAACGTTGAACTAGGTGACCTAAGAGATTCGGATGGAGAGTGTAGTATGATGCTGTTGGGGAATTTGATTTACCATCAACAGGATAGTCCTCAAACCATGAAACTGAGAGGGAGTTTAAAAGGGATCCCAGTGCTTATTTGGTTGAAAGTGGGGCAACACATAATTTATTTTCTAAGAGGCTGGTTTCTAAGGTGGGTTGGGAGGTCGAAGAGACAAAAGAAATGAAAATTAAGTTAGGAGATGGACATAAGGCAGCAGCAAAAGGGGTGTGCAAATCATTGGATCTGAAACTAGCAGAAGCTGATTTTTCCATTGACGCTTTCCTATTTGATCTTGAAGGTATTGATTTGGTGTTGGGAATGTCGTGGTTGTCCACATTGGGAATTATAACTGTTGATTGGAAAAACCATGAGATGGATATTTATTGGCAGGGAGGAGTGGTTACAATTCAGGGAAATTACAACAAACAGACTCGGAATGTATCTTTTCAGAGTGTGACAACTCAATCTACAAAGGTGGTAGAAGACTCTTATTTTGCAACAGAGGTTCGTCCTCGAGCTCAAGTCGACAAAGGCAGCGGGATTTTGAGCCCATCACAGCGTGAGGAGTTAGAAAAGATGCTGGACAGATTTGGGGAGGTGTTTGATGACCCTCAGGGGTTACCTCCTAAGAGGAATAAAGAGCATGCCATCACCTTGCTAGAGGGACAGGGCCCAGTGAATGTAAGGCCCTATAGATACCCTCACCACCATAAAGATGAGATAGAAAGGCAAGTGAGGGAGATGTTGCAGTCTGGAATTGTCAGGCCCAGCCAAAGTGCTTTCTCTAGCCCGGTCCTTTTAGTTAAAAAGAAAGATAATTCATGGAGGTTATGCGTGGACTACGGAGCCTTGAACAAAGTCACAGTGCTAGATAAGTTCCCTATCCCTGTTATTGATGAATTGTTAGATGAAGTGCATGGCGCTAAATATTTCTCTAAGATTGACTTAAAATCTGGTTATCACCAGGTAAGAGTGAAGGCTAGTGACATACATAAAACTGCTTTCAGAACCCATGAGGGTCACTATGAGTATCTAGTTATGCCCTTTGGTCTTATGAATGCACCTTCAACTTTTCAAGCATTAATGAATGACATATTTAGATCTATGTTGAGGAAGTATGTTCTAGTGTTCTTTGATGACATTCTCATCTACAGTAGAGATTGGGAGACCCATATGCAACACTTAGCTGAGGTGTTACAGGTGCTGTTAGATAAAAAATTAGTGGCCAACAAGAAGAAGTGTCATTTTGCTCAAGTTGCTATTGAGTACTTGGGGCACATCGTTTCCAATGAGGGTGTAGCAATGGATCCGAGCAAGGTGGAGTGTGTTTTGAAGTGGCTTGTCCCAAAAAATGCAAAAGGTGTTAGGGGTTTCCTGGGTCTCACGGGCTACTATAGGAAGTTTGTCAAAGACTATGGAAAATTGGCAAAACCTTTAACTGCTCTTACTAAGATAGATGGGTTTAGATGGACTCCAGTTGAACAACAAGCTTTTGATCATTTAAAGGAGAAGATGACAACAACACCAGTTTTAGCTTTACCAAATTTCAGCCAAGAGTTTGTAATTGAAAGTGATGCTTTAGGTGGAGGAATAGGAGCTATTCTCATGCAGAAGGGCAGGCCAATCGCTTATTTCAGCAAGGCTTTGGGTGAGCGGAATTTAGCTAAGTCTGCTTATGAGAAGGAGCTCATGGCAATGGCATTGGCCATCCAGCATTGGAGACCATACCTCTTAGGCAGAAAGTTCACTGTGTGCACAGATCAGAAGAGTTTAAGAGAGTTGTTTTTACAGAAGATAACTACCGGGGACCAACAAAATTAGGCTGCAAAGTTATTAGGCTATCGTTTTGATATTGTTAGAATTTAGGGTTCGTGATGAGTGAGAGAGAAAGAGAAAGAGAGAGAGCGAGAGAAAAGTGATAAAGGTTTCTGAATGTATTTCTGAATCTTTCTTACAATGACACATAGCTTAGAAAGCTACTTATACAGTAGCAGTAGCTTGTGCTAGAAGCCAAGCTAACTGAATACAATTCTGTTGGAACTAAACTGAAACAATACTAACTGATGCTAACTGATACAAACTGAAAAACTTCTACAGCAAGTAACTAGAAGTTATTTCACTAACACAGTAGAGTAAACAGCACGGTAACATATCACTAACATTCCCCCCTCAAACTTAGGGTGGATGGCAAAGAGTAGCTTTGTCAAAAACTCTAAGTTTGTCTCGAAGAGCTTGGAAGCGCACAGGAGAGAGAGCTTTGGTGAGGATATCTGCATATTGAAGATCAGCTGGCACATGAGAAACCACAAGACTCCTGTTAAGAACTTTCTCACGAACAAAGAAGATGTCCAACTCCATGTGCTTGGTGCGAGCATGAAGAATAGGGTTGTGAGACAAGGAAACTGTACTCAAGTTGTCACAGTACAGAGTAGGTGTAGGCTCATTGGAAGCTGATTGAACAAGTGATTCTGTGGATTTGGTTTGAGTTAGATTCACTGACAGAGGATCACTTAGGACACTTTTCTTGTTTTTCTCAATGCGAGATTCACGAGCAAGAAGAAGAGATTCAAGCTCATCCATTGAGCACTGTTCAGACTTGCTATTTACAACATCAACAACTGAATCAAATTCTTCAGGTAATGCTTCAAGAATTATTTCGAACTGATCTCTGTATGGAATAGGATCTCCAATAGACATTAACAAATCCACAATAGCTCTAATTCTGGCAAAGAATTCAGTGATGTTGCGATCTCCTTTTGTAATTGATCTAAGTTCTGACCGAAGTTGCCTTGACTTGTTCTTGATCTGTTTGTCGAAAAATTTGTGTATCTCCTCCCATACTTGCCATGAATGTCTGCAGATGACTACCTTTGATAGCGGTGAATCAGAAATAGTGGATAAAAGCCAAGTACACAGCAATGAATCTTGCTGATCCCACTCGATGTATTTAGGATTCTCAATTCCTAGATCTCTGTCAGATTCATTTAGAAAACGAAGAGGAATAGTAGGATTCGTGACAAACTTGTGCAGTTTGTGGCCGCGGATAATTCCTTCTATTTGTTGACGCCACTGTAAGAAATTTTTCTCATCAAGTTTAACTGAAATTTGATGTGAGAAAGTCGTAGCAGAGGAGCGCGCATTGGATCGAGTTGTTTCCCGCGTTTTTCGTCTGTTTGATCCACCTGGATTCGAATTTTCAGCATTTGCATGAACTTCATCATCGCTGTGCGAATCGGAATCGGAATCATGAATTTCAGGGTGTGAGTTATCGATTGGTGTAGCGGAAGCCATGGATCTATGCTCTAGATACCATGTTAGAATTTAGGGTTCGTGATGAGTGAGAGAGAAAGAGAAAGAGAGAGAGCGAGAGAAAAGTGATAAAGGTTTCTGAATGTATTTCTGAATCTTTCTTACAATGACACATAGCTTAGAAAGCTATTTATACAGTAGCAGTAGCTTGTGCTAGAAGCCAAGCTAACTGAATACAATTCTGTTGGAACTAAACTGAAACAATACTAACTGATGCTAACTGATACAAACTGAAAAACTTCTACAGCAAGTAACTAGAAGTTATTTCACTAACACAGTAGAGTAAACAGCACGGTAACATATCACTAACAGATATAGTCTACAAACCCGGGGTCGAAAATAAGGGTGCAGATGCCCTGTCCAGGATGCATGAGGAAGGCAAATTTCATAGTTTAATCCATGTTCTAGAATGGGAAAACAGTGTTGACATTATGAAGGAAGTGCAGCAGGACCCAAGGTTAGCTAAAATCATCCAAGGCCTCTCTGAAAATTCCACATCTTTTCTTGGTTTCAGCTACAAAAATGGTGTGCTATATTATTAGAATCGGCTGGTACTGTCTGAAAATTCGGTGTGGATTCCTACTTTGCTGACTGAATTCCATATGACCCCTGAAGGGGGCCACTCAGGGTTTTACAGAACGTGTAGAAGGTTGGCTGCTAATCTCTATTGGCATGGGATGAAAGAGAGGATTCAAGAGTTTGTCAAGGGATGTGACACTTGTCAACGGCAGAAATATTTAGCCAGCTCCCCAGGGGGTTTGTTGCAGCCTTTGAATATCCCTGAGCAGATTTGGGAAGACATTTCCATGGACTTGATTACTGGCCTTCCGAAGTCCAAGGGATATGAAGCCATTTTTGTTGTGGTGGACCGTTTGTCAAAGTACAGCCATTTTATCCCAATTAAACATCCTTATACTGCAAAAACTTTGGCTAAGATTTTTGTCAAAGAAGTTGTTAGACTGCATGGTATTCCGGCCTCTATCCTTAGTGACCGTGACCCAGTTTTTGTCAGTAATTTCTGGAAGGAGATCTTTAAATTGCAAGGAACTCCGTTGAAGATGAGCACCGCTTATCATCCCCAAACGGATGGCCAAACAGAAGTTGTGAATCACTGTTTAGAAACATTTCTGCGGTGTTTTATAGCAGATCAGCCTCGGACATGGGTGCTGTGGGTGCCATGGGCTGAATATTGGTACAACACCAATTTCCACAGCTCAATAGGAACCACACCTTTTGAGGTGGTGTATGGCCGACCTCCTCCGGTCATTACCAGATTCTTTCCCGGAGAGACACGTGTTGAAGCCGTGCAGCGTGAGCTTCTAGACCGTGATGAGGCACTGAGTCAGCTGAAGCAACATCTGCTTCGAGCTCAAGGGCGTATGAAGGACCAAGCTGATGCTAAGAGAGTTGAGAAAAGTTTCAGCATAGGAGAATGGGTGTTCCTCAAGTTAAGGCCTCATAGACAACAGACCTTGAAGTCTAAGATTTGTCCTAAGCTTGCTCCTAGATACTATGGTCCTTTCCAAATTACAGGGAGAGTAGGGGCTGTTGCTTATAGACTCCAACTCCCTCCGGAGTCACGTATACATCCTGTATTTCATGTGTCACTCCTCAAAAAGGCTGTTGGGACTTATGATGTTGATAAAACCTTGCCTCCCGAGCTGGATTTGGAGCCTACTGGGGATGCTGAGCCTGCTGCAGTTTTGGCTACTCGCATAATTTCTCTTAAGGGAGAGTTGGTTAAACAGTTGTTGATCCATTGGCAAGGGAGACCAGCTGAAGAGGCCACTTGGGAAGAAGAGTTCTTGATTAGAAACCAATTTCCAGAGTTCAGTCTTGAGGACAAGACTGATTCTCAAGAGGGCGGCAATGATAGCAGCCCAAATAGGCAATTGGGTAATAGGCCTACTATTTGGAGAGTGTATGAGAGGAGAAATAGGAGGGTGAGAGAATGATGAGCTGGCAGGGGAGTGTGGTGTGCACGGTACGTGTGAGTTCCTTTTTGGTTGTAGGGGATTTTGCAATTATATTGAGGAGGATGAAGAGAGAGGTATCTTTTGGTTATTTGGAAGTTTGTTATGGATAGAGAGCAATAGCTCTCTGTTGGAGCTAGGCTCTGTGGACAGGATCCGATTTCCTGTAATTTCCTTTCTGTTTTGTGATTCAATAATACTGAGACTATTCTCTTTCGTGTTAATTGTCCTTTCCATTATATCTGTATTTTGGGTTCCCATCACCAACGGAGTCTAAGGTTCTTAACTGATCAGAGAATCATGGGAGAGGAGCAGCAAAAATGGGTATCTAAATTGATAGGGTTTGACTTTGAAATAAAGTACAAGCCTGGGAAAGACAATCGGGTAGCAGATGCTCTTTCTAGAAAACTCCAGTTCATGGCTGTTTCGACTGTAAAATTCCATGAGTGGGATGGTTTGGAGGAAGAAATTCAGGTCGATGACAAACTGAGGGGGATTATCCAAAATTTGTTGAGGCAGCCAGATTCTCATCCTGGTTTTCATCTCAAGAAGGGGCGTTTGTACTACAAGGGTCGAATGGTGGATCCAAAAGGGTCCTCTAAAATTCCTATCATACTAAAGGAGTTCCATGATTCAGCTGTGGGTGGTCATTCTGGTTTTTTTCAGGACTTATAAAAGAATTTCGGGTCTGCTGTATTGGGAAGGAATGAAGAGAGACATACAACAGTATGTGGTGGGTTGTGCAGTTTGCCAGCAAAATAAATATCAAACCTTGAGCCCAGCCGGACTGTTGCAGCCATTACCCATACCAGAACACACTTGGACAGACCTTTCTATGGATTTCATAGGGGGTTTGCCGAAAGCTCAAGGGGTAGACACCATCCTGGTGGTTGTTGATCGACTCACCAAATATGCACACTTTATAGCAATTTCTCATCCCTACACTGCCAAGGACATTGCTGAGGTTTTCATTAGAGATATTGTCAAGCTACATGGGTTTCCTTCTACTATTGTATCAGATAGGGATAGAGTTTTCATTAGCAACTTTTGGAGTGAGTTGTTTAAAATGGCGGGAACCAAATTGAAGTTTAGCTCTGCCTATCATCCTCAAACAGATGGGCAGACCGAAGTGGTAAATCGTTGCCTAGAGACTTATCTTCGCTGCCTCACAGGAACTAAACCAAAACAGTGGCCTAAATGGCTTAGTTGGGCAGAATTTTGGTATAATACCAACTACAATTCCTCCACCAAAATGACTCCTTTCAAGGCCTTATATGGAAGAGAGCCTCCAGTTTTGATTCGAGGGGATGTGGCGTCTTCTTCAATTGAGGAAGTTAATAGATTAGTGGCAGAACGAAATTCCATGCTAAATGAGTTAAAGGAGCAGTTAGTGAAAGCCCAGGACAGGATGTGTGTGCAGGCCAATAAACACAGGCGCGAGTTAGAGTATCAAGTGGGGGAGGTGGTGTATTTGAAGATGCAGCCCTACAAGCTCAAGAGCCTTGCTAAGCGAGTTAACCAGAAATTGAGTCCCAGGTACTATGGTCCCTATAAAATTGTGCAGAAAATCGGCCCAGTGGCATATAAATTGGAGCTACCAGCAGGCAGTAAAGTGCATCCAGTTTTCCACATATCTTCTCTGAAAAAGTCCATTGCTGCACATGTTACTCATCAGCCCTTGCCTCCATTTCTCGCTGAGGACTGGGAATTACAGGTCCAACCTGCAGAAGCAGTAGCTGTTCGGGCAATGCACAGGGCGAACCAGAAATCTTGATTAAGTGGAAGGACTTACCTGATTTTGAGAACTCTTGGGAGACTCTATCTACCTTTAGGGAGCATTTTCCTGATTTCCACCTTGGGGACAAGGTGCAACTTGTGGACGGGAGTGTTGATAGGAATCCTGAAATAGTTAGGCCCAAGCCCAAAATAACTAAGATGTATGCTAGGAAGAAAGGGAGTGGCAATGTAGGTGATTACGATCAAGTCAGAGAGAATGAGAGGGATTCTCCCATGTAACTACCTGCTGAGCTGGCAGGGTAGGAACAGAGGTGATTCTGTTACATAGGGTATAAGGCTTGTAGCGTGGGGAGGGGGGTTAGGCTGGAATTGGCTGGGACTAGGAGGGACTAGGCACTCTCTAACTGTCTAGAGTATCTTTGCATTATTCTGTACTTCTGTTTTACTATTCAGGCTCTGATATCTCCCTGATTCAGACCTGATTCCATTAATGATACATTGAATTACCAGTATATTGTGTCTCATCTTTTATATACCTATCAGACTTAAAGTTGACTTTTGGTGCACACTTCTAGTCATAGGGAAATCATCTGTATCCCCACCTTTTCTATGATGTGGGTCTCTTGTCTTAATCTCCAATCAATTACTCTCTCCCTAAGCTTCATAGTATTAATCATTGTTTTTATCCCTTTATAATTTGTGCAATTTTGTATCTCACCTTTGTTCTTAAAGATAGGGATTAAAGTGCTTTTCCTCCATTCCTTCAGCATCCTCTTAGACCTCATAATTCATTAAACAACATTGTGAGTCATCTTATGCCTTTTTGGTTATCTGCACGTGGTTATGTTAGATTTTGGTTGTTAAATTGTAATGAATGTGATGTATATGCTGAGCTGTATGTTTATAACTATGATTACAGATTTTCATGTGGTGTGTGTGCGTGCGCGCGTGCTTATTTTAATTATAGTCTAAGACTGTCTGAAATCTTTCGGTAACTTCTGTATCGGTCTGATCCATAATCTTTACTATTGGTGTAATTGAAAGCACCATGATTCATAGTTTTCTCCAGGACGATGAGTTTAAAAGGGAACAAAATTTTTGCATAAGTGTTTTAGTTATCTCTGACATGGAAATAGTCTGCTGTGTGTAGGAAGCTAAGAATGCACCAAACTTCTGATATTTCAGTTCAAA
Organism: Sesbania bispinosa; assembly: GCA_026901365.1. Lineage (NCBI taxonomy): Eukaryota > Viridiplantae > Streptophyta > Magnoliopsida > Fabales > Fabaceae > Sesbania > Sesbania bispinosa. The sequence goes on from QLOH01000089.1 coordinate 414,241, forward strand.
GAAGTATTTCATACAGAATTTTGCATAACATTCTTTCATATCATGTAGTCATTGATTTTTCTTGTTGTGAGCAGCGGTAGTTACAGCAGTCACTGAACTGGGTAATGGAAAGCCAAAGTTCTATTCAACTCCTGAGATAATTGCATTTTGCAGAAAATGGCGTCTACCAACAAATCATGTGTGGTTGTTTTCAACAAGGTGAACATCTAGGATTTTTGTTTGATTAAAATAACGAATAGAGGATCCTTACTAACATATTATAAATGACTTAAACCTGACATTTCTTTTAAATCTAGTTTCTTTAAAGAATGTTGATTTACTAAAATGATTAGTATTGCATCAGAAGTACTAGATCATCTCTACTTATGTTGCTGCACTAATCTGTCATGAACCAACTATCCCAAAAGCTTAAGCTATTGGGTGGAGGACACATGAATGGTTTTACATTATATATTTCTAACACGCCACTCACGCAGGAGCCCTTTGGGCTTGAAGCGTGGACAATGCACAGACCCACCTACCTTGTACTAAAATTAAACTTTTTTTAATGAAATAATGGAGGCGGCATTTGGCAATGATCAAACTCTATCAAACTCTTGACCACCTGGTCGCAGAGGCTCTGATACCATGTCATGAACCAACTATCCCAAAAGCTTAAGCTATTGGGTGGAGGACACATGGATGATTTCATATTATATATTTCTAACACAATCCATCTTTCAAAATGAATACCTTTTATTGATGAATTCATAATTTTATGTGATTAAAATATAATGTTTTGGTATTCTATTTATAAAGTTCTCAGAGGTTTGTGACATCAGCTTTTCTTTATATAATGGTGAAACCTTTTTACTGAGAGAACTGTTTGGTTTGATTGTTATGCTGGTCTAGCCATAAGGTCCCTAGGCTCAGTGTTATAAGGAATGTCAGTACACAAGCTTCTTATGATTCCTTTTCTTTGGTTGTTTTTTCTTGTTTTCATGGTTATTGTTGAGTTTGAATTTCTCTGTGTTTCTGTGTGACTAATTAGTCTACACAAGCTTGTATTTATATGCTGTACAATATCTATCTATACTATTACAATTTGGAAGATTTTTATTCACTATTCATTCAACCTCTCAATTTTTTTGGTCAAGATGTGGGCCATTGGTTTTTCATTTTGGGCCCATTTGTTTTAATTATCTATAATATATCATTTATCTTTTTATTTTATTCATTAATGTTTTCATTTATTATATCACTCATCTATTATATTTATCTATTTAATCTATATTAAAAGTCCAATATATCTCACTTTTAATTTTCTATTTTTTATTATATTAATATATTTTCTCTCATTATTTGATCCCATTAATCTTTTTCATTACAAATGTGATTTTTTTATAAATTACGGGTATCATTTACGGGAGAACTTCCTGCTCTATACTATTTTTTTTCTTTATTATCACACTTTAATTTTTTTGTTATTATATTAAAATAGTTCTCTCATTATTTATTCATATCTATTCTCATTTCAATAAAGTAATTTTTTTTACAAACCACAAGAAGCAGTCCAGCTCCTGTCTTTTTTTCCTTTTTTTTTAATCACATTTTTATTTTTATTTTTTATAATTATTATATTGAAACAAGTTTTCTCATTATCCATTTTGTTTGTCTATTTCATCTATACTATTACAATTTGGAAGATTTTTATTCACTATTCATTCAAACTCTCAATTTTTTTGGTCAAGATGTGGGCCATTAGTTTTTCATTTTGGGCCCATTTGTTTTAATTATCTATACTATACCATTTATCTTTTTATTTTATTCATTAATGTTTTCATTTATTATATCACTCATCTATTAATATTTATCTATTTAATCTATATTAAAAGTCCAATTTATCTCACTTTTAATTTTCTATTTTTGATATTATATTAATATATTTTCTCTCATTTTTTGATCCCATTAATCTTTTTCATTATAAATGTGATTTTTTTTATAAATCATGGGTATCATTTACGGGAGAACTTCCTGCTCTATACTATTTTTTTTTCTTTATTATCACACTTTAATTTTTTTGTTATTATATTAAAATAGTTTCTCTCATTATTTATTCATATCTATTCTCATTTCAATAAAGTAATTTTTTTTATAAACCACAAGAAGCAGTCCAGCTCCTGTCTTTTTTTTCCTTTTTTTTTAATCACATTTTTATTTTTATTTTTTATAATTATTATATTGAAACAAGTTTTCTCATTATCCATTTTTGTTTGTCTATTTCATCTATACTATTACAATTTGGAAGATTTTTATTCACTATTCATTCAACCTCTCAATTTTTTTGGTCAAGATGTGGGCCATTGGTTTTTCATTTTGGGCCCATTTTTGTTCTAATTATCTATACTATATCATTTATCTTTTTATTTTATCCATTAATGTTTTCATTTATTATATCACTCATTTATTATATTTATCTATTTAATCTATATTAAAAATTCAATTTATCTCACTTTTAATTTTCTATTTTTGTTATTATATTAATATATTTTCTCTCATTATTTGATCCCATTAATCTTTTTCATTACAAATGTGATTTTTTTATAAATCACGAGTATCATTTACGGGAGAACTTCCTGCTCATACTATTTTTTCTCTCTTTTTTATCATACTTTAATTTTTTTGTTATTATATTAAAATAGTTTCTCTCATTATTTATTCATATCCATTCTCATTTCAATAAAGTAATTTTTTTTATAAACCACAGGGAGCAGTCCAGCTCCTGTCTTTATTCTTTTTCTTTTTTAATCACATTTTTATTTTTATTTTTTATAATTATTATATGGAAACAAGTTTTCTCATTATCCATTTTTGTTTATCTATTTCATTATATACAAACTCACGATATGAGTTTATTTACATCAATTTTAATGTATTTTTTGAATATAGTATTTATCTCTCTATTTTATTCATTAATGTTTCACTTATTATCTCTGTTATCTATACTATTACAATTTGAAATATTTTTATTCACTATTCATTTAATCTCTCTATTTTTTTGTTTCAGTTTGGGCCTTTCACTGTTTCTTATGAGTAGTGTGAAAAGTTTATAATATTCATGGTTTATCAAAATTTTATCGGATACAATTTTTTATATTTATTATATTAAAACATTTCGTCTCATTATCCGTTCATATTAATTTATTTCATTATAAAAGTGATATTTTGATAAACCATGAGTATCCACTATCCTCCATGTGAAGCAGTTTTCCTCATACAATTTTTTCTTTTTTTTATAACACTTTAATTTTCTTTATTATTATTATTATCTTAAAATAATTTCTCTCATTATTTACTCCTATTTATCCGTTTCGTTACATGAAAACTCACATTAAGCAATACAATAAATGTATTGATTTACATTAAATTTAACATGATATTTTATTCATTAATATTTTCATTTAATATCTCACTTATCTATTCTATTTATCTATTTATTCTATATTAAAATTGTTCATCCATAACACGTGTCATGTTTTCTCACTTGCGTTTATTTAATTTTTTATTTGTAATACAGTAAAATGATATTTTTACGAATCATATAACTATCTTCCATGTGAGTCAATCATTCTCCAGCCGTTTTCTTCTATTTTTCTTTTTAATTTTTATCACTTTTTCTTTTTTATAATATTAAATTAATTATCTTTCTATTTTATTCATTAATGTTTTCATTTATTATCTCTCTTATTTATTCTATCTACTCTATATTAAATTTTTTTCGCTCAGTACATATGTCACATCTATCTATACTATTACAATTGACTAGATTATTTGTCACTATTCATTGGGGATTAATTTTTTTACTTCCTATAAGTAGTAAAATTAAGAGTTCTAAGTCTAGCCTAAACTATAAGATACATAGATAGTAGGTAGATAAATATGGAAAGTTTAGGGAGGAGAAAAATAGAAAGAAAAAATAATAAAAAGAAAGAATGTGAAAAAATGTGATATGAAATTAAAAGAAAAATGAAAAGAAAATTAAGGTGTTAAAGGAAGTGTAAAACAAAAAATGTAAAAAAATATTATTCTTTTTTTAAAGTATTGAAACTTTGATAGTTAACTTTTGGGTGTTGAAAGTAGAAAAAGAAAGAGATAAAAAGAAACAAATCAAGAGATAGTGTGAAATAAATGACAATTGATGTGATAGGAAATAAAGAGAGATAAAAGGAAAAAATTAGGCGTGAAAAAATCTTATATATTTTAAAATTAAACTATTAAATACATAAATACATTACATGTTGCAATCGAAAATATACAAAAATAATAGGAATAAGGGCAAAACTAGAAACTTAAACTATTTTTTAAAACTCAAATAAAATAATTAACTAGCTATAATCACTTTTATTGGTCTTTGTGATTCAATATAGTGTGCCTTATAAAAAGGAACGGAGAGAGTATATTATATTTGTTTACATTTAAATGTATATAAACTAGGTTTTCATTTTTTCCAAAAAAAAACAGAAATGCGGAACACATTTGGGGACACCTCGATTGAATTTTATTTTATTTTATCATCTCACTCCTTTAAAGTTTCAATGAAGACAATTTTCATTCTTCTTTGTTTTGTTGTGACCATTAATAAGAGTCAAAGCTAGACATTATCACACATTGGTGTTTATTTACCAACAACCGTTTTCTTTCATAGTCAATTATATGTTGCTATATCTAGGGTGAAGTCTAGACAAGAACTTAGGATTCTTATATGTGATTATATTTTTAAACGTTATAGTTTGACAAAAAATATAGTGTATAAAGGGATATTTAAAAAATATAAATAATATGATATGGTATATTTTACATTTATAATTATTAATATTTGAAATTTGTTGTTTCAAATAAACTTTCTATGTCTTAATTTTTTTAATTCTTTTCATATAAATAATTATAAATTTTAATTTGGAAAAAATCACTAATCATTATCATTTTCTAAAGTTTACATATTTATATTAATTAAATTAAATATATTATAGTATTTATAAATAATCTATTTGAATAATAATACCCATGCGATGCATGGGTCGGACACTAGTTAATTACAACAGGAATGTGATGCTAAATCTAAGGCCTACAAATAAGTAAGTGCTAACAAATATATTATTGAGAATCTGTAACAACTATTCTAAAATAGACATGTGACTAATGTGATTAATTCTAACACTCCCCCTCAAGCTGGAGCATATATATTATATGCACCAAGCTTGTTACAAATATTTTCAACCCGAGGTCCCCTAAGAGACTTAGTAAAAACATCAGCCAATTGATCATTAGAGCCAACAAAATCAGTAGTGATTTCTCCTAAAAGAACTTTCTCTCTTACAAAATGACAGTCAATCTCTATGTGCTTAGTTCTTTCATGGAAAACTGGGTTGGAAGCAATATGTAGTGCAGCTTGATTGTCACAAATTAGTTTCATCTCCTTGAAATCTCCCAATTTGAGTTGTTGGAGTAATTGTCTCAGTCTCAGCCATGTAAGTTCACATGTTGTTGCTGCCATAGCACGATATTTTGCTTCCGCACTTGATCTGGCACTATATTCTACTTCTTGCTCCTCCATGAGATTAGATTACCTCCAACAAGAACACAATATCCTGAAGTGGATCTTCTATCTGATGGTGAACCTGTCCAATCAGCATCTGAATAGCCAACTACTTTGGTGTTACCTTTGTTCTCATAAAGTAATCCTCTACCTGGTGCACCCTTGATATACCTTAAAATGCGAATGACGGCGTTCCAATGACTATCACAAGGAGCATTTAGGAATTGACTTACTACACTTACAACAAAGGTAATGTCAGGTCTGGTTACTGTAAGGTAGTTAAATTTGCCGACCAGACTCGATATCTACCCGGGTCTTTCAGTGGCTCCCCCTAACTCGGTAGTAACTTGACATTGGGATTCATAGGAGTATCACTCGGTCGACAATCTAGCATCCTGGTTTCCTCAAGTATATCAAGAGCATATTTTCGTTGGGTGATAGCAACATCTGTCTTCGACTGAGCAACCTCAATCCCCAAAAAATATTTCAAAGGACCCAAGTCTTTCGTTTGAAAATGGGTGGGCAAATGTTTTTAAGTTGATGGATGCCAACCTGATCATTACCATAATGATAATATCATCAACATAAACAAGCAGGTAGAGACAGGTGGTTGGTGAGGAATGCATAAAGAAGACGAAGTAGTCAGCTTCACATCTGGTCATGCCAAACTGTTGGAGAACAGTGCTAAACCTCCCAAACCAAGCATGGGGAGATTGTTTCAAATCGTAGAGTGAGCGGCGTAGTCGGCAAACTAAGTCAGAAGCGCCACTAGCAATGATACCTGGTGGTTGTTCCATATGCACCTCCTCTTGTAACTCATCATGTAAGAAGGCATTTTTAATGTCTAATTGATGGAGAGGCCATTGATGGATAGCAGCCATAGCAAGGAATAGTTGAACAGAGGCAATCTTGGCTACTGGAGAAAGTATCGCCATGGTCGAGACCAAAAATTTGTGTGTATCCTTTGGCCACTAAGCAGGCTTTTAAACGGTCAACTTTTCCATCAAGCCCAATTTTGACTGTATAGACCCATCGACAACCAACTGTTGTTTAGCCATCAGGTAAGGGAACCAAGTCCCAAGTGCCACTGAAGTGTAAAGCAGCCATTTCATCCACCATTTCCGGTCACCAGCCCGGATCAGACATAGCTTCTCCTGTAGTTTTGGGAATAGACACAGAATCCAAAGAGGACACAAAAGCAGAATAGGAAGGAGATATTCTATGATAATTCAAATGACAAGCATAAATAGGATTAGGATTCCGAGAGGGCCAGGTACCTTTGCGCAATGCAATGGGAAATTCCGGTGTAGGATGCGGAGCAGGAGAGTTCGGTGGAGCAGGAAATGAGTCTTGAGAAGGATGAAAGTCTGGACCAATTGGTTGCGGGCGAGACCTCCTTTGATAAGTGCGAAGAGAAAGGACAATGACAGGGGTAGGGGCTATATGAAAAAAAGGTTGAGTAGGAAAAAGGGTATTACCGGGATCGTGTGACTTGTCGGGAGCAGAAGAAAAGAATGGACGAGTCTCAAAAAAGGTTACATCAGCTGAGACAATGTATCGACCAAGGTCAGGAGAGTAGCAACGATAACCTTTTTGCATCCGGGAGTAGCCGAGGAATAGACACTTAAGTGACTTGGAAGCAAGCTTATCTTTCCCTGGAGTAAGGTCATGGACAAAACATGTGCATCAGAAGACGCGGAGAGGAAGAGAATAAAGGTCTTGTTTAGGAAACAATATAGAATGTGGTACCTGGTTATCTAGAACTGAAGAGGGCATACGCTTGATTAAGTAGCATGCAAGGAGAATGGCGTCCCCCCAGAAATGAAGTGGTACATTGTTGTGAAGAAGCAAGGTACGAGCTGTTTCAACCAAGTGTCGATTTTTTCCTTTCAGCGACACCGTTCTGTTGAGGGGTATGAGCACATGCTGTTTGATGTATAATACCCTGTGAAGTAAAAAAGAATTGAAATTGTGTAGATAGATATTCACGAGCATTGTCACTTTGCAATATTTTGATTTGGGTACCAAATTGTGTTTGTATTTCTGAAAAGAAAGCTTGGAAAATTGATAAAACATCTGATTGATTTTTCATGAGGAATACCCAAGTGCAACGAGAAAAATCGTCAATAAAAGTAACAAAATAGTGATAACCCAAACACGAAGTAACACGACTAGGACCCCAAATATCTGAAAGAATCAAATGAAACGGAGAAATGACTCGTTTATTGACTCTATTGGGAAAGGAACTTCTGACATGTTTTCTAAACTGACACGACTCACATTCTAGTGTGGACATTTTAGATAGGCTAGGAACCATAAGACGCAACTTGGGAAGGTTAGGATGTCCCAAACGTTGATGAATGAGATGGGTATACTCAACTGCTGAACACGCAATGGGAGGTACTGAACGGTGATACAATCCTTGAGACTCATATCCTACTCCAATCGTATGTCCAGTACTCCGATCCTGCACAAGAACAAAATTATTTGCAAAGGTAACAGAGTAAGGTAAAGTACGGGTAAGTTTACTGATGGATATCAAATTAAATGGACAGCCAGGAACATAAAGGACGGACTCCAAGGAAAGTGTGGGAAGGGGGTTAGTCTGGTGGCCAATACCCTTTATGTTGATTTGGGAGCCATTAGCTAAAGTAACACTTGGGAGTGTGTCCATATAAGTAAGGTGAGAAAATAGGGATTTATTACCGGACATGTGATCAGAAGCGCCTGAGTCAAGAATCCAAGAGGAAGACTGAGAGACAAAGGCAACGGGATTACCAATATGAGCAACATAAGCAACAAGTATAGTGGATTGCATAGCAGCAGCAGCAACGTGCTCGTCATAGGGGATTAAAGGGTCATTTGTAAAGCTGACAGCAAAGGTGTCTGATGAAGAAACAACCGCACTCATGATCGGAGGCTTGGAGGAGATGAAAAGCACACTGCAGGAAGTGGATTAGGAATGAAGATAGAACGGCCTCCTGCGGTGGTCTCCGGCGTGAAACAGTGGCCGGAAAGTGTGAAACGCGCTCAGACGTGCCGGCGCGTGCAGAAAACGCGCAAAGAAAGGTGACTGCGCGTGCGGCGGCGGCCGGTGGCGGGGCTCCGGCTTCCGGGTCGTCGGCGGTGTCTGGGTCCGGTGGTTTTGGTCGCCAGGAGTGGGTAGCACTGGAGAGGGAGCAGCTGGTTAGGGCACAGCTGTTTGGGAAAAAAAAGAGAAAAGGGGCCACTGGAAGGATAACACAGTGGAGTCCCTAGGATCTTACAGCTCTTGATACCATGTTGAGTTTGAATTTCCGTGTGACTAATCAGTCTACACAAGCTTGTATTTATATGCTGTACAATATTAATTACAATAAGAATGTGATGCTAAATCTAAGGTCTACAAATAAGTAACTGCTAACAAATATACTACTGAGAATCTGTACCAGCTATTCTAAAATAGACATGTGACTATGTGATTAATTCTAACAGTTATATTCTAATTAGATTTTAAATGACTATATAATAGATTCTGTTGAGCTAATTTTATTATTTTACTAAAAAGTGTTTTGTCATTTGCTATTTTCTTTCAAGTCAAACGTTTTAACTTGGATTTTTATCATTAATATAATCTACCTTAAGTCTTCTAGGACATAAGAAAATTTTGTTTTCACTTCCACACCTTTATGTGAATGTAGAAAATCAGCCTCTTCCTTCTTTGCTGCCTATGATGCCTTGTGTGAGGAAGGCACTGCAACTCCTGTATGCAAGGCTCTTGATGAAATTGCAGACATATCTGTACCAGGTATGAATTTTAAGCTTAGCACGTTTGATTTAACATGACTTTGTGTCCGTCTCATACATGAATGTGTTCCACCTGTAGAAATGGTATTTGATCAAAAGCCATTTGAAATGATGACATAGAGAAGAATATATTGGCATAATGAAGAAATGAATGAAAGGTCTTATAATGAATGAGGGGATATGATAAATTTATGTGCACTCTTGATGCCATAATCTTGACTTTGCGAACTCTTATCGTCATCATCATTGATCATTGGTTGTGTCCATCACATGGGCTGCTGAACCACCACTTACAATGCAGACAGTACCTTGGTAGTTTTATGCCTGTCCTCAAATCCATACTGTAATCTCACTTTTAATTCCACCATAGACAGGAAATATCTTTCTGAAGTCAACTGCGGGTTGTTTGTGAGTAGTGATTATTTTTGCTGCTTTTATCTTAAAAGGAATTCAGCACTGAAACTCTATCAATGTGTATGCTTTTGAAGTTTGAATGTATTGTAACTTGTATTTTAACCATGGTGCAATGCACGGTATAAAATTCTTATTTTGTTGACACTTTTAACCTAACTAAAAAAGATAAGTATGGAAGATTATAACTTATAAAGTTTAAATAAAAACATCCAAAAGACAAGGAGACTATTATATGGAAATTATTAATGTGTTTTTCAATTTATATATTTTAAAACTTAAACAAAAAATCCTAAACATAAATAGAAATTCAAGCCATGTGAATAGTATTAGATTAGGAAAAATTAGAACTCTCTAAATTTTTATGATTTTTTAAATAAATAAAAATGCCATGTGGATTAATGTGGAAGCTTTGTTGGTTTGTTTGAGAGTAAATGTAAGAACTGTGTTAGGACTCAAATTTAATATATGATAGTAGATGTTACGAAATGAAGTGGGTTTATAGTTTTGGATTTCTTCTTGTTTCAATTCTATTCCTCATGTCATGTTAATTTCAATGTTACATTTTCTTCTATTGCTAGTCTCATTTAAGTACTCAATTCTCTTTGCATGAGATATTGGTCATATTTACTGCATATTTACATATGTTTTCATAACTGCAGGTTCAAAAGACCATGTAAAAGCCCAAGGTGAAATTTTAGAGGGTCTCGTGGCTCGTCTTGTGAGTCATGAGAGTTCAAACCATATGGAGAAAATTTTGAAAGAATTTCCTCCTCCACCTGCTGAAGGAAGTATGCTACTCTATCATTTTCTTAGTTGAATGCGTTGTTATCTCTTGCTGTTCATTTATCAATATATTCATTTTATGCTTTGTCATCTATGCTTGATAGTTGAGGGAACATGATTAGTATGCCAAACCTTGGGAGTTGGGATCATAGGACCGATATTAGTCAAAGTGTTCCTGAAAATCAGATTATAATTAAAAGCAAAACAAGACTTTTTTTTTCTGATGTAATTACGTATACCTCCCCCCTGTTCGAACATACTTTCTTGAAACTCCTACAAGTTAGTCAAAGTTCGCGTTGCAATTTAAAGTAACACGATTTTCCCTTTCTCTTTCAGGTTCCCTTGATTTTGGACCAAGTCTTAGGGAAATTTGTGCAGCAAATAGATCTGATGAAAAGCAGGTACAGTGTAAACTACATTACCATGAGTAGAAGTCATACTATTGCAGTTCTTGAGGTGGGTGGATATGACCCACTCAATGTAGCTTATTCCACCATCTTATCAATCTAGGAGCAACAGACTTAAAGACAACAGTGGAACCCTATCTAGCAGGAAGTTTGGGTTCCCCAATCCTTCTCTCCTGGGTGTTGTGTCTGTCTCTCCACTAAAATGACAAGGTCATTTAGGAACGGAATTAGATGGGTCCAAATCCAGATGGATTTTAAAGTAATTCTGTATTTTGATTTGGAATGTTTCTGCAGCAAATAAAAGCGCTCCTCGAGGGTGTCGGTAGCTCTTTTTGTCCTGACTACTCAGATTGGTTTGGAACTGATGCTGCTGATTCTCATTCAAGAAATGCGGACAGATCTGTTCTTTCAAAATTTTTACAAGCCCATCCTGCAGACTATTCGACTAAAAAGTTGCAGGTCAGTCTAGACTATTTTGTATCTTAACATTATGCATGGAAATGTTTTAATTTCACCAAATTTTATGTACTAAATTTTGTTCATGTGCTAGTTTGCATATCGTGGTTTTAAATATATTGCCAAATTACTCTTCATTTATGTCTTCCTTTCTAAGAATTATATTTCCCTTTAATGAAAAATAGTTGACTGGTAGTCTTTTCTTTCTAGATTTAAATAGCTTTGAATGACTATTACTTGAAAATAAAAGGGAACTGAATAATCATTCATTCATTCTTGTATATTTGATATGTACATGGGTATATACAATATATATACTACATCTCGTCTAATCTAATTAAGGAAATATCTAACAATATCTACCGAAATCTGTATAAATCAGAAATATCTCAAAACTGTCCTTAAAGAAGAAAAATCTCTACACACAAAATAAATCCTACTAATTATGGTAACTATACAACACTATTATTTTCAACACATGGTTTAAAGGGTCTCCCAATTCTTAAGAAGTGTTGACACTTTCATTTAATTTTCCCTTGCAATTTATGATTCCACCTTTTCTAACAAAATGCTTTATTGTCTTCTGTTCGGTTCAGGAAATTGTTCGGCTGATGAGGGAAAGACGCTTCCCTGCTGCATTTAAATGTTATCATAACTTCCACAAAGTTGATGCCACATCAAGTGACAGTCATTTCTACAAAATGGTCATTCATGTACACAGTGATTCTGCTTTTCGACGATACCAAAAAGAAATGAGGTTAACTCTCAATCTGATTTTCCCCCTAATAATCTACCTGTTCAATTTTTTTTTTGGGGTCCAAGGTAGTTTAATTTTCTGAAAAATTCTTTTAGAACCTTTTCATCATTTTACAGAATACATTTCCTTGACACTTTTAAGTTACAAAATGTTTGGCACTTTCAGGCATAGACCAGGACTGTGGCCACTATATCGGGGTAAATACTTTTATTTTCCTTTCATTTTCTAACATCCAGTTCATTTATGTGAAATTTGTGAGCTAATGTTTGTGGCTCTCTTCTAGGAAATTAGATTATGTTGTTATCTACATGTAGTGGTCCTTCTTGCTATATTTTAGGGGTTAGTAGTTGTATTTGAAAGTCTTAGATTTTGTATCGAGTCTAAACCAACCCCAAAAGATAGCTTGTAGATATTGAACGTGGATGGAAAAAATCCCCGTTGGAAGAGCTAGCCCCACCATGTATTTGACATTTTTAGCCGCATCATGGATTATGGAGCATGAGTTTTGAAATTGAAGTAACTACTGAACGGGGAAATGTTTTTTCACAATTAAAACGTTTTTTGGCACTACAATAGATCCAAAATGGATCTGTCCTTTCCCTGGATCTTGTCATGGCGATAGCTTGGCTTCAAAGCACTTGGTCGCCCTTTCTAAAAAGTGCTTAAGAACTAAGCAAGTTTCATTCATCTAAAGGTTTTTTTTAGGGATAAATCAGGACAAAAGAGTTCTACATAAAAATATTTCTAAACTAGGGAGAATCAACCTCTTAATTGGTTAATGATGTTCGAAGAGCGTTTCACGAGTAACTAATTTTCTTAATAGACACTTGAATGGTTAATTGCTGCTAAGCTGGAGATATTTTACTAATATATCTTTTAATTTCACCCCTTTTCAGGACAGGGGATAAAATGGGAATGAATTTTAGCTTAAGTTAATTGCATTAGTGGGGCTAGTCCATGTGGCTTGATTCTTGAGTCCTGGGCTTTGACTAGTCTTGAAATTTATTGGAAGTTACTCTGAAATTCATGATGTGCAAATCAAACAAATGCAGTGATAATATGCTCTTCCAAGCTGCAGTAGAAAAGTGGGAATATGAGTTATTAATCCTGTGGATAATTTTCATTATTACTGAAGTCGATGCTTATGGTATGCTAGCTTGTAAAACAAAACACAATATAAAATGATTATATATGACTAATTAGTACAGTTATATTGCATTGATAAATATTTGCAAAACAGGTATATGCTGCTTGTGATTTTTATTGGTTGATTTATACAAGTTTTTCATTCCTTAACTGTGTCTCCAGGATTTTTTGTTGATATCAATTTATTCAAGGCAAACAAAGAGAAAGCAGCTGAAATTTCAAAGAACAGCAGTATAAATGAAAGTGGTAGCACCAGCTCCGAGAATGATGACTTTGCTGATGAAGATGCGAATTTAATGGTCAAATTGAAATTTCTTACATATAAGGTATACACCCATGTTTGAAATCTGTAAGAAATTGCATCAATATCATATTAGCTTATGCATTTGTGTAGCAATATGGAATGGAGCCTGTAGTGCATATCTCTTATTTACAACGTTTGTTTCTATGCTTTAAATTTATCAAGTGACAACAATGTAGCTTGTATGCTTTTCGCTAAGTGCACATTATATTTTATGTAATCCCATAATTTTACAATAATGATGTCCTCAAGTGTGGGACTCAAAGAAAGAAACCGAAAAGCAGTGCTAATATGTGTTCTGTGTAGGAACTACTTGTGACACCATGTGTTAATGTGCTCAAAACACCAACCTAAAAAAATCTTTCAGGAAGGGTCCAGTTTATGCATTAATATTATGTGTCAGTTTTCTTTATTGCAGTGATTGGAAAAGGCAGGTTGAACCGGGAACTGGGTCCATGTCCGGTCCAATAGACCCATTAAATCGGTGTGTCATGGAACTGGAATGAACCGGTCATAAACCGGCGCAAACCCGTGAAACCGGACAGTACCGGTGTGGTTTTGCGATTCAATGAGTCAAGCGGCAATGTTACTAAAAAAAATAGGGAAAGTCACACTTGCAGGTGTAGAACCCATGCCTCCAGCATACGAAAATGAAACTTTCCCACTATGCTACACATGCTCCTTGCCTAATACATGCAAATTAATATATATAAACACACTTTAAGGTATTGTTTGGTTGGAGGGGTTTGGAGGGGAGGGATTTGGAGAGGGTTATGTTTGGTTCATTTTTTTAGGAGGGGAGGGGAGGTCAAGGGAGGGGGCCAAAATCCCTCCCTATAGCATTTGGCCTCCCCTCCAAAAGTGGAGGGATTGGAGGGGAGGGAATGAGGTTTAAAATAAAACAATCAAAATTACTTAAATATTCCTCCACTCATATTTATAAAGGTTGATGTTATAAATTTATAAGGGTGTAAAAGCAAACTAGTTTTTGTTTCCCTTCTTTCCCATTGTGAACCAAACAAGAAAGGTCTCCCCTCCCATCACTTCCCCTCCTCGAACCAAACAACATAAAATATCATTTCACCTCACCTCTCCTCCCCTTCATTAAAATCCCTCCCTTCCCCTCCCCTCGTTTGAACCAAACAGACCCTAAATGAATATAAAAATATTTTATAACAACTAAAAGCATTTAAATAATATATAAGATAAAAAATATATTTGTTAGAATTAGTCACATGTTATTTTTAATTAGTAACAGCTAAATAATAATTAGCTGTCAATCCCTAATTAGTTGCTAATTAGGATTAGATTTAGCAATCATGTTGTTATGTATTTATTACATACATATTATAAATACAACATGTGTGGTCTAAGTAAGACACACAGAAACACACAGAAATTTCAATTTCAACAATATTTAAACAAACATAAATTATATTTTTTAAATTTATAATATTATGTTTATTGTTAATCTTGAATATATTGTCATATTATTTGATTACAAATATATATTTTTAATTTTTTATCTCATAATTTCATATAATATTAAAAAAAAGTTTAAATATTACCGGTTCAAGAACTAATGAACCGTGAGCTAGTGACTCCACCGGTTTAATTTCCGGTCCGGTTTTTAAAACATTGCTTTATCGATAATAAAACATCTTCCTCGCATTTTAACAATATTTGCATTGAACCATTTCTTCCATTAAGTGCCTTCTGTTTTTCCATAACTTTTTAGAATTTCTTTAAAATACATTTTAAAAGTTCATCTCATATCTTTGTATTATTACTAGGAATGACTCTGAAGTCAGTAACTATGTCTAATATTTGATTTTGATACCACTAACTGCTTTATTCTTATTAATTTAGGGGTTGTTCGGGGTGGTTGTGAGTTTTCAGTTTTTGGTTTTTAAAAATTTTGAATCAAGTTTTTACAACTCAAAACCAAAAACTGAAAACCACTTTTTGTGGTTTTCAAAATGTATGTTTTGAAAACCACAAAAACAAGCTTTCAATTGTTGGTTTTGAGTTGTGAAAACTTGATTTAAAATTTTTAAAAACCAAAAACTGAAAACTCACAACCACCTCGAACGGCCCCTTATTATTCTTATTATTGTTCTTATTTTCGATCTCTGTTTCAGTTGCGAACCTTTCTTATTCGTAATGGCTTGTCAATTCTGTTTAAAGAAGGTCCAGGTGCTTACAAGGCTTATTATCTGAGGTAAGTTGCATGGCTTGCACTTGATACTAGAAATGTAGGTTCCTAGAGGACTAGGTATATGGTATAGTTTGCTTGGCTATATTTGGATTATTGGCTTACTGCATATAATGATATACATTTTCTAGTTACAATTTCATGGTTGTGATTTGAGATTGATGCTATGTGTTGACATGTGAGCAGTTTATTCATCAACATCAATTGTGCTGCGTGAATATGTTTGCTACGGGCTTGTTCTTTAGATCTATAGCAGTTTGTTCAGCTTAAAATAGTGGCTTCATCAGGAAAAAAAAGACTTTTTCTTAAAAGTCTAACTAGACTTACGAAATGCATATTGAGGATATTAGAAGTCTAATTCTTAATTTGATTTGGTATTATTTCTGCTACACATTAAAGTTGCTTTGTGATGTATCTCCCTACCCCCAAAAAGTTCCTTTTTCAAACAATTTTTAAAATATAAAAATCAAGCCTACGGTAATCTTAAATCTATGGTATATCCTTTCCTCCATTTACAACTTTCTTCCTATTGATGATTGATCTATCAGCATGGCAGTTGTGCTATTCTGGTTAAGTAACTCCAAGGGCATATGACAGATAAGCCCAATGGGCTGGTTTCTGCTAGTTGAGGGAATTAGTTATTTGGTGATTGTTAGTTAGAATTCTAACAGAATTGGCAGAGATTGGATAAAAATAGAGGAAGAGAAGATTCCTAGATTAGGGATATTCTGTCTAGTTGGAAATTGGTTTTGGTAGGAAGGATCTCAGGCTCTCGAAAACCTAAGAGGAACAGCAACAGCTTGTATACATCCGTCCTATCGTGGGTTAATTACTGATCTGTTTGCTAAGGGAGGTGTCATCACTAAAATCATATCTCATCTTTCATTCTTTCCCTAATTTCTGAACCAGTATTTATCAGCATAATTCAGTATTTTGCTGCATAACATGTTCTTGATGTTGCAATATATTAAATGGGAATTTTGAGATATTACTTGCTGTAATGTCAATCATACTGTTGTAAAAGATGTCGAGTTCCAATATTTGCATGCTTGTCATCCAAGGTTGTAGTCTAAACTACTTTTTTCCTTCATTTTTTTTCATTGTCACAGACAAATGAAAATATGGGGAACCTCTCCAGGAAAGCAGAAAGAACTTAGCAAGATGCTCGATGAATGGTAGTTGCTGAATCATTCTTCTGGATGGCCCCTAACTATGATTTTGACTTTCTACTCAGAGTCCTTTTTCTCTCTTTCTCTGCCTGTCTTCTACTTATCTTTTACCTACAATGTTGGAGGCAACTGATTAAGATCTTTTCTGCTTACAGGGCTGTGTATATAAGAAGGAAATGTGGAAATAAGCAATTGTCATCATCAATATATCTTAGTGAAGCTGAACCTTTCCTTGAACAGTTTGCAAAACGTAGTCCACAAAACCAAGCTCTAGTAGGTTCTGCTGGTAGTTTAGTTAGGACTGAAGATTTCTTGGCCGTTGTTGAGGGAGGTCAGGATGAAGAAGGTGATCTTGTGGCAGAGCGGGATATAGCACCGTCAGGACCTAATATCTCAGTCAAAGACACTGTTCCAAAAAATGAAGGGTTGATTGTATTCTTTCCTGGTAATTCTTTTGTTATTCTTGTTGGAATTCCCAACAATTAGATTTATATTTGGTCATCATCTTTAAAACCATTGTAGTTCAAGAGACCTTCGACTAAGTAATTAGAAGTATAAACGACATTTCAGATTTGAACATTAAGAATAGGTTTATGTTTATACCTTGGTAGGTGAAGCAAATATAAAATATGCCTACTAGTTGATTGATTTGCTGCTTTTCTGTTTCATGAACTGTTACAGTGGATGAAAAACAATTTCCACTTAGTGTTTGATGAAATTAATTGGGACAGGACAGGAATAATTGATTGTCCATGAGTCTAATGATTCCTCCAGCTTACTGCCCCCTTCAAGAACAAGGATTTGGAGTTAATTTATAGTTCCAAGCTTAACAGGTTTTTGTGTATGAGTAATCAATCAAATTAAAAGCAAAAATATATTACTTTAACTGAAATTATAAGCAAAGGGCTGTAAATTTTGAGTTGCAATGCAAGAGTTTCAAGGAAAGTTCAAATCTGGCTTATTGGTGTTATGTTATTTTAATGAGGTCTATATTGGAGGTTTTGTATTAATCTTTTTGCTAAAGTTTGTGGGTTTAATTTAGGCATGATTGATTATTGATTATTGTGTTGATATGGGCTTGCCTATAATCGGCACATTTTCCTTTAGTACAGTTATGCAGCTCAGCATTTGTTTTTTGTGTCCCTCACGCTCAAGGGATCTTCCCTTCTTCCAGGAATACCAGGTTGTGCTAAGTCTGCCCTTTGCAAAGAATTGCTAAATGCCCAAGGAGGACTTGGAAATGATCGGCCAGTGCATAGTCTCATGGGTGATCTGATTAAAGGTAAACTTTCTCCTAAGAATGTTGAAAGTGGTGTTTCTTAAATTGCAAAGGTTCCCTAACACGAGTCAAATCCATATTGTGTATCCCTTTGCTCCATTGCTCTTATCTATAGAAGTTGTAAATGAAATTTTGACTGTTAAACAGTGAAACCTTAAATTTTGTTTGTTTGTTTGTTTATCAAGTTGATTTTGGTTAGATGACTAATATTAGCAACAGGAAAATATTGGCAGAAAGTGGCAGAAGAGCGCAGAAAGAAACCAAATTCTATAATGCTTGCTGACAAGAATGCTCCAAATGAAGAAGTTTGGAGACAGGTTAGTGCTTTCACTATTTTCATTATGGCTTATTGAGTTTATTTCTTCCCTCCCCCTCTCTGTTTTCATGAAGGTTTCAATTCTATCTTTTTTGTTCTCTAGTTTTTTATAAAAAAATATTCTAATATAAAATAATACTTACTAATATAAAATGATGTTATATATCAATTTTTTAAAAATAAGAATAAATATGAAATTCTATTTTAAATGAAAAAAATAAAGGAAAATAGAACCTCATTGGGGGCAAACGTTTATATAAGATCTGGCATTTTCATCCTTCCGTTGATGGTAGAATTAAAATATTAAATAGTTAATATATGATTTCTCTTCCATGGAAAGTTATTAATTAATGTGATGGAACAAAGTAAAAATAGAATTATGGTTGATATAAAAAACAATCAAAAGTATTTCATATTGTTCTGGAACTAGTTGGGATGTAACCAGATAAGCAGGATTTGAAAATGATAACATAACCAAAGGAACTTGACAAGGAAGGCAGAAACACGCTCATCAATGATGACAGTGACCCTACTCAGATCTCAGGACACCCTAAGGATAAAGTGACAGCATTATACCAAAATGGAAATGTGCCTTTTGTCCCTTCACATGATTCAATTTTTTGAAGCATACCTGGACAGGAAAAGCCCTAGTTGACCTGATGAGGACAATACAAAAAGGGACTTTAGATAGGTTTTGTAACTATTTGTTTGTCATAGGATTTTGGGTACAAACTTGAACCCGAAGTAGGAGGCATGATAAGAAGAAAACTTCTTGCGAGGGGCAAGGGAGTTTTTTAGCATGAATTCTCTTGTGACGGTACCTCTCAAATTTACGAATCTAATATCTTTTCTTTTAATACGAGAAAAACATTTTGCGTCTCCACTAGGGAGGTATTGTAAGCAAGTCATGGATGGTCCTCATCACATGCCTGTAATTACCCCAGGAGGCTATCCTTTAGCATTGAAGACTTCGTAAGAATAGATAAAACTCTACAAGTAGTTGGAGAAGTTCCCCGCAGGGAAGCAGAAGAGATAGACCTTATAGAAGGGCTGGAGACGACAACACCACATGTAATGGGTCAAAACCTCGTGTAATGCTATCATCGGTTGTGCTTAATGAGGGCTCAATAGAACATAGTGGACCTGGGTTTTGGCTTAAATACGCAAACAAACTCCACACCATAAGGCAAGGAGGAAAGAAAGATGGCGCCCCAACAACTATTATGCCAGGTGGTATTTTGTGTTCCTCTTGGATGGCTAGGATAGTGGAGTGACATAATGAGTTTTTTGTAACTGCAAGTTAGACTATAAACAAAATATTATACAGAGAATGCTATAGCGGTGTGGAGTGACTGACCCCAAAAAATGCTATATTGAGATAGTAGACAAAGGCACACAGAGGAATGAAGTGCCACAACAGAACAAAGGAAAGAAGCTGCAACAACCAAAATTAAAAAAGAACAGAAGAGGGAGAACAGATAGCAGACCTGTGAAGTGCTCTGTACTGCACAGCTGAGAAGAGCAAACCAGAAAGGGTGCACAAGTGGGATTGGCCTGAATACCACTGGGTTGCCTGAAAACAGCTGGGTTAGTCCAGAAAAAAGGTGAGTTGCTGGAATTATATAGCATTTTCGGTGAAGCTCAAAACAGAGGGGCTGTCACTGAAATTTGTCATTTCAGATGAGCTTGAAACCCTAAAAGGCCACTGATGCGAAAATAATAGGGAATCAAGAAAGTCTCCCAAGAATGGGTGGGAATCCATGGAAACAGGGAACTCATCAGCAAAATGGTATGTGACGCACTGGCTGTTGCTGGGAGTGGCCATGATTTATTACTATGAAATGGCGTGATTTATTACTATGATATAAAACACAAATGTGTCATGTTTATACATGTTCCTTGAGTTAGCTCGAATAAACCTTACCAGAGGAGGTTGTTAAATTAAATTTCCAAGTGTCTAATATAAATAGATTCATTTTAGTAATATATATTTGTATTTTAGACTTGAAATACTGAATAATTGTATTCTGATTGATTGAAAATAACAAATACAGCACACATATATATACATGCTATGACAGAATCAAATCCCTAGAGTTTTGGGATTAGGATCAACCTAAATAAGGAAACTATGCACTAAATCAAAGGAGAATAACTATCATATCTTTACAGAATATACAAAATATCTCAACATATATCTCAACACTCCCCCTCAAGCTGGAGCATACATGTCATAGGCGTCCAGCTTGTCACATATATAGGTTATCCTAGGACCCCGCAAAGATTTAGTAAAGATATCTGCAAGTTGATACTTGGAGCAAACTGAGGAAGTCTTGATGACACCAGAGAGGATCTTTTCTCTGATAAAATGACAATCAACCTCTATATGCTTTGTCCTTTCATGAAAAACTGGATTAGAGGAGGGGTGTAAGGCTGACTGTTTATCACACATTAGTTCCATAGGACCAACCTTGCAAAACTGCAACTCTTGAATTAAAGACTTTAGCCACAAAAGCTCACATGTGGTGTGAGCCATTTCACGATACTCTGCTTCTGTGCTCGATCTTGCAACAACACTTTGCTTTTTACTCTTCCATGAAACAAGATTACCTCCCAAGAAAACACAATAACCCGTTGTTGACCGTCTGTCACTTGCATCACCTGCCCTATCTGCATCGGAATACCCAACAATATGTGTATGTCCTCTATCACCGTAAACAAGTCCTTTTCCAGGTGATCCTTTGATATATCTGAGGATCCGTACAACTGCATGCCAATGACCTCACAAGGGGAGTTAAGGAACTGACTTACAACGCTAACAGGAAAGGATATAATATATCAGGTCTAGTCATGGTGAGATAATTCAACTTGCCCACTAGTCGTCGATACCTTTCTGGGTCAGAATAGGGCTCCCCCTGGTTAGGTAAAAGCTTCACATTGGGATCCATTGGGGTGTCAACTGGCTTACAATCTGTGAGTCCTGTCTCCTCCAAGATGTCAAGAGCATATTTACTCTGAGAAATAGCAACACCGGACTTTGACTGAGCAACCTCAATCCCAAGGAAATAGCGCAGAAGACCTAAATCCTTAGTTTGAAAATGCTCAAATAGGTGCTACTTGAGAGCCTTGATGCCCTCCTGATCATCACCTATAATTACAATATCATCTACATAAACCACAAGATAAATGAATTTATGTGTTTGTGAGCATTTAAAGAAAACAGAGTGGTCTGCCTCGCAGCGGATCATTCCAAACTCCTGTATGACTTTGCTAAACCGACCAAACCAAGCTCAAGGTGATTGTTTAAGGCCATACAAGGACTTCCGTAATTTACACACAAGACCAGACTCCCCCTGAGCAACAAACCCGGGGGATTGCTCCATATAGATCTCCTCCTCCAAGTCACCATGTAAGAAACCATTTTTTATATCCAATTGAAATAAGGGCCAATGTCGCACAGTAGCAATGGCCAAGAAGAGGCGAACTGAGGCCATCTTCGCAATGGGAGAGAAAGTGTCACTGTAATCCAAACCATATACCTGTGTGTATCCCTTAGCCACAAGACGGGCTTTCAATCGATCCACCTATCCATCAGGGCCCACTTTGACATTAAAGACCCACCGACATCCAACAACAGATTTTCCAGACGGTGGTGGGACAAGTGCCCAAGTATGGTTAGACTCTAAAGCTGTCATCTCATCAATCATTGCTTGTCGCCATCCTGGATGGCTTAGGGCCTCCTGTACTGTCTTGGGAATGGTAATAGAGGAAATAGTAGAGACAAAAGCATAATAGGTAGGAGACAAATGATGATATGAGAGAAAGTTATAAATGGGATGAGGATTACAAGTAGAACGTTTATCTTTACGAAGAGCAATGGGCAAGTCAACTGAGACAGGTGGAGCCGGAGTAGGTGAAGAGACTGGAGCAGGAGTGGAATCACACGGTGCAATAGGAGGAGGAACAAGGGTATGTGACCGACGCTGATAAGTTGTCCCAAATCGGTGTGGGAGACAACCAGACCCTGGTGGAGGATTCTCTGGTGGAGGATTTCCTGATGGAGGCTCAGGTGCCTCTAAAGTAGCAGGTGTAGACTCAACAAAATCAAAAAGAGGAATAGGCAATACCTGAGAATAAAGATCGGAGTCAAGTGGAGAGACATTTGAGGCACTGAAATATGGTGTATCTTCAAAGGTGACATCTGCACTGGTGTAGAACCGATGTGTAGTGGGAGAGTAACAATGGTACCCCTTTTGGACTCGAGAGTATCCTAAGAACACACATTTGATAGCACGAGCGGACAACTTATCACAACCTGGGGAAAGATCATGGACAAAACAAGTACAACCAAAGACACGAGGGGGAACAGAGTAAAGAGGATCCAACAGGTATAATAGGGAATGAGGAACCTGATCATTCAAAATGAGGATGGCATCCGATTTATTAAATATCCTGCAATAAGAACAACATGGCCCCACAACTTTGGAGGTGCATTGGCATTCAATAAAAGAGTACGAGCAGTGTCCACAATATGTCTATGTTTTCGCTCGGCTACACCATTTTGTTGAGGTGTATGAGGACAACTAGATTGATGTTGAATGTCATGGGAAGTCATAAATGAATTGAAGCAATCGGAGAAGTATTCTTTAGCATTGTCACTTCGTAGAATACGAATTCCTTTGCCAAACTGAGTTTTTATTTCTGAATAGAAAGTTTGGAAAATATTGAATAACTCAGAACGATTTTTCATTAAAAATATCCAAGTGCTTCTAGAAAAATCATCAATAAAGGTGACATAATACCGAGCCCTAAAATTGAAGCAACACGACTAGGATCCCAAACATCAGAATGAATGGCATCAAAAGGAGAGACAACTCGACTATTAATACTACTAGGAAAAGAGGCTCTAACATGCTTTCCTAGTTGACACGACTCACACTCTAAGGACTCCAATTTTGAGAGATGAGGTACCATTTTCTTTAATTTATTCAGGCTTGGATGACCCAGACGACAATGGATTAAACCGGGAGACTCAACAGCTGCACATATGGTAGAAGTAGAAGGCTGAAGGTAGTAGAGACCTTGTGATTCAGATCCGGTTCCAATCGTCTGTCTCGTACTCCGGTCCTATATCACAAAAAGAATCAGAAGTGAAGGTTATGGCATAGTTTAGTGATCGAGTGAAGGGACAGCCAGGAACTAGTAAAACTGATTTTAATGGAAGTGAGGGAAGAGGTGATACTTGCCCAATACCAGTGGCTTGGACTTTTGACCCATCTGCAAGTGTGATATGATGTGGAGTTTTAGGTGATGATAAGTTAGGGAAAAAGGAGACGTTACCAGTTAGGTGATCAGAAGCACCGGAATCCAAAACCCAAGATCCAATAGGCGCAGAATGAGAGAGACAGACTGTAGAATTACCAGTGTGAGCAATAGTGACTGAGGAAGAGGCCTGTTGAGCTGCCTTCAGTTGAAGGTACTCTTTATAATCATCAGCAGATAATAAGATTGGACGATTACCCTCAGATTCAACCTTTAGAATTTCTGCCATGAAGAGAAAGGCAAAACAAAAACTGTATCTAAACAAAAAACACCTCCAAACAAGAGCTGCGATAAAAAAACACTCCGAGACAGCAACCAAGCAACCAAAAATCTCCAAGATAGCAGCCAAACAATCACTCACACTCACAGATCACCTAGAGTGCTGCGATAAAAAAAACGCTCCGAGACAGCAACCAAACAACAAAACAAACCACCAAAACCAACAGGCAGCAACAAGAACAACCAATCAGACCACCAAAAGTGTGACCCACAACCTGAAAGGGGTCAAAACGGGAAGAGGAAGAGCCGACGAGTCCAATAGAGCAAACCACGTCGCGAACGGAGGTCGGGAGGGCGGCGCGTGAGTTACAAACTCACGCACCGGCGAGCTACATGCAGAAGGATGGCGCGTGAGAGAGCGTGACGGAGGCGGCGTGGCAGATCGGCGACTTCTGAACAACCTGGCGGCACCGACGCAGGCGGCCGCTGATAAAAACGATTACCCAAGCGGGTGACTGGAACAAAAACGGTTCCCTGGACCAGAGAGCTCTGGTACCAACTTGAAATACTGAATAATTGTATTCTGATTGATTGAAATAACAAATACAGCACACATATATATACATGCTATGACAGAATCAAATCCCTAGAGTTTTGGGATTAGGATCAACCTAAATAAGGAAACTATACACTAAATCAAAGGAGAATAACTATCATATCTTTACAAAATATACAAATTATCTCAACATATATCTCAACATTTAGAATGAAAGAGAGTTTAGGCGAAGGGGAGGTTGTGCCATTCCAAGGTCAGCACATGTCGCTGTGATGGCTTATGGTGATCCTTAAGAATTTTCAGTAATGATTGAATTTGAGAGAAATCATATGCATTTTTGTATTTGGTTTGTTAGTCTACTATAGAATCATTCTTGCCTTATTAATTGTTATTAACTTTATATCATCTACTTATTATAATTGCTTTATGTTAATAAGTCACACTTGTCAATATGCAGATAGAAGATATGTGTCACAGAACCAGGGCATCTGCTGTCCCAGTTGTGCCTGAATCTGAAGGTTACGTTTGTTGCCAATGCTGAAATTGTTTTATTGACTAATTCGGTTGTTAATGCTTTTGTTTTATAATCTAAGGACTGGGTGTCTTTCATCATAGCCTAAAACCACTTGGAAAGCATTTGCATCCTCTTTTTGCTTGATACACATTAGTCCTCTTTAACTCAAGTCAACTGAGTATTTATTTTGCTTAGAAGTTAGAAATGTGAAAAAAGAAAACAAAAAAACATTGCTGGTGATCTGGCTTGGTTACAATAAGAAGTGACATACAATGTTTCTCGGTAATAAAGTGCTTGACTTATTTTTAGTTTCATTATCATCTTAAGTATATTCATCTGTTTTTGCAGGAACTGATTCAAATCCATTTTCCCTTGATGCATTAGCTGTTTTCATGTATCGTGTGCTTCAACGAGTCAATCATCCGGTATTTATTGCTTTGTTTTTCTGAATATATGATTCCTGATCTCTTCAAAAGTGTTATATACCCCTGCATCAACTTTATTTGAATTCTTCATTTTTTTAAGGGAAATCTTGACAAGGCATCTCCAAATGCTGGCTATGTGCTGCTAATGTTTTATCATCTTTATGATGGCAAGGTATTGTGCTTCTTTTATTGCTACTTCATTTTGTTTATATCTTAATATTTTCTAAACTGGTTTTACCAATGCTTTATAGAGCCGCAAAGAATTCGAGGGTGAATTAATTGAGCGTTTTGGGTCACTTGTGAAGATGCCATTATTGAAATCCGATAGGTACATTCATGTTATCACCTGTGTGTCAGTTCTTTTATGTTATTTTCTTCTATATTATTTGATGTTGCAAAATTAATTTAACAGCTTGGTAGTATTCATTGTATCACGATCTTTCTGTCATTATCTATATTTACTTTTGTTACATTGACCAAAAGTAACTGATGGAATTTACTCCTCCTGTATTCAAATACTGCTTCCAACCAGGAAATCTTGATGCTTGAGAGATAGGTTTAGATTAAAAAAATGTTGACATTGTTAAGAAGTGTTTAGAGTGTGAATTGCACTGTAATATATGATGGGAGTGAAATGTGTTCTTAAAATGGCCGGGGGACAATATTAATGTCATTAGATGTGATTTACCGTCAGTGTCACTCAAAAGACCAACTCTCCTAAAAGCAAGATTTTAGGTGAAGGCTCATGATTGGGTTTATATATCTATTCTGACACAGTAATAGGTGCCATCACACAAGATCATTTTGGGTTTGATAAGTCAACAATAGATAAATCCACTAAACCTTATGCTGAAATTCAACTTGTTATTAGAAAAGAAGAATGGAGACAACAAGGATTGTACTCATAACCACTTGGTCTCAGGCTGTGATACCATGTCAAAAATAAGTCGTCTAAAAGCTTAAGCTTTAAGATAGAAAACTCATGATTGGTTTTATATCTCTAACTTGTAGCATTGTACAAATATCAGGAATGCCGATTGAGTAAAGAGTCCATTTTAGTTTTACTATACTGCATGGAATTGATCTTCAACATTAAAGTCTATGCTGCAGCAGATTCTGCTTAAACATTATTTTTTTGTATAATATTAATGTAACTATTAATCACAAGGAAATAGGGGTGACAAATGCAGTTGTGGGTGGATTTGGATTGGGTTGTAAGTAACTATTAATCTCTCCTCTCTCTCTCTTCTGTTTCTTTCTCTCTCCTCTCTCTCCTCTGTTTCTCTCTCCTCTCTCCCCTTTGTCTCTAACTGAGGAGAGAAGAAACAGAGAGAGAAACAGAGAGAGGAGAGAGAGAAAAAGAGGGGAGAGAGATGAGGAGAAACAGAGAGAGGTGAGAGAGAAACAGAGAAGACGAGAGAGAGAGGAGAGAGACAGAAGAGAGAGAGAGGGAGAGGAGAAATAGAGGAGATAGAGAGGAGAGAGAACATAGGAGAGATGGACAGAGGAGAGAGAAACAGAGGGGAGACAAAGGAGAGAGAAATTTTTTGTTAAAATTTTTTAAATTTTTAGTTAATAAAAACTATTTAAAAGAATAACAAAAATTTGATTAGCTACAATAAATTGGTCTAATTTTGATCCATAAAGCATTAATTTGATGGTCCATTGGATTTTTATTTTTTGACTATTGATCCATTGGATTTAAAAATAATATAGGATGGATTGTTATCCATCCATTTAATTAAATTACCCATCCAGTCCAGTCCAATTATTTTTTTGTTCACAATTGGATGGATTGGATCAGATTTTCATTTGGATGGGCTGGATGGATGGATGGTGGACAATTGGACCCTTTTGACAGGCCTACAAGGAAAATGGTTAAATATGTTTTTTGTTCCCTGAAATATAACTGACATTTGCTTTTAGTCTCTATAATTCAAAACCACCAGTCCCTCAAAAATTGAAAATACACCAATTTAGTCCTTATTATATATCATTCATGCAATTTTTTCTACAAATATTGCAGTGAATTTTTATCAATAAGGACTAAAAAGGGTTATTTTCACTTTTTGATAAAAATTCGCTGGAAAATTCATAAGAAAATTTGCAGGAAAAGGACTAAATTGATTTATTTTCAATTTTGAGGGACTAAAACCACTAGTTTTAAATTACACGGACTAAAAGCAAATTTCGACTATATTTCATGAACCAAAAACATATTTAACCCTAAGGAAAATAAAAACTGAACAGCTCTGTGACAGCTCGCCTCTAGCTGATTATGGACAAGAGTAGCTAACAAGACCTAGTTCATAGCTGATCTGATCAGAAGAAAGCAGAAATGCAATACTTGAAAACTCGAGCAACTTACAAATATATTAATCTAGACTGAATACCTAAGTTGCATTACAATACAGTTGCAAATATTATGTCAAGAAACTAATGATTAGATAGTAATTAAAACTGAGATTTGCTGGATTCACACTAGAGATCCCCTTACCCCCACTGTTATAGGATCAACAATGGAAGAAGATGACCAGAATTACAAGGAAACAATAAACTAAAAAATAATAAAGAACTAGATAAGCAGCACATCAAGGGGCTGCTACCTCCCTACTCCTGACTCACCTAGTTCCTCCCCTTAGCCTTTTTTATCAATTCACTCATAACAGATTCCCTTATCTTCTCTCCTCTCACACATTCTCTCCTCTCGCACATTCTGTTTTAACAACAATCTTTATTCCTCGTCACTCAAATTCAAAATACATTCTGTTATAAAAATTAAAAAACAATCCTCATTCCTACTCATCATACTCCTGCTTTTCTCCTGCTCACACGCTAGTTCTTCCTATTATATACTTGAGTACAGGGGGTCTAACAGATTCAATCTATGTCTTACAATGATGGGCTTGTTTATTGGTATCTTGCTGTAATATAGTATTTACTCTTTCATCTATAAGAACTAGCTGGTTAACTTATTTTCTTGGTCCACAGTCATTCTAATCCAAATTTCATGGTTTGTTCATTTTTTATGTAATGTTAACCCAAACCACAACATACTATACAATTGGCTGCATTAGACCGTTTACAACTATACCCATTTTGTCGGACTAAATTAAGGGCCTTGTTAATTAGTTTCCTATAAACAATAGAATTTGTCTGTCATTAAATATGGTTGATGATAGGACATTGTGACATTGTTTGATCTATGTAACGGAACCCAACTAGTGGAAAAAAGACTTTAGTTGTTGTGGTCCATTTTGTGTGACTGAAGTGAATCTGTTTTTAATGCAATTCAGGAATTTAGTCAGCTTTCTTTACCCTTTTCATATTTTGTGAGATAGGCTTATTTTTCTTTTGGGTTCCAGCTCAGGGTTTCTTCTTTCATGTATGTAAGGGAATGACAGAACCTGGAGTTGTTATTTTAATGATCCCTCTCCCGCACTCTTCTTTAGTGAAACTCCTGTTATTCCTCTTTCCTTTTTTTCATAAACAGGACTTTCAAATTCCTTTTCCCAATTTCCCCCCAGAAAATAGGTTCAAATGTTAACCTTTTTTATTTAATTCTTTCTGAATTCACATGTCATGGTTTTGTTACACTATTACAATTTCTATTTACATCTGTGATTGCAGTCTCTTATCTTTGCCTTATGTTTTCATTTTAAAGTAATGCTTTGCATATGATTTACTATTGTTATGGGATAACTGGAACTCAATTTCATTATGAATATAAAGCCCATTAGAACTCTGAAACAGTTTATACTCATTTGTCCTCATTAATCTTACTTATTTTGTTGTGCTTTGTCCTATGTGCAGGAATCCCCTTCCTGAGGCGGTGCAGTGCATTTTGGAGGAAGGAATTGATCTATATAAGCTTCACTCTAAAAGACATGGAAGGTCAGTTATATGAAGTTTTGCGTGCATATAAAAATTATTATATAATATTTTCACTTTTCAGATTGTGTTAAATGAGTAGTGGACTTGGTGGCTGCTATGACAACAACCACAACAATAGGATTTGTGAACTTGTTTCATCTCTCTCTAGTAGATATTGGGGTATAATTTGGATTGAAGTGCATATATTGTCGTACCATATACTTAACCCTCGATTGATGCTAATAGTTTGAAATATATATAAAAGTAGTCCAGCAACAAGAATAATCAAATATAAAAAACTGATTTGCCTACACTTTGAAGACAGTGAAATGACACTAAAAGTGCAGGACCCTAGCTGCATATCAGCCACCGTTGTCCAGTACTTCAGAAATTTCCAATACCTCTCCCTTCAAATTGTAACAATCATGTTTCAAACTACAGAAATTGTTTTGTTATTGCTTATGTATTAGTCAAAACTGCAGTGTCATAACTTTAATTCAATTGTTGGTCAAACTTGTGTTCTGAATTGTGAAGTCTTGAGATTTCCTTTGTCAATTATGAGAAGGTTCAACCCTTGAGGCTTTATATAGTATATCCTTGCTCATGTATTTAAATTGGTCATTATTGTGATAGATTAGAGTCTACCAAGGGATCATATGCAAAGGAATGGATAAAATGGGAGAAACAATTACGGGATATTCTTAATGGAAATACTGAGTATTTTAATTCAATTCAGGTTAGTATTTCTAGCATTGTCTTTTCACTATAGCTACTCCCTGAGTTCTTTTTGTCTATGTTATCAACTATGCTCATTTAACATTTAGATGACATTGGTTTTGACTAGTCAATGCTAGTGATTATTTTTAATATCCACAATTATGCTCTAAACTGCCATTGTTTGCCCTCAAAACATCTGCAGGTTCCATTTGAGTTCGCTGTCAAGCAAGTGTTGGAACAGTTGAGAAACATTGCTAAGGGAGATTACACACCACCAGATACTGAAAAGAGGAAACTTGGTTCCATTGTTTTTGCTGCTCTCAGTCTGCCAGTTACAGAAATTCAAGGCGTCCTTAATAATGTAAGGGAAAATTCTGCTCTTCTAGTTGCATTCTGATTTTCATACTCAATATGTTAGTTGAAAAACTAAGTTAATTTTGACTACAAAGTCCCTGAAGATGGTCATAGCCTGAATGGCAAGGTCAAACATATTTAAAGTTGAGTAGGGTATGGAATATTTTTTTCTTTTCGTTTTTTTTATGGGGGGGGGGGGGAGGGAGGAGCTATTAAGAAAATTTTGTGCTACGTATTCTCTTTTAGTAGCTATAGGTTTAACCTATAACCAATGTATATCTATAAAACACACCTTTGTGTCCAGTGAACTGAGAGACTTGACCAACTGAGCAAATTTGTTATCTAAAAGTTGGCCCAGTTCTGCAGTGTAGGTGGCAGGATGGCGGCTATGAGGATGCTCCTTAGTTAGACCATTTATTTCACTTCTATCATGAGGGAGAGATATTAACCTTACCTTTCTGCATATTTTTATTGTTTGTTACTATTGTATGTGGAAGAGGCTTTGTTACTTTGTTTAGTAGTTCCATTGGAAGGATGCCATGTGGAAATTACCCATGCACGTGAGAAATTCACAATGGACTCTCTGGGCGGTTCCTATCCCTTCCCCTTGACTTTCCTTGTCTACACCTCCCTCTATTGTCCCCCCCCCCCTCCCATTGTGTCCATTTTTTTCCCACCCATGTGTATTTTTACCTAGGATTTAGGAAGCAGTATCTGATGCAATAATATGTATGCAGTTGGCCGAGAATAATCCCATGATTGACGCATTCCTTAAAGACAAGCATTTGGAGAATCTTAATCGAGCTCATTTGACACTTGCCCACAAGAGAAGTCATGGTGTCAAAGCTGTAGCTGATTATGGTCTCTGGCTGCATCAAAAGGTACCAGTGGAGTTGACAGCACTGCTTTTCTCAGATAAAATAGCTGCATTTGAAGCTTGTCCCGGCTCACTGGAAGGTGAGAAGATAGTTTCGAAAAATGCGTGGCCTCATGTTACCTTATGGACTAGTGAAGGGATTGCAGCCAAGGAGGCCAACATGTTACCACAGTTGCATGCTGAGGGGAAAGCAAATCGGATTGACATAAATCCTCCCATCAATATCTCTGGCACAATGGAATTTTATTGAGATCCTTTTGATACTTCTTTCTAAAATGAAAAAGATCATTATTTTTTAGTTTGCAGGACATGCGTTGCCCAATGCCCATGCTGAGTGGACTACCAACAGATATTAGAGAAGATGATAGAGGAAGTTTTTGTAGGAGCGAGCATTTTCTCCTGAGGAATTGTGTATATATAGGCTGTTTAGAAAGTCAAGTATGATTTATGGAATCTCATGGCCAGGTTTTCACCATGAGGTCTTTGTATGGTGTTACTATTTATTTTCTTTAGTTGGGGACTGGGGACTGTGTTTACGTAAAGTTAGTGTAAAATAAACAAGCTTTTCCCCTTGGCTTCGTACGCTAAACATGTTAATCAAGCATGCATTGATGTCTCCTGTGGATTTGACAGTGGAATTGACGAATTGTTTTAAGAAATTAAATTTAAAGCTTCATATCGAAACAATATGGTGAATTGACATGAACAAATGCTGCGGAATCTTGTGCTCTCTTTTTCCTTTCTTTTTCTTTTTTTAAAAAAAAATATTTGGTCAGGATATCCTAGTGGTATTCTTGCAATTAAGAAACAACCTTTGCTTTTCCCACTGTGTTTTTTGCTATTCCCACCCCCAAATTTTTTTGAAAATTTGGATAACCCAAAACTGTCCCTAAGTTAATTGGCTTATGGACAAGGCTGTCCGGGGATGGTTTATGGACACCCTTGTTCGTACATTGTTTTTTTTCTATTTGGGAATAGTTCCCGGACACCCTTGTCCGTACGTTGTTTTTTTGTACGTACGGACAAGGGTGTCCGTATGTTGTTTTTTTTACAAAAAAAAAACGTTCGGACGAGGCTGTCCGGGAATAGTTCCCGGAAACCCTTGTCCGTACGTTGTTTTTTTACGTATGGACAAGGGTGTTCGTACGTTTTTTTTACAAAAAAATAACATACGGACAAGGCTGTCCGGGGATGGTTCCCGGACACCCTTGTTCATACGTTGTTTTTTCGCAAAAAAAATAAAAAATAACGAACGGACAAGGGTGTAAAAAATGTCGGACAAGGGTGTCCGGGAATAGTTCCCAGACAGCCTTGTTCGTACGTTATTTTTTTTATAAAATTGAAAAGGAGAAATGGGGTGGGGCGGGGAAGGGGGAGGGGGGAGGGGAGGGCCACCAGAGCGGGATAGTGGGGGTGGGGGAGGGGGAAGGGAGAAGGGGTATTTTGGGTAGGAAAATATTATAGGGGGTGGGAATAGCAAAAACTATGGTGGGAAAAGTAAAGGCCTTAAGAAAGTGGCTTTACGAACAAATTCCTTGGGCCTTTACTTTTCCTACCAGAGTTTTTGCTATTCCCACCCCCTTTATCTTTTGAAAAATTTCAAAACCCAAACTGCCCTTCAATTAATTGATTTACATATAACGTTGTCCGGGAACTAATCCTGGATAACAGTTAAAAAAAATTGGCTTACGAATACAAGTGTCCGGAACAATTCACGGACAATCTGTCAAAAATTGGTTTGCGGACACAAGTGTCTGAATTTGTTTTTAGGCAATGGTGTTCGTAAGTCATATTTTAAAAAAGAAAATAGCTTATGAACACAGTTGTCTGGGAATGGTTTCTTGACAACAGTGTCCGTAAGCTATTTTTTTTAAGAAATGACTTATGGACACAGTTGTCTGGAATTGGTTCCCAGATAGTTATAACTGTAAGGGGAAGGGGAAGGGGGTGGGGATGGGGAGGGGAGGGAGAGAAGGGGAGGGGAAGGGGAAGGGGAGGGGGCAATGGGGAAGAGGAAGGGGGAAAGGGTAGGGATGTCAACCGGGCGGTGGCGGGTAGTGCCTACCCGTATACATACCTGCTAAAATAAACGGTACCCATGTGAACAACGAGTATCCGTGGGTATTCACAGGTATCTATTAATATTTAAGAATTTAAATTTTATAAAAAAGAAAGAGGAAATGTTATACAATATATTACAATATCATACTACATATATAAATAATCATTATATAATACCATTTTATGTTAATATATTAAGAATATCATCATAAAATAATATAAAATTAATTATATCTCTTCATAAATTAATAAAAAATCCTAATATTCAAATATATTTAATAGAAAAATATGTTGTAACGAGTATGCGGGTACCCGTGGGGCGAGTAGTATAATAACCGTCCCCACCCATTATATAAATATGCAGGTACCCATTGCGGGTATATCTACGGGTACGGGTTTTTTTTTTTACATCCCTAGGAAAGAGGGAAGGGGGAGGGGAACAATAGGGGTGAGGGAGGGGGAAGGGAGAGGGGTATTCTAGGGAAAATATTGTGGGGTGGGAAAAGTAAAGGTCATTACCTTGTTTGAACTTGGATTTTTCTCTTTAAAGTGTTCTCGTTGCCTCCACGCACACTGCTGTATTGTTGGCTTACTTTTCCTTTGAAACTATTATAATATATTCGCTTTATATTTTACTAGAGGGAGAGAGGTTATGTGCCTCTATATATTTTAAATAAAAATAAAATATATAAAAAAGTGACTGTGGGTAGTTATTTTTGTAATAATAGTTATTAAAATTTTAAAATTTAATATAAAGATAAAATCGTCTAATGACATGTGGAAATAAAAAAGCTAGTATTCCTTTTATAATATAGTATAGTATAGATGCAATATATATGGTGAGAATGGCTTTTTTAGTTGCAAACATAATTGGCAGGTAGCTAATGTAAGGCTATCTTTATCTCTTAAAATATTCTTAAATCAATATTTTATAATTTTTCACATTTTCTCATATTATTATATTATTTTTATTTTTTTAAACAGCTCAATCACTTTTTCTTTCCACCCGAGCATCTCTAAAAATTCAATTAAGTAGATCCACGCTTTACATAAGAACCGGTGCTTATATAATAATCGAGGTGCTTTTTATTGTAAGCATCGGTTCTTACATCAAGAACTATGCTAAGAATCCATCGAATTTAATTGGTGTAGATGTTCTAATATAGTAGTTAATTAAAATATCATACTCTGAATAGAGATTACTAATATGTATTTGTCTTAGGGCTTCGATTACTGTGTGTTCCCAAAAAGTGTGGTGCATCGCCGCACTGGTGACTCATCAAGTATAAGTCATAGATAAATTTATGTTAAAAGCCAACCATATGTTTTTTGTTTTCAAAGATGTTGGTTGAATCTTCTACTGTTATTGATGACTTCAATTTCCAAGAATTGTGGAGGGTTCCTACAAAGATATTTTGATGCTTAAGTTAGTGAGGGAGTTAGTAAGTGTTAGAAAGATGAAGTCATGTTAGATTAGGTTGGGTTGGATCATCTTAATTGGGGTGCTCCTTGATATTGTGTCATGATCAAATAAGAAAAGTTATACCTCCTAGTAAATAAGAAAAGAGGTAAAATCACACTTCTTAGTTAAATAAAGATAGTAGGAATGTCATGGTGTTACTCAAGGTCTTCCTTTTTGAACCGATATGCGTGTTGTTAAACCAAGTTAAAAATCCATCAACAAGTTGGATGAATCACTAAATTTGAAGAGATGAAATTGCAACCAAAGTTCTAAAAAAATTAGAAATAATAGATGGATACTTTGTTTATGTTGAAAAATGGAGATAAATTTGATGCTTAAGTAAGAGAAAAATTTTGAAGGAGAAAATTAAGGTTGGAAATTCGGGTTACCCGTCCTAGTTTGATTATGTGGGTAGTGGATTTAAAGAGGAGTTGAAGCTTCTAGAGGTAATCATCCAATTAGTTGTTGGAAAAAGAAATATGAATTTTTCCAACAAGCTCATCAATAATGACATCAGATACAGACTAATATCAAGACTAAGATCTACGAATATTATGAGCAGCAAAGGTGATGCATGTAGTTGGAAAGAAAATTAAGGATCTGACTAGATTATGACCTGCGCGATTCGCAGTTATTTTTAATTTTAATTTAATAATATTTAAAGGTTATTTTTAATTTTAATTTGATCATATTTGAAGTTATTTATATATAATAATAATAATAATAATAATAATAATAATAATAATAATAATAATAATGTAATAAATATCATTATGCTAAATGTAAGTGAAATAATTTTTTAAATTTGTGTGATTGAATTTGGTATTGCATATCATATTAAGTTTAGTTGGAGTTATGGATCAATAGTTAAAAAACTTTTTGTATGGCCACGATTATGTATTTGACATCATATAAATTTGACGTTATACTTGAATTATTTAAATGTAATTAAGATTTTAAATAACATTCATATGGAATGAATTGTAATGAATTTAAATATAATAATTAATGACTGAGAAATTGAAATGATCAAATGTTGCTAATGGTAACTGATTGTGAAAATTAAGTTTGTGGTAAGAGTTAAATTATTTTTTTTAAGATTAATGCATGATTTTAAGTTTTTTATTTTTAATATTTTTTTCATTTTAGTTTTTGATTTAATAAATTATAAATAATTATAAAAGCAATATTAAATATAATTAAAATAATGTGCTAATATTATATAGGGATAGAGATACATGCTTAAAAGCGAAGGTTCACCTTATTGATTACATTGATTTTTTTTCAAAAGTAATACTATCTAAAATTTATTTGTATTTATATAATTAGTTTATTTGCTTAATTAGTTTAGTATTTTGTATTATAATAATAAAAAAAATAGAGTAATCTTTTTTTTTATTGAAGGGGCCAAAGGCCCAAGAAAAAATAAAATTACACACTTAGCACCTGTCGAGGTAGAGCAACACCCTTACAATCATCCTGGAGAATGGAAAATAAAGACATAGGACACGACAATAACCTATGCAGTTCAAGGAGGAGAGAATGACCCCTATTTGCTAAAAAAATCAGCAGTCCTATTGGTTTCCCTATATATGTGTCTAAGAGTTACATTTCATTCCCATGAGAGGGATTCCTTGATATCCCTCACTAAACCATAACAATGATGAGTAGTAGGACAATTATTATTAATCAAATCAAGAGGTTTTTTGGAGTCTAGCTCAATAATCAAATTCTGAATTCTATGATCCCTTGCAAGTTGAATACCATAAAATAAAGCCCATAATTCAACTTTAACAGTAAAGCAGATGCCAATATTAGCAGAAAATCCATCCAGAAAACTTCCATCAGCATGACTAAGGAGGCCTCCACTAGCAGCTCTACCTGAAGACCCTAGGTCAGATCCATCAACATTAAGCTTAATATGGTCAGCTGGAGGTGTTTTCCAAGAGATGAGCTCTTCATGTCTTCTTGTACCATAGCTAGTAGCAGTAGAATTCCCAAAATTATTTGAAACCATATTTGTATAGGCTAGAGCTTTAGACAAGAGAATAGTTTCCATCTCAGAATGTTGTTTGAAAACCAAATTGTTTCTTTCATTCCAAGTCATCCATAAAAGTATTGGAAAGAACAGCTTCCAGTTAATCGGTATATTTGATTTAGCTCTATCATCGGTCAAATTAAAGTTGAGCCATCTCTCAAGACCAAGGCTAAAAAACATAGCCCAACAATCTTCATGAACAATAGAGTTCCATAT
The DNA here is from genome assembly GCA_026901365.1 of Sesbania bispinosa. NCBI lineage: Eukaryota > Viridiplantae > Streptophyta > Magnoliopsida > Fabales > Fabaceae > Sesbania > Sesbania bispinosa. The sequence goes on from QLOH01000089.1 coordinate 451,479, forward strand.
CTCTAGCACAATCGGGCAGTCTCTCAAAGTATGCAGTATAGATTCTGGAGATTCATTACATCTAGGACATAGAGAAATTTGTGACATGCCTCTGTGACAACGTTCTGCATTAGTGAGAAGTTTTCAATGAAGTCATTTCCATAAAAAACATTGGATCCTAGGAGGCCCACCCCATTTCCAGTTGCAGAGAATATGATCAAAATTATTCTCCTGTGGTCTGTCAATAATGTCATAAACTGATTTCATAGAGAATTCATCATTAGCAGTTGCATTCCATGAAATGTATCAGGGATAAATTCTCTCTAGGGGCAGGAATTGTGCATAGGCGAAATACCACATTCTCAGGAAGAAATTGAAAGAGTTCATTAGTTTTCCAATTCCCATTTGAAGTGTAAAACGCAACAGGAAGATTTTGTTGCCACTCAGAAACACTAGTATGGGTATATGAAATAAGAGAGCAACCAAGAATTAAGGGATCTATCTAGAACCTAGCATCATTACCATTTCCAAGATTCCACAGAATGCCTGATTGAACATGCTTCTAGGCTTTTGTAATTCCTTTCCATAAGTAAGACTCTCTATAGGAGCTCTTAATAGTTGGCATCTGCTGAAAACCACATTTATACTTTGTTTTAATCACCTGAACCCACAAAAGATTTGGTTGATTGATAAGTTTCCAACCCAGCTTGACCATGTATGCTTCATTAACTATCTTTAGGGGTCTAAAACCAAGGCCACCATTTTTCTTTGCTTGACATATTTTTTACCAAGAAACAAGGTCGACTTTTCTTTTTTTCAGAACTGAATCCCCAAATGAAGTTACGACAGATTTGTTCAATTTCATCACAAACACCAATAGGGATCACAAATGCTTGCATGAGGTAGTAAGGAATGTTCATCACAGCTGATTGAGCTAGAGTAATTCTCCCAGCCATAGAGAAAGAATTAGCCTTCCAAGTTGTAAGTTTCTTCCTAACTTTATCAATAATAGCAAAGTATGTATTATGAGAAGCTCTCCCGTGAATGATTGGGAAACCCAGATAAGTGCCCAAATCATCAGTATGATCAATAGAAAGCATTAAGGAAATCTCATGGATCATGTCAGGAGTTGTGTTTTTAGAGAAGAATATCCTTGATTTTTCCCTGCTAACCATTTGACCTGATCCTGCATAGAAAACCTCAAAGAATAGAATTAATGATAGTTGCTTGATCCATGGTTGGTTTTGCTATAAGTATAATATCATCAGCAAACAACAAATTAGAAATTATAGGACCATTCCTACCAAAAGAAAAAGCTTTCCAATTACCAGCATTCACTTGATCATCAATAAGATGTTTTAACCTTTCCATACACATGACAAAGAGATAAGGTGAGATTGGATCACCTTGTCTCAAACCACGAGAAGGAGAGAAAGAAGTAGATTGTGAAGCATTCCAATTAATTGAAGATGTTGGGGAAGAGATGCAGTTTTGAATAATATTCACTAAATGATTAGGCAGACCTACTTTATGAATAGTATCAATAATAAAAGGCCACCTCAACCTATCATAGGCTTAAGCCATATCTATTTTCAAGACCATATAACCTTTTTTACCATTAAGATATCTAAGAGAATGGATAAGTTCTTGAAGAATAATAACATTTTTATTCCTTGTCTACCCTTAACAAAAGAGCATTGAGTAGGACCAATGATAAGAGGCATGATATCCCTCATTCCATTTGCAATAATTTTAGTAATTATCTTATAACTAACATTACATAAAGATATAGGCCGAAAATGAGTAGGACAATTAGGGGAATCAATTTTAGGAATTAAAGTGATAAGAGTTTGATTAATATCCTTAATAGAAATTGGATTAGACCACACCTCAGAGATAAGCTTTACCACCATAGGCTGGAGAGTATCCCATTGGCTTTTGTAGAAAAGAGCATGGAGACCATCTGGGCCTGGGGCCTTAAAGTTGCCAATGCTAAATAAAGCATCTTTAATTTCCTCAATTGAAGGGAGCTGCCCAGCATTAGTAGAAATCTCAGGTGGCAATTCGGGGAAGTTGTGAGTTTCTAAAGGAGATTCTAGACCAGAATTGATATCGGAGTAAAGATTTTGAAGGAAATAGAGCATAATTTGTTGCAACTGATCTTCCTCATAAACCCAGATATGGTTCTCATCCATTAAAGCCTCAATTCTGTTTCTTGATCTTCTAATTACAAATGCTTGATGATAAAAACTTGCATTCCTGTCTCAAAGGTTCAGCCAATTAACCCTGGATTGGTGAAACCAATATTCCTCTTCTCTAGTCAAAATAATTTCATATTCAGACCACAGATCAATACTCAACTTTGAAAGGTAAGGATTATGACCTTCACGCAGTTTTTTGTAGATACCCTCAAGTCTTCTTAGAATCCTTTTCTTTTGTTGAAAGATATTACCAAAGACCATCTGATTCCAAGTTTTTATATTGGATAAAAATCCTCTTTATTCTGGTTCCAAGATCTATCAATAATCCAGAATTTTTTTACCTGGTTATTGAAGTCAGAGTGAGAGAGCCAGCAAGATAGAAATTTAAATGGCTTTTTGAATCTAGGCATATTCTGATTCTGATCAAGTCTAAGCCAAAGACCACAATGGTCAAATGTAGGTAGAGCTAGATTGATCACAGAGGCTAGTTGGAACTGCATTCTCCAGCTTTGTGAACAAATTACACGATCTAATCTTTCCTGAACAACACCCCTTTGCCAAGTAAGAAAAGGACCTTTTAAAGGGATTTCCAAGAGGTTACAATACTCCAGACAATCAGCAAAAGCATTCATAGATCGCCTGTTAACCCCAACACCACCAGTTTTCTCAAAGTCATATAAGATAGAGTTAAAGTCCCCCATAATACACCAAGGGTCTTCCACAAATGCTACAGAATTCTTAAGTTTTGTCCAGAGATCCTTACGTTTTTGTTCATTAGGACTAGCATAAACAATGGTAAGATTCCAGGAAGATCCTCTCACATTTATAAGCTTGAGATGAATACATTGTGGAGTAGAGCTAATGAGGTTTATAGTTATGCATTCTGACCTCCATAAGCACCAAATGCCTCCTGAAAATCCTTGAGCATCTACCCTTACACCACCAGAAAATCCCATCTTTTTAATAGCAGATTCTGCACTGGTACCGCTAATTCTTGGTTCCAATAATGTAAGAAAATTCAAATGACAAATCATCTTCAGATCTTTAATGAGACTAGGGAATTTCTTAGCCCTTGCCCCTTTACAATTCCATGTCATGAAATTCATGATAACTAGGTATGTGAGCAGCCTTCAGGCTTAGGCTTAGACCCATGTGGGTTCAAATCAGACAAAACAGGTTTATCAAGAGAACTGTCAGATTGTAATATCCTACTTCCCTTATTGAGGTCATCAGGAGGTTTACCAAGATTTGAAGAACCAATATGACCATTAAAAGATGAAGGGGGCAGACCTTGCATTATGTTAAAGAAAGAACTTTTATCCTTATTGAAGAGATCACCAACAAACTAACCATTAGCTCTAGCTTCCCACCTTTTATTATGGTATTTGCTCATCAAAGCCAAAATTTCCTTCTCCCAGTCATCCATCTTATCTTTCTCTGTAATCAAACTTGGAGAGATATCCTTGGATATAGTTTCAGACTGCTTTGGAGGATCCTTATTAGCTGAAACCTTTTTAAGGATTTTAGGAGGGGGGAATAACCTTTTTCTGTGTTTTTGAGTGACTCGACTGAGATACCTAATGATTCTTACCAAACTTAAGTGGTTTCAATTTGGTCTGGCTAGGCCCCCCATTAGTAGGTTTCTGTACCTTTTCCCTTGTTTGGTTATGTATCTCCATATTAACCTCATTATTAGAATTAGCTAAAACCTCAAAACGAGCACCAGATCCATTGGAAGATGTCACCTTTATTTCCTGGTTATTCTTTAGAGTGCTTTCTACCCGTTGAGAGCTTGCAAATTGTTTCTTGCGAGGAGTCTTCTTGACAAGCATCCAAGGACCAAAAATAGCCTTATCTGCACACTCTTTCTTGGTATTAACCTCATAATCTTGAGTAACCTGAATATTTGGTTTTGCAGCATTGTGGCTTTCTTGATTCAATTCTAAAAGGTTCACAGCAGCCGCATCTTGTTTATTCACCAATTCCTCTTGACTACAGCAGGGTTCCAAAGCTAGCATTTCAGCTCCAACAGAGGTGATTTCTCAGGACAAGATTCCAACTTATGACCATACTTCCCACACTCAAAACAGATCATATGAAGCCCTTCATATTCAACCTTGAAGATTCGACCCAGAGCATTAAAATAAGGTATCAATTGGTTTCTAAGGTCCACTTCAATACAAATTCTAGCAAAACGACCTCTAGAATGGATAGAGGTGGTTTCATCAATCTTTAACATTGTTCCTAACTGACTGCCAGCCCTCCATAGAAAGTGTGAATTATAAAGTTCCACATGTAATTTTGGTGTTCTAACCCATACAACTATCTTTTTTACATCATAATCTTCTGTGCTAAACAATGGACGCCATCTTTGAACGAGTAAATAGTGATCATCAATTAACCATGGACCCTCCTATAAAGCATGCTTATAGTCACCTTCATCAGAGAATCAGACTAGATAGAAATCATCAGATATATCCATTATCCTCAAATCACCCTTCTTTGCCCAAAGATATTTCAATTTCATACTCATAACTCTAAAACCAACACGCTTACCCATAAGCAGGACAATAAGACTGAACTTCCAGGGATGACACCATTGCTCATATTCTTCTAAATCCACATTCACAGTGGGGTTGAAATTGATTTCCTTTTGTTGGAGATCCATAGGCTTGGAAAGATCTATGTCCGGAAACATTTCTTCAGTCACCATCCTTACAATTTCAGTTGGTTGGAAATCAGGTTTTGGATCAACTTCCAAAACGATATCTTTATACGAAGCTTTAGGACCAATTTTTCCATCAAGATTGGCAGGGACCTCCAATTCCATACCCACCGACAACGCAGAAGGAACATCAAGATTCTCAGTTGTTGGCTCCATAATGACATCGAGATCTACAGGCCTCTCAACATCCATCACCTCTGAAGACCCATCTTTAATCTTCTTGGTGCTTCGATGGATTAAGTCTTCTTCCTCCCGGGAACGGAGGTGATCTTCTTGTTCACCACTCATGAGAGTCAGAGAGAGAAAAATTAAAACTAGAAGATTCAAATTTATAACATAGAGTAATCTCTATCATCAATATTTCTGGCTAGTACTTATTACCTATTTTAATATGCTTTATATTTTATATTTATAGGAGAAATCTGTATAAATTTTTAGCATAAATAAGTGGTTTGTAATATAATGAAAATAAAATATAAAAAAGATGAAAGTAATCACAATTACCAATTGTTCCAAGCCATGATCTTGAATTTGTTTTTACCTTCTCTTCATTACAGATCTTGATCAAAGTTATTAAGCTTAGCTTCTATACTATATGCTTCTTTCAGATCTATACTTCTCTTCAAGTAGTCCAAGATGACGGTGACTGTAGAAGTCATGGTGGCGGACATGGTACTGATTGTGTAAATGGTGGTTTAGACAAAGGAGATTACGACACTGATGGAAAGGGGGAAGAAGATTAGGGAGAAAATGCCTTTGGTGCGGTTGAGAGAAAGATGAAGGGGGTACTTCGAGTTATCCTTGTTGATGGCGACTGTAAATGTGGCATCAACATATGAAACTACGGTGGCGAGGGATAGGGCGAAACATAGGAGAAAGTAAAGGAATGTGGTCTATATGAGTGAACGATATCCATGTGAGTAGAGGAGGCATGTGTTACTACACGAAGGTTGTGAAGCCAAAGAAAATGGATCTATCAATTTTGGAGTAGGTGGTCTTATGGGTATTGTGTGTGGGTTCCCATCTCTATATTGCAAGCAAAGGTAAAATCTAGAGGTGCCACCTCATATTATTCTTGATGTGAAAAAATTAGACATATATAACAACTTTGGAGATGAGGTGCTAATATCATATCTTGCGATTCTGCTTTTATATGTTATAATAGATTTACATTTTCCTTTGTGTTTTGAAACATTATGCTATTTGGAAAAGAGTGATGTTGAACACCACGAACGATTTTGCGAAAAATATTATGAACAACATTTTAGCGAATTAAAATGGTTTTATCGAAAATCATAAATGAGATGATGGTAAATATGGATGAGTGGAATCAATTGAAAGCTACCACGTACGTTCATGTGCTTCGCTTTTGCGAACTTTGTCATTTCTCTTTGGATGATATCTAATAATATTTTTTAGGTATGTTTGTTAGTTGAATTTTGGAGGGGAATAGAGGAAAGTAAATAGTTTATTGGAAGCCCTTCCCCTTTATATTTGTGAATTTAAGTATTTTACAAAGTCTTTTCCTCCTCTTCTTCCCCTCCCTTCTTCTTCCGATCCTTTCATTTCACTCCTCTCTAAATTCACAACCACATCCTAGAGTTTATGGGTGGTTACAAAAATAATGGACTACCTTAAGTGTTCTTGAAAGTCATATCATTTTTCAAAAATGTCAGTATAATAAAGATAAGTTGGTTAAATCAGAGATCATCATTGCATATACAAAACAAATCCATGTAATGTTCTATTCATTAAATTATTTTTTTATAAATTTAAATAATATTTTATTAATTAAATTAATTTTTATTTAATTTTTCACGCTTCGTCATTTTTTATATTTTATCTGTGTATAAATTTTCGTGTAATAAGCAGAATAATTACTAGTTGCCGTTTGGGCACGGGCCGTCTGGGTGATTTGGCTTACCTGCCAGCTTGCCCAAATACGCTGCCGTTACAGTGCGCGAGTTCTCTCACTCATCCAAAATGTAAATTCCATTCCTTTACATTTGTGCTTTTTCTTGGTCTCCTATTTTATGTTTTCTCTGCACAGTCATTTTGATATTTTCAAATTTGTTAATTGGAAACGTTCTTTTTAGTGTATATATAGTGATAATAAGGAAAATGGCGTTCAGAGGGGAAGAAATGATGAAGAAAGTTCTCAAGAAAGTTGGAGAGAAGAATTTGGGTCCAGGAGTGAAGGAATCATTGGAGAGATGCATTCCCCGAAGCAAGGTTGTCATGGCTCGTGCCAAACGCGGTCTCTATGCCGGGCGACACATTCAATTTGGCAATAATATCAGTGAAGATGGCGGTAACAAGTGTGTATCCACTTCTTGATCCATTTTATTTTGGTCTTTTATTGCACATTATGGAGTCTTTATTTTGGTCTCTGCGTTGTTGTATGTTTCTGATTACCAACTATGTTAGATACTTTCATGTTCTAGCTCCTAGTATTAGATCTTGATTTACAGTTTCTAGATAAAAGAATAGCATAATTTGAAGGGAATAAAAAATTCATGGATTAAGGAAATAGGTATCCCAATTATATAGAACAACCAAAACTGAAGGATTAAAATGAATGTAGCTTTCCTTTCTGATGTCTTTCAAAGGTGGAAAGTCCCTTACAAAGATGAAAGATCAACAAAGAGGGACCAAGAAAACAGTCCTGTCCCCCAAAAAAACCAAGAATTTCCCTCTATTACATTTTCCCTCCTTGTTCCTGACAAATCCCTCTGAACTTGAACAATAAGAATTGCTCTAAGCTTTGTGGGCCAACTGAAGTTTTCCCAGAAACACCAAAAAGCATGTTCCAAATGTAACTAGCTGCTGGGCAATTAAAAAATTATAATTTCTGTATCTTGTAATGATTTCTTTTGGACCATGGTCATGCAGTTAGCTTTTTTGCATCCTCATGAGCATATTGTCAATGGTAAGATGCCTGTGATTATAGTGTGGAACACACACAGGACTGTTGGATGTAGTTTTTAAGTATAATAAATAGTATGGTTATTGTTATTAATTGCAAGCTATATTGCTTGCAATAGAAATTGGCTTGTTTTCATGGCTTTGCTAGTAGCGGGTATCAACTCTGTTCTTGGGTTCTTCCTTTGTTTTCTCTTTTCTTTACATGATAATAGAAGAATGAATCTTTTCCTGGTTTAGTGATCCCAACTCAATTCATAACGTCCATGTTATCTTTTGGTTGCTCAAATTTGTGTTAGGAAGTTCTTTCATCACTCTTTAAAATATGTTTGGGAGAATGAAAGAGAGGAAGAAAAAGACTAGAATATTGATGCGAATTTGATCTTTCTCTAATGGTGTTGATAGGACAAGGAGAACTTGGAAACCTAATGTTCAGGACAAGCGTCTCTTCAGTTATGTCCTAGATCGTCACATTCGTGTTAAAGTCACCACCCATGCTCTTCGTTGCATAGACAAGGCAGGTGGGATTGATGAATACTTGCTGAAAACTCCTTATCACAAGATGGACACAGAAATAGGCCTCTTGTGGAAGGCAAAGATTGAGAAATTGTATGAAGAGTTTGGCAAGAAGGAGGCTGTATTCTTTTCACCTGAGGATGAGGCAAAGTTTGAACAGGGCTTTAAAGATTTGAAACTATCTGAAAGGGAAGCACGAAAAGAAGTCAGGAGAAAAGTGTATGCTGAGATGAGCAAGAACAAACTAATCGGGGTAGAACGTAAAGAGGATCAATCTATTGAGGATGGAACTAAAAGTGAGGAAGAGATCTCACATGATTTATCAAAACGGATAGTTCCTGTATCGTATGTGTTAGCCGCAGACAAGCTCAAAGTTGGAAGTATTGTTTCTAATTAATGTTATGGCAGCTATAATGGCAGTGTAAGTTGTATTAGCCCATAGAGCATGCAAGTCGTTGTTCTTTGATTTTTGGATCATACTGGTTTCTTCTCTCTTGATTTTTGTTCTAATGCTTTGAGTACCATAATTGATTGCTTCGGAATAATAGTATTATTATCTTGTAGCGGTTCTGAACTTCCCAATGGCAACTCGGTAAAATCTGAAAGTTATTAAACGGAGTATTGGTTTTATACTGTTTCTTTCTTTTCGTTTTTCACATTTTTCCTTAATATAGCCACAGTCAGATGGGATATTGATAGGGACTCCAAAATAGAGTAGGAAAAAATGGAGACTAAACATGTTAATGAAGCATTCATTGACATTCCCTGTGGATTTGACGGTGAAATTGTTGTAAGGAATTAACGTTTAAAGCATTGCATATCTCGCATAAGAAAATGATTTCTAACAACAGCATGTTGTGACTTGTTCTTCCCTAGTTTTTTCCCTGTGATTGTCTTGCAGGTAAAATTTTCTCAGAAGTTACCTCTTCCGGTATATGAGCTTTGGTTCTCTTTCAAAGTGACAATTATTTACCATCTCACTCATCTTTGCTGGTATCCTGCTTTTCCTTTGATAGTATGAATACAATTTTTACAATAATGTTCCAATAACAAATTAAGTTTATATTTTATACATGGTGAGAATGGAGTAGTTGTGGTTGCAAAAATAATTGACATACTGCTACAACAACAGCAATGCATTTTGATAAATGAATAAAACAATGATTACAGTAAACCTACCAGGCTTACAACAACAACCTGGTTGAAATATCACAGCTTTTACTCATTTCCCACCGTCATTGAGGCAGCTAACGGTAGCATTAGAGAGTCTGCATTTAAATATCTAGCTTTCTTTGATATTTGAATCATTGCTTGTGACAGAAAGTGTTAAATTGACAGAATCCACATTTCCAGCGCTCCTCCTCAGGAACACAAGTGGGTTCTCGCTCTCCAAGCCAAAACTCAAAACAACAACGAATTTGATTCTTTAGCCATTCAGAATCATATGCAAATTTATCTTCACCAAGTAGCGAATGATCTTTCTGATACTCATATCTGACATGAAGCAAAAACCATTTCCTCTTTACAAAATCAAACTTTAAAATAGTCATGTAAAAACAGGGTGTGTAAAGAAGAGGCCCTGTAGTGCGGACTGATAAATACATCAACATAACATATCACCATTCCTTGTCTTTGAAAAATTGGGTCGACATTACAAGTTTTTACTCAAAATAAGCAACTCGCGTGTGTTTGCGTTGAGGTGCCCCACCCACCCAAGTTGGCAGAGGGGAGCTAGACTAGACTTCTTCAGGAACTAAAACTGATGGATGATGAATATGTGCAAGATGCATTTTAAAATCATATTTTGTTGAAAGCAATCACGAGATGCTGTTATTGTCCAGGGCAACTTTGACTAGCAATAAAAATATACTAAATACTATGCATTGGGAAAAAAATAGGTGCTGGGAGAGTTTCTGCCTCCTTTTAAATGGTTCTTGGTTCATCTCACTTCGCAATGGATGTACTGGACTTTATGCTCCAAAGGAGGGGGACATGCACGCCCCTCTACTAGAACCCCCCTCAAAAAGGAAAAAAAAAAACTAATTAAAACTTGCAATTCTAGACTGAAAATTCTGAGCTTACCTCAATAAAAGCTGATTGTGGGCAGGGGCCAGCATCCTACATGTATTTCTGTAATATCTTAACACATCATCAAGGGTCTGCATTTGCCAATAATGAAACTAGGATAAGAAAACACTGTAAAAGGCATATTTCACTAATTTATCAATTGAAAATTTTTCTGCAGAATATTCTGATATTGTAAAAAAGTTACACATAGAGTGTGTTTGGTTTACCCCAAAATCACGTTTCAAACGTGAATCCAGGCAAAAATGTTTGGTCCGGATCCACGCTTGAAACATGGTTTTAGGCTAAACCAAATACACTAATAGGTCGTGAATAAAATTAAATCCTTAAGAAAACTTTAAGATGCTTTTTTCCTAAAAGAAATGGCACCTTAAGATTTAACTAAAAGATATTTGAATCAAGCAGTGCTCTAGTTGTCCTCAGTAGGATCATTCAGTAATATATTTAACACTTAGTTTGTGAATATGTACACCTAACTTTGTGTAGTGCAGCATCACATAAGCACCTAAATTATCATGATTCATGAAACATGGGGGGGAAAAGAATACAATGACAGTGACAAAGAGAACATTATAAATTTGAAACCCAATCTCCTCTACTCACCGATGCAGAAAATCCAGAGTCAGCACTCATCATTTTCAGATCTTCACATAGATTTCGTTCAGGGTTTAAGCCAAAATAAGTAAAAAACTTTTTAGAAGGAAAATCATCAGCAACTAAATTGTCCCACAAATACTTGTAACACATCAATTGAAGCCTGGCCAAAATAAGAGAATGATTCAATCAAATACATTAGAACTCAATTCCACATCCAGTAGAATGAAATAAATGGCAAAAGAACATGCATACCTTCCATTTCTTCGTTGTGGTTCAGAAGGAAGTGCATCTCGAGCTCGAGTCTTTGTGTCAATAAGTACTGGGTTATGATCATTTTCTGTTAATGGCATCCGAATCTCATCAATCACTCCCACCATCCATATATCTTCTGCAAAGCCTATTCTGATATCAGAAGAATAGTCCATCATGATCAAAACTGCTCCAAAACCCACCAATAAAGACTTTGGTAAATTCCAGTAAATTCTATCATTTTCTCTGAAATCTAATATGTTATGAGTAACATCAAAAGCTTAATTCACTATATGATAGTAGATTTATAACTTAATGGGCTGAAGCCAAAAAAAAAATGGAGCATAATCAAAGCATAGCTCGATAAGAACCTAATACAAGTTTTCTACTGCCATTAGAACTACATGTTCACAACCTGATTTCTAGTGTAATCAAAACCTATTTATTTAACCTATGAAAACCTGGGGATTGACTCATAAAATGTCACTAACTTACACTGGCAGTTCACGAGTTAATCCTTCAAACAATAATTGATTCACACCATTTATGAAATTAAGAAACTTCAAGGCCCAATAATCTTCTTGTGATTTGACCTTCACTTCCACCCGCTTTATAACCTGTATATCAACATTATCAGCTTTGATAGATCCAACTTAAAAGATAGAAAACTTGACCAAATAGGACACAAAGGTTCAAATAATCACAAAAGATTTACAATCTGATGTCAAGAAAACAAATAAAAGATGAACTGTGATTATCTATTCAATAATAAAAACTTTCTGTAACCTATTTACAGTCACTTTAAGAGATTTTATTTCCACAGAGCGTTTAGTGCTGGTATGGATATTTTACAATCATAATTTGGATAAACTTTTAAAATTAAATGTAGTTAAAGCAGGAGCATTGGGGTTTTTAGCTTTCCATACACACTTCTCTAAATGACTACATTGGCATAAATACCAATAGCATCAAGTAGACTTATTCCTTAGTAGCATGGTTGACACCTACAAATTTTTGTCTACAAGGTTTACAACAAAGAAAATAGCTCATTGCCAAATTTTAGATATCCTCTTAATAAAATCTCATCTTCTGAGCCAAATAATTTGAAAATGCAATTGAGGTTCAAACATTGACAACATAAAACATGAGTAATTCTAGCAGGAGCATGAGGCACAACCAATAAAAAACGCAAGTTACATTAAAATGACAATTAATAAAGACAACAAAGCTCTTGCTAAAGTTATTTTAATATTATCTTGAATATTAACAACCAAATAATAGGCACATGCTCATGCAAGAATTACTCATAAAATATGCGTACACCATTGGGTGATAGTACATTAATGAAAATATTGACAGATTTCAACAACTATAAAACTTCAGACAATACTCAACTGCTTTAATTACATGTCATTAGGCACGTGCTCATGCAAGAATTACTTATAAAATATGCGTACACCATTGGATAATAGCACATTCATGAAAATATTGACAAATTTCAACAACTATAAAACTGTTGACAATACTCAACAGATGTAATAACATGTCATTAGGCTTTAACTTTTGCAGGTTTTTTCAATTATAGAAAATGAAAAACAGGCTTAGGTTCGAATTGATTAATAGGTTTATATTAACAAGTGACAAGTGAAAGAGAACCATGTAAGACCTGAAGTAAGAAATTCAAGTTATCAAGAATCAAGATAGTACCTCTTCTTCAAGTTTTGCATGCCGGGCAATGCCAGCTCTCATAACTTGATTGGTCTTTCGCCCTCCAAGAAGGAGAGAAAATTCCATTTGTTTTGGGCACCATTCCTATCACAAATTTAATAAATAGAGTTAATTGACCTGTGGCCCTATTTCCACAAAATGGACAAGAACACACCTGGCATCAATAACAATCTAAAAGTACTTTGCATAAGTGAAAAAGGTCGACACCAATTGAGTTTGAGATCCCCCATATCTACCTAAAAAGGAAAGGAAAAAAGACTCCACATAACACTATACACAAGAACAACCGGTACTTTTAGGTCTATTCAATTAAGAAGAAATCAAACATACTCTCAAGCATGTATTTCAGCTAATTTAAGAATATACAGTCACCATTCTCAAGTATTAACTATATAAAAGCTTAAGCTATTACATGAAGTCAAAAGATTGGTTTTATATATCTAAGGTGAAGTAATAATCATGTAAGTAAGTCAAATGAAGAAAAAAATTAGGCTTTCGCTTAGGCTATGTTTGGACATGTACCGATGGGTAGAAAATGGAATGGAATAAAATCACCATATCATTATTTGATGACTTTGTGATGGAATAGAGTAAAGTAGTCATTCAAAATCAATTGTTTGGAAAGTGGATGGAATGGTGTATGGTGAGGAAGGAGATTAGTGAACAATGAGTCAGTCCCACCCCACACCCCAAATTAGAAGGAAAGAAAGATAAAGGTATTAGATGCAATGAAATGGAACAAATTCCGTTCCATTCTTTCCTATTTTAAAAAATCCTGCAACTAATATCATTATATTTCCTTTTGCTCCATTTCATCACTTTACATCAAAATTTTAAAAAACTTTGAACTTGGGGGATGTCAATTGAGCTGCAAGGTATTTGGCAATTAGGAACCACTATATGTCAATCACCATGAATTGAACACATCCTCATAACCCAATAAAGCACAAAAACAGAAAAAATGAAAAAATTGATACCGTAGATGTAAGATCAGTGACGGACAAGCCCCGATTCCTCCTGAAGCGGCGCAGAAAGGAGTCAGGAATAGTGGTTTTCTTCTTGTGGGTGGGTGAATCCTCGATGTCAGGGTGGGTGCTAGTGCCAGTTCCACCTGATGATAACCTTCGTTTAGATAGAACAGTGATTGACTTGATAGAGAGAGCATTGGTGTGAAAGTAAGGGGAAGAAGGAGATGGTGGTGTTGAGGAACAAATAGCAGAGAGTGAAGAACGAGTGGAAGCAGAAGCAGAAGCAAAAGCAGCTTCAATGAGAGCCATTTCTTCGTCACTAACGATCTCGATTGGAATATTATGATTGTGATCTGAGGATGTTTGGGCCATGTGCGTGTTCATGTTGGCTTCGTTGTTGAGTTGCGTGGTAAAAGTTACCGTTGAAAACGCCACGCCTTTGGGATTCCGATTACTTTGCTCGCTTCTTATTTCCCATTGACCACACAACACAACAGAGGTTGTTCAACTTCAACCTTATAAGCAATAAACTTCCTGTGTACTCCTCTTATTTTTAATTCGTTTCCATGGTTACCTTTTCAATCGATTGAAAATACAAAAGAATTTCGGTTATCATTTTGTCCTTTGGGTTGCAATTTGGTACCTTTTGGTAGCTTCTTATCAATTTTTTTATTGAATAGGCTAAAACTACATAGAAATAAGTCGTGTACTCCGTCCTGACTTATTTCGAAGACATAAAATAGATTTTAAATGAGATGTGTGTATTGCAAATGAGAATGTGAAAAAAATGGGGGAATATAATAAAAAATACATGATAATGGTTATAGGGGGTCAAAAAGTCTTTTCAAAAATTAAAAAACAAATTCTAATAGTTAAATATTATCCTATAAATATAAAAATACTAGGATCATTTATAAAAGTTGAGAGAAATTGATTAAATGCTCATAGAAGGTACTAAAACCCTCTCTCACCAGAGAGTACCTTAGAATTTCCCCTGTCGTCTTCCTTTATTTTTTTTTCCTAAATTTAGAATTATCGATTATAATTATTTGTTTACTAATTTTATTAATTAATTATAAATTTTTTTATTACCGAGCATGTGCATCAGGTAAGAAACTATTTCAGCTTAATCTCAAGTTTAACAAAATTATCTCCGTCAAAGATATTTTGGTCTCTTGCACAGTTGCACTAAAAAATTATAAATTATTTTATTTTGAATAAAAATTTTAGAGTAAGGAGGTAATCTCTCAACACAAGTAAAGTCGAAGGCTCAATTAATAATACCTTCTTTATTATTTTTTTTACCAGTGTCTTTAAAGTTTCGTGAAATGGTGATTCTCTATTTTATTTTTTTCTCTATTTCAAGCCAACGTGACAAAAATAATATATTTTATTTCGTGACATTTTACAGCTAATATTGAGTTTGTATGAAATTGATTGAAAATATTTTATTTACTACAGTAACATGTTCGGGTTAATTATATATAAAATTTTACACTTTGTTTGGATTAACAGAAAACGTGAAGAAATAAAACTCGATCAGAGAAAAGTTGAAGAAAACTTACCTATTTGGTTTGAGGAAACATTTTCTGTTTTCATTTCCTGTTTTCATTCTGTTTCCTGTTTTCTGAAATTTTACAAAGGAAAAACTGGAAATGCTGAAAACAACAAATTTTTGTTTCCAGCATTTCCAGTTTTTCCTTTGTAAAATTTCAGAAAACAAGAAACAGAAAATGGAAACAGAAAATGAAAATGCAAACCAAACATGCCCTTAGTTTTCTTCGATTTGGTTCGTATGAAAACATGTTGAGGAAAGAATAAAAACGGTGGGCCCCATTAGCTAAAGTTTTCTCACCCTTCCAGCAAAGAAAATGAATGGGCAAGGGAGAAGAATATTTATTGACCGAAATACCCATTCATTTCTCATAATATCATATATTACTTCTAATTCTCACAAACCACCTCTTTACTTGATTATTCTATTATTATCAGGATAAAAAATTTAAAAACAAAAAATAATGTATAATAATAATAATAATTTTAACTATGATATTAAAAAAATATTTTTTATTAAAAGGAATTATTATTATATATATCTCATTTTGACTTGAGGATATTTATGTCATTTTACAAACATATTTCTTTTCTTTCTTTCCATTTTCTTTCTTACCAAACAACTTAATAAATCATCTCATTTTTCACTTTCTTTCCTTCATTCCTCTTTCTTTCTTTACATTTTCTTTCTTTCCACTTTCCTTACCCAACCAAACAAAAGCTTAGTGTGTATTTAATTTCACATAAAATCATGTTATAAACATGGATCCGGGCTTGGATCCAGATTTATAATGTGATTTTGATAGAAACCAAATACACTAATAGTCCTTATGTCAACTATCTTTTTATTTAAATCTCTTTAACTCTTCATTTTCAATCTAAATATTTTGAGATATAAGATAGGTTTGAGACATAAAATAATTTTGAAGGTTTAAAAGTAAAAATTTAACATAAATTTAATAAAATTTAAAGGATTTTACATGTTATGGAATTAGGGTTTAAAGATATGAAAAATTTTGGGGTTTTTCGATTTGAAGTAAAATTTGATATTTCAATTTATGAGTTTTGAGTTTAAGAAAATTTAAAACGATTTAATTAGCTCAATTTATGGATATGTTGGATGTTGGATAAAAAATGAGAATTTAAACATTTTAAATATAGTACAATTGATGGAAGGCTTAAATATGTTTTTGGCCCCTATAAATATGGGTCGTTTAGGGTTTAGTCCCCATAAAATTATATTTTGATTTTTCGTCCCTGCTTAATTTTCCATCAAGCCATTTAGTCCCTTCCGTTAAATGCAGTCTAATGTGGCTAACAGAGAGCCACATCAGACTGCCACGTGTCTCAATCATATTAGTGATGGGGAATATCTTAGTGATGAATTGCATAGTGATTTAGATGATGTATATGATTCTAACACTAATTCCAAACCTAAGTTCCCCACATATCAAAAAGAAGAAATGTGTAAAGATGTTTAGGCTTGGGATGGAGTTTAGGTCACTTAAAGAGTTCAAGGGTGCCATCATTGAGCATTCCGTGTTAAATGCAAGGGAAGTTGTGTTTGTGAAAAATGATTCAGTAAGGGTAAGGGTCAAATGCAAGAGATAATGTGAGTTCACTGCTTTTGTGAGTAGAGTTGGAAGACGTTCCACTTACAGAATGAAGACACTTGTTCCTAGGCACACTTATGGTTGTGTGTTTCATAACAGCAATGCCAAGTCAGTGTGGGTTGCTAAGGTTATGGTAGATAAATTTAAGAGTAACAATAGCTTGAGTTAGAAGGACATAGTGGAAGATATAAGGAGGAATTACTCTGCTAGAATTTCCATGGACCATGCATTCAAGGCAAGGAGGATAACTAAGGAATTTGTAGAAGGAGATGTTAGGAATCAATATTCAATGTTATGGAGCTACAATGCTGAGCTTAGAAGGGAAAGTAGGGGTAACACATGCAAAATTGAGTTGGACAGGCCATCAAAGGAGGTTCCTCCAAAATTCAATAGGTTTTATTTGTGTTTGGAAGGGAGCAAGTGAGGATTTCTGTCAGCTTGTACGCCATTCATTGGAGTTGATGGCTGCCACCTAAAGACACAATATGGAGGTATTTTACTGGTTGCTGTTGGAAAGGATCCAAATGACCAGTATTTCCTTCTTGCTTTTGTTGTGGTGGAAATAGAAACCAAGGATAGTTGGAGGTTGTTTCTACAGTTACTTCTAGAGGATATTAGAGATACTACTCAAAAGAGATGGGTTTTCATCTCTGATCAACAAAAGGTACTTGTCTTGTTTATTGATGTCAATTAATTGATTTTTATGTTGGATAAACTGTTTTTTGTAACAAATACTACATTAACTTGTAGAGGAAACAAAAGGTGAGTAATGCATTTAATGTCAACTTGTAGAGGAAAGGGAAAGGTAAAAAACTTGTTCAGGGATCCACTTCTGTTGCACCTGATACAAGTGTCAAGGTACTGTTTGTTCAACACATCAAGTTTAATATGTACCTTACAAGTTTTTTAGAGAATGTTAATTAATGAGTCCTTATCTGTTGCAAACAAACAAAAGAAGACAAGAACAAGGAATTCTTCCAAGGCTGTTGCAGAACCAAGTACCACAACTTTTGGGCAGCAAACAATTGTGGGAGGAGTCCAGTTGGAGGTCCCTCATATTCAAAAGTTTGCACAAAACCTCACTGTGACACAATTGTTGGCACGCATGATGGCAACAAATAACAATTTTGTAGAAACTATAAGGACCTACTCAAATGCTCAATCTACACAGTCTGAAGTCACCTTCAATGATCCAGTTGCAGTGGCAACAACCCATAACTCTCAAGTTGACCCAAAAAATGGAGATGTCGGAGGAAGAAATTAAGCTTGCAAACTTAGTTTGTTTGTGGAACTGATATAGGAACTTTTTGTGGTTTCATGGTTCTTTTGAAATTAGGTGTAATTGTTGGTGCAAATCAAGGACACATTTATGGTTTTATGGTTCTTTTGAAATTAGTTGTAATCGTTACGTGGCAGTCTGATGTGGCTCTTTGTTAGCTGCATCAGACTGCATTTAACGGTCGGGACTAAATGACTTGATGAAAAATTAAGCAAGGACGAAACACCAAAAAATAATTTTATAGGGACTAAACCCAAAATAACTCATATTTATAGCGATAAAAAACACATTTATGCCTTGATGGAATGGCTAACCAAAAGTGTATTTAAGCCTAGTAGTCAATATATCAAAGCATGTTATAAAAGAAAAGAATTCATATTTATACAACTTATGATAAAGAGAAAAAGAAATAGAGAAATGTGAGATGTGATGATAAATAATACTCTCTCAGTTTCTATTTATAAGCTACATTTGACCAAATCACACGTACCAATAAAAGTGGTTAAAACTAGTTAATTTTATTAAGATTTTAAAAAATAGTTTAACTTTATAATTTTATCCTTATTTAATATTATTTACTACCTCTACTATCATTTTATAGTTAAAAATACATTAAAGTTAATAAAAATAATAATAAATATAATAAATATTTCCTTAATATGATTTATATAAAGAAATACAAAAAACTTATAAATAGTGACTCATAAATTGGAACAGAAGGAATATAATAGAAGGAAGTAAATAAAAACAATGTGTTATATGATAGTAAGAGTTGTTATATAATTTTATCGTATGAATTTATTATCTATGGAAAAAGAGTGAAACTAAACATCTCGCAAACAGTGCGTACATCATTTGTACCACACTGTTTTGCGGGCCCTCCTCTCCCTTTTTTTTTTTCAATAATGATAAACATACATAAATAGTACTACAATATTTTTATCACATTGTTTTTTCTTTTAGCACCCCTCCCCTCTCACAGGTTTTTTATTTTTGCACTCCTCCCCTTTTTTCTTTTTCTTTTTTTCTCTTTTTCATTTTTAAAATAGCTTTTATTTATTTATTTATTTTAATAAATAATAATACAGATTAAGAAATACAATAAATGTGTGTTTTTTGAAAGGTTAACATAAGTTTTTTTTATCATCATTATTTTATTTTGATGTTATTAACCAAATGTACTACTTCATTCACCGTTTCTGTGCACACAGTTAACCGCAAAAAATTAATAACCAAATATCTCACTCTGTTAACCGCCAATGTATACACCATTAACCTCATTTAAAAATATGTTCACCTTTCTGAACACAGAATTAACTCTGTGTTAAAAAGAGTTGCAATTAACCTCACAAATTCAATTAACCAAAAATCCTCTACATTTTTAAAAATGAAGTTAATGGTGTATCCAATTGTGGTTAACAGAATAAGATTTTTGGTTAATTGAATTTGTGAGGTTAATTGCAACTCTTGTTAACACGAGGTTAATTATGTGTCAAAAAACGGTGAACATATTTAAAAATGAGGTTAATGGTGTATCTATTTGTGGTTAATAGAGTGAGATTTTTGGTTAATTTTTTATTTAAAAATGAGGTTAATGGTGTATCAATTTGTGGTTAACAGTGTGAGATTTTTGGTTAATTGAATTTGTGAGGTTAATTGCAACTCCTGTAATCACGGATTAATTATGTGTTCAGAAACGATGAACATATTTAAAAATGAGGTCAATGATGTATCCATTTGTGGTTAAGAGAATATGATTTTTGGTTAATTGATTTTGTGAGGTAAATTGAAACTCCAATTAACACGAGGTTAATTATGTATCCAGAAACGGGGAACATATTTAAAAATGAGGTTAGTGGTGTATCCATTTGTGGTTAACAAAGTGAGATTTTTGGTTAATTGAATTTGTGAGGTTAATTGCAACTCTTTTTAACATAGAGTTAATTCTGTGTTCAGAAAGGCGAACATATTTTTAAATGAGGTTAATGGTGTATACATTGGCGGTTAACAGAGTGAGATATTTGGTTAATTGATTTTTTGCGGTTAACTGTGTGCACAGAAACGATGAATGAAGTAGTACATTTGGTTAATAACATCAAAATAAAATAATGATGATAAAAAAACTTATGTTAACCTTTCAAAAAACACACATTTATTATATTTCTTAATCTATATTATTATTTATTAAAATAAATAAATAAATAATATATTAATAAATTAAAAAAATAAAAACTATTTAAAAAATGAAAAAGAAAAAGAAAAGAAAAAGAAAAAAGGGGGAGGGGTGCAGAAAGAAAAAACCTATGAGAGGGGAGGGGTGCTAAAAGAAAAAACAATGTGGTAAAAATATTGTAGTACTGTTTATGTATGTTTATCATTATTGTTTTTTGTTTTAATAGTTTTAAATTATTTTTTATTTTATCATTATAATTATTTTTAGTTATTTATCTCATTAAATAAAAATATAGATTAAGAAATATAATAAATGATCACATAAAATTTATGTTAATTATTTATATTAATACATGGTTAATTATGTGTTTAGAAACGGTAAATATATTAAAAAACAAAATTAATGGTGTTTTCGTCTGTGGTTGATAGAATATGTTTTTTGGTTAATTAATTTTGTGAGGTTAATTGCAACCCCCGTTAACACGGGGTTAATTATGTGACCAGAAACGGTGAACATATTTAAAAATGAGGTTAATGGTGTATCCATTTGTGGTTAACAAAATAAGATTTTTGGTTAATTGATGTTGTGAGGTTAATTGCAATTCATGTTAACACGATGTTAATTATGTGTCCAGAAACGGTGAACATATTTAAAAATGAGGTTAATGGTGTATTCATTTGTGGTTAACAAAATATGATTTTTGGTTAATTGATTTTGTGAAGTTAATGTTGAGTCTCAAAATTAATTTAAGTAATTGAAATTAGATTCAAAACTCATTATCCTTAGTTTTAATGATTAACAAATTAGAATGTATAGAAATAGGTTCTACTAAGAAAGGTATTTTCCTTTGTATTTCAGGAATCCTGCAAGAAGCAACTCTCTGGAGATAATCAACCTAACGAACTGGAGAAACAAGAATCTGAAGAACAATTGCGCAAGCTGAAATGAAGATAAACTTAAAGCTTATGGAAGATCACCAACCTAAGAGCTCAGAACAATGAAGAATCAATTTCAGATTGCTACCCTCAAGTACAACTCGCTGAAGAAAGAAATCTGGTTAAGAGAAGCAACCTGCTAAGCAAAGAAACCTGCCGAAGAAGGAAGACATACTAAAGGAAGAACAATGCAGCAACCATCTGAAGAGAAGAGTAAATCTCTGTTTGAGCAAACTGCTGAAGAAGAAGCAATCTTCTGAAGAAGGAACTTGCTGAAGACGTCTACTTGTTGAAGACCCAAGACATGCTGAAGAAGAAGCAACCTGCCGAAAGTATGTGTGTACTGAAGTTGAATCGGCCAAACGCATACTCTATGAACTTGATGATGTGGCAATATAAACTCTCTGAAGACTTGTGAGTCAATCTGATTGAAGCATTAAAAGACTCAAGTCTCAGCAAATATTAATGGTGAAGTTGAATCGGTGCAAAGAAAGACAAAGGCTTTCTGGCAAAGTTTTATTTCCCGACACAAAAGAGGGAAGCCCACTGTAGAAAAGCAAATAGAGGTCAGAGATAGAGTCAGCGCTGCTGCACATCTACTCCCGTACTATCTCTACAATACGCTATAAGAAGCATGCATCTCAACGGGAAGAAAAGTTATTGCACAACAGGACAAAAGAGAAGTCTAAAGGATCTCATCATCTCTACCTAGATATCAGACTCCCTACAGAGGAAAGAAGGAAGAGAAAAAGAGAGAAGAACATCAACTTGCTGAAGTTCCAGATCATCTCTCATGCAAGATCAAGAGCAAATTTGTTGTGTGACAGAGCTAAGTCATAGCTGCACACCTAATCTGGTTAAGTCAGAAGCTACCTAAAGAGAAGTTATCTCACAACGGCTCTAAGAGCGTTAATCACTCCTTCTCAACGGTATACTAAGCAATCTTCAACGGCTATATTTCTAGAACATATAAATAGCCTCAAGGAAGGATTATGAAGATGGACAGCCATGAATTCCAAAATATGAATTGGCAAACCCATGGTGTAGTGGCGAGAACGTAGCCCAAGATAGCCAATGATCAAGCCCAAGAGAGAACCGGTAGAAGCTCAATTTAATATCTTATCAAGTCAACTCTCTGAGGAAGTTATCCCTCACACAGAGATTAGAATGAACTAAAAGTTATACACCTGTATCTCTGTTTTTCCTTGTACTTAGAATCTTTCATTTGTATCCTGAGTGATTCTCAGTCATTCCTTTGTACAAGAGAACCTATGTTTAAGTTTCTCAGAAACTTAAACTAACACATTTATTGTAAACACTGTTAAGTGTCTGAGAGCCTGGAGAGGCTTGGTGGAAGAAAGAATACTTGTTGAGCCTGGAGAGGCTTGTCTGTAAAAGAATACTTATTCAGCCTGGAGAGGCTGTGTTTACAAAGAATACTGCATGAGTTGCCTGGAGAGGCAGTTGAGAATAAAGAATACTTGTTGGGTCTGGAGAGACCAGGTGTGCAAATAATACTCGGTTGTAATCTTGCGGGATTAGTGGAAAATCCAGTGGAGTTTTGCCCTGGGACTGGACGTAACTCACTGAGATAGTGGGTGAACCAGTATAAATCTCTGTGTTAAGTTCTCTCTCTCCTTAACTCTTTACTTTCCGCTGTTATCTGTTTAAACTAACCAATGAGGGTTAAAGAAAAGTTGTTTTATTAATTTGAGCAGAAAAACAATCTTTTCTTTAAGGGAAAAATATTTTAAATGCTTTTATTCAATTTTATGAGTTGCATCAACAAGTTGCTGAACTTCCCAGTTTCGGAAGGTTGATTAAATTTTCTCAAACCAGTTTTGCTTGTTTCAAAAGGTTTTCAAGAAAATCTGCAAAGATTTTAAAACACTATTCAACCCCTCCTTCTAGTGTTTCCTGTTGTACTAACAGTTAATTGCAACTCCAATTAACACGAGGAGGTTAATTATGTGTCCAGAAACGATGAACATATTTAAAAATGAGGTTAATAGTGTTACATTGGCGGTTAACAGAGTGGGGTTTTGGTTAATTGAATTTGTGAGGTTAATTGCAACTCTGGTGAACACGAGGTTAATTATGTGTCTAGTGAATATATTTTTAAATGAGGTTAATGATGTATACATTGACGGTTAACAGAGCGAGATATTTGGTTAATTAAATTTGTGGGTTAATTATGTATACATAACCGGTGAATAAAATAATATATTTGGTTATTAATATCAAACTATATTAAAAAATTAAAAATAAATAAAACTATTTTTAAATTAAAAGAATGATAAAAAAACCACGTACAGTGCACCATTACGGTAGCACCGTAGGCGGTATGAATATCAGCACTCGTGGAAAAAACGGTGAAAAATGGCGCAAAAGAAAAGATAAGATGTTAAAACATTGAAAAATTTCAAGCAGACCTTGTCTCATGTGAGTTATGTCTGATGTCTGTGTGTCAAGGATCAATCAGATGTTTCTCACTGAACCTCGACTTGTCTACACATTACATCGCCAGCAAAACCCCTGGTGTTCTACATGGATGACACGTGTCTCTCTCTATTCTCTTCATCTTCGCTTCATACACCACTCCTTATGACCTCATCATCTCTCAAATCCTAAATTGTATTGTATGCTATCATCAAACCAAACAGTTATGGGAAACATAACCACCCTTCTGCTCCTTTTCCTTGTTCTCTGTGTCATGACAATGTGCTTCCCTGAAGATGAAGGTTGGAGAATAGATTTGGAAAAGACCTCATCATGTTCATCAAACAAATTGTTCTTGATGCAAAACTCCAAGACCGTGGTCAAGACTGATGCAGGAGAAATGCGAGTACTGAAAAGCAATGATGGTATGGGTTTGGATAGACAATTGCACATTGGCTTCATCACTATGGAACCAAAGTCCTTGTTCATTCCTCAGTATCTCGACTCCAATTTGGTCATATTCGTCAGTAGAGGTATCAGAATCCTCACTTTTCTTTCTTATCATGATGAATCACACAAGGAACTAGAAATGAAAGAAAAGAAAAGACCCCTATTGTTATATATCTGCATAAAGCCATATATAATATAAGGAGTAGAGTACTATGCATTCTTGCTTGTCTTTTCTAAATGCATGAAACTAGAAAAATGTGAAACACCAAGACAAGACAACCCTCTAACCACATTATATGTAGAGAAAGTTTGAGAAGGATTTAGTGTGTGTTTTTTTTGTTTACACCAAAATCACGTTTAAAAAATGTGGATTCGGACAAATGCTACTGCTAGTGACATTAGAGTTTCTGTTCGAATGCACATTTGAAATGGATCCAGTATAAATCAAACACATCATTAATTTTATCTTAATCTTATTTTGATCATTAATCTTATTGCAAGATTAGCATGATAATCTCATCAAATTTTAACTCATTTGAGAATTTTGGAGCCAACTTAAAAAATGTATGCAGGGGAAGCAAAGTTGGGGTTCATATATGAAGATGAACTAGCAGAAAGGCGATTGAAGACAGGGGATGTGTATGTAATTCCAGCAGGTACTGCATTCTATTTGGTGAACATAGGAGAAGGTCAGAGACTTCATGTGATTTGCAGCATTGACCCCTCTGAGAGCTTCGGAGAAACCTTCCATGTACATGCATCCATATATAATTTCACTTCATTATCATTTTTGTTTGAAATTGTGTTATCTAAATCTTGTGACCGCATTCTTCAATTTTGCTTTGGTTTGGCCATGCAGTCCTTCTATATCGGTGGAGGAGACAATCCACATTCAGTACTTTCTGGATTTGATTCCGTGATCCTTCAAACTGCATTTAACGTAAGCTAATATAGTTATATAATCACAACATCACATCAACTTCATTGTATAGATGAAAGGGAGAACCAAGTAACCAACACTAGACAGAGAAACATTAACAAATTTCTTTTCTTTTATTAACTATCACTCATATATATCATAGGGATCAAGAACAGATATAAAGAAAATATTCAAGAAGAGACTAGATGGGCCAATTGTGTACTTGGGTGATGCTCATTCTCCTAGCCTTTGGACCAAATTCCTTCAACTTAAGAAGGAAGACAAAGTGCAAACCCTGAAGAAAATGGTTCAAGGGCAAGGCCAAGAAGAACACAGTGAAAAAGAAGAAGAGGAAAAGGAGCAAACAAGTTGGTCATGGAGGAAGCTCTTGGAAAATGTATTTGGAATGAAGAACAAGAACATTGAGAACAAAGACACAGCTGATTCCCCTGACTCTTTCAACCTCTATGACAGAAAACCTGATTTCAGTAACGCTTATGGTAGGAGCATTGCAGTGGATGGAAAAGAGTACCCTCCACTCCAAATAGTTAACATTGGCATCTTTCACGTCTATCTCACAGCAGTATGAAAACAAGGCCTTGAAACATTTTTACATGATGCAAATTAGTTGCCATTTGTCAGTGTTCTTTACTTAATTCATTTTTGTGTGGTACTGACAGGGTTCCATGGTGACACCCCATTTGAATCCAAGGGCAATAGAGTATGGCATAGTGCTGAGGGGTTATGGTAGAATTCAGATAGTGTTTCCAAATGGAACCAATGCAATGGATACTGAGATCAAAAGAGGGGACGTGTTCTTTGTACCGAAATACTTCCCCTTCTGTCAAATAGCATCAAGGAATGGACCCTTGGAGTTCTTTGGGTTCAGCACCTCAGCTGGGAAGAACAAGCCACATTTACTGGTGGGTGGTGTGTCACTTCTTCGGACCATGATGGGGCCTGAGCTAGCAGCTGCGTTTGGGGTGAGTGAGGACACTATGTGGCGTGTGGTTGATGCTCAACATGAGTATGTAATACTGCCCTCAACATGGGCTGCACCGGGAGATGAAGTGGAGAATGTCCAAAAGGGTATCAAAGGGTTTGCCAATGATGTGGTTATGGATGTTTTTGAATAGGTGGTCACTTAATTTGGATTGAACTGACTTGTTTTGGTAGTGTTTGTGCTTCTGTTTATGGTTATGTGCTTTGTGTTTTGTAGTTGTGAACATAGTCTACTTTCTTTGTCCATTCACATCTGAATCTGATTTGTTCTTTGGAAGAGCTACATGGACCATAAAAACTAAAAAGATTTGAATTTGGCTGAGAGAAATATGGAACATCAAAGTCTTTCTGATATAAGTAACACCAGCTCAGTCAATTTTCTTTGTATACATCTGCAAAGGGGACCTTTTTGTGTAAGATAAAGTGATATGATGAATCTTTTGCTGGTATGGTATGGCATCTCAAAAGGAAGTAAGCAGAGAGAGCAAAATAGTATGCATCCCCTGTTGATATTTTGGTTCTTCCTTTTGTTGGATGAATATTTCTTTTCTTCAGCATAGTAGAATATGGCATAATCATTCTTTTAATTGGTAAGAGGTTGTTCCAAAAATCACTAGAAAAAAAATCAATCTTTTAACTGTCATTTTGCTTGTGAATAATCATTGACAATTGACATCAATTTGGTTTATTCTTTTAACTGTCATTTTGCTTGTGAATAATCATTGGCAATTGACATCAATTTGGTTTATAGTCTTAGACTGACTTCAATTTTAATTTTTCCTCTGATAAGGGGATTTGACTGTTTTTGTGTGGGATGGCAATTGATTGAAAAATAATTGCACCTTGTGCAGTGGTTAACCATTTCTTTACTACAGGCGCTACACACATAAGATTAGTGAATATTTAGGTTTGGAATGAGATTAGTGAAGGAAGATTCTGCTCTGTACTGACCAGAATTTGTTAATTCGACCTTGCACATTGTGTGAATTCAGAGCGAATCTTCTACACTACCACATTTTGTATTATCTTATAGTTTACCTACCACATTTTGTATTATCTTATAGTTTACAAATTTGATAACATGTTGCCAGAAAAGTTTCTATTTTGAACATCAATGATGATATGGATTGATTCTTTGAGATTCAATCAGGAAGCTTTGTTGTATGATTTACTCACCACAGATCAAGGAGCAAGATCAAAATATGTCATTTCATTTTCAAACATTTAATTCTAAACAATAGGATGAGGAAAAAATAATCAGAGAGAGAGAGAGGATGCTTACATCTAGTGTCAAGGTGGGCTCCCTGATTCAGAAAGCATTTATAACCTACCAAGAGAACCCTGCAATTGAACCCAAGCTGAGCAACTGGCATATGGTGTGTTTGGTTTAGCATTGAGACGTGATAAACTCACGTTTCCAATTCTAGAAATAGTTGTGTTGGGAAATTTAAACTTGAGTTTGACCGATTTCAACGCCAAACCATAAATATGATTACAAGTTTGCAATATAAAACTGAACTGGAATTTTCATTTCTCTTCTAATATTACTTGGTAGTCTCACTTTTCTAGTCAATTTCCCCTATCATAAATTCATTATTATCTATCATATTTCTCATTTTTCTTCTTATCTCATCTAAAACATATACACCTAAAAAAAAATATACAAGCATTAAGCATCTTGATCCATTATTTGTTTTTTTTCTTTTTCTGATTTTGTGTAATGTGGAAGCTTTATAGTGTATTTGATTTATCCAAAAATCATGTTTTAAACGTGGATCCGTTACAATACTACAGAGAGTAGCATTGATATAGATCCACATGTTAAACGTGATTTTGGAATACACCAAACATACTTAATACCCTAATTCCTACTACTTCTAAATAAAATGGGGCCTTTTCACTGTGAAGATTGCAGATGCAACCTTAACAAGGGTTCTTGGCAGTACAGCTTTGAAGCATGGGTACTCCAAAAATGGACCCGTACCCGTACCGGGTACATACCCGGTATCGGTACTTGATGGGTACACCTGGGTACTCACTGGATACATACTAAAACATTTTTTTTTAAAAGATACACCTGGGTACTCATTGTATCCTATATTTGTGCCTCCAAACACCGCCATTGCTGACCACCACCCCTTCCTTTGTGCGCCATGCGCTGCCATGTTTCGCAACGTCCCTTCCTCTACACATGTCTTCCTTCGCATGTCCTTGCCTCTATTAGTTGATAATTCAGTTTTTGGATATTGTCTCAAGTTAGTTTTTTTCGTTTTGTTTGTTATCAATACAGCTGTGTTGTGTTTTGTATAAATAGGGAGATGAAAGCATTTCAAATAAAAAAAATGAGATCAGAATTTTTCTGTACAAATTTGCTACTGTCTTTTGTAGAAACAAAATTTCTCTAACAGTGGTATCAAGAGCTTGACGATCAAGGCCTGTGTGCAAGGTGCAAATAAAGGTCGAGGCTGTAATGGGTTCCAATGGCAATTTTCCTGCAACTCTTCCAGTGTTAGATGGCAAGAATTACGATCAGTGGTGCACCAAGATGAGGGTGATCTTTGGCTTTCAAGATGTTCTTGAAATTGTCAAAGAAGGTGTCCAAGAACTTGAAAGGGGAGCAACAGATGCACAGAAAACTGCACATAAGGAGAATAAGAAGAAAGATTGCAGAGCTTTTTTCATTATCCATCAATGTGTGGATCCACCTAACTTTGACAAGATTGCAAGTGCCATCAGTGCGAAAGAAGCATGGGATTTGTTAGAAAAATATTATGGTGGAGCTGAAAAAGTAAAGAAAGTTAAGCTTCAGACCATAAGAAGGCAATATGAATTGATGCAGATGGAAGAGCAAGAAACTGTTCTTTGCTAGGTTGCTGGCATTGACAAATCAGATGAAGAATTGTGGTGAAAAAGTCTCAGAGACCATGATTGTGGAAAAAGTACTCAGAACACTCTCTCCTAAGTTCGATCACATTGTTGTTGCTGTAGAAGAATCCAAAGATATTGAATCTTTGAAGGTGGAAGATCTGTAATGCACTTTAGAGGCTCATGAATTGAGGTTAGCTGAAAGAAATCCGGTGAAACCAGTAGATCAAGCATTACAAGCTCAAGCTTGGAAGAAAGGAGATAACAAGAAGGGAAAGTTCAAGAAAGGAAAAGGAGGAGATGGAGGGTACCAGAAAAACTCCAACTCTGGTAATTTTTCAAAGTCTGATCAGAACAGAAAGTTCACAAGAAAATGGGAGACCGAGCCCAATTTTGAGAAGAAAAAGGTGGTGGACAGGAACAAAGTGCAGTGTTGGACATGCCAAAAGTTTGGACATTTTGCAAGTGAATGCGAAAACTACAGAGGAAATGGTGGTGGATCATCTAGGCAAGGTGGTGAGGCATACATGGCTGAGGAAGAAAGTCCAGAAGAACAAGTATTGTTGATGGCAAGAACAGATCAAGATTTAAATGACTGTGATGTATGGTATTTGGATACAGGTTGCTCCAATCACATGACTGGTCACAAAGAGTGGTTTGAGATATTGGATGAAACTACAAAAAATAGAGTAAGATTTGCTGATGATAGTGTTGTACAAGCTGAAGGAATTGGAAACATTGTTTTTCATAGGAAGGATGGGAAGAAGTGTTGCATTTCTAATGTGCTGTATGTGCCTAATATGAAAAGCAATCTGTTAAGTTTAGGACAACTTTTGGAAAGAGGATACACCATGAAGATGGAAGAAAGATTGCTATCAGTGTTTGACAGCAATGGGAAATTAATCTTGAAGGCTCCTCTTTCAAATAACAGAACCTTTAAGGTTGGAATACACACTAATGGTAAAAAATGTCTCAAGTCCACAGTTGATGAAGTAAGTAGGCTATGGCATCACAGATATGGCCATCTGAATTTCAAAAGTCTAAATTTATTGAGTAGCAAGAATTTGGTTTCTGGAATACCAAAGATTGATGCAATGAATGAGCTGTGTGAAGAATGTATTTCCAGCAAACAAGCCAGGAATTCTTTTGCCCCCTATGTGCCTAGCAGAACCAGCAAATCACTTGAAGTGATCTACTCAGATGTGTGTGGTCCTTTGGAGAAAGCATCTATTGGAGATAACAGGTACTTTGTAACTTTCATAGATGATTTTTCTAGAAAATTGTGGGTTTACCTGTTAAAGAAGAAATATGAGGTGTTTGATGTTTTTAAGAAGTTTAAGGCAATGGTTGAAAAACAAAGTGGGAATTCTTTGAAGAAATTGATAACTGATGGAGGAGGGGAATATACTTCTCATCAATTCTCTGAGTTCTGTGATAAGTTTGGAATAATTCATGATGTGATAGTACCATACACTCCACAGCACAATGGAGCAGCTGAAAGAAGAAACAGAATCATTCTTGATATGACAAGAAGCATGCTTAAAGCAAAGTCAGTTCCTAAGGAGTTCTGGGGAGAAGCTGTATGTACAGCAGCTTACATTCTGAATAGGTGCCCCACCAAAAGGTTACAAGGAATCACCCCTGAAGAGGTATGGTCAGGACAGAAACCAGATGTCAGACATTTCAGAATTTTTGGTTCAATCTGCTATAGTCATATACCAGATGTCAAAAGAAAAAAACTAGATGATAAAAGTGAGCAGCTGATCCTGTTAGGATATCATCCTACTGGAGGGTACAAAATGTTTAATCCAATTACAAGGAAGGTGGTCCTAGGCAGAGATGTTATGATTGATGAAGCAAAGTCCTGGGATTGGAGTGCCACACACACAGAAGTTTGTCACAGACCTCAACTGAATTTAGATATTGAAGAAGAAAGCTTAAATGATGGTGAACCTTCAAGGAGATCACAAAGAGAAAGGAGACTTCCGGTCAGATTTAATGATTTTGAAATTACTCATGATTATGAGGTTACAAGGGAAGGAGAGCTTGTGCATTTTGCCTTAATAGCTGAAGCAGATCCTGTGACATTTGAGCAGGCCATAATAGAGTCAAATTGGATAGAAGCTATGAAGGAAGAGCTGAAATCTATTGAGAAGAACAATACTTGGTATCTTACTGAACTGCCAACACATATGAAACCAATTGGAGTAAAATGGGTCTTCAAGGTAAAAGTGAAGCCCAATGGTGAAGTGATCAAGCACAAGGCCAGGTTGGTGGCTAGAGGCTTTGAACAGAAACCAGGAAGAGATTATGAAGAAGTTTTTTCTCCAGTAGCAAGACTGGAGACAATCAGATTGGTGGTTGGTATTGCTAGTCTAAATCAATGGACCTTATGGCAGATGGATGTAAAGTCTGCATTTTTGAATGGACCTCTTGATGAAGAGGTTTATGTCACACAACCCCCTGGATTTGAGATACCTGGTGAAGAAGGAAAAGTATTTAGATTGAAAAAGGCTTTATATGGATTGAAGCAGGCACCAAGAGCCTAGAATAGAAGAATTGATCAGTTTATGATGAGTCAAGGTTTTCAGAAGTGCACATCAGAATATGGTTTGTATGTGAAAGGCTTTACAGCTGAAAAGTTAATGATTGTATGCTTGTATGTGGATGACCTACTTGTAACAGGGAGTTATGCTGAAGATATTTCAGAATTCAAGGCAAAGATGAAAGAAGAATTTGAAATGTCAGATTTGGGAAAACTATCCTATTTCTTAGGACTGGAGTTTGTTACAACCAATCAAGGCATTTTCATGAGACAGAAGAAATATGTAACTGATGTATTAAAGAGGTTCAGAATGTCAAGCTGTAATCCTGCATCCACACCAGTAGATACAGGAGTGAGGCTTGGACAAGATGAAGATGGTCCTCTGGTAGATGCTACACTTTACAGGCAGATGATTGGCTCTCTAAGATACATATGTAACAGCAGACCAGATTTGGCCTATGGTGTTGGTTTAGTCAGCAGGTTCATGGAGAAACCAAGAACCACTCATTTCAATGCAGTAAAGAGACTTCTCAGATATGTGAAAGGAACACTGAACTATGGGTTATTATTCTCTAACAAGGTGGAAGGGGATAAATCTGAGTTGATTGGCTATACTGATTCAGATTGGAATGGCAGTTATGATTGAAGGAGCACATTAGGTTATGTGTTTTTGCTGGGAAACACTCCTATCTCATGGAGTTCTAAGAAACAGCC
This sequence comes from Sesbania bispinosa, assembly GCA_026901365.1. Lineage (NCBI taxonomy): Eukaryota > Viridiplantae > Streptophyta > Magnoliopsida > Fabales > Fabaceae > Sesbania > Sesbania bispinosa. The sequence continues at coordinate 483,937 of QLOH01000089.1, forward strand.
TATTGTAGCTTTATCATCATGTGAGGCAGAATATGTTGCAGCCTCCTATGGAGCTTGTCAAGCACTATGGTTAAGCAACTTGATTGGTGAGATGAAATTAGGAGCAGAGAAAGCAATGATGTTAAGAATTGACAATAAGTCAGCAATAGACTTAGCTAAGCATCCTACTGCACATGGGAGGAGTAAACATATAGAAACCAGATTTCATTTTTTGAGGGATCAAGTGGACAAAGGAAGACTGAAACTTGAGTTCTGTAAGACAGAAGAGCAACTTGCTGACATTTTGACTAAGCCTCTTAAGGCATCCAGATTTCATGAACTTAGAAAGAAAATTGGAGTTGTATCTCTTGAGGAAAAACTGAATTAAAGGGGTGTGTTAGTTGATAATTCAGTTTTTGGATATTGTCTCAAGTTAGTTTTTTTTTCTGTTTTGTTTGTTATCAATACAGCTGTGTTGTGTTTTGTATAAATAGGGAGATGAAAACATTTCAAATAAAAAAAAAATGAGATCAGAATTTTTCTGTACAAATTTGCTACTGTCTTTTGTAGAAACAAAATTTCTCTAACAGCCTCTACGCATACCGTCCTCCACAACATTTTTGGACGTCATCCTTCCCCTCATTCGTATTTCACTTCTTTACATATAATTTTATTGGTCTTGTTTACATAGAATTAATGAGAGAACATACATACACACATACATGTGTGTATGTGTGTGTGTGTGTGTATATATATATATATATGTTTATTAACGTACCCGTACCCTAATTTTTTTAAAATCCCTATACCACATACCCGTACCCGATACCGGTACCGTACCCGTATCCATGCAACACAGCCGTACAGTATCACCTCACGAGAAACTCACAAAATTGATCCTATAGATAGCTTAATTTTGAGCTTGTCCGAGAAGCGAGATTATTCTGGCATCCATATTTTTTTTCTTGAGAATACCAATATTAGGATGAGATGTTTTACAATTATTTTTTTATTATATTTAATAATTTTTCAAGGAGTAATGATAAAAAATAAAATTAATCATCAACAAATATGTGATAATATCACCATCAGTACTGTGTCCTAACACAGGTATCACGAGTTAAAAAGAAGGAAAGCAATTGAGAAATGCACATTTGATTCACAATGTGGGGCATTGCATAGTCGTATATATATGTTGGAATGCTAGCTAGGAGAATGAATTTAAGATGGGGTAGATATATAGTGCACGTGCTTATTTTCTTTTTTTGTCTCTGTTATACCCCTTCTAGAGATATGGTTCGGCCATAGAACGTGCATTGAAGACTTTTGGGTGCTGGAAAAAATAGTAAGGAGGATAGGATAGGGTTATTCCAATACTAACAATCAATCAAAGACATGCATATAATATTAATAGGTATGGCTAGGTTCATTGAAAGGTACTCTATAAAATCTTCTCACACAAATTCTATTTACTTGTACCACTTGAACCAACCCCGAGATCTTGCTTAAGAGGAATCAAACATGTACCACTTGAACCAATCCCGTTGGTGAATTTACCGCACTTTAAAAATGCAAAATCTTATTTAATAATAAATTAATAATGACATACATTCTCTTTGTTTCTATGAAATTTGGATGGAAGAAAAAATTTAAGCCAAGAAAATGGTAGGAAAATGCAATACTCACATGTTTGGGACAACAAAGACCAAGGAAAAAGAGAAAGGATGGAAAACCGTGGATGAACCGTGATGGTTCAATTTTCTAGTCTACCTTGCCGTGAAAATGTTGGGATGAAGTGAGAAAGGGGAAAAAATAATGAAAAATCTTATTTGTCCCTAAACGATGCATAAGCTTCTTGATAAATTGATAAATGATGACCCACTGCCATGTCTCTTTTCTTAATTTTAATGAAAGCTTTATCGTGTCCTGTTTAATAATAATTAAAAAATATTAATAATAAATAATATTAAAAATAAATAATAATAATTTTTTCAAGTATAAAGATAAATGAATAATTATATATTATGCTTATTTTCCCTTCCTTATTTTTTTATTTTTTTCTCAAATTAAACAACTAATTTTTTTTTTAATTTTCTCTCCTTATTTTCTTCCTTCCCTTGTACTATTTTTTTTACACTGATTTTTACATTCATCCAAACATAGCTTTTATAATCTGGTCACCACGAGGACAGAAAAGTTTTCTTTCCTCTCACTTTGGCCGTGATTAAAAAAGTTGGTAGCCCGAAAGTGAGAAATCACTAATTTGCTTTTTCCTCCTTTTTCTCTTCTAATTACGAAGGATTTGACAACTGACAACATTACTAGTTTCAATTGATTTGGTCTGTCAGAACGAAGAGCAATATGATACCCAGGCCCTGTTATGAATCATGATGTTAAGAAAAAACAAACACTAAAAAAATTTCAATTATGTTAACCAACAATAAAGTAACACATCCCTTATTATTTTTCAGAAAAATTCAAGAGATAATACATTACTCACAGTCACAAAACAAAAGGAACAAAAGCATAGGAAATCACCCCTATGGCCCAAAGTTTACAGATTTCAGAATTACATAATTACAGCACTTTGTATTGTTACTATCCTTTTGCCATAAATGCTGTGGATAATAGGACAGGACAGCACGAGAGAGACGTCACACAAACGCTCATCAAACAAAGACTGCTCTTCTTTTCTTTTCTTTTCTTCTCTGTCCTCAACTCAAATCAAAATGCAGTCCATGTTAAACCTGCGTGCTACTCATGGTGTTCCTCTCTGTCTCTCAGGGATTACCAATAATCCTCTTGCTCTTTCTAAAGAGTAACCTAACCTAACCCTCTTGATCTCTGATCCCACTACCTTCTTTTGCCTATTTCTCTTTCTGGTCTCTAATTTCATGTATGTTCTTTCTTGGGTGTAGGATGGCAGATCACGACCGTAGAAGGAAAGCCATGAGGAGGAGGCAGAGATCACAAGCCAGAGAGGGTCTGCATGCAAATCAAGAAAACACAAACACTGAAAGGGATTCTTTTCTGGAAGATGAAGGAGATCTGGATGACATCCTGCATGATCTTTCCCATGCTCATCACCTGGGTTTAACAGCAAAAGCTGCTTAGCTTAATTAGCATCTTCTCTTCACCACCACTATTTCTGTAATTAATTAATTGTAGTAGATTGTTGTTATTGTGTTGTTGTAACTTGTAACTACATCTCCAAATTAAGTTGCCTCCACTTTGTTCTGTTCTGTTAACTATGTGACTGAAATTGTGGATCTTAATTTTTATTTATTATTATATTCCTATGAAGAATTCTGCATATACATGACCAAAAATAATGTACACTTGGTAGAGAGTAGTGCAGACTTCAATTTCAGCTCAATATATATACTGTGATGTCAAATTTGTTCAATTTTTGTCAAAATTTCTCCAGTTTGGTACTGTCTGCGCTGAAGACGGCTCAAATCTGAAGCATTTGAAATCTCACCTCTTTTACTTTTCCCATTTACTTCAAATTAACATGACTGATTCTTCAGAGGATATTGAGAAAGCTTAGCTTAGCTATGAAGAATATTAAAAGCAACAGGAGAAACGATAAAGTTGATTCTACTCATTCTATTTACTTGTTATCAAGCATATTTATTTAGCTGTTGTTTTTTTTTTCTTCCAGAAATATATATACATTTCAAAGCACTGGATTTCTTTGAATTATAATTTTTTTCTCAAAGGAAAAATAACCCCTGCTCAAACCATAATCATATCAAACTCAATGATAAATTAAAATTTGCTAAATATATTATTGTGAATTTAACTTATTTTGCAGGTAACATAATGGAATTTGGGGTGAGCAAACTATAATCTGACCCTCGCAAAACACCAAAATCCAAAAGCATAAGGTTGCCGATTTCTGAGCGAGAATCATAAAAAAAACAAAGGACTGAGAATGACAGAATCAATATTGTAATTGTAACTCTATACAATTTCATTAATCTATAGTCATGTTCTTTTACCCGTGCTTATCTTTATTCCATGTCGAACATTGAAATGCAATTAATCCATATCACGTGAACAAAACAAATTAAGTAATGCCAATCGGGTTTCTTCAAAAATAAGGAGAATGATAACGAGTATAAGGAATCACAAATAGAAATGTTGGATTGGGATGTGAAGCATTAAATGACACAAAATGTATTAGGTTAATTTGTCATTCACTTAAAATTAAAATGTGGATTTAATAAGTATGTATTTTTTATCTTAAAAATAATTAATTTTCACTAATTTAATATCATATTTTTAAAGGATCAAGATACTCTCCTATTACCAGACCCGTCTTAAATCCTAAACCCATACCCTCTCTCTTTCTATCTATTACCAGACCCGTCTTAAACCCTAAACCCATACCCTCTCTCTTTCTATCTCCTAAGGGACATGAGATAATCCAAATCCATTTTAAAACTATATTGGAACCAAATTGAATATTTTTATTATATTTAATAAAAATAGTAAAATATGTTTTTTCCATAAAAAATTAAGCAAATTTATGTTTGATCCTCATAATTTAAAACCAATGTTGAGTCCCTTTTTTTTAAATCACCCCAAATCAATCCTTATCACCCCTTTCGTTAGGGATTAAAAACACATCTTATAAGAAATATTAGGGACTAAAAACACACATGAATAAGATTAATTTGGGATGATTTCAATAAAAAAGAGAGTCAAAATATTGGTTTTATATTATGAAGACCAAACCCAAATTTATAGGGATTAAAAACACATTTTACCTTAATAAAAATGTGTAGAAATATATAATAAAACAATTTGAATGTATAATACTAAAAGCAATTGCACATACCATGTAAATTCAGTGTTATAAGAATCGGACCGGTCATTGACTCAGTCACACTACTGGGTTAATGGGTCATTGGTCGAACCAGTGAATTACTGGTTGAACAGGTTAAACCGGTCTATCACAACTTATAAAGAAATATTATTTTAAATTTAATTGAAATACATATATAAAAAAAATGCTTGTCTAAAAGATTTAAAAAAATGAAATGTGGTGTGGTGGTTAAATAAGTTTTTTAGTTCAAATAATACATACGTTACTTAAAAAAAACCAGTTACGCTTAATTCCCTCTAGTTGTTGGTTTTTTAATACAACACATTCTCTATATATATTAAAATGTGCAATATGTTTTCTAAATGATGAGTTTGTCTAGTGGTTAGACACATTTTCACTTAATGTGCATGGTGTGGGATCAAATCCCACCTCTGCCAACATTTCCCAAGTATTTTTTGATAACTCAGCAGGTGCGCAACTACTGTGGCTAGAGATGGACGCAGGCACGCAGCAAACTCGGACCCGACCGATTTGAAACCGGCTTAATGACGTCAAACCCGAGCTAACTACATAAACGATCCAACTGTCAGATCGGACCGATTCCATGTCCGGTTTCCGGTCAGACCGGTTCAACCGGACGGGCCGGTCCGAGTCTCATAACTATGCATGTAATAGTAAAAACAATGTGCAACTACATGTGTTGGGAGTAAAATTTGTTTATTTGTTTTCTTTGGAACTAGCAAAAATGTGAAGTATTGTATAAAACAATGTGCATATATTATACTAAAGGCAAGCGCAATGTTGTGGTTCAAACCGCTGTTCATGCGACTCTAGTTCAAGGTTCAAGTCTTTCCATAAACAAAATTTATCTTGCACAAAAACCGGTTAACCCATAACCATCTGACTGGTTATGGCCGGTTTAAACCAGATTTTGATCGATTTTAACATGTTCACATCCAGAACGTTTCAAAGACATTGATAGGACCGGCCAGTGCACCGATTTTTTATCGAGCCATTCAAGTTTGATAACACTACGTATATGAGTTGCCACAAATTCTACCTCTTGAAATTAATAAACTTCGTTCATTTACCATTTAGAATTAATTGTTGGTTATGGTGTGACATTCTAATCTTAATAGGTATATACTTTCAGAGAAATTATTTTACTTTCTTCTTAAGAACCATTATGAACTCCAAGTTAAAAACTTGAGAAAGAAATTAGAAAGGTTCAAAATCTTTCAGGTGCAAAATTTTAAAGTCTCAATTCAACCCTCGTTTTTGGGACAATGTCAACTTCAATTACCTTATAAATTATTAAATAGGCCCACATGGAATATAAGCTAAGCAACTGGTGCTTGTTAAGCAACTCACTCCAATTGCGATTTTCACAAGCCCTCATTACTTAATAAGAAAAGTATGTTAAGCAACTCCTATTGGAGATGCTCTTAGACCTTATAAAATATTCTATTTCACTCAAGTTAGAGTTAGTGAGGTACCAAAATCTTAAGGATTAAATAAATAAAAAAGAGATCTAAATAATATTTTTATTATTAAAGTAAATATATTAAATAATATTATCAAAAATGGATTTTAAAAATATTCCATCACTCCCACCATCTTTATCCTTCAAACCCTCCATATCTTGGCCCTAACCCTAACCATCTTTATCCTTCAAACCCTCCATATCCTTCAAACTTCTATGGAGGCATTTTTCCCTTTCCACAAATCTCAAGGTTATATCACACACCCTTAACTATTATTTAAGCAACTTTTCCCATCATATATCACCCACCCTTAACTACTAGGCGACATGTAACGTGCATTAATATACTAAGTGTAGTACAGTGAAATATCATATTTTTACCAATTATAACATGTTTTTGAAAATACTATAATTTGCGAAATTTGCCACTAGGTTCTATTTTAAGTGATAGAAGGGTCTAAGTATTGTTTGACAGACCCTAAAGTGATTGTGGAGGAAAATAATCCATGAAAAATCAAAACAAGTAAATAGAAGAAATCAACAAGAACAAGGAAATGGAGGAGCGAGAAAATCACACAAAATCAGTTTATAGGAATGGCCTTGCTGGATGATCGAGGCAAAGGATCAATCGTTGGTGTTCTGAGGTAGCTCTCTCCAAAAGCTAAAGGAAGCAAGATGCTTGCAATTGAAGCACAAAAAGCTTGTAGTGATCGAGATGTGACTAGTAATAGGTCTTGATGTAACCAGTTCTGAGTTAGATCTACATCACGTAATGTTGAACACATAATTGCACACAATATCCATCCATTTTTCAACAACAATAAAAAATCCTTGCTAATTATGAGCCACCTTGTTTTCCAAAAAAAAAACGCATTGTCTAATGTCTACATTCTTTTACCATTGACATTTATTTGTCGTATATCTTGTTAAGAGTTATTTTTCCAGTGCCTCATATGCTTAGCCATTACCTTCGATGGATTTGTGTCAAGTCGCGTATTATATCATGGGACAGTGTATATGGTGATTAGAGATATCTTAGGATTTAGTTTAACTGAACACTAGTTTTTTTTATGATTTCATTTATTACTAGGTTGTTATTGAAGTTAAAATGATAAGTCCTTAATTGTAATTTTTAAGACCTTAATCATCTCCCTTTTCTAGTAAAACATCTTATTTGTCTAATATTTTATCAATATATCCAAAGGTAGTTTTTTGGTTTCTCATCTAGTAACACGCATTGATTTTGTTCCATCTTACACAAAATCTAAATATTATTGTAGGAACCGTAATAGAAGTGATGACAGGAACCATAATAAGAAGCCTAGTAGGGAGCGCGATGGGAACCAAGACAAGAGAGGATACTAAAGGAACCGTAAATGAAATTTGTGTTTGCAAATTTTATTTATATGAGATCGTAGGTTAAGACATTATTATTGTTGTTATAGTTGTGGTTGTTGTTGTACACCAACGACAAGTTACAAGAGACATTAAGTATTCTTTGATTAAATGATTAAAGAAATGTATGTATTGATGAAAGAAATAAAAAAAGTAATAATATTTTTTAACTAAATAATTATTTAAAAATATAATTAATAATAATTTAATTTTAATTTAATATGAAAAGTTGAGACACATTATAAAAGCTTATATATTTGAAATCTCATTTTTTTCTAAAGGTACCCTGAATATTTTCTCCATGTCCTTCAAACAAGGTGTGATCAATTGTACACCACATTTTTTGGTTGTAAGTTACCCCTCTCTTTTAATGACCATAAGATATAATAATTAAAAATTTAACGATGACATGGGAAAAGGGTTTGCTGATTGCCTCATTGAATCATGTAACTTGCATTGACATAAATATAATTAAAATTCCCAATTCAACTACAACATTTGCGCTCTAGGCGAACATTAACAATTGTTGGAATTGTTGTGGGCTCTTTAGACTCAACATTGTTTCCATGAAATGTTGACCACTCGTCATTAAGTTTTTGCCGATATGTTACACCCTTTGTCTACGTCGTGTCATTGTGAGAGCCAACCACTGTCGAGCTAGCCTTGCTACACGCCACTCTTGGATGCATTTGGGTTTCAATTGGCTAAGAAGGATCAAGGGGATAACCGATATTAAGGAAGATCATGCTAAATATAAGGACTGGAGTTCTGTTCTCACTTCTCCTTTCTTTATTGGTCGCTATGTTCCCATCTATATATGTTATGGCGGCCGGACGTACAAATTTGAGGCTGAAAACAATTTTGAATCAGGCCTTTTTTCTTTATCAATTGGAATTTGGAAGTGGTAGCAATGGCACAAGTGGTGTTTCTTACTATAGTTAGTTGAACTAAAATTATGATTCTTATCAGACATTGATTTTACTATAGCTATGTACTGCAATGATGTTTCTTCTAATCTAAAGGATAGTGTGATCAAATTTTCTTAAATAAATAAAAAAGAAGAGGAATAGTTATTTCAGAACCAAACACAGGAAGGTCATGTAATATGGCGCAGTTGTGGTTCCTACTAGAAACGTAAAGCAGAGAAAGAAAACAAATAGAGCTCATTTTTGCTTGAGACATAAAGCAGAAAAAACAAAGAGAGAGAGAGATCATTTATAATGAATCGAGAATTTCTGATTTTGTATCGGATTGTAACTTACGATCGTTTTTAAAGTGAAGTATGTTGTCGTCGATCGTCGTATGATCCTGAAAATTGAAGAAATGGTAGCCTAAGACGCATAGATCTACGTTATTCTTAAGGGTTAATTTGCGGGATGCATAACCCCTCAGAGACCCTTCCCGAATGCACCGAGGTATGAGAACCGTGCTAATTGTCAGTAAAGCGGAGCAGTGAAGGAGAGAAGAAGAGAAGGTGGCATATTGGTTTCTTGAGTGCGAAAAGTAGGAACTAAATTAACAACTCTGAAATTTGGTAGGTTAAAGGTATTCAAATAGTGGTTACCGGAAAAATAGCCGAAAGACCAAGTCAAAACTAAACCTAACCATGGAGCAGAAGCAAAAAGCATGTGAGGTCCAATATCACACGCAGCTAGGGGACAAATCCACCGATTTGCACTGATTCGAACCATCAAGTCTCATTCACATGCGCGTGAGCCCAAGCCTTACACAAGTTGTTGTAAGATTCAGGCCCAGTTTGGATACAACTTTTGTAGAAGAACTTTTGGAGGAAAAAAATAAAATGAATGAAAGAGATAAGATGAATTTAACTTCTCCATAAGTTGAAATTAGTTATTTATGAAGAAGTTAAATGAGAGAACTTCTAGAGAAAGTAGACTACATAGACTAGTTTTTACTTATGGAGAAGATAAATTCATCCCATCTCTTTGATTTATTCTATTTTTTTCTCCGTAAGTTCTTCTACAGAAGTTGTATCCAAACTGGGCTTCAATCACATTCTAAAATTTAAGCACTCAACTATGCTCTACTCCAAACAATGTGAAACCTTCACATTGGTTTTAGAAAGATTTTTAAATACATAAAACTCACAATAGTGTATAATAAATTCCACCTTCAAACAATTAATTCTTAAGAAAATATTGAGAAAGTTTCGATTTGAGGAATGATAATTGTACAACATTTTGCACAATATTATTATACAACATGGAGCAAGATAGAAAGAGAAGAGATAAAAGTATGGGATGTGATGGTTTACATGATGAAGAGAGATAGAAAGAAAAAATATGTTGTATGAGATGTATGAATAACAAATCTCTATGAAGAATATGAAAGGCAATGAGACGATAAAGTTGATTCTGCTCATTCTATTTATTTACATGTTATCAAGCATATTTATATAGTTGTTGTTTATTTTCAGAAATTGTTACATTTCAAAGCAAAATAATTGCTTTGTGTGTTTTTGCTTTTATTAAAAAAAGATATTCAAAAAAATGGGGAGATCCCTGTCAATGTGTTTTTGCATTGTTACATTTTGTACAATATAAAATCCCAAAAATAAAATAAAATCCCTGTCATGAGTTGTCAAAAAAAAAAATAGGGAGATTATTCAAATTTCAATGCAACACAAGCTTTTTAAACAAATATGTATATATATATATATATATATATATATATATATATATATATATATATATAGGGGCCATATCAAGTGAGAGGAAGTTTTATTGTGAAAGATGAGAGGGTTAAATCCTAACCCTTAGATTATAAGAGATTAAATTAAATGGCTCAAATTAATTAGATAAATTAAATATTCATTGTTCTTGTTTCCAAATAACCGCATCCCCTATTTCCCCAATTTACTCTATTTTGCGGTTGATACTAACAGTCACCTTCCAATCACATATCTCACGAGCATTATTTGATTGGAAGGTGATTGTTAGTGTCAACCGCAAAATAGAGTAAATTGGGGAAATAGGCCATGCGGTTATTTGGAAACAAGAACAATGAATATTTAATTTATCTAATTAATCTGAGTCATTTAATTTAATCCCTTATAATCTAAGGGTTAGGATTTAACCCTCTCATCTCTCACAATAAAACTTCCTCTCACTTGATATGACCCTATATATATATATATATATATATATATATATATATATATATATATATATATAAAAGCGAGGCACATTTCATTTGGTGACATGCTCGGAACAATTTTGGGCTCAATTATGGCATTTTCTGGGTCTCTTCTCTTGGATGAGCTCTGTAAGCAAAGTGCATAAGGGTAGGCAAGCTCTGCCCTTGCGCTAAAGACCATGGCTGGACTCTTGTGACTAACTGATTATAGAGTGTGACTCCAAAGAGGGCCTCCAATTACTGGAAACAATGTTTCAATTCAATCTACCACACGCGCTGGAGTGTGATCAACCATGTAAGAGTTCTTGACCAAAATAAAAAGAAAACAGCACAAGAGTCATTTGCAACAGGAGTAGGGACCCCATTTTCTTGAACAAGCTGGGTTAATGCTGGTACGGAGATTTTCTTGCCAAACTGGTGCAAAGGAGGGATCTAAGCTATTGCTTTGGACTCACCCTCCCACTGAATTAGCTGAAGATTTTCTTCCAGATAGGATGAAGAGTCAAAGCAAGGTCTAAAAGTTCAGCAAGGCAAAGAACTAAGAAAGTTTGCTTGAAACTGCATTACACAAAGCAGAATGAAAACAACCAAATAAGTAGATGGACTTTCACGAGCTGTACATTCCAGGCACCATCCTTTATTGCAAGAAGGGAAAGGTTAGATTTTTTTTTCAGGTGTGCCACATAATACAAGGCAAGAACCATCTACACCACCTTTGCGCTCTTCAAGAATACAGATTCCATCCATCCTGACCAAGAAGGCAGCATCATTAAAAAGTAATATGGAAGGATATGCTATCAAGGTTGACACAACCAATCTGATCTTACATGCAATTATGCAAAAACTGCAAGGCAGAGACACCTTATACAACCCTGCATTGCCATTCTTCCAGATTATGCTTCCATCAAAAGCATATAGCCATATATTGCAAGGTCAATTGTCAATCTTGATCAAGAAACAGTAACTTCTCCAGCAATTTGGGAGGATTGGCTTTCAAGCCATAATGAATCTAATCATCCAGATTCATTACAGTGAACACAAGCATGTATTCAGGTTTAAATGCAGAATTGTTTCTGAAGCTGAAATAATGGATCCATATTAGATCCTTGACATCAATGTTTTGACCTTAAAGTCAACTAAGTTCCTCACAAGGGTCTCTGGCATTTGTATGCCTTTAAGGGGAGATCTATGAATTGAATGTCATGTTCTGGGCAGCTCCTAGGTACTTTCCCAACTTAAACTCAGGCATTCTTTGGAATTTGGATTCTAGGTTTAGAAAATTCAGCAGCTTATTAGGACTTCACGCCATATAGAACCACGAGTTTACCAAGAGTTTCCAGGTGAGGTTAAATCTGGACCTGAAATATATAACATAGATATAAACATTCTATTATCATTTATCTAAAGACAGATATCTCACTTCTGATAAAGTGGTAAGCCATGAAAGGAAAAGAATTTTCTTTATTGACATTTCATGTCAAGAAGACGGTATCATGTGTCTAGGAATTTAAAATCCTACATGTAAGTTACAAACCACACAAAGCACCTTGGTTAGGATGTGCATCTGCCATACAAGTGGTATCAAAAAGACATTATGAAACTCGGCACATAATATGTAAAATTTTAAATATAACTCTTGGCTTACAGACTATGGAAACAACCAACTATTACAATAAAAGAATGGAAGATTGCAGTACCTGAATGAATCAATTCAGCTCACTGAATTCCCATAGTCATCTTCTAGCACATAAAGAAGCTTCCTGTAAGTATGCCCATCTACAAGGTCCTTTTCTTGCAACTCCTGCAAAAACCTCATGGCCTCCTGAACTCTTCCTCGTCTACATATCTCATCCAGTATAGTCCTATATGTAATAAAATCAGTTGACCTCTGCTTTTCAGTCATCTCCCACAGATAATTTACTGCCTCCTCAACCTCTCCACCAAGTGCCAAAGAATTGACAAGCGAATTATAAGATTTACTACTTGGGATGAAACCTCTGGTCTTCATTTCATGACATAATTCTTTGGCATTCTTTGTTCTTCCTTGGGCACACAACCCGTGAATCAAGTAATCATAAGTTAAAGAGTTGGGCTGGCAATCATAAACCACACCCATCTGATGAAATATCCTCAATGCATCATTAACATGAAGAGAAAGCACATAACCTTTTATCATACAATTTAATGAAAAAATGTCAGGTTCTATCCCATCACTGACCATTTGTCTGAAGAGACATCTAATAGTTTCCATATACACATGGTTTATATAGGAGTTGTTTCCTCTACTCAAAAGTGCAGCAAAAAGAATATTATAGGTTTTAATAGAAGGCCTGAAACTGCAATTCAAATTTCTACTACTTTTCATGTGCTTAAATATATTGACAGCTCTAGTCAACTTCCGGGCCTCAGTGAAATAATATATAATTGTGTTGAACAATGCCTCTGAACCAAGAAAAGGAACTGCAAGCAATTGGTTCACAATGTCATCCATTTCTTGATACATTTTTGCATCACCAAGCTTCTTTATGGTCACATGAAATGTGGACACATCATGCCGAAACCTGGGTTGCTGAGATGCCCAGTGAAACAGTTCTAAGCAAACTAAAGGTTCATCTTGAAGTGCAATCACATCACAGAGTTCCTCAGGAGTGAACCTTGGGGGAAGTTGGGACAGTGCCGACTGAAATTGGGCTTCGTCTAGAGTAGGCTTGCAGGATTTTAAGAACCTCTTGTGAACTCTTCTTCTATAAGACCTTGAAGGAGCCTTAGTTGAATAATGAGAATTAAAGCAAATGGGTGCAAAAAGGACAGGAAACTGAGGATAACTAACAGTGATTTGGAATAAAAAGGGACCCACTTTCTGGGTATGACAAAAGAAATGCATCTCGTATGAATTTTTTCTAATGGGATCATTGAGCAGAAATGGCTCAGGAAATTTATGCCAAAAAGAGTTTCTGGAGCATAGTTTTTCATTTGAGCCATTCCTCCTGAAGTAGCTACAATATTTCAAGCAAATTCTACCAAAAGAGAACATTTTTATTTGTTTTAGCTGCAAAACTAAGTGTGGTTGTGTAAAGCTTGCTTACTGACAACCTTAGATCCTCTCAAGCTCAACGAAATTGATCCTTCTCAGTCACAACTCAAAACCTATATCAAATTAATCTCAATCAATCATTAATGACCATGAACTAAAGAAAAAAAAAGACAGAAAGATTCTCATACAGAAATGTAGTCAAATACCAATACATCAATACTCAGACTACATTGTCATGAGTGATTACAGAATTAACTATCAATAAGAACGCTACACAGTATCCTCATTACATTTCTAAATTGGTATGAATTAGATTAGAAGAGAATGGAGAGAGTAGCTAAAACCTATCCTGGCTCAAAAGTGATTGCAGTTCCAAAAAGAAAAAACACACTCAGAAAAGCATCCCCCAAAACAAGCTTTCATATTTTCTCAGCAAACAAACGAAAATTGAAATTTAGAGGATAACATATTAGCTTGTGCAAAACATTAGCAAACATGACAACATCAGGAGAAAATAAAGGAGAACATATGGATTTTGGTTTAACATATTAGCGGGAAATATCCTTTAAGGTTCCTATCCATGACCTGCATCCGAAATGTGACAATCATCAAAATCCTGCTTTATGTTACCCCCCTCTGAAAGAGATTAGAAACCTTATACCAGTGTTAAAAAATCAGAGAATTAACCAAAATAAACATGGCTTTTATTAACAACCGAGAAAGAAAAAGGCAATTGTGCTAGACATTTAATCAAGCACGTTCCCTACAATCTCAAACCACCAAAAATTAAACAAGAGAAGGAGAACAATCCCAATATAAAACGAACCGAATGTAAAATAAAATCATAACAAATATGTATCAATTTCTTTCAGAATTTACAATTAAATAAAATACGGGCAGTACGTATTAAGGGGTGGCCATCTAATAATCTACAAGTAGACTAAAAAGAGTAAATTTCAAGAAACGAATGGAAAAAGAAAAGAGAGAGAGAGAAATGAAGAAGCTCACATTTCTGAAACCAAGTCTTAATCACTAGGGAGTTCTAGAGATAGGTAACTCCCGTGTTACTGGTCTCTCTGAGAGGAATAATAATATTGGGAATCCGCCACTAAATTTCATCTTTCTCTTCTCGCGCACAACTCTCCTCTCACTCCTTTATGTTTCATGTTTCATTTCCCCTGAATCTCTTACACGATGTAGTAAAAAACTAAAAATCCTACTATTTCGTTTTATAAGTGTCTTTAAGTTAAAATTTTAAATAAGAGTTTTAAAAAAAAAGTAAAAGTTGTTTGATATTATTTTTTAACTTAAAATTTATATTTAAGATAAAAATTGTTTGGCAAAATATTATTTATAAAAATATTTTTTTATTCAAAATTAACATAAAAAATCAATTTACAAAATTATATATTTCTAATTAATAAATGAGTTTTGGCAGGATAATTTAAGCTGATATGAGAAGAGGTAGTGTAATTCACCCTTAAATATTATCAAACAAAATTCTATCCGGTACATATGTTAAAACTTCTAACAAGGTGAAGAGGAATTTAATAATAAAAGTTTTGTTCCCTTTACCGTCCATTTTCCTTAGGGTGTATTTGGAAGTTTGGAGGGAATGGA
This sequence comes from Sesbania bispinosa, assembly GCA_026901365.1. NCBI lineage: Eukaryota > Viridiplantae > Streptophyta > Magnoliopsida > Fabales > Fabaceae > Sesbania > Sesbania bispinosa. The sequence goes on from QLOH01000089.1 coordinate 499,438, forward strand.
AAGGAAAAAAAAAAATTAGAAGGAGAAGAAAAGGGAAGAAAGGAGGAAGAAAGCTTTGTAAGTTAAGGAAGGAGAGAGCTAAACTCACAAACACATGGGAGGAAAGGATTTCCTACAAACTTTTCCTTCCTCTTCACACACACACATATATATATATAGGGTGGGGATCAACTTACTCCAGGAGTAAGTCTGGGTAAAGTTACTCCGCTTAATAACTTCTTATCAACATTGAATTTCATCAATCCAACCGTCATATTAACAGTTTTCATTGAGTAGATCAAGCCTACAAAATTTTATAAAATTTAAAAATCATTTGATGTTTCATCAAATCACTTCAATTTAGCGGGCAATATACTTTTTAAAATATAAGTAAATATTCACTCTAAAATTACATACCTATGAATGTCCAATTAATCTAAAATTTGGTGTGAATAATCATCATATTAATATCAAATTAATCAACGGTTAGATTTGTTAAATTCACATTCTATAAGAAGTTATTAAGCGGAGTAACTTACCCAGACTTACTCCTAGAGTAAGTTGATCCCCACCCATATATATATATATATATAAATTATATTAGTCTAAGTAATTTCATAAATATATATGTATACAAATATAAATGAGGAGTGCTGGCAACACACTCTTTTGAACACTCTCTCAAACACACCCCATGTGATTGGTTAAAATTCACATGGGTCCCACTCCCAAGTGGTGGGACCCATGTGGATTTCAACCAATCACATGGAGTGTGTTAGAGAGAGTGTTCAAAAGAGTGTGTTCCTAGCATTTCTCAATAAATATATGATTATTTTATAAGTAAAATAACATATGTGTATATAAGTTCGATTTGGATCGGATTGATTTTGCAATATAACATATGAAAACTAATTCAATCAAATAAAAGAAATTCATTTTTTGTGATTTTTTATTTTTTAGTTTTCAGTTTGGCTTTTGCGATTTACCTTGGATTGGATATGAACACCCCTTATCTTTGCTTTTATTATGGTCTTTTTAGTTGCCTACCCTTTGTTTATAAAAACAATATAATTTTTTCTTTTTTTCTTTTTTCTCTGCGTTAGTTCTCTTTTAACTTTTTAGTTCAAAGTTTATTTTGCACTTCCAAAAAGACAAATAAATGAAGTGTGGCTTAAAACCTACCCTCTTCCTCATGGGAGCTACTTTTAACAACCATCTTTTTACTATTCACACCCCTCCCCTCCAGAAATACTCCTCAATGCGGCCAGAATTTGGTTCCAGGTCTAATAGAAGCCTTTCATAATTCTTTAAAGAACCTTTTGTTTTGTTGTACAGGATAAGAGACATGATACGATAATTTTATTCTATCTTATCACTTATCATGTGTTTGTTGCACCAATAGAATATGATAATTCTATCATGTGGCTTACCCTATCATTTTTCCTAGTGTAATTCTTATCCTAAGAGGAGCTAGCTAGGTCAGAGAGTGATAGGATATGATAAAAAAATTCCTTCCTCACCTGTCCTCTCTTTATCTCTCCCCTCTCCCTCTCCCTCTCCCTTTTCTTTTCCTCTCTCCTCTCCACTCCCTCTCTTTCTCCCCCTTTCTCGTCTCTCTTCCGAGCTTTTAGCTCATCCCGATAAAGCCCGTTATTTGCAAAAAGGCTGGGTAGCCCGCGAAAACCTGCAAAAAAAATCGGCCTACCCCAAAAAGCCCGCAAAAATGTAAGGCACGAGAACCTATTTTAAAAGTATGAATAATTCTCCGGCCTTTTAACCTAACTCGATAAAATCTGCTACCTACATCGCACCGGCCATGTCAAGTAGCATGAATTGCCAACCCTAATTTCCTAATTTCTCATATGAGTTTTTTCAACAAATGTGCTTCAACAAATCACTTTTTTTAAAAATTAAAATTTTTCCTACACCTTTTTTTTGTGCAAGTTTCTCCCTTGTCTTTGCTTTTATTATGATTTTTTTAGTTGTCTGCCATTTGTTAACAATATAATCTTTTCTTTTTTCTTTTTTCTCTGGGTTAGTTCTCTTTTAATTTTTTTTGTTCAAAGTTCTTTTTGCACTTCCAAAAAGACAAATAAATGAAGTGTGGCTTAAAACCTACCCTCTTCCTCATGGGAGCTACTTTTAGCAACCATCTTTTTACTATTCACACCCCTTCCCGCCAAAAAAACTCCTCAATGCGGCTAGAATTTGGTTCGAGTCCTAATAGAAGCCTTTCATAATTATTTAAAGAACCGTGATACACGTCCCGCTTACAGTGCCATACATCAATCCTACCTCACATGGTTTGTGTTGTTTTTTTTTTAATTTTATCATACAAGACCGCAAATAGTGCATACGGTAAAAATGCACATGTACTGTTTGCGATACATGGAGTTTTATCGTTATTTAAAGAACCTTTTGTTGTACAGGATAAGAGACATGATATGATAATTTTATTCTATCTTATCACTTATCATGTGTTTGTTGCACCAATAGAATATGATAATTCTATCATGTGGCTTATCCTATCATTTTTCTTAGTGTAATTTTTATCCTAAGAGGAGCTAGATCAGGGAGTGATAGGATATGATAAAAAAAAATTCCTCATCCGTCCTCTCTTTCTCTCTCTCCTCTCCACTCCCTCTCTTTCTCCCCCTCTCTATTCTCTCTTCCGAGCTTTTTAGCTCATCCCGATAAAGCCCGCTATTTGTAAAAAGGCTGGGTAGCCCGCAAAAACCTGCAAAAAAATCGGCTACCCCAAAAAGCCCGCAAAAAATGTAAGGCACGGGCACCTATTTTAAAAGTATGAATGATTCTCCGGCTTTTTAACCTAACTTGATAAAATCCGCTACCTACATCGCACTGGGCCATGCCAGGTAGCCTGAATTGCCAACCCTAATTTCCTAATTTCTCATTTGAGTTTTTTCAACAAATGATATTTACCACTTCAACAAGTCACTTTTAAAAAAAAAACAAAATTTTTCCTACACCTTTTTTTTGGTGCAAGGTTCTCCCTCTAAGTATTTATTAGAGTTGCATACTTAGGACTCAAACTTGAGACAACTGGTTAAGTTGAAACAGTCCCTTATCCGCTGATCCACATGCTCTCGTTGGTTTTCCTACACCATTCGATATGCATTTAATTTACATTGGAGTATTATAGTTTCAAAATAAATAAATAAAAATAAAACGTGATTTTATAATAAATAATAGGTTTAAATATTTTTTTGTCCCTATAAAATTAGTGAATTTTGTGTTTAGTCCCTACTAAATTTTCACCTAAGTTTGGTCCCTCATTAATTTTCCATTACCAAATTTAGTCACTCCCGTTAAATACCCATTGTTAAGTGATGACACAACACTTTACTCATCCTAATCAATTGTGTTGACCTGTCTCAATAACCTACCTGTCATCCACATCAGATTTCATTTTATTTTATCTTTATTTTTTGTATGATGAAAATAAATTATCAGAAAACATTAGTAAATGAAATCTGATGTGGATGACAAATAGGTGACACATCAGATTTCATTTCATTTTATCTTTATTTTTTGTTTAATTAAAATAAATTATAAGAAAACACTAAAAAAATTATTTTTATTAATGTTTTCTAATAATTTATTTTCATCAAGTAAAAAATAAAGATAAAATAAAATGAAATCTAATGTGGATGACAGATATGTTCACTGAGATAAGTCAGCAAGCTGATTAAGATGAGTAAAGAGTCACGTCATTATTTAATAAAAAGCACTTAATGGGAGCGACTGAAATTGGTAACAAAAAATTAATGAAGGACCAAATTTACATAAAAAATTTAATAGAAACTAAATACAAAATTTATTAATTTTATAGGAATAAAAAATATACTTAAGCCTAAATAAAAATTGAAGCAAAACTTAGGCCCCGTTTGGAAATACAACTTATTTAAGTGCTTATAACATAAGCTCTTATTTAATAAGCACTTAATGAATAAGCTCTTAAAAAGATTGATGAAAATTGAAGATGGTGCAGTGTACTTAAATTCTCCATAAGCTATTCTATAAGCTATTCTCAGGAGCTTATTGAAATAAGCTGAAAACAACTTATGAGCATGTCATAAACTCTTTTCAGAAGTTTACCCAAACAATTACATAAGTGCTTATATCATAAGATAAACTCAAATAAGTTTTTTCAAAATGCACATTAATATCCAACGGAACAAACGGACACTTATTGATTTCCAATATTTGTTGTTGTTCATCTAAAAATGACAAATGTGTCTTTACACGCGAGCGCACCGAAACGCAACCCGGACGTGTTGCCGTAAAAAACCGGATTGGATAATCGTCGATAGGTCCGAACTTTGTAAGTGGAGAGAGATTGGTTCTGGTTCGGGTCTCCTCGGTCAAAAAGAACACGCAAACAATCCAGCCACCCTCAACAACACACCTCAAATGTGTGCAAAGTCGGTGTGACCCAAACCCTAATCGCCACCGCTTCGATTCGTTTCTATGGTTTGTATCTTGCTTAATTTTACCCCTCCTCGCTTCGACTGATTATGGTTTTCACTCCTTATTCGTTCATTTCCGTAATTCGATTGATTGTTCATTTTTTTACTGGTTCATTTATTTGATCAGACCGATTACTGTTGGGGTCAGCATGCGCTAGCTTCCCTGTCGATTATCCGGTTGTTGATTCTGTTGATTCAGTTTGAGCTGAATTATTGGTTTTGAGGACATGGATTTGGTACCGACTATCAAGGTATATGATATGTTCTTCACCCTTTCCACTATAGGGTTCATGATTTGTGCTCTAATTTGAAAGTTAGATAAAGACTTTTTAATCATCCTCCTCAAGGAGTCCTTGTAAACTCATTAATTTTGCATGCTTTGCAAATTGAGTTTGCTCTGTGCTTTTCGTCAAAATGTCGATGCTAGAAACGCACTTTCAATTTCCTGGTGATAAGCAATATATGGGGTGTAGAGATTGAACATGTAAGAAAAACAAAGAAATTCCGTGTTTTTCTAAATTGGATTTACACGGATAGTTAAAGACATTTTTACTGCAAATCTATGTAGTGTGTGCCTTGTTGATTGGTTGGACTTTTAGTTTTTATCAAGTTTAACTTCAAGTACAGGTTTTATTTTTCCAGACATTATAACCACTCACTCACTATTTTGACATTATTTATACAGTGATTATGTTAATATTAGATACTTTGTGGACAATGCGATTCCATGGTGGGATTCCTTTTTAGTTTATTCTATTATGATGCTATACGATGAATTAAAATGCAATGTAAATTTGTAAATAAATAGCTAGTATATATTTACACTTGAATTTCATTTGCATTACTTCTGTAAACTGTGGCATGTGCATGTGTGTTTTCTTCTCTCCTATTTTTTAGTTCATATTTTAGCATTTTAATTTCTACTTCTGACATCTATTATAGGAAAAATTGACATATTTTCGTATAAAGGAGCTCAAAGATGTGCTCACTCAGTTAGGACTTTCAAAGCAGGGAAAGAAGCAGGTGAGATAATAAAACTATTACTCAATCTGCCATTGTTATTTGTTCAGCTTTGTCTATGAAACCTGAAAACCTGAATGCTAGTATTGAATTATTGATACCCTGTTGAAAGTATTTATTACCTGATTACTGTTTCTCGATGGTGATGAGCACCACTGTTTCTTCCTTAATCTGTTAATATTTTTCTTTTCCCTTTTCCCAATATGTTACATACATTTTGGATTATAGTTTTTGGATCTCAAAAGGTTCGGCATCATACACGATGATTAATAATGATTTATCAACTCTTAAAATAAATGGATATTGTCAATTTATGCCATCAATTTTCATTATTGTAATAGTAATTTTGGTTTAGAGTCCATGTGTTATTTCCTTTTTAATCCTGAACTTAATATGCTGTCTTGGAGTTTTAGAATGATATAATGATTCCAGTGCTTCATCTTATGTAGGATCTTGTTGATCGCATATTATCTGTTCTCTCCGATGAACAAGGTAAAATTATACACCTACACACAGACACAGAACTCAACCTTTGTTTCTAATTCTATCCTATACTTCTGTATAATTTTCACAATGCTTCTGTTTAGGTTGTGATAATGTTTATATTTTGGAATATGTGCATATGGTGATGTGGATGAAATGAATCATTTACTAAATTGACAATACCTCACTTTTGCATAATGTCTTTCTATTGAATTTGGCAATTATAGTTGTTGTGGTGATTGTCTTCGGTTCAAGTTTAGATGAAAATCTTAGGATCCAGAATTACTCACTCCAATGGTAAACCCTCCTTGTCAATCAGATAAATTCGAGCTATTTGTTTTCACTTTGGCTTGTGTTTGTGTCCCAAATTTCCTTTATTTCCTCCTTCTCTTATTTGTTATATTTGAAGCAGGGTTGCCATATTTTATCTTTTTGAGGAATGATGGCCTGCTTCACAGGCATAGTATATTGAATCATAAAGCATTTGGAGTATTGTGCATCTAATTTAATTTCATGATTTTATTTTATGGAATCGGTTTCCTTGTGTTTCTTCATCCTTTCTCCTCTAAACTAAGAACCTTGTTGCTTTTGTCCCAGTTTCCAAAATGTGGGCTAAGAAGAATGTTGTTGGGAAAGAACAGGTGGCAAAATTAGTGGATGATACATATAGGTCAGTGTTAGAACCTAGCAGCAGTACTGTTGATATTTTCTTCTTGCTTTTGGTATACTTTAAAAATGCATGTAATGACTTAAAATGCTTGGATGAGTTCATGTAAATGATCTGGTACTTTATTATTAGGTCTGGTTTAGGTTGATTATGCTGCTTCGTATATTCCGTAATCACTTGGTATGGCTTTGTTATTTTTTATTGGCATTTTTGTATTTTTCTTTTACCCAGGAAAATGCAGATATCCGGGGCCACTGATCTAGCATCAAAGGGACAAGGTGCATCAGATAGTAGTAATGTGAAGGTTAAAGGTGAAATTGATGATTCCTTTCAATCAGATCCAAAGATAAAGATTCGCTGTCTCTGTGGAAGTTCATTGGAAACAGAGGATTTGGTCAAGGTGTAACATTCAATATATTTCTTCTTTCTCTATGATCATATAATTCTGTGCTTCTGTACATGCACATATTAGTTAATTGATAATCAGCTAAATTATAATTTCACGTCTTTTTTCTTTGTGGTCACACATACTTTTCATTAAGACCACCAATATGTTGCTTACATTTGATAATTTTGGTTTTAATTCGTGTCATCTTATTGCAGTGTGATGATCCAAGATGCCAAATGTGGCAACACATCAGCTGTGTTATTATTCCAGAGAAGCCTATGGAAGGCACCCCACCAGTTCCTGATAAATTTTATTGTGAAATCTGTCGACTCAATCGTGCAGACCCGTATGTGATGTTCCCCTCTTATTTTAGCAAATAGCTATATTATGGAATGAGAAATAATGATTTTTTGAAAGTTTTTCTTCATGGTGAATTTTATGTTAAAGGGTTTTAGTGTGCGATTGTGTTTCTTGAAGGGTTTGTGTTTATATGATTTGCTTATGATTCTCAATTTCTCAGCTATGGTATTCTCTATTGGTGCAGTGGAATTGGCTTTTGTAGTTGTGAGATGATGCCAAGTTTCACTGTTGTAGTTTTATTATCAATATGATATTGATTCCTTGTTGTGGCCCATTGATAGTTGTAGAGTTGGAGAATTTTTTTATGCTTGTTCTTCTATGATACCATTGTTATATTTTACTTCTACTTATGTATGGAGATACTTTTGTGGTAAATTTCTGACTCATGAAGCTGCTTTTGAATTATATATTATCTTTCGATTCAATTCTTTTGTTTTGTTGTATGCTAAGTTATATTGAACGGGGCTTCCCTCATTTTATCTGCTATATCCTCTCATACTTGACCTATATCTTCTATCCCTGCTATTATTTAGCATTTTTCATTTCCTTGCCACTCAAATTTTTATTTTCTACTGTTCTCTCTCTTACAGGTTTTGGGTTTCGGTGGCGCATCCTTTGCTTCCTGTGAAGTTGACCACAACCAGTATGCCAACTGACGGGTGAGTGCATGGTGTAGGTTTATTGAAAATTAGACGTAGTCGGTGCAGTTGTGTTCATTCGTTTCTTAGTAAAATGAATGTGTTGTTTAATAGGTACCTTGGAATCTAGATTTATTGTTTGATGCCTGATGTGCATGTAAGAGACTGAGATGTCCTCCATTATTGCTTTAATAATAGCCTTTTTTTTAGTGCTAGTTCCTTTGCCTGATGATAAGTTTTGATTGATTTCTTTAGATTTTATACAGACAGTTATTTTATGCTATTTGCACAGACTGTAATGTTAATGCCATTTACTATTTATGTTCTATTGATTAAAATTCTTTGGGGGGTTTGAATATGCTTTTCTGAGGTGGAATTTCCTCAGGACAATAACCTATCAAGAAGTGAAGTTTTTCTCCTTTTCTTTCTCATACTTCTGCTTTTTCTTTAATCTTGTATTACATGGAGCTAGGCTAATAAACTTCATTTTTTTACTCAACACAATCTAATGCCCTGTGTGAACATTTATCTGCATCTTTTGTTAAAACCTAATTTGGCTTTCTAATGTGGTTTTCTGCTTGATTGGCTTAACCATATTCCTGTCTGGATTGTTTAGAACCAACCCGGTGCAGAGTGTGGAGAGAACATTTCAACTTACAAGAGCAGACAAGGACTTGGTATCAAGACCAGAATTTGATGTTGAGGTTGATTTGTATTTCCAGTGCTTGTAGATTAATGCACATCCTTCTATGCATTTGGTTTGCTTATTGAAAAATGACATGTAGGCTTGGTGTATGCTTCTGAACGACAAGGTTCCATTCAGGATGCAATGGCCACAGTATACAGACCTACAGGTCAATGGTATGTTAATATAGGTCACGATCTCCTTACTGATTTGGAGTTATGTTTCATTGTCAATCTATTTTTAATTTTCGCAGCATGTTTTACAATTAAAAGATTTTAAAGTATAAAAACCTAATATTTTCATAATGAATGGCCTTTCTTGTGGTTGCATTGGAACTATATAGGTGTTCCTGTTCGTGCAATTAACAGACCTGGTTCACAATTGCTTGGGGCTAATGGTCGTGATGATGGTCCAATTGTGAGTTTGTTGCATTTATGGTTATGACTTGTGTAACTATAATTTTTTCTTACATGGGTTCATCTACTATTTATATTGATTTTATTCAATTTCTTACTGTATTTCTCCTTTTGTCAGATCACACCATATACAAAAGACGGAATTAATAAGATTTCCTTAACAGTATGTGATGCCCGCATCTTTTGTTTAGGGGTCCGCATTGTTAAAAGGCGCAACATGCAACAGGTAGATTGCATTCGAAGCTTGATTTCTAATCAAACTATTTTTAACGACTGCTGGTTCCTTTAATCCAGCCTTGCGATAGTGTAGTAATAAAGGTAGATGTTAAGTATCTCCCTGTACAATGTCATTCCAGCTTTGTTTGTTACCTCAAACTGGAAGCCTTATTGTCACCGGTTGAACTGACCAATCCAGTCCAGTTTCAGAACATTGTTTGCATGTGTTGCGTGTTTTTAAGTTGTCAATCTGGTGTGAATATTTTTACATACAACTGCTTCCCTTTCACTGCTGTCAAAAATTCGTTGTTAAATAGCTGAGTCTCTGTTATCTAGATCCTAAACTTAATTCCAAAGGAGTCTGACGGTGAGCGTTTTGAAGATGCTCTTGCACGCGTTTGTCGCTGTGTTGGGGGCGGAAATGCAGCTGACAATGCTGATAGTGACAGTGATTTAGAAGTGGTTTCAGATACTTTTAGCGTTAATCTTCGTTGTCCGGTAAGGCTTTCATGTATCGGATTAATTTTGTAATTCATGAAGCTCTACTAATCAATTTTCTACATTTTGGTGAAATTTATAGATGAGTGGTTCAAGAATGAAAATTGCTGGAAGATTCAAACCTTGTATTCACATGGGTTGTTTTGATCTTGAAGTTTTTGTGGAAATGAATCAACGGTCAAGAAAGGTAAGATTCTAAATGGTGCATGATTTGTGTGATCCCCTCCATGGTCATTTGTTATGTCTGACAGAATTAAATTTTTCTGCAGTGGCAATGTCCTATATGTCTCAAAAACTATTCACTGGAGAATATTGTCATTGACCCGTATTTCAATCGCATCACGTCTATGGTAATTTTTCTTTAAAAAAATAATTTCTATGTTCGTAAATCTTATACTTGAAGAATCAGTAGTTATTATTTAATTTGGTTTGCTGGTACAGATGATAAATTGTGGTGAAGATGTTACAGAGGTTGAGGTGAAGCCTGATGGTTCTTGGCGTGTTAAGGCAAAGAGTGAAAGTGAACGCCTGGATTTAGGGGATCTTGCACAATGGCACTTTCCTGATGGATCCCTCTGTGTTTCTACTGGTGGAGATGTCAAAAGAGTAGAAACATTGAAGCAGGTCAAACAGGAAGGTGTTTCTGACAGTCCTAATGGTTTAAAACTTGGCATCAGAAAGAATCGCAATGGAGTTTGGGAAGTCAGTAAACCCGAGGACACAAACACCTCTTCTGGTAATAAATTAAAAGAGATTTTTGGCAATCCTGAACAGGTTGTTATTCCGATGAGCAGCAGCGCCACTGGAAGTGGCAGGGATGGTGATGATCCTAGTGTAAACCAGGGTGGTGGTGGGCATATTGATTTTTCTACTACCAATGGGATTGAGATGGATTCGCTGGGTCTCAATAATGTTGATTTAACATATGGATATACTGCACATAACACTTCCGCTCAGGTGGGTGGTGCAGAAGTAATTGTTCTTAGTGATTCTGAAGAAGACAATGATATATTGTTATCTCCTGCAATTGCATATAAGAACAACCAAAATGATACTGCAGATGGTTACTCCATGCCACCGCCTGGACTTGTTAATTCATATACTGAAGATCAGAATCTTGGTGGAAATTCATGCTTGGGGCTTTTTCCTAATGAAGATGATTTTGGGATGTCTTCCCTGTGGTCGTTGCCTCCTGGAACTCAGGCAGGTCCAGGATTCCAATTATTTGGTTCTGATGCAGATGTGTCAGATGCATTGGTCCATTTGCAACATGGTCCTATTAATTGCACATCATCACTTAATGGTTATGCATTGGCTCCAGATACTGCTTTGGGATCGAGTAGTCTCTTACAAGATCCCTCTAATGGTCGCTCAGATGCTGACTTAAATGGTGGTTTGGTTGACAACCCATTGGCATTTGCTGGAGATGATCCCTCACTTCAGATTTTTCTCCCCACAAGACCAGCTGAGTCATCTGTGCAGAATGAATTGAGAGATCAGGCAAATGTGTCTAATGGTGTCTGCACTGAGGATTGGATATCCCTTAGTCTTGGAGGTGGTGCTGGTAGCAGTAATGGTGATGCTTCCACTCAAAATGGATTGAATTCTAGACATCAAATCCCAGCCAGAGATGGTGCCACAAATTCTTTGGCTGATACTGGTTTGTTGCTTTCTGACCCTACTAAATCAGAAATGTTCTTTTTTTTTGTTGGAAGCATTTTCTAATGGAGAGAGCATAATAAAATTTAGAGTTAATGAAAAAAGAAAAATTGGCTATTCACTTAAAAATAATAAAAGTGAAGAAATTAATAACAGAATTTTTATAAAATAATTTTTTTTGTACTTTTACTGAAAAGATTATATCTTCATTAAGAAATACAGGTCTATTTTAGATAGATATAAGTATATAGCACATACTTTTATAAGATGAGTTAAAAGCTTTTAAAATAATTGGTGAAATAGCAGGCTCTATCAATCATGCTCTGAGTATTATAATTCATCCTAATTACTTAAAGAACAGAATATTTAATGGTTTTTGGACTTTGAAAATGTTAAATGCATGTATATTTCATTTAATAGTCTATTATGATTTCTTAACATGTGTCCTAAGGGCATATATGTCAACAAATGTTGCTAAAATATATATTTTTATTTTGTAAAGAAGTCTCTTTTTGTAATTTACTTTTTTAAGTTAAAAAGTAGAATTAATCTCTCTTTCTTCATTAAATGCAAATTTTCTTATTTACTTAATTAAAAAATGTTCTCACTCTTTTTTCATTAAATTGTGATTTTAAATGACTAGATCAATATAAAATCAGTGGTCAGAGAATGGTATAAGATTTTTACTACTGTATAGGTGTCAATCCTAAACCTTGTTTATATTTGGGGTCCTGTTTATGAAATGAGTCGAATTGGTTTTGAGGGAAATATACAGCGGATCTAATCTACTTGGCTTTCTTATTATGTCATATGATTGTTTTGGTTCAAAACATAAATCTGATTCAATTTAAATTAGATTGGATTGGTTTTAGGGTTTTGTGAGAATTTTTTAATGTAAAAATTCATCCAAATACATAAAACACAAGTTTACAGTTACAATTTTCAAACAATTTAACCAAACTACATATCCAAATTTTACATATAAGTCCAAATTAATTATCAACAGCACAATATGTTCAAATCTAATAAAGGGAATCGAGTTTGGGTTGGGGTACAATAAGAAAGTTCTTAAAAGGAATATCTGAAGTAAATATTTTTTAAAACTGTATTTGTAAAAGTTTGGTTCAGTTTGGAGTGGTTGGGTTTTCAAATTTGGATTAAAAAAAATCCAATCCAATTATTTCTTTTTTGGCTTTTATTGTGGATGTATAGTATTCTTGACATTTTCAAGTGGGCAGAACAAGAATTTTCATTTTTATACCAAAGTAAGCATATTGTGGAAATAATTAAATTCTTAAAATAATTTGTTGGTTTCTCTCTATGCATTTCTCTACTGCAAATAAACATGTTTTAGTTTTATATGCATTTGGGATGGGTAGAGTTCTTAATTCTTCAACATGATTTCTGGTACATTCCTAAGCTTCAAATGAAGTTTATTTTAGAGGCTATGAAGGAAGATTGGAAACTGATTATCCATGTTTTTTTTTGCATCAAGCACTGCAATACCTGCTGTTAAATGTTTAGAGAAAAACCTTTAAATAATTTTTGTGGATTTGTCAAAATACTATGCATGGCTGTTTTGGTCTTCTGCATTATATATATGTCAGTTGGAGTGTTCATAAAACTATTCACGAAATGACCCAAATGCCATAGTTTTTTTGCTTAGAAAGTATAAAAGGTTATTTGATCAGGAGGTTATCATTCCCTATAAGCACATATCTGTATGTATTTTGCATTTTCCTGCAACCTCTTCTCACCTTCCTTTTTGTCTTTGGTTCCCCTTTTTTGTGTTGCATTTTGACTTCTGTGTTTGTGGCTGTTAACTATTCCTCTTTATGCAGCTTCTTTGCTCCTTGGTATGAATGACGGTAGATCTGACAAAGCAAGTAGGCAAAGATCAGATAGCCCTTTCTCATTTCCTCGCCAAAAACGTTCTGTAAGGCCCCGCTTATACCTTTCTATTGATTCAGATTCAGAGTAAAGGTGTCAGACCTCGTGTCTCAAGAACTTTAGGTACTCCTCAAAACACCAGATATTGTATGTAAAAATTGAAGGAAGTTGAGAGGCATTTTTGGTCCTCATGAAATAGCAATTCATGTGTTCTGAGGCATCTCTGGTGGAACAGAGCTATAAATTTGCCCTGCCAAAACGCTTGCACCTACACCTACCCTCTTTAGTAAAGATGTTGGCTGTAAAGATTATCAATTCTTTATGCTTGATATTAAGTTGTCCTTGTGATAGATGTTGACAGGTCAAGGTCAAGCTAGTTTACCCTTCAATTTTCAATGATCTACTGAGGGTATAGTGCTGGTTTACTGTACAGTTGGTCATTCAAATCTGGTAGTTTAAACTTCATAATTTGGTGGGGAGTTCCCCTTAGGAATATTTTATCTGCATTTTTGTCTCTGCTGAGCAAATAACCTGTAAATGTTTAGCCTTCAGATTCAATAGTGAAATCAAAAATAGTTTTTCTTAATCACATGGATGACTTTTCCAGGATATATTACGCATTTATGCTTGCTTTCAGCTTCTTGCCGTGTGTGATTGGCTGAGGAAGGTGCCCACTTTTTATATCGTTTTAATATTTCTTTGTAAATATTTAGTAACCAAAGATGCCTCCTGGATTGCACTTCCTGCGGAGGATCAGTATCTCCTATCTACCTTATTTTTTTCCAGCTGAGGGTTCACATAGCAGCTGTATTCCACGCTCCTGTCTGCCTGATAAAGAAATGTAGATTGAAAGGTGCTCTGTAACTCTACAATGTTATTCGGATGCTGGAGAACATGGTTTAAGGCCATTGTTGCTGTAATTTGCTCCCAAGTGAAACTCCAAATTTGTCCCATCATATCCAACTGACTTCAAATGCGGTCTTTACACAAGAAAATACCGTTTAAAGTCCCCAACGTATAATAGCTCATAGCGTCCAGTATATTCGTCCTGATGTTATTTGTCATCTGTTAGTGATAAAAAAATGCCACTTGGCATGCCCCCCCAACTGGCCTTAGGTGTGAGGTCCTCTTAGCTAGTGTGGGTGAATGTAAAGATTTCCCTAGATATGGTCAATTTCATACTTGAAATCTGACAAAATCCCCAAATTGAAAAACCTCAAATGTTTAAGTGTGAAATATACTCCTATGAGGAACAGCTTGCAAAACTGAGTCATTCAGATGTTGGCTTGAGCCGCAGTGTGGTATGGGGTTACATGTTGGAAAAGAGACATGGAGTGAAGACTACATTCAGATGTTGGCTTGAGAAGCAGTGGGGATAGAGTTGCAGTTAGGGAAAGAGACATGTGGTGGAGTTGCGGCAATGGTTTTTGTCTAATGTTTATGATTGGGGAGGAAAAATGTTTTGATACTCCAATGCATTTGATATCAATCAACTTGAGTTTATCCATGGATATATTAAACTGGTAGGGGATACACTTTGCACACTATGATGTCCCCAATGACATATAACATCAGGACGAAATAAATTTCTCTTATACTAAACAATATTTATTTCTCTCTACACTCACTTATTTTTCTCTTCCCTATTTCTTTCTTCTCTATTATAACCCTATGATTTTTACAATAAGTCATATTCCATTGTTTCAAAATCAATCACATTAGTTCCTATGTTTTCATCACTTCAGTAATTGGGGACATCATAGTAGGTGTTTTATTACAAAACAATAAAGCAAATTGGTCTCTATCATATACAAATTCAATATTTTGTTACGTGTCAAAGGTGAAAGAGAGTTAGGGGAGAGAGAATCACAAGAGGAAGTGGATTTATCATTCTTTAGTCTCTTGCAGTAAGAACCAAACGTGGTGGTCATCCACTTTCTCTTATGATTTTCTCTCACCTGTAAACTAGTGGAACTCACCACATTTATCAGTCTTTACTCACTTCTTCCATCCACTTTCTCTTGTGATTCTTTTTCACCTATAAACTGGCGAAATTCACCACTCATTTGAGTCTTTACTCACTTCCTCCAAGAATCAAACGCGATTGTCATCCACTATCTTTTGTGATTCTCTCTCCTCTAACTCTCTTTCACCTTCACAAAGTACTTGATGAAGTTTTTCCAGGGGTGCATGGCACAAACTGTGCCCTGCGCGTGGCATGATACCCTTTAATGCAGGAATTAGACTCTGCAAATAATACACATAATACACACAAGGCGTTAACAAAAAGAGTATTGTTTTTCATATACCAATACAACATAAAAAAATAGAAAACACAAAGAGAGAGAAATGTGGGATGTGATGGGTGATATAATAGAGGGATATCGAGAGAAAAAATGTGTTGTATGAATTGTTGTATATTTTATGTTGTATGATTTTGTTTTCTCTAACAAAAATCATTTATGTTGTGTTTGTTACGTGCAAAAGGTGAAAGAGAGTTAGGGGAGAGAAAATCACAAGAGAAAGTTGATGACAATTGCGTTTGATTCTTGGAGTAAGTGAGTAAAGACTAGGGATGTCAACAGGGCGGGGCGAGGGCGGGTAGTGCCTATCCGTATACATACCCGCTAAAATTAACGGGTACCCATGCGGTAAGGGTATCCGCGGGTATTCACGGGTATCCATTAATGTTTAAGAATTTAAATTTTATAAAAAGAAAGAGAGAAAATGTTATATAATATATTATAATATCATACTATATATATAAATAACCATTATATAATACCATTACATGTTAATATATAAGAATATCATCAAAATATAATATAAAATAACTTATATCTCATCATAAAATAATAAAAAAGCCTAATATTCAAATATATTTAATAGAAAAATATGTTTTAATGAGTACGCGGGTACCCGCGGGGCGGGTAGTATAATATCCGTCCCCACCCATTTAATAAATATGCAGGTACCAATTGCCGATATATCCACGGGTATCCGTGGGTGCGGGTTTTTTTGACATCCCTAGTAAAGACTCATAAATGAGTGGTGAGTTTCGCCAGTTTATAGGTGAAAGAGAATCACAAGAGAAAGTGAATGAAGGAAGTGAGTAAAGACTGATAAATGAGTGGTGAGTTTCGCTAGTTTACAGGTGAAAGAGAGAAAATCACAAGAGAAAGTGGATGACCATCGCGTTTGGTTCTTGTTGCAAGAGAGTAAAGAATGATGAATGAGTGGTGTATCCTGTTAGTTTATAAATCACCTCTAATTTGCGGAGAAAGTAGGGGGAGAAGAGAAGCAATATTGGAAAAAAGACCGATTTTTCCTTGGATTCACTAATAAAGCTGAAAACTCAGCTCCCTTTTTAATTATTGCAAGGCATTTTTGTCACATCAAAAAATTATAAAACTCTCTCATCTTTATTTTTACACAATAAAATAAATATCTAAACTAATTTATCTCTTATCTCTCTCATATTTCTTTTATACCAAACAATATTTATTTCTCTCTAAACTCACCTATTTTTCTTTTACCTATTTATTTCTTCTCTATTATAACACGGATTTTCACAATAAGTCATATTCCATTGTTTCAAAGTCAATCACATTAGTTCCTATGTTTTCATCACTTTAGTCATTGGGGACATCATAGTAGGTGTTTTATTACAAAACAACAAAGCAAATTGGTCTTTATCATATACAAACTCAATTTATACATAATTCATATCACTCCCTATTTTTTATTCATGTAACTTAAGTTCAGAATTTGGTGGAATAGAAATAAAATAACAACAAAAGAACAAGGGGTGGTATATGTAATTTAAGTCCACAAATTTGTGGAATAGAAATAAAATAACGACAAAGAATAAGGGGTGGTACAAGTAGCTTAAGGTCCTTATTTCCCATCAATCTAGTCACCAAGGTCATTTATGCAAGAGTATAAGAAACTACCTTCAATTATCCTCATTCTTGGTTTCCACAAAAGCATAGCCAATGACAAATAACTTAGCATTGGCATATTTTCTAACTACAGTTAAGCATTCCAAATCATAATTTAAGAGTAATAAGTGGTCTACATCTAGCCTTGAAGCCTATCTTGCAACTGTCAGAACAAATAAATTTGTCACTGGACATTTAAACTATTTGTGTTAAATTTATCAAGGATTATGTCACGTGTTCACAACATGAAGCTAAAGCAGCTTGTTTTAAATGACCAAGTTTAAGTATATTTGTTATTTGAGTAGTCTGATTCATTTTTAGAATCTCCTTAAGAAGTAATGGTTTTATTGAAGTGTTTTCTTCACAGAATTCCTATTTAGAAATTGACCGAGGAAGGAAAGATAGAGAAAGTGCAGCGCAAAAGCAAAACCCTAGCAGAGAGTCGCACAACGAAGTCTCCCCCTTTGGGGGTTCTCCTTCCCCTATGTGTGGGGATTTTCCTACTCATTTTAGGTGGTTTATTCCCTCTCTTTAGTGAGAGTTTTTCTTACCCTTTGTTTTCCTCCTTCCGCAATGTCACTTTCTTTTTCCTTGTTCTTTTTCCAGCCACCTCCTTCGTCCCCACTGTCACTTCACTCTCATCATTTTTCCAAACCATTACTTCATTTTTCTCCTTTTTTGGCTTCTAACCTTTTTTTCGTCTGATTTTTCTAATGTGTCTTTGCCCTCATTTTCACCGTGGCTCTATCGAAATCCCATTTACTGTCTACTTGGTCTATCCACATTGAAGTTTAATGGTCCTCAAAACTGCAGACTAGCAACGCCAACAGAGCCGGTTGGGTCCGAAAAACAAAGAAGAAGAACAAATAATGGAAAAAATAGAAAAAAATTTAATATTCGTTTGGTAATAGAGCATATTAGTGTAGGTACCAAGTTGACTATAGTGAATGTTTAGAGGCTATTTTGTTTTAGTTGGTTATGATTTTGTCCGTAATATTTTATATATTTGAGCGAGCATGCCTTAATTTTAGTATTTATGTATTTGAGTATTGCAGAATTGCTCTTTCAGGGTTATCATCCCTTTTATGTAACACTTTGTTTGGTTTGAATGAAGAAATGGAGAAGAGAGAAATAGATAAGAAATGAAGTAGATTTATAGGTTGTTTGGTTTGAGAGAAATAGAAGAGAGATATGTGTAACTATCTCTTCAATCTTGTTTGGTTTAGTAGAAAGTGAGAAGGGAGAAATTAAGTAAGAAAAACTAGAAATTGACAAAAATATCATCAATCAATTAAAATGCATAATGTTATGTAAAACCTGCATTGCACGTCTAACATTTGGGTACTTTTGAATTTTATTTGCGGTCTCCCATCTCTCTTGCGTTTCTTTTTACCGTTGGGGAGACTAAAATTGTGGTGGGACTCACAGTACTTTCTTACTCTCTTCTCAATCTCTCCCCTCAACCAAACAAGTTTAGATTCATGTTTCTACTCTATCTCTCTCACCCATCCATCTCTGCGCTAATTTTTCTGTACCAAACACAAGCTAAGTGTCACTTGGTTGCTTATTAAGCTTTAATGTGATGATCTTTTGACAAAAAAGAAGGGGAAAAAAGAAATTTACTGAAGAAGAATACATTGAACTTGTTAACGTGCACTCATTTGGACGTGTTTTGAAAAATACTAATATGGTCGTTTTTAAAAGAACCATTTTTAAAATCTTGTTTGCTCCTTTTCTAGAACACCCTTTTATAAAGTGTTGGAGACATTTATTAGTTTTTTTCATCTTTACTCATTATAATTAATGAACCTTTGTAGTTTTTAAGTTGGATTAATGTGGGGAATTAAATAAAGTTTGATTTTAAATAAGAACAAATTTATAAGTAAAAGTAAATTTTAAAAAACAAATGCATCAAAACATGTTTTTTAATATGCATGTTTGAGTTAAAAGTAAATTTATAGAGTTTTTTTTTTTCATGAAAACTTAAGAATCTATGGGTTGCAATTTGTGGTGTCTAGCTATCTAGTTGTGTACAAAGTAGATTCGCTAAAGACACAACATCCACTTTCAAGGCACTTAGGTCAATTTAGCTAAAAAAATGTACTCATTCCTCTCGTAAGCTTCTAGATTCCAAAATCAACTTTCTTAGTGTATCAGAGACAATGATATGTGATTGGGATTTTTTTTTTAGATTTAGGGTTTAAGAATTAATGTGACTAAGTTTGGAGGAAACATTTTGATTAGGCCATGTCAAATTAGTTGGTGGGACAAGTCAACATAGGGGAAAATATGCCTAGTGTCATTTATGTTAACATTAACGAATGATAAATAACGTCAAGGACAGACTGTGATGGACGCTATGATGTCAGGGGCCAATTTGAAATTGATGAAAGATGTTGGTGATGACTTTGAAATTTTATTTATTTGCTCAGAAAATTTTAAGAAATCGACAATAAAAGAAGAAATATGAGCTAATGAAATATAAAAACTCAAGTTTTTAATTTATACGTAAGTGATTGCTCATTAGGTGTCTAAATTGTTTATGATTTTTTTTCTAGATCACAATTATCCTTTATAGAAGACAATCTTGCTCAAGCTGAAAATATCCACATCATGGTAGAGCTAGCTCTCTCCATGTAGATTTTTTTTTTCTATACACAAGACTCTAACTTGAGGCTTTACTTAAGGGGAATCAAACATATACTACTTGAATCAATCACCTGTTGGTATGATTTATACCTATTTGTGTTTTATTTTTTTTGGTACTTGACCAGGGTATCCACCGCCGACAGCAGTGACCAATCCCCTCGCTGGTTTGTAGGCACCTCGATGGGTGGGACAACTGGCCCTGGATTTTAAAGGAGCTGCATGCCCAAGGCGGGATTCGAACCCCCGACCTTGGTTAAGCTTGGATCAGCCCCCTCCGCTGAACCAACCCCCAGGGTTATACCTATTTGTGTTTGTCATAGAGGTTTTAGAACTTACAATAACCATTAAATATATTCTAATTTTCGTTTGTCTATATCATAGTTTCAAAAATCGAATCAAGTCAACCGATTCGACTGCAAACTAACCTATCCATTCAAGTCTAAAAAACTTGTAGACCTCAAAATCAGTGAAAACCAATCGAACTAGTCCAAAATCGATGTTAAAAAACTTATTTGAACCCGTCCTTTTTTATAAAAAATATTTTTTTTGTATTTAATCTAAATATTTTTAAAGATAAATAAAGGCACATGTTTAGAATTGTACATAGATGTCTATTTTATCAATAATTTATGTCAATTCACAACTTTATATATTTCTTTTATAATTGTGTTATTTTATTACTTAAAATATTATATAATATTAAAAATATATATTTAATTATTACTAATTCAATCACGATTAAATCAATAAACCGTAAATAAATGTCTTTCTCGATTCGATTATAGGTCTAAGTCTAACTTTTAAATCATTGATATATATATACAGATTATGTAAAAGCAGGAAGATGTGGGACTGTTAACGATATCCGGAGTCAATCCCACAACATACATGACAACCTTTGTTGACTTCTTTTGCTATATTTAAAATAGAACCACTTTGAATTAATAGCATATTCAGTAACAAGTTCAGTGATACCATGACACGTTTATACAAAAGATATTATTAAAATTGGACATTTTTTCCCCTTGTTACTTAATAAAATTGAAAGTTTCAGCTTATTCAGCGTTTGTTTGTTTTAAATTTCAATCAATACAAAATCAATTCCACAAAATTAATTTTAAATTATTTTCATCTAATATCATAAAACATATTCTCATTTTTAATCATTAAATTCTACACAATTGTAACGGAGACTTATAGATTTAACCTTTACACCATAAAATAAGTCAATTAAAGTAGAATATTAGAATTTGAGATTTCATTAGTAATTGGTATTAAAATATTATTGAGCAAATTTTGGAGCAGATTCAGCAGTGACCTATCTATTCGGACTCCAACTTCTTTAGAAGTGTTTTTTAGTAAGTTTTTTTTGTTGTAAAAAAATCAATAATAAAAATATTCAAAGAATTCTAAACCATATATTTAATACAAATTTGGTTATGAGCTATCTAAATTTGATTTTTGATAAAGTGCAAGAACCAGATACAGTGAAATCAATGAGCCGGGCACTGTGAAGGCCTCTAGAATCGTTACAGGACAAATTAGATGACACAACATAACTCTAGTCAACCCTGAATCAGGTGGAATTCACCTCGAGAAGTTATTTCCTGAACTGTCTGGCTGTGAGGAACGTGATTTACTGCAGAAGTTGAAGTCAGCATGCAGAATATTGGTACAAGCAGAATGGTTTGTCAGTGAACTCAATCTTCACATTCTGTTTCCATAACCGGGAGAATGCTTAAAGCTGAGGCACCTAGATGCATGCCCCTAACAATACCTCCATACCCAACCTTAATCTTATGACACAAAAGCAAGATGGAATCCCACAGTGCCGTTCTTCCCTGACATAAATCTGAGTTGTTAGCAAACCGATATAATAAAATAACTTGTACTGGTTGATAAGAGCATCATTGCTCGCTCACAAAGTGCATAGAATACTACTGGCATAGAATAGTATTAAAGGTTTAATGGTAGTAATAGTGTATAAATGTAAATAAAAAAGATTCAACAGTATAAGTTCATAACCTGGGGCTACACAGGCATTACCCACCTGCAAAGAAAACTGCAGCTTCTTATCCCAGTACAAGGCAAAAATCGGGGGACCCTGCTTTCCAACAACTAGTATGCATGCTCCTGGGTGCAGCACAGAAGGGACAGAAGACACTACAGCAATATATTTCTCTGGAAACCTTTCCTTTGGGGGAAGGATTCCCAAGAATAAGGGGTTTTTGCTAGACTGAGCTCCAGCATAAGACATAGCATCCACATGTAGCATCCACTTTGGATGTTCTAGGAAAGCACAGAACAGATACAAGAGCAAGTGAGAATCAGAAGGTAGCTCAAGTGTCCACTTCTTATTCTTCTTATCATAAACTTCCCCACTTCCAAGATACTCATAATTCTTCAAGCAGGTTCCTTCTGCAAGTTCTGAAAATTTAGACAACGTAACTACAAATTAGATTACATGGGTGTATGCAGGCAATAAAACCAAACTCAGATTAATGAAGTCCTTCTTTAATTTATTGAAGGAAAATTGATGAATGTTATGAGTCTTATGACTAATAAGATTAATATATCCATAATTCTGTCTACCTCGAATCCTTTGCACAGTGTAATCAGCACGAACACTGCTTTGAGGTAGCAAACCTTTAACCCACTCTCCTTTAACTAAGGCTTGAAGTCTTTGGTGTTCAGTGATAGCATCCACACAATCCTGCATGATAGGAACCAAAGGAGTCTGCTGTGGGGATTGTTGCACATTAGATACAAGCAACCTGGCTGTAAGCAAATATAAACCAACAGGAACTTGTCAGAACTCACAAGCTATCAGCAGATATAATTAAACTGGGGCATAAAACCACATTTAATTTACCAACGTGAAGCAACGTACATTTGGAAGCCTCTATGGCCTGCACAAGAGTAGAATGCAACTGATGAAGCAACCCATCTTCATTGAGATTAGGTGCAGGTTGCCAGTCTTGAGTCTTATCAATTGTTGGCAAGGTAGCAGGGGTTCCAGTAGACAGCATATCATTTCCCACTTGACTGATTGTGATTGAAATACCAAGTTTGGCAGCTGCTTGCATAACCTATGAATATGAAAACCTTAGGGCCAGGAGAAATTAATTAAATCAGTTGATGCTTCAATCATATTATATTAGATGTTTTGTGCATCTTACTTAGCATTTTTGAAGTTCACAGCAAATGAAAATCATCTATGAACCTCTATGAATACTATAGAACTTGAACCATAGTTCTGGAGAAACAAACTTCAGCATTTTAAAACAAGAGCTTATTTGGAAACAGAGCCAAAATGAGATTTTGACTGGTTTTCTTAGTTTGGGTGGGTCATCCAAAAATCATTTTTGGGCTCCTTAGACTTCTTGAATTGACATTTCAGCAGAAGTAAAACATCCTTTTGAATGTTCATCCTTTAGGGGTGGTATTACCAGTCATGAGTCAAATAATAGTGTGAAATACATTTCATACTCTTCTTTCTTGGTAATTACATACCACACCATAAGTGATTTTTCCTAATTAACTAAACAAGACTCATTCTCCTTATATAATTTTGGATGAACACATCCAAATATAAAACTCATTCTATCCAAAATTAATTCTCTCAAAAGTAATTCTAACCCAGTTATCTAAACTCACAAATTAATGGTCCTGAAACCCTCCATGAAAAATTTTAGGTCAAACATTCCCATGATGTGGTTGAATGTTATTATCACCAACACATATATTAACATTCTTGGTCAATTTTTTCTTGCCTTGTTTAACTTTCTCCTTCTTTTAGCAGGGAGAGGGGGTGTGGAAGAATCTTAGCAAATACTATGCCAACAACATTGCTTTGAACATAAAAGAAGAAATGGAGAAGATTTAAATGAACCTGAACATGACTTGTCTCGATCTTGTGAAGCAAAGGATTAAGCAAAACCGCAGAGAACCATTGCCTGAGTTGGTCACGCCACTGCTCAATTTCAGGATAGACACCCAGATGTTCAAAAGCTTCAATAGAAGCTTCCATGGACATAGGTGGAGGAAGGTCACCCTCTCCCTTCTTAGGGGGAGTGTTAAACTTTTGGGAGCCTGGAGACATCCTCACAGGCCTCAATGGTGTATGCCTTGTAGTTCCAGAGGTATTAGCTGATCCTGTAACTGTATTGGGACTCACTATGCCAAAACCAGGAATGGTGGGAGGTGGCGTAGACAGCTTCCCAGCAGATTCAGTGATTCTTTCATCTACTTCAGCCAAGAACTGTTCCAGCTTTTCCTCTGATGTTATCCTTTTTGCAGAGGAGGCTCGCCTACTAGACCAAGGGCTTGACACTACTGAATCCATTCCAGCAGAACTCTGTGTGGGGGAAACTACTCCAGGGGAAAGATATAGAGATGGTGAACCAGGTGATCTCGAGGGGTTGCCAATAGAATGGGCAGTGGCACTCCTATTAGAATTTGAGCCATCTGCATCAATTCGACGACTGGGGCTGGGAATTGGCTGATGAAGTGGAACAAGCAAATCTGAAGAAGCTGAATGGGGTTTAGACTTTGGGGGTTTCTTTAATGACTCAGGCTGAACCAAATCAACCTTTGGCTTCGCTCCTAAAAGCTCTAGTTGATGTTTGGTAAGAAACATCTCATTCTTATTAACTTTGTTAGAATTAGGCACAGGCATAGCTGCAACAACACCTCCATTATATCTAGCTTTACGTAGCAGAAACATTACTTTGAGGAGGGCCAACATAGTTCCAACAAAAACGATACCCAGTAAAGTTTGTAGTGTCTTAACAAGCCAATCTGAAGTTCAAGAAATTGATAACAAATCACCCCAAATTAAAAAAAAAAAAAGAAAAACTAAATTGAGGTTGAGAAAACTTACAAGCTGTAACAGGGGTAAGGTTTTTGAGCCTGAAGACATCAATGAACCCATTTTCCCTACAATGTGTGAAGGTTAGGCATGGAATGAAAGAAAGAGTAGTGTCATTATCACTAATTACTGTCATTTTTACTAATTAATGATTAGTTATTAGTAAGGAAAAGAGTGGTACCTGAAGATGATAGCGAGAAAGGCGAAAGCGGAGGCAGAGAAGAAAGAGAGGATGGAGAGGAAAGTGTAATTGGAAGGCTGAAGACTGTTGGAGGTGAGGACCGCAGAGAAACTAGGGTTTTGATAAACGCAAAATTTCGATTTCAATGGAGAAGGGGAGGAAGAAGAAGCCATGCCTCGCTAGGGTTTTGAACTGAGGTTTAAACTTAGAAGTTCAAACCATGCAGACTCAGTTCAGCTCAATTCCCGTTTTACCTTCTTTCATTTCTTTATTTTTCAAGGTGAGGAATTTTAGCTAAGATCATTTTGTAAACGTTTATTCTCAGCCAAAAAAAATATTTTTATTTTATGTTTTCAATTTTAATTATAAATAAATAATGTCAATTTTATTATGTTTTATTTTATATTTCAGATTTTGTATATTAATTAGATGAACTAATATAAAATTGTTTTCACTATTTTTTATATAAAATTTTAAAAACGGAAAATGAATAATGTTTTTATAATTAAAATTTAAAAATAAAAAATAAATAATATTTTTAAAACCAGATGACTAGTGTTAGTGGTTTTGAAAATCACTATTGATAATTTTACTTTAATTTTTTATCAAATAAAAAGCTATTGAAAATTTTACATATTTATAAATTTTCTTGCATCCATATAATTTTGGTAAAATATGTTTTGATTTTAGTTCTTATAAAATGTTCTTTTTTATTTTCATCCTTCCAAAATTTAAAATTTTAAAAAATATCCTTATTGATGATATGACAAGTTAAAAAACTATCATTTATAAATGTAGGCTCGGGTCTTCATTTTAGAAGCTCAAATAACTCTCGACTTTTTTAATTAATTTGTTACTCACAGAATTGTAGGGCTCTTATCTTTATATTAAAAACTTGAATAACTTTTAGGTGTTTTAGTCCAACCCCTAAAATCGGTATACCTCATGGATGTGGGTAGCCCGAATTGTTATGTGACAATTTTTGGGCTTGCCATATCACCAACAAAAACATTTTTCAAAATTTATAATTTTGGAAGAATGCAATTAAAAAGAGAAAATTTTATGGGGATCAAAACTAAAACCCATTTATTTTAGAAAGACCAAAAATATATTTTACACATATAATTTTCTTAATTTTTTTAGGAGTTTGGGTGACATGTCATATATGGCTTCAATTAAAATTGTACTAATTTTAACAATAATTTTACTTCAATTTAAATCATTTAAAAACTTTAAGGAGTTGGTGGAGTGATATAAGACAAAATCTTGCATCTAATGTGGCAAAGTAAATAGATAATTTGGTCCTAAAGCGTCATCTTATTTAGATTTCATCTATTAAAGTATCACTGTAAACAAATTAATTCTTAAGGATGTCAACTTCTTCATATATAACACATGCAAATATGCAACTGTAAGATGTAATTTTGGTAGCATTCACTCACAATTTCAAAGTATAGTTTCTGTTATTAGTACATGCATAAATTATTCAACATAACTCAATGTTACATGAATTTTATAGAATTGATATGAAAGTGTTTTTAAATACAAGTATATAATATAAAAAAAAGGCTAAATTGCACTTTTGGTCCCCCTACTATCATCTGTGATTTTGGTCCCCCTACTTTTTTTTTCGCGATTTTGGTTCCCCTATTTCCAAATTCGCGATTTTGATCCCTCTAACACATACTTGGGAGGTATAGAGGGACCAAAAATTTGAACTACATCGTGAATTTGGAAAAATATGGGGACAAAAAACGCGAAAAAGAAAAAGTAGGAGGACCAAAATCGTGAAAAAGAGTAGGGGACCAAAATCGCGGATTGATGATAGTAGGAGGACAAAAAATGCAATTAAGCCTATAAAAAAATTATTCAAGCAAAATTATATCAATATAATTAAATAATAACATTATTTTAAATTTGTTTAATTTCATTTCATATTATATTTTTCAAATGTGAATGTCAAAGACAAGGTCATTCTTCTATATGTCTTTCAAACATGTATATGTCAACTTTGACAAGGTCGTCTATCCTGGACCTGGACCGTGGTCCAGGTGATCTTTATGAAAAAAATATAGACCCTTAGATCTATTATTGATATAATGGCTAAAATCAATCCAATTGTAAGTTATCTTATAAATTAAATATAATTGCAATTAAGGTGTCATGAAAAATCTGGGAAAAAACCTACAAATAATAGAGAAAGACTACAACTTTTGATCAGATTCAATAAGATTAACTATTTTTTATCCCTCAACCTTTTTACTTCCCTCTTTAACAAAGTCAAACACAAAAAAATAGAGAAGGAATTCACATTATCCCACTTTCTCTTCTTTGACCTTCTTCCTTTAAAATTTTTCATCCCATTCTTCTAACCAAACTCAACATCATCATCCAACAAACTTGATTACTTATCCATCATTGCCACTCTCATCCATCGCTTGATTTTAGGAAGAAAGATAAAAGATCTCATGCATCTATTGTAAGGTCCAAGAATCCCTTAAACAGTATTTTAATAATGACAACCAATCAAGGTTTACTTGGAATAATTCTGAACTTTAAGGACTAATGAATTTGTTCAAGTGAATGTTCAGAAGATACAGGAAAACATCTGCAGAAGGTACAATTGAGCAGCAAAAGAAAGAAATGAATGCCACTTATTTGAGAAGACAAGTCTCAGATTTGACAAGAATGACAAATCTGTGAAGATAAGATATAATGCATACTAAGAAATCATGAGAAAGTTAATGCTACCCTCCAGAAGATAAGAACAACTCTCTAAAAGAAGAAAACATAATAAAATTCTTTTAGAAGGAAGATTCACTTTGAAAAAGAAAAAGAAAACCTCATCACTGGATGTTAAGCATCAAGATATATTTAAAACACTTTCTGTGAGGTATGAAATTGATTATCAGAAGATGGATGGCAGTCCTAAAGAAGAACCTGAGATTACTAATTCTGCAGAAGGAACAAAACATGTCAGAAACCAAAGAACAGATTGGATTCTTTATCTTCTAAGGATACAGCTGCATAATAAACATAAAAATATTCTCAATCAAGCAAATGATGAATATCAAAAATATCTGCAAGAAGAATGAAATTCCAGAAGCCCTGCAGAAGGAATATATTGCTGCAGAAGATGCAAATAAGGCTAAATTCATGTTAATCTCCTTCTTCTCATTTTCTCATGATTCCAGTGGGAAAGTTGACTCAAGAATAAGTGAAAATACTATACTGGAAAGTTTCATCATGTCTGCAGAAGAAAAACCTTGAGAAATAGCCCAGAAACAACCTGCAGAAGATACTCTGCAAAAGATAGAAGCTGGTCAAACTTGACAGCTGTAAAGCCTGCACTTGCTGCAGCAGAGAGAGGGACATTTCCTGAAGCCAGCTGGATGTCCAACGGCTATTTTGCTCCAGCTCTCTATAAAAGGAGAGTTCCTCCACACTTGGAACTCACCTCACTCCAGAAGATACTAATAATTATGTTGCTTCATTGCTTCTATCTTCTGGAAAATTTCTCTCTCCTTCATAATTGTGCTTTCTGGTCTGAAAAGCTTTGGAGAGGGTCTTGGCTCATCATTTTGCTTCTGCTGTGCACGTATTGTATTATTTTGAGCCTTGTTTGTTTGTATTCTTTCTCATATTCATTGTAAAAGTCTCTAGAGAGGTGTGCAGGTGCATATCCTTCTTTTGAGTAGAAAGGGAAAGGTATTCCAGTGAGGTTTACTGAGATATGGTGATCTCAGTTGGTCTACAGAATCTGCAGAAGGTACTTGCAGTATTCTGGGTAGTGAATCTTCTGCAGAAGGTTCTGCAGTTGGTATTCAGTTGGAAAACTGAGTTGGTTAGGTTGTTGTTAGCCTGAAGAGGCAGGTAAATAATACTAGTGGTAAGGTTACCCAAGAAGATTGTAATTTGTTGAAAAGAGTGAGAAAATCCTACAGTTGTAGGGACTGGACGTAGCCTCAGGTTGAAAGAGGTGAACCAGTATAAATTTCTGTGTGTCATCTTCTTTACTCTCTCTTTACTATTATCTGTTATTGCATATCACTTAATTAGATATATATCTTCTATAAAATTGAAATAAGCTAACCATTACCTTCTGAAAGTTTATTTCTTTATACTAAGCCAAGGCAAACCCTTGAGCAGAAAAAGTATACAAAGAAATTGCAGAGTTTCCTAATCAATCACAATTCAACCCCCCTTCTTGTGATTGAAGCCAAAACTTCAATTGGTATCAGAGCTTGCCTCTATGGTTGAACTTACTTGACAGTAAGAGAGGAAAAGATCAAGGGAAATGGCTAATCATGGAGCTGCAATGTTCATACCAAAAGGTTCATCCACAAATAGACCACCGACATTTGATGGAAAGGACTACTACTATTGGAAGGACAGAATGAAATTGTTCCTAGAATCCCAAGACATTGATCTTTGGGATGTTGTTGAAAAAGGAAATTTCATTCCTATGATAAGAAGAACAAGATTTCTTACTCCTCCTAAAGAAGGAGAATCAGAAGTGTAAGAAGAAGATCCTCAACCAAAAGCTAGAGAAGATTGGACCTCAGAAGATAAGCAGAAGTATCTTCTGAACTCCAAAGCCAAATTCTTCCTTCTCTGTGCACTAAGCAGGGGAGAATATGACAAGGTTGCTGGATGCTCAACAGCTAAAGAAATATAAGATACCCTCAAAATAGCCCATGAGGGAACAGATCAGGTTAAAGAATAAAAAATCAATATATTGATTCATCAATATGAAATGTTCAGAATGGTTGAACATGAATCTATTGATGAAATGTTCAGTAGATTCACTGTCATTATTAATGACTTAAAATCTCTTGGAAAAAGCTACTCAAACCAAGAGCAAGTGAGAAAAATCCTTAGAAGTCTTCCAAAAATATGGAGACCTAAGGTAACAACAATTCAAGAAGCTAAAGATCTTGCTGTTCTAAAGCTAGATGAATTGCTTGGCTCACTGAAAGTTCATGAACAAGAACTCATGGATGAATTACCAAGAAAAGGAAAGTCCATTGCTCTAAAAGCAAACACTTACAGAAGAAACAACTTGACTCCTACAGAAGCCGATGCTTCTGAAGAAGATGAAACATCATCAGAAAAGGATGATGAACTTGCCTTCATCTCAAGAAAAATCCAGAAGCTAATAAGAAGAAAAGGCAGAGGAAGGAAAAGCTTCAACTTCAAGAAGGAAGGACAGAAAGCTAAAAACTCAAAGGCACAAGTAATCTGTTTTGAATGCAACAAGCCAGGACACTTCAAATCAGAATATCCACAGCTGAAGAGAGATTCAAAAACCTTCCAGAAGAAGAAGGCTATGATGGCAACATGGGATGACTCAGACAGCTCTTCAGAAGAAGAAAATTTTGGAGAAGAAGAAGAAGCAAACTTATGTCTCATGGCTGGAAGTGATGATGAAGAAAATGAGGTAATCACTTATACTCCTACTGAATACAAAGAGTTAGAAGATGCATTTGAAAATCTACTATCTGATTCCCACACACTTGCACAAAAATGTGCACTTCTAAAAGAACAACTAGTCAAAACTAAAGATGAAAATGGAAAATTAAAAGAAGATAATGATAGACTAAGTAAAACCAACCAATATCTTCAACAATCACACTTTAAGCTGTCAAACAAGTTAGAATAATAAAAGAGAATTCTGCAGAAGATACAAATTCTGCAGTACTGCAGAAGGAAAACCATCTTCTGCAGAAAAAGGTTGATGAATTACAAATGGATTTAAGTAAATTTGTCAGTAGTACACACAATCTAAATAAATTAATAGGAAGTGGTAGAGAAACTACTGATAAAAGAGGATTAGGATTTCATGAAGTAGGAACATCAAAAATCAAGAAAACTGTTTTCATTCCTGCTAAAAGGCAACCTCCTAAATGTTCTTGGTGTAACAAAATTGGACACATTGCTCAAAATTGTTACAAAAGAAAAGGGAGCTGGAGAAGAAAGGTATCTAACCCTTCAGGACCCAAAAGCATTTGGGTACCTAAATCTTTGCTCTATTCTAATGTAGGAAAAAGAACCTCAAGAAGAAAGAGCTATGGTTCTTGGACAGTGGCTGCTCAAGACATATGACTGGAGACAATAGCAAATTCATACTTCTCCACAGAATGAAAGGTGGAACAATTACCTTTGGAGACAACAACAAAGCTCACATCAAAGGTATTGGAAAGATAGGTATGAAAAATTCTACCCAAATTAATAATGTATATTATGTGAAAGGGTTAAAACATAATCTTCTTAGCATAAGTCAACTATGTGACAGTGGCTATGAAGTTATGTTTCAACCAACATTTTGTGAAATTAGAGAAGCTTCTATAAAGAAGGTCCTATTTTCTGGTCTTGGAAGCAAAAACCTATATAGCATATGTCTAGAAGAACTATCTGATCATACATGTTTTGCTTCTTTTGAAAATGACAAATGGACATGGAATAGGAAAGTAGGTCATCTAAACATGAAAAGAATTTCCAAATTGTCTAGGCTAGATCTAGTCAGAGGATTGCCAAAAATCAAATTTGAAAAGGATAGAATGTGTGATGCATGTGTAAAAGGAAAATATACACAATCAAGTTTTCATCCTAAAAATGTTATCACTACTAAAAGAATATTGGAATTGCTGCATATAGATCTGTTTGGACCTTCTAAAACACCAAGTCTAGGAGGAAAGAAATATGGACTTGTTATTGTAGATGACTACTCTAGATGCACTTGGGTTTTATTTCTTACAACTAAGGGTGAATCCTTTGATGCTTTCAAAATCTTCTCCAAGAAGATACAGAATGAAAGTAGCCAATTGATAGCTTCTGTAAGAAGTGATCATGGAGGGGAATTTGAAAATCATTCTTTTAAAAACTTCTTTGATGAAAATGGAATTTTACACAACTTCTCCTGTCCTAGAACTCCTCCAAGAAATGGCTAGAACCATGTTAAGTGATAGTGGCATTCAAAAATACTTTTGGGCTGAAGTTGTATCAATTGCCTGCTATATACTTAATAGGGTTTCCATTAGAAGCATTTTGAACAAAACCCCATATGAAATATGGAAAGGAAGAAAACCTAGCATTGGATATTTTCATGTATTTGGATGTGATTGTTTCATCTTAAACAATAAAGAAAACCTTGAAAAGTTTGATGCAAAATCTGAAAAAGGAATCTTTCTTGGATATTCCACTACTTCAAAAGCATACAGAATCTATAATATCAAGAACCAAACCATAGAGGAAAGCATGCATGTTGTTTTCAATGATACTAATCCCTCTTGTCAAGAAAAACATAGAAAAGAATCAGATGATGAAGGTGAACTACTGCAGAAGCAATCTTCTGACAGAAAAAGCTCTCCAGAAGATACAACAGAACAGGGATCTCCTGCAGAAGGTTCTGCAGAAGATACTGATAAAGCTGGAGAAAGCATTCCTAAGAGCTGGAAGCTAATCACCAATCATCCTCATGAACAAATCATTGGAAGCACTGCAGAAGGAGTCAAAACTAGATCACAACTCAGAAATAATGGAAATAGTTCAGCACTCCTGTCTCAAATTGAACCAAGAAATATAAATGAAGCATTAGAAGATGAATCTTGGATAGATGCAATGAAAGAAGAATTGGATCAATTTGAGAAGAACAAAGTGTGGACACTAGTACCTTCTCCAGAAGATCACCCCATTATTGGCACTAAATGGGTTTTCAGAAACAAAATGGATGAAGAAGGTAAAGTGATCAGAAATAAAGCAAGGTTAGTGGCTCAAGGATACAATCAACAGGAAGGTATTGATTTTGATGAAACTTTTGCACCTGTTGCTAGATTAGAAGCTATTAGAATCCTACTTGCTTTTGCTGCATACAAAAATTTTAAACTTTACCAAATGGATGTTAAAAGTGCTTTTTTAAATGGTTACATAAGTGAGGAGGTGTTTGTGCACCAACCCCCTGGTTTTGAAAATCCAAAACATCCAAGTTATGTTTTCAAACTCACAAAAGCTTTATATGGATTAAAACAAGCTCCCAGAGCTTGGTATGAAAGATTAAGTAGTTTCCTTCTTAACAATGAATTCTCTAGAGGGAAAATTGACACAACCTTGTTTAAGAAAACCATTAAGAAGGATCTACTAATTGTACAAATTTATGTGCATGACATCATTTTTGGATCAACAAATACAAAAATGTGTCAAGATTTCTCTAATTTAATGAAAGGAGAATTTGAAATGAGTCTTATGGGAGAACTTAAATACTTTCTTGGATTACAAATAAAGCAAGAAGAATCTGGAATTTTCATATATACCAAGAAAAGTACATTAAGGATCTTCTCAGAAGATACAAAATGGAAGGATCAAAATCCATGGGAACTCCCATGCATCCTTCTATAGTTCTAGACTTGGATGAAAATGGAAAATCTGTATCTGAGAAAGAGTATAGGGGAATGATAGGATCTCTATTATATTTAACTGCTAGTATACCAGACATTCTATTTTCTGTAGGGTTGTGTGCTAGATTTCAATCTTCTCTAAAAGAATCACATGTTGCTGCTGTAAAAAGAATACTCAGATATCTTGTTGGAACCACTGATCTTGGTCTTTGGTACAAGAAAGGTACAAAATTTGACTTGACAGGATACTGTGATGCTGATTATGCTGGAGATAGACTAGATAGAAAGAGCACAAGTGGTGGATGTCAATTTCTTGGAGAAGCATTGGTTTCTTGGTCTTGTAAGAAGCAACCTACCATAGCTTTATCTACTGCAGAAGTAGAATATGTATCTGCTGCAAGCTGCTGTTCTCAAATGTTATGGATAAAGCATCAAATGGAGGACTATTGCTTAAGGTACACAAAAATCCCTATATTTTGTGACAATACAAGTGCCATAAACTTGTCCAAGAATCCTATACAACATTCTAGGTCTAAACATATTGATATAAAGCATAATTTCATTAGGGATCATGTTCAGAAAAATGAGATTGAACTTAAATTCATAGAAACCAAGCTTCAAGTTGCTGACATTTTCACTAAACCCCTTGTAGAAGATAGGTTTGTGTTTATTAGAGAAAAATCAAATATGTGTAGATTATTAAATTGAATGCCTTTAAATAAATTGATTGCTCTGATTGAATTTTAAGTCTGCCATGAACACAGAATATATTTATATCTTTTGCAGAAGGAACAGTATTAGGTAGGAATTGTTCCTTCTGCACAAATCTGCAGAACTTCTTTCTTCTGTTTCAAGAAGAAGAATGCTCTTCCCCAAAGTATGAATCATGTCTAACCTAGTATGACAACTTTCCTAAATCCTGAAAGTGTATACAAGGAAAGGTCACTGTCAAAACCTCTCAAACTCTCTCTCCTAGGTCAACTGTGAAAGTGACACTACATGAGCTGCTAGGTGCTTAGCTCTCTAAGTGTAATAGATGAAAAAGGTTCCTTTTGTCCCTCCAATTCGAAAAGGAAGTTAGTTACACTAATTAGGCAATTAAATTTTTGACCGTTTGGAACAACCAAAATGTAGAAATGCGCGCTATTCTCTCTCCCTTTCTCCTACTATCATGTTCTCTCTCCTATCAAACGGCTAGTTAGAAGAGCTATATCTCAGCTGAGGAACTCAGTTTCTTCCTCTCCAAACCCTTTCTGCACTCCTAAACGAAACTGCATTCTCTTTACTTCACACTCTGTTTTTCTGCTAAAAAATGAGAATGAAATCAATTGCCTGCAAGAATGCCTCTACCTCCTCTCCTCTCTCAGATGAAGGAAACCAAGGGCAATTTGAAATCATTGGAATGGAGATAGTCCCATACTCTGAACCCCTGCGTCTGAACCATTGTCAACTGAACCTCCTATGGAAGAATCAACTCCTGCTGAACCAGTTGAAGAAACTGTTTCAGAACCAGTTAAACCAAGACCAACTAAACCTTCTCCAGCCATCACCAAAACCAAACCTGTCTCAGCTCCTTCCTCCTCAAATGTTCCTTCTGTTGATATCCCTGTTGTTAGAGTAAGAAGGTCTGAAAGGAATAAGGCCTCTTTCCATACCATTGGAAATGATCCAAACAATCCCATTGGGATTGATTCTCCACCCAAACCTGCCTCTCCCACTGCCACTCACAAATCCAGCTCTCAAGCTTGTGCAGAAGATGAGAAAAATGCTTCAGAAGGAGGACGCAAAGAGGAAAGTGATCCTTCTGAGGATCCAGAGGATAGTGATCTTGATCTTTTTGAAGATTCAGAGATGCTCAAGGCATTCTCTGAAAAATGGAAATGGAAAAGTATTATCCCTGGCAGAGTTTTCATGTTGAGGGAAATAAGAAGAGGAAGATGAGATATTAACTACTTCCTTCAGAAGCAAGGATGGGGAGATTTTCTTGTCTTTAAAGAACCTATATATCCCAGAAATATAAAAGCTTTCTATGTTTCTGCAAGCAATTATAAGAGTGATGGGAACTCACTTGTTGCTGATGTCAAAGGATCAACCATTATACTCACCCCAAGCATTATTGAAGAAGTTCTCAATCTGCCTGCATGTCAAAATCATCTTTATGCAGATACTTGGTATGCTTCTGCAAGCATAACCAAAGAAGAAGTAGTCAGAAAAGTCCTCAGCCAACCTAACCTACCTCTTGTCTCAAGTAAACTAATCCCCATTTGTAGGCTATTCCATAAAATGTGCTGTTACTCTATTCTTCCTAGAGCTGGAACCCTTGAGAAGGTTACAGACCAAGACTTACTGGTTCTATATCATTTGCTGATTGGAAAACCACTTTCCCTATCCTACATGCTTCTTAGAAGCATTATTTACTCAGCCAATCCACAGAGAGCTTATGCCAGCCTACCATATGGTATGCTGTTAACCAAAATCTTCAGACTGTATAATGTGCCTCTTGAGGATGAGGAATGTGAAGATAACTGCACCTTCTTTAATAGAAAGAACATTAAGAAAATGAAGATGGTACACCCCACACCTTCTGAGCTATTCTCCAGTAGCAGTAGTGAAGAAGAAGAAGATTCAGAAGAGGAAAAGGCTCCAAGGACCAAGAAGAAGAAGGAAGTGCTAAAGACCTTCTCCAGAAAAAGGAAGGGTCTAACAACATCTTCTGGAGATGGAGAGCCTAGCAAAGTACAAAAGATATCTTCTTCAGGAGTTGAGAAGGATGTTCAAGAGTGTCTCTCTCCTCCATCACCCCTTGAAGAACCATAATTTATTGAAGAAGAAGAAAATGTTTCTCCTTTGCATCCTGCTTCTAGAGAAGGTGATTCTGCAGAAGAAGAAAGGGAAGCATCACTAGCTTCTGCAGAGGGGTTAGCTGTCAATACCTTGGCCATGCTTGCAAACACTCAGTCTGAACCTCCCATTCAACTCCCATCTCCTACAGCTACTGCAGCTGCTACAGAAGAAGGGGCTGCTAATGAATCAATATAGAAGGAAGAAAATCAATCAGGTCCTTCTGCATGAACATTTGGAACTGATCTGGTGAATCAATTCCTTGCTTCCCCAATTCTGGATTCTTCCATTCCTGCTGCTATTCCTCTCAAAGATAGTATTCCTGCTGTGTCTGCCCATCTCTCATCCATGGAAACATTTCTCCAGCCACTAAGTGCTGAAAAGGAAGATATGCCTTCTGATCCTCTTCAGAAGGAAGAGGTTGCTGGACCTGAAGATGCAGAACCTAAAGATGTTGCCCCCACTACAAAAGCTGAACCTTCTTCTTCCCAAGCACTTGAGAGACAAGTGAGGAAAATAAAGGCAGACATCAAGAAACTATTTTCCAACATCAACATTCTGCAAAATTCAGTAAATGAGATGATTGAAAGGTTCACACAACACCAGTTCTGGTTCAACACCTTTGTCCTACCTGCTATAGCTCCTCAAGCACCACAAATGCCTTTCAATCAGTACCAGCCACCTCAGAACATCCTTCCCCCAACTACCTCATCATCTTCTGATCATTCTTCACCCTCCAAGTAGAAGAAGTTGATGATTTTGCTTCTCCTAAGGCTTATTAGTTTCTTTTTGATAGATGACAAAGGGGGAGAAGTAGTAAGTGTAGTAGGATGTTTGACATTGTGTTTGACATTGACATGGTTTAAATTCTGTTTAACTTTTTGTATGACATCCTTGAATGTCATTTATAATTAATTAATGAAATGATCTTTTGTTGCTCAATTAATTTATGCTTTCTTTTGCTGCTCAATTAATTTATGCTTTCTTTTGCTGCAATAAGTGCTCAATTTATTTATGCTTTCTTTTGCTGCAATGAGTGCATTGAATTTGATCATTTAACAAAAAGACTATGAACCATAAATTAAAAGTCAAAATATTGATCAATCTATCACATTCCCCAAAAAATTTACATGCATACATTCAGGGGGAGTGTTTTTCAGAATTATTACAATGTAAAACTAGATAGGTTGTCATCATCAAAAAGGGGGAGATTGTAAGGTCCAAGAATCCCTTAAAGAGTATTTTAATAATGACAACCAATCAAGGTTTACTTGGAATAATTCTGAACTTTAAGGACTAATGAATTTGTTCAAGTGAATGTTCAGAAGATACAGGAAAACATCTGCAGAAGGTACAATTGAGCAGCAAAAGAAAGAAATGAATGCCACTTATTTGAGAAGACAAGTCTCAGATTTGACAAGAATGACAAATCTGTGAAGAAGAGATATAATGCATACTGAGAAATCATGAGAAAGTTAATGCTACCCTCAAGAAGATAAGAACAGCTCTCTAAAAGAAGAAAACATAATAAAATTCTTTTAGAAGGAAGATTCACTTTGAAAAAGAAAAAGAAAACATCATCACTGGCTGTCAAGCATCAAGATATATTTAAAATATTTTCTGTTAGGTATGAAATTGATTATCAGAAGATGGATGGCAGTCCTAAAGAAGATCTTGAGATTACTAATTCTGCAGAAGGAACAAAACATGTCAGAAACCAAATAACAGATTGGATTCTTTATCTTCTAAGGATATAACTGCATAATAAACATAAAAATATTCTCAATCAAGCAAATGATGAATATAAAAAATATCTGCAAGAAGAATGAAATCCCAGAAGCCCTGCAGAAGGAATGTATTGCTGCAGAAGATGCAAATAAGGCTAAATTCATGTTAATCTCCTTCTTCTCATTTTCTCATGATTCCAGTGGGCAAGTTTACTCAAGAATAAGTGAAAATACTATACTGAAAAGTTTCATCATGTCTGCAGAAGAAAAACCTTGAGAAATAGCCCAGAAACAACCTGCAGAAGATACTCTGCAGAAGATGGAAGCTGGTCAAACTTGACAGTTGTAAAGCCTGCACTTGCTGCAGTAGAGAAAGGGACATTTCCTGAAGCCAGCTGGATGTCCAACGGCTATTTTGCTCCAGCTCTCTATAAAAGGAGAGTTCCTCCACACTTGGAACTCACCTCACTCCAGAAGATACTTATAATTCTGTTGTTTCATTGCTTCTATCTTCTGGAAAATTTCTCTCTCCTTCATAATTGTGCTTTCTGGTCTGAAAAGCTTTGGAGAGGGTCTTGGCTCATCATTTTGCTTCTGTTGTGCAAGTATTGTATTGTTTTGAGCCTTGTTTGTTTGTATTCTTTCTCATATTCATTGTAAAAGTCTCTAGAGAGGTGTGCAGGTGCATATCCTTCTTCTGAGCAGAAAGGGAAAGGTATTCTAGTGAGGTTTACTGAGATTTGGTGATCTCAGTTGGTCTACAGAATCTGCAGAAGGTACTTGCAGTATTCTGGGTAGTGAATCTTCTGCAGAAGGTTCTACAGTTGGTATTCAGTTGGAAAACTGAGTTGGTTAGGTTGTTGTTAGTCTTAAGAGGCAGTAAAGAATACTAGTGGTAAGGTTACCCAAGAAGATTGTAATTTGTTGAAAAGAGTGAGAAAATCCTACAGGTGTAGGGACTGGACGTAGCCTCAGGTTGGAAGAGGCGAACCGGTATAAATTTCTGTGTCTCATCTTCTTTACTCTCTCTTTAGTATTATCTGTTATTGCATATCACTTAACTAGATATATATGTTCTATAAAATTGAAATAAGCTAACCATTACCTTCTGAAAGTTTATTTCTTTATACTAAGCCAAGGCAAACCCTTGAGCAGAAAAAGTATACAAAGAAATTGCAGAGTTTCCTAATCAATCACAATTCAACCCCCCTTCTTGTGATTGAAGCCAAAACTTCATCTATTATAATTCAAACATGAATGTAAATAAACTTCACCAACTTTTCTTCTTTGGTACAACTCTTCCTCAAACTAGGACACTTTCAATTTTTAGTACAATGAGAAGAAGAATAACAAGGACCTTCATAGCCTTTCCTCAAGAGACATATATGTTAATTCTTCACCGTCATTTTTATGAAGAACAAGCTGGATAACTAACTACTTCAAAGAGAATGGTTTTTTTTCCTTCTCATTAGTTTCCTTTGAGCATCTCTCTATAATGGAGAAGGGAGTAAATTGTCTACAGAAAAGAAATATGTTGAATTGTTACGTTGTAATGAAGCTAAGATACAAATATATACACCCATCGGGGCTATGATCAAGGAACAGAAAAATATAATTAGATCAATGGTACAATCATAATTTGAACCTATAATTGCTCCTAGTTAATTTACAGCTACAATTGCTCCTAATTAGCTAATTTAATGATACAATCAGATCAAACTAATAAGGAAAGCAATCACAGAGATATGACACGATCACTGACTGCTAATTGTTTTAACTCCCTCCCTCAACGAAGGGGTGTCATATGCACTCCGAGTTTGTCTCTAAAGACCCAGAACTTAGAGCGAGGCAACGATTTTGTGAAACCATCTGCTACTTGTTCAAAAGAAGGAATATAACACTCTTGCAGTCTTTGTACGAGAATTAAGTCACGTATGAAATGCACATCAATTTCTATATTTTTGGTGCGTGCATGAAAAACGGGATTTGAAGCAAGGACAACTGCACTTTGATTATCACACCACAACACCGATTTAGGCTTATTTGGAACACCTATATCTTTGATAATTTTTTATATCTAGATGACTTCAGCTGCCAAATTTGCTAATGCTCTATACTCTGATTCTGTGCTCTATCTAGCAACAACGGGTTGTTTTTTTAGAGACCATGATATCAATGAGTCTCCAACATAAACAAAATAACCCGACATAGACTTCCTTTCTTTAGGATCTGTTGCCCAATCAACGTCTGAAAAACCATTTATATGCAGTACCTGATACTGTTTGATGTGTAACCCATGAGATTCAGTTCCTTTGAGATACCTGAATATCCTTTTTATGGCTTACCAATAATGAACCTTAGAAGCTTGTAGATATTTGCTCAATTTGTTGACAGAGAACGCGATGTCAGGTCTAGTAGTGGTGAGATATTGAAGTGCTCCAATGACACTTCCGTATTTAGTCGGATCCTTGAAAATTTCTCCTTCTTCAATTAGAAACTTTGGGTCACTTACCATGGGAGTTGGACAAGGAGCAGCATCTTCCATATGATATTTTTTGAGAAGACCAGCCACATATTTCCCTTGATGAAGGTATAGTCCTATCTTATCTCGATGTACCTCAATTCCCAAGAAGTAATGTATTGGACCCATGTCTTTGAGTGCAAACACATTGTTTAACTTGTTGATAAGCTCTTGAAGCAAACTTGTACAATTTCCAGTAATGAGAATATCATCAACATATCCTAGAATAAACACAATGTACTTTTCAGTCTGATAGGTGAAAAGAGAGTTGTCACTCTTAGTGTTTTGAAATCCCCATCTGATTAAAGTTGTGCTAAGTCTCTCAAACCAAGCTCTTGGAGCTTGTTTTAATCAATAAAGTTCTTTGTTCAACTTGCAAATATATTTTGGGTATTGAGGATCTTCAAAACCTTTAGGTTGTGTCATGTAGATAGTCTCATTGAGGTAATCATTTAAGAAGGAATTGTTGATGTCTAGTTGCCTTACACTCCAGCCATAGTGAACAACTATACTAAACACCAGCCTTACTGTAACAGCTTTGATTACAGGGCTGAAAGTCTCATAGAAATATACCCCAGGATCCTGTTGAAATCCTTTTGCCACTACTCTTTCCTTTCTTCTTTGTATCGACCCATCTGAGTTGTATTTGATCTTGAAAACCCATTTTGAGTCTACAATGTTGTATTTGTTATTGTAAGGAACCAACTTCCAGGTATCATTTCGTTGAAGAGCTTGATATTCTTCTTCCATGGCTTTGTGCCAACATGGATCTGCTAGAGCTTGCTTTATAGTATCAGGTTTCATTTTCATCACATAGTTGAGACACTCCAACAAAAGGATATTTAGGCTTGCGAATCCCATTTTTGCTTCAAGTGACAATGCATGGGATGATTGTCTTTCTTGTTGAGGAAGTGAACTGCACGAGGTATCCGGATTCGACTCATCATGCACAACGGTTGATACACCTAAAGGTTCACTGTCTACTGCCTCATTTTCATCTGTAGAGACTTCAGTCAGCTCTACAAGATTTTCTTGTCCAGAGGAAACAGTTTCCGGGTTGTTGTCTGGAAGAGTAGCACTTGTAACTTGATCGTGAATTTGGACTCGAGGAGTTTTTTGGTGTAGTTCTTTTTACTGTAAATCACTGGAAACACTAGGGAGAAAAAAGATAGAGGCTCAATCATGTTAGTAGACACTTGTTTTTTGTTCAGAAAACCATGCTTGAATGAAAAACTAACTCATTAAAAAACAACATGACGAGAAATGTAAAACTTTCCTGTTGAAGTCATGCACTTGTAACCTTTGTGTGCAGAGCTGTAGCCAACAAAAACACAATTAGTGGTGTGGAAATCCATTTTGTGTTGAGACAAGGAAAACACGCACACCAAAAAACTTTGAGAGTGTTATAATCTGGTTTGTGTTTAAACAAAACTTCAAATGGAGAAAGGTTGTCAAGGACTCCAATGAGTAATCTATTGATGAGAAAAACTATTGAACTGAAAGTCTCCCACCAGAAATATAAAGGCATGCTTGCTTGTGCTAATAAAGTTAAGCCCATTTCTACTATGCGCCTGTGTTTTCTCTCTGCTCTTCCATTTTGTGGTGAAGTGTAGGGACATGATTGTTTGAATAAGATTCCAGATTCTTGAACATAGCCTGTAAAGCTCCTGAATTCACCACCCCAGTCACTCTGCAGAATCTTTATCCTTTTGTCAAACTGGTTTTCCACAAGTGTTTTGAATTGTTTGAAAGCTCCCAGCGCTTCTCCTTTATTCTTGAGAGGATAAATCCATGTGTACCTACTAAAGTCATATAAGAAATGAATATAATAAAAAAAACCGGATGTGGGTGTCAAAGGTGCAGGTCCCCTTAAATCAGTGTGTATTAATTCAAGTGGTTATGTTGTTCTAGATTGGGATAAAGGAAAAGGAAGTAAATGTGATTTTCCATATTG
This sequence comes from Sesbania bispinosa, assembly GCA_026901365.1. NCBI lineage: Eukaryota > Viridiplantae > Streptophyta > Magnoliopsida > Fabales > Fabaceae > Sesbania > Sesbania bispinosa. Next base: position 541,904 of record QLOH01000089.1, read on the forward strand.
ACAAGCATAACATAAAGTAATCTTTTCATTAGTTTTAGAGCTAGCATTACAACTTTTCAAAACCAAATCAATAATTTTTATTGACGGGTGACCTAATCTCCTATGCCATATATCTTCATTTGAACTACTTGCTTCATCTCCTGTCATAATAGCAACATTTACCACAGGTCCAAACAACTGCATTTTATAAATGCCTTCATTAAGTCTCCCTTTGTGCAGTACTCTCTTGCTTTCCTTGTCCTTCACATAACATTCATTTGCATGAAATTCAACAAAAACTTGGTTATCTCTTGTTAATATTGAAACACTCAAAAGATTTTTATTTATCTTTGGCACATGTAGCATATCATCCAATAACAATTTTGATGGCAAAACAGTAGATCCAATTTTGGTTATTTTTAAATTCTCACTAGAGCCAACAATAAGCTTTTCCTTACCATGAAAGTTTGTATAATTTTGTAATTGGTTTTCATCACTTGACAAATGGTGACTTACCCCACTATCAAGGTACCATGAAGCATCCTTTACTGTTTCTGATGTAGCCAACAATACAGATGGCATATAATGCTTGTCAGGTCCTGTATAATTATGATAAAACCTATAGAAACAATTTAGAGCCACATGTCCAATTCAACTGCATACTTGACATACGGGTCTATTATTTGATCGGCTAGCTCTGCCTCTGTAATGGACACCTCCACCTTTGGATCCTCTTTTTCCTCTCCAGGCACCATGATTTGCTTCAAAACTGAAACCTTTGCCGGCTTTCTGTGCTATGTTTGCATAGGGTTGTCCAAGATTGAGATTGCTAAGCATGTTGAGTTTCTCCAACCTGTTTTCAAATGTTAACTAGGTAGCTTGCAGTTTTACCCATGTTAGATTCTCTTTATCAGATAATTGAACCACTATAAGATTATAATTTCTATCTAGTCCAACTAAGACTTGAGAAGTGAGGTCAAGATCAGAGAGGGGACTTCCTGCTAATTTCAAACCGTTAGCAATGTCTTTCATTTTGGAAAGGTACTTTTCCATCTTCATGTTTCCTTTTCTGGTTCTTTGAAATTCTCCTTTAAGAAATGTGATTCTTGCTCGAACATTCAAGGCAAAAAGTTCTCTGGCTGCCTTCCAGAGATCCCTAGAGGTCTTGTAGTGGATTAGTTGTGATGCCACATCGATGGTCATGGAGTTGAACAACCATCTCAGCAACAATTGATCATGAACAATCCATTCTTCATATTCTGGATTGTCCTTTTTACCAGCATCATCAAGAAATTGGCGAGGACATGGCTTGACTCCAATGATGTAACCTTCTAATCTGTGCCCCTGAATTGTTGGAAGGGTGAAAGATTCCCATAAAAGAAAATTTGATCTGTCCAACTTGACAACAACCTGATTGAGGGTATTGAAAGTGGAAGATGATTTTTGGTTTTCCATGGCGTTAGCCTATAGAGCTCTGGTGTCAAGAAAAAGAAATATGTTGAACTGTTAATTTGTAATGAAGCTGAGATACCAATAGATACACCCAACAGGGCTATGATCAAGGAATAGAAAAATACAATCAGATCAATGATCCAATTATAATTTGCACCTATAATTGCTCCTAGTTAATTTACAGCTACAATTGCTCCTAATTAACTAAGTCAATGATACAATCAGATCAAACTAATAAGGAAAGCAATCACAGGGATATGACGGGATCACAGACTACTAATTGTTTTAACTTTTGCAACCTCATTTGCCTCTTAAACTCGTTGATAAAATCATCAACTTTCGCATCTACCTCATCGTCTTCTCTCGTCTCATTCTTCATCGTTGTCGGCCTCTATCGCTCCACCGTCTTATCATCCTCTTCCTACTCGCATTTAATCAAACCGACCTTTTCTCTCCATAAGAAGATGAAGCACACATGGTATGACCGTGTGTGTGTGTGTCTCTATTCATTGTGTTCTCTCCAATTTCAGAAAAAAAAAAAAACAAATTGATGGCTACCTGATAAATATGAGAAATGGGAGTGAACTTGCTATAAACGATAAAAGTTACCTGGTTCATCATGGACCCAAAAATTTTTGGCAGTTGTGTACAAAGTGGCATATTAATATTTGGGATATGGGTGGTTACTACATCTAGTAGGTCACCACCTTTGGTCTCCATGCAACAAGGTATCCAAGATTTCTACAATTTAAGATTCATTGATCTAGACACACACGATTGGAGAAGGGATGTGATGAAGAGGGGTTTTCTTGCCTTTTTAAAGTTGCTGGAATTCTTCAAATCTCTCTCTCAACACACTAGACTAAAGATTCCTTTTGTTAGAGTTCCTCTAAAGAAGAAACTTATCAAGTTTTATCTTCTTATCATTTCATATATAGTAGATTTCCAACGTTCTAAAAGGGCCTCTAGCAATAATAATGATGGGATGATTCTTTGTTCATGGAAGAAGATTTGAAAGATAAAAAATTAACCTAGACAAACACAATTTTCATATGACGTATAATCCATCATATAGTTCTCGTTCAAAGCAAATTAACAGTAAAAAAGGAGATTGATGTGATAAATTACATTGTTCCTATATAATTACATTTTTATTTTTAGTTTTAGTTTCATTTCATATTTTATTTTTTATGAACCTCTTAAATGACAAAGAATAAAGTTACTTATACAACTAGGCCATGTATACACATGTCTTTCAAGCATATATGCATCTTTCAAGTATCAATACTTTAATATGATTTACATGCTACTTTGGAATCATTCAAAGTTTTAAGCAGAGAAATCGAAGTGTTGAATAAAAAGAAAAAAATATATAAATAAATTATTTAAATTCATATGATTAAAGTGGGAGTACTTACACATATTAATGGTTAATTGGCTAGGAGTGAATGGGCAACAATGCCCATCTATACTATTATATTTGAGAAGTTTTTGGTTACTGTTCATTCATGGGGTTAATTTTTTTTTTTGTCTCATGTGCAACTCAATTCATGTGCTTTCCTTTCTTTTATATTGGGAATTTTGATGGGATGGTGCACAACTTTTAGTCAGCCCCTTTATATGTTTTTCATAGGTTTGGGTTTAGGCTGAAAAGTGGGCTTGGTAGGTTTAGATTATTAGGTCTATAGCATATAGATTTTTGGAAAAAATATATTTTTTGTCCCTATAATTTCGGTCAACTTTGGTCTTCGTCCCTGTACTAGTGTTATCAAACTCAGCTCGGACCGGCCGGTCCAACCGGAACCCGATCACATAACCGATCCGAGCCATGACATGGATCGGAAATGTAATCAATCTGGTGGAAACCAGTTTAACTCGGCCGAATTTTAGAAAAATCGGTGACTCGGCTTCGTCTTCAAACCAGACGGATTGCATTAAAAAAACAAAAAAAAAGAAGAGATATGAAGCTTGAGTCAAGAGAGATCTCCGAGGCACAAGAAGACACTTTGAATCTGAAGCCAAGCATGAATGCAAGAAGACACTCTGAATCTATCTGAAGCCATTACACGAGATATATAGTGCAGCTATCATATGAAGGCAAGGCAAGTAATATATGAAGGAAATGCATAATAGAAATTAGAAAATACATAGAGAAGAGGGAAGAGAATGCTCAGAAGTTAGAACAAAGAAGAGAGAGGCGATGAGAAAATGAAGAAGAGAAGAGAGGGGGAAGAGAAAACAAAAAAAAAAGGTGAAAGGAAGAAGAAGGAAGAAAACGTAAGAAGAGAAAAAACAAAAGAAAATGTGATAGAGAAAAGTGGTGTGACATCTCAGTAGGTCAAATTTCAACTTCCAAGAAAATGTTGTAAAATGTGCATATTAAACTTTTACTCTTTTTTTTATAATAGGAAAATATAAATAAAAGCTAAATACATTAGAGGTGAAATTGGACGGTCATGTTGGTTTCATCACTTTGTTCCTTTCTATTAATTTTATTATATAATATAATTATATATATTTGTTATAAATTATTTTTTTAAAAAAATAATATAAAATCGATTTAACCGGTTCAACCAGTGACTCGCTGGTTCGACCAGTTACCCAATGACCCAATACTGTGATCGAGTCAATGATCGTTCCGAGTTTTATAACATTGTCTGTACTTTAAATCCTTTGTTTTTTGTCCCTGAATTTTCTAAACCCCCAAACTATGGTCCCTGACCGTTAGGGAGATCCGTTAACTTGATGAGCTGGGTAACAAAAGTTACATGTTAGCCTCAATAGTGGCCCTAAATAGTTGACTCATTTAATTAATCTTTTTTTATTAATTTTTTAATTATTAAAATAACCATAATTATGAAATTAGATTTTTATTGGGTAAAATTGCTCACGTGAAAATCCTAATTTAGCAATTAGGATTATTTTAATAATTAAAAATTAATAAAAAAGTTAATTAGATGATCAACCAATTATTTGGAACTCACTATTGAGGCTCACATGTAACTTTTGTTAGCCAATTCATTAGGTTAACAGATCTCACTAACGGACAGGGACCACGATTTAGGGGTTTAGAAAGTTTAGGGACAAAAAATACATGATTTAAAGTACATGGACAAAAACTAAAGTTGACCGAAACTATAGGGACGAAAAACATATTTTCCCTAGATTTTTTTACTATTATTATATTAAAATTTTTTCTCTCATTATTCATTCCAATTCATATATTTCATTATTGAAGTTGTTTTTTTTATGAAACAAGGGTATCCTGCATGGGAGACAGTTCTGCTACCATTTTTGCTTTTTCTTCTTTTTTATCACACTGAATTTTCTTTTTATTATTATTATTAAAATAGTTTCTCTCATTATTCATTCATGTTTATGTTCATTTCAATAAAATGATTTTTTATAAACCACATGTATTTTTCACGGGAAGCAATCATGCTCTTTCATTTCTTTTTTGCCCTTTTTAATAAAATTTTAATTTTCTTTTTTTTATTATTATTATATTAAATCAGTTTCTCTCATTATCCATTCATATTTATCTATTTCATTACATAAAAACACACATTAAGAAATATAATAAATGCGTTGATTTACATTAAATTTAATGTGTTTTTTTTACAATATATAATTTATCTCTCTATTTTATTTGTTAATATTTCACTTATTATCTCTCTTATATATTCTATTTATCTATTTACTTTATATTAAAATTGTTTTCACAATACACATGTCATGCTTTCTAACTTGTGTTTTTTTTCTAAGATTTTTATTCTCACTTCAATAAAGTGATCTTTTGTGAATCATGTGTATCCTCTATGGGAAGTAGTCCTGCTCCTGCCATTTCTTTCTTTTTATTCCTTTTTAAATCACACTTTAATTTTTTTATTCTTATTATACTAAAATAGTTTCTTTCATTATCCATTCCTATTTATCTAATTCATTACATGAAAACACACATTAAGAAATACAATAAATGTGTTGGTTTTCATTAAATTTAATGTGTTTTTCCAATATACTACTTATCTATCTATTTTATTCATTAATGTTTTCATTTATTATCTCTCTTTATTTATTCTATTTATATATTTACTCTATATTAAATTTGCTCAACCGTAAGTGTTCAAAGAGCTCGTAGGCTTGCCCTGCCTTGAACTGGGGCACCATCCCCTCACCCTAAATTTTATGTTATCAAAAAATTGCTCAACCATTATATGTGACATGTTTTCGTACTTACATTTTCTTTAGTTTTTTTATTCTCACGCCGTAACTTTTTTAACCACATGTATCTTTCACGTGAGACAGTCATGCTCCTATCATATTTTTTTTTGCTTTTTTATTTTTTATCACACTTTCATTTTCTTTTTTCATTATAATAAAATATTTATCTCAATATTTTATTCATTAATGTTTTCACTTATTATCTCTCTTATCTATTCTATTTACTCTATAATAAAATTGTTCCCTCGGCACACATGTCACATTTTTTTTACTTCCATTATTTATATTTTTTTAGATTTTTGTTCTCACTTCAGTAAAGTGGTTTTTTTTATGAACCACAGGCATTCTTAACCGGAGGCAATTTTGTTCCTTCTGTGAACATCCACATAATTCTTCTCCCAACAAGGGTTTTTTTCCAAACATTTTATATAGGTTTTAAGTGTATAGGATGAGAGATCTCGAATCTCAATATTATTTAAATTTATAATTATATTTATGATGTATTGGTCACATTTTTCTATGAACATATTTTTAGTTAGAATTATAAAATTTATAATTATGTTGTTTTCTTCTACTTCAATAAAATTATTATTTTGTATTTTGATTTATTATATATTCAGTATAATACGTTTAAAGGTTAAACCAATTTTTCAGTTATAAGTTTATAGTGATTTTTTATGCACCATAGGTACTCTCCATGGGAGTTAGTGTAACGCCCTAATTTCTGGACTCAGAAATAATGCCCGTTGGAGACACTATTCCTGAACTCCTTGAAATTACTTCGTTAAATTTCCGATATCATCATACATTTGCTTAAAACTTTCCAACGATTAGCTTAAGCCAAAACAATACAAACGTTAAAGATCTTAAATAAGTATGAAACCTACTTAAGATCAGGGAAGAATCCACACTTGGAGGAGTGTGATTCAATGAACTCATACCAGAAATCCGGCAGAGTCTCCCCTTAATACTGGGCAATTACCAATTTCAGCTTAACCTGGAAATCAACAAAAGCCAGTACAATTTAATAGCATGCATAATATAACATTAAAGCTAGACCTCAGTGGTCAATTCAGAAATATTTACACTTATACAACCTACATCAATACAAGTATTCTAATAACTACTCGTAATAAACTAATCTCCCTGCTCCAATATACTCAACTCCACCCACACCTGAACTGCCTCAACCTCACCGGAGGTACCTGCACCAGTAAAATATGTCCCTGAAACGTGGGGTGAGATAATAATCTCAGTGAATACAACCGCATGCATGAATGCAGGGAGCAGATATCAATGACAGCTTCACGACTCAACGAATTTCATATATTTTACTCATTCATAAATCCAATTACATAAAGCATGGTTACCAATGCTTAATATCAAACTAGGAGCAATAGGTAATTCACTTAACATGATTTGCTAAATAATGCAGATATGATGCTCATGATGCACTCACTGCTCTGCCCAGCAGGCATGATCTTATCACTTTCTAGAGTTAGACCTGAGCTCAGACTACGGGAACCGGCTTTCCCGGGGACGAATCCCACCCAAACTGGACCGAAGTCGTGTTTTACTTAATTAATTACTTGATTTTTAACTCACGGCGTAAAGGCCGGCTTAATTAACTCACGGTTAAAACCGGCTTACATTATTCAAATGCACCTAATAACACTTTTCGTAAGTTTGCACATATCATAAACTTTGACATTCATAGATTTTTCAAGCAAATTCTAACCTCAATCACTCAATTTCATACAAACATTACCAATTCAATCAAATTAACTCTATAGAAAGGGAATTAAAGGAATGGGGTTCATACAAAGAGCATTTCGACAGTTTCGCTAATCTCGAGTGTTTCGAAAGTTCGTTTCTATAAACATACATCACAATTTCCAATCCAAACATCGAATTAGACATTTCAATCCATAAGTAGTGTTATACGAAGGGTTATAATCGAATAGAATACTCATATGAGTTACAATCGAGGGGTTTCGATAGTTTCGATAGTTTCGTAAGTTTCGTTAGTTTCGAAACTAAAGATTCCGACGCTCGATTCTATACTCATATGCTCAATATATCGATAATCAGTCCAAACATCAAGAAATTAACAATTCAATCATCAAATATCCAGCATCAAGAAAGGGAAAGAGAGGAGGGTGGGAACATGCATTGAGACCAATAGTTTCTACTCTAAAAGTGAGTTATACTCACCTATTCAAGCAATTCAAGAGGGAAAAGAGGTTTGGAGGTGATTAATTGATGTTTCCTTGCCCAAAATTCCTTCTTCAATCTTCAATTCTTCTTTCTCTCTCTAGAACCCCGCTCTCTCTCTCTCTAGGTTTAGGTTTGTCTCCAAATTCTGTTTTTAAAATCGCTCCTGGTATATATATTTTTCGTGCTGGTAATCGATTACAGACTCTCTGTAATCGATTACCATAGGCTAAAATACACTCAAGAACCCTTTCTGGTAATTTGGTAATCGATTACCACTCCTGGTAATCGATTACTAGGAACCCAGATTCTTGACAATCGATTACTAAACCCTTGGTAATCGATTACTAAAAATCAAACTCTCTGGTAATCGATTACTAACTCTTTGGTAATCGATTACCAGGGACTTGAGTTCTTGGTAATCGATTACAACCCTGTGAGTAATCGATTACCTAAAAACTAGCTCTCGGGTAATCGAATACAGACTCCCTGTAATCGATTACCATAGCTCAATCTTTCCTAAATTCACTTAAGTTAAAGCCTATACTTGGTTTGTAATAGGGTTTTATCCTATAGCTCCTTAATTTTACCCTTCCTTACTTACTAATACCTAATTCTTTGTTTGCAACCTAATAAATTATTTAAGCTCCTAATTTGCGGGATGTTACAGTTAGTCCGGCTCCTGTTGTGAATATCAACATCATGGTGAGGTTAGCTCTCATAACAATTCCATTATTTTATAAAAGTAATTACTCTAATATTTAAATTACACATGGAAATAAAAAAAATCATGTTACCCGTGCAACAAAGGTCAGTAGATCTATGTGTTAATATAATTTTAAAAATAACATTTATGTTAATATTTGTACTAAATTGTGTAGCAATATTCTATTTTAGTTTTAATTTAATTTTTCTTTATCCAATAAGATTTTGTGTTACTCCTTTTTAATGTTTCTGTTTTTAATGTCATTTTTTTATTTTGTATTTAGTAAATGTCATACAAGTTTTAACTTAGAATGAATGAGTCGAGTTTGTGGTCACAATTAAAGACTGTTTATATACATATCGAACAAAAAACATGTTAGATGATAAATTAATAATGAAATTGCTTCACAATTAAATCTTTTATTTTGTATCTATATGCATTATTAAATTTATACGGAACAAAATTACATATCATATTAATATTAATATGAATTATTGACAATAAATAAGAAATATATATATGTGAATTGATCATTGACGCGGATGCCACATTTTAAATTGATTAAAATTATTTCTATAATTACTATTTATTCGAATACTAGATAATATGAAAGTGCTTTTTTAAAGAGTATATAGTATAAATTATCTTTATACTTAAATAAAATTACATCAATATAATTAAATAATAAAATTATTTTTATTTCATTTTATCTTTTACTATTTTAGACCTTTTAAATTGTAGAAGGAAAAGCTACTGATGCAGTTAGTTCATGCATGCATATGCCCTCAAAACATGTATACGCCTTTCAACAATTAAGTATGTTTTTATATGCAACTTTGGTATCAATTAGTCACCATTTTTTAATTAAGTTGAGCTTTCTGCCATTGTGTTGGTGCCACAAAATTGGTCCTAGTTAAACCTTAGAGCCGATTAGGCTAGTCAATCATTAGTTGATACAGGTTGAACATGGATTGAACCAGATTTTTGGGCTGAGTTTGTAACGCCTTAATTTATAACTCAGAATTTAGTCCCTTGGAAACCAAATTTTGTTCTTAGAGTTTAAGACACTTCGATTTAGATATAAACTAATTCCCTAAATTATTAATCATCCAACGAGAAATTAACAATTCAAGGAACAAAACTCAAAAGATCATAATATATACATAATGAACTTCTGTACATCAGGACACTAAAATTTTCTTTTAAAAGAGGTCTCTAATACAGTACCAGTCCTATCACCACATCCATATATATATATATACACATATATCTACACCAACACAAAACATAATCAATTAAAGAGGTCCATTTCTTTTGCACTTCATTTCCCGGACCATGTGTCTGGCAAAGGAGGTACATGTTCAGCTAAATAAAACCCACATAACGCGTGGTGAGATAAAAATCTCAGTGAATACAAATCATATGCATGAATGCAGGGAACAGAAATCTATGACAAGGCATAAATCATAAGAGTTCAAGTAACTAACATCAGACTAAAATGCAAACACGATGCATCACTGTTGTGCCCAGCAGGCATGTTCTTATCTCTTTCTAGAGTTAGAACTGAGCTCAGACTACAGGGAATATCTTCCCCGGGGATGAATCCCACCCAAACTGGACCGAAGTCGTGTTTTCAATACATTATAACATTTCTTTTACTCACAGCGCGATGGCCGACTTAATTTACTTCAATGAATTATAATTATAGTAACATCACAATACAAGGATTCTTGCATACCAAATATGAACACTCCGCTAGTTTCGACTATATCGAGAGTTTCGACCCTACGAACAACAATCACTTCCAAACCTCAATTCAACACTAATCCAATCATCCAAGAACTATAATTAAACAAGGAATTATAACCGATTCAGATGTCAACATGAGTTACAATCGAGGGGTTTTGATAGTTTCGATAGTGTCGATAGTTTTGAAAGTTTCGTTATTTTCGAAAACTTCGAAACTAAGGATTCCGATACTCGATTCTAACTCATGCATTCAATCCATCAATTATCACTTCGAAATAGCTAGAATATACCAATACAATCTATCATTTACGAAACTGAGAAGAGGGAAGTATAGGGTTGGGAACATGCATATAGAACCAACCTAGACTCCACCGTATAAGTGAGTTATACTCACCAAATCTTGCAATTCAAGAAGGAAAAGATGAATAGAGATGATCCACTTGATGATTCCTTGCCCCAAATCCCTTCTCCAGCCTCAATTTGAAGTTTCTCTCAGTAGGATTCTCTCTCTAGGTCGAAAATGGGAGAAAATAAAACATGATTTTTCTGATTTTTTTGCACCCGGACTATATATATAAGTGACGGTAATCGATTACAGATTCACTGTAATCGATTACCAACGGCTAAAAAGACACTGGGACGCCCCTTCTGGCAATCTGGTAATCGATTACCACCCCTGGTAATCGATTACCAGAATTTCAGCTCTCAGGTAATCGATTACAACACCCCTGACATACGATTACCCAAAAATCAGCTCTCTGGTAATCGATTACGAACTCCTGGTAATCGATTACCATAAATTCAGCTCTCAGGTAATCGATTACAAACAGTTGATAATCGATTACTAGAATTTTAGCTCTCAGGTAATCGATTACAAGCTGCTGGTAATCGATTACCAGTAACCCAAACTCCTTAATTTACTTAGGCAAAACTCTAAAACCTGGTTTTAAATCTAAGTTTTTGATTCCTAATTCTTCAACTTCCTTTCCTTAGTTATTAACATATATATCTCTATTTTAGCCATATAAGTTAATCAAATCTAATATGCGGGATGCTACATTCTACCCCCTTAATGCAATTTTGTCCTCAAAATTGATTAAAGACATAGAAGGTAGAATATAGTACCTCAATTGAATAAGCTAGGATATTGACTCCGAATATCTTCTTCCTTCTCCCATGTTGCCTCATCCGGTGACGGACCTTCCCACATTACCTTAACCAATGGAATTGTCTTGTTCCTCAGGGTTTTGGCACTTCTACTTACAATCTGTGCAGGCCTTGAAGGAATTGTGAGATCTTCCCTCAATTGTATTGATTCATAGCTCAAAACATGAGAAAGATCGGGAATATATTTTCTCAACTTAGATACATGAAAGACATTATGGATTCTGGACAAATGAGGTGGAAGAGCAATCCTATAAGCTAGAGGGCCAACCCTCTGCAGGATCTGAAATGGACCAATATACCTAGGACTCAACTTTTTGGTTTTGAGTGTTCTTTCAACACTAGTGACGGGAGTTACATTTAAAAAGACATGGTCTCCTTCCTCAAACTCTAAATCCTTTCTTCTGTTATCAGCGTAGCTTTTCTGCCGGCTCTGAGCAGTTGCAATCTTTCCCTAATGACCCTAATTTTCTCAGTAGTTTCTCACCAACTTCATGCCAACAAAGAGGAGACCTGCACTTCCTACCATACAGAGCCTCATAAGGTGCCATGCCTATACTGCTATGAAAACTGTTGTTGTAAGCAAACTCTATGAGGGGTAGGTACCTATCCCAACTGACGGACTCCTCTAAAACACAGGCTCTAAGAATATCTTCTAGGGTTTGGATGGTCCTCTCAGACTGACCATCAGTCTGAGGATAATAAGCAGTGCTAAACCTAAGTTCAGTCCCGAAAGACCGATGGAGTGCATTCCAAAACCTAGAGGTGAACCTAGGGTCCCTATCAGATATGATGCTAGAGGGAACGCCATGGAGTTTAATAATTTTCTTGACAAAAAGATCTGCTAACTTATTTAAGGAAAAGGTATTCTTAACTGGGAGAAAATGGGCTGATTTGGTTAATCGGTCCACAATAACCCAGATGGAATCAAAACCAGCCTGAACCCGAGGTAAACCTACCACAAAGTCCATAGCTATACTCTCCCACTTCCACTCAGGGATTTCTAATGGCATGAGTGTTCCTGATGGTCTCTGGTGTTCTATCTTAACTTTATGACATGTTAGACATTTAGAAACATACTCAGCTATGTCCTTCTTCATACCATCCCACCAAAACCTACTCTTCAAATCTTGATACATCTTGGTAATGCCAGGATGTATAGAAAACTTGCCCTTGTGGGCCTCCTCTAATACTTGTTGTCTCACACTACCCCCCCTTAGGGACACAGACCCTTCCTTGAAAAAGAATCATCCCCTCGCCTGACTCAGAAAATCCTAATTGTTTCTTCCTATTTTGAAGATCCGGGTCCAAACCCTGAGCTTCCCTGATCAGAGCTTGAAGCTCACTGGTGATTTCTAATCTACACAACTTGACACTGCTCACCCCAAACTCAACACTAAGGCTCAAATCCCTAAATTCTTCTAAGAGGTTCATTTCATGTATCATCAAAGATGACACATGAAGGGATTTCCTACTGAGAGCATCAACCACTACATTGGCCTTGCCCGGGTGATACTTCAATTCAAAGTCATAATCCTTAAGGAGTTCCATCCACCTTCTTTGCCTCATGTTGAGTTCTTTTTGATCAAAAAGATATTTCAAACTCTTATGATCACTAAAGACCTCAAACCTCACACCAAGCAGGTAATGCCTCCAAATTTTGAGGGCAAAAACCACAGCCGCTAATTCTAAATCATGAGTAGGATAATTTTCCTCATGATGCCTCAACTGCCTAGAAGCATAAGCCACTACTCTCTTTTCCTGCATCAAAACACATCCCAAGCCCTTTCCCGAAGCATCAGTATATACTTCAAATGTTTTTGACAAATCCGGCAACGCCAGTACCAGAGCGGTGGTTAACTTCTCTTTGAGCTCCAAAAAGCTCTACTCACACTTTTTGTCCCACACAAAGGTTTGACCCTTTCGAGTCAACCTTGTGAGAGGCAAAGCTAAACGGGAGAATCCATTAATGAATCTCCGGTAGTAGCCGGCCAATCCTAGGAAACTTCTAATTTCCGTGACGGTCTTAGGTCTTTCCCATTCAAGAACGGCTTCTACCTTGCTAGGATCAACTGACACTCCCTCCCTAGTAATTACATGCCCTAAGAAATGGACCCTGTCCATCCAAAACTCACATTTTCCAGGATTAGCAAACAGTTTCTTTTCTCTCAGAACCTCTAAAACAATCCTAAGGTGACTCTCGTGTTCTTCTAGACTACAAGTATAGATCAGGATGTCATCAATGAACACAACAACAAACTGATACAAAAAGGGCCGGAAGATTCAATTCATGTAGTCCATGAATACAACAGGAGCATTAGTGACACCAAATGGCATCACTAGATACTCGTAGTGCCCATACCTAGTCCTAAAAGCTGTTTTAGAGATATCTTCCTTTCTGATTTTAATCTGGTGATAACCCGACCTGAGATCTATTTTAGAGAACACTGAAGCACCCCTGAGTTGGTCCAGAAGATCATCTATCCAAGGAAGAGGGTACTTATTTTTAATGGTGACCTTATTCAATCGTCTATAATCTACACACAATATCATACTCCCATTTTTCTTTTTCACTAGTAACACTGGAGCTCCCCGAGGTGACACACTAGGCCTAATGAACCCCTTAGCTATAAGATCCTCTAGTTGAGTTTTAAGTTCACTAAGTTCTAGTGGAGACATCCTATATGGCGCCTTAGAGATGGGTCCTGAACCTGGTATTAGATCTATGGTAAACTCTATCTCTCGGTCCAGAGGTAAGGTCATAACTTCATTAGGGAAAACATCTTGAAACTCCCGAACCGTGGCTACGCCGCTCAAATCCACTTTAGATTCTAGGGTTGAGGAGAGTAACAAAATAAAACATTCACTCCCATCACTGAGGCATTGGGTTACTAGGGTGACACTGGACAAGAGCACAGCGGGGTCTCTCCCTCGAAGGAGGAGGAAAAGGGGGAAATACAACCTTTTTATTGAAACAGTCCAACATGACCTGATTGGAAGATAACCAGTTCATTCCTAGAATAACATCCATACCCTTTAAAGGTAAACAAATCAAATCAACATTGGAGACTGATAAGTGAAAATTAGTTGATAATTTAGAGTACTTTTCAGTTCACTTATCAAGGATAAAATGATAATTTTGCCCCAATTTAATCCCTTTTTATTTAATATTAGATAAATTGTATTTATTAAACCTAGATTTGAATTTGATGCTATTTTGATAGAAATATTGCTGATTTTTGCAGGATATTACAAAGATTTAATTTGAAGGATAGATAGCATCAAATGAGGAAGATATCTGCAAGATTTGAGATTGATCGAAGATATTTAATGAAGATTTGAAGAAGATTTGAGATCATTAATGAGGAGATCATTGTCAATCAATCAAGGATTCTGCAGACAAGCTTCCCAAATAAACCAAGGATTGCTCAATAAATGCAAAGATATCATCAAATAAAGGGAAACAAGGGAAGACAATTATGCGAAAACCAGTCTCGGGGAGAGATCAAGATTAAAAAGAGAAATTTGAAGCAGCAGGACGCTAGCTGCACTTCACCTGCGCTATAGCGCAGGGTGAAGCGCAGACTCTCTGGAAGTTGCGCTCACTCCTGCGCTATAGCGCAGCCTGGAGCGCAGGTTACGCTGATTTTGTCCTTGTTGTCGTTTTTAGATGGATCTCTTCCCAATTTGCATTGTCTTTCCTTAGTCTATAAATAGAAACCTCTTGCACCAGTTTCATGGGGCTGGAAGTGCACGATTATTGTAACTAGTCTATAGTTCAGTGATTATGTACTAGAGCTAAGTTTAGAGTAGGAGAGGAGGAGCGCTTCACAAGGGTTGAAGATGGTGACAGCATCTTCAGTGGTTTGTATGGCTACCTCGAGTAGTTAACTCTCCATTAGGATTGGATGTAATTGATTCTATCCCTGAGTGTATATAAATTCTATATTATTATTTCCTGTGCTCTCTGTCTATAATATTAGTAATCTTATTCTGTGCTTATTCCTAATTCCCACGCTTGCGTCTGGAGTTATAGGCTAGTCTTAACTAAAGTAGTTTTGATTAGGAACGAGAGTGGGGGAGCGGATTCTGAAGAAACTCATTCTCTGATTGAATAAGATTACTCGGTTACTACTTTGTTCTGAAAAGGGGTGTTTTCTAATGAGCGAGGGGTAGTGTGAGTACTCTAAGTGAAGGGGCATCCGACCATTAGTCTTAGTAATCGATAGCAAAGAGTTAGTGGGTTGTGAATCCGGGATCCGAACATAGGCGTGTCCTAATGAGTATAAGGTAGTGACAGTACTGGAGCGAAGGTACGTCTACAACACTAGGCCTCGTTTATCAACTAATTCTTTACAAACTGAATAAAAGAGAGCGAAATAAGCCGAGGGTAAGTCTGTCGCCTGGGAGAGCCCGCATGGTTTATCCTTGAGTGTTTAAGGCCGCTGGCGAGGGGCCTTAGCAATAAAGTTTGTCTACAGTATTATAGAGTAAACCTAAAATAATAGATAGTCTTTATATGCACAATGGGTGTGATGAGATGAAGTCCAATCCTGATCCAAGTAAAGTGTCTCTAACTCTACCTTTCTAATTCCAATTGATTATTTACTCTCTTTACAATTCTGCAATTATAATCTCTAAACTGTGCTTTCTCTTGATAAGTAAATCACAGTCTACATAAATTAACCGTTCCCTGTGGATACGATACTTTTACTTACTATTATACTGCTGGAGTTTTGGTTCGCTTTCCAGAAACCCATCAAGTATTTTTGGCGTCGTTGTCGGGGAACGGTTTCCAATTTATGTAGACCTTGGCGGTCTAATTATCAAGTTTTCTTTTTTTTTATTATTATTATCTTAGGAATTTATTTTTGTTTTTTAGGATTATTATTTATTATATATTATTATCAAAATTATAAAAATTTCTTCAACACTCACCCCTTTTCAAGTTTCTTGTTTATGCTTCTAAGAGGTCAAGCGTCTCCTAATCAACTTCAGTTCGACCCGGAAATCGAAAGGACGTCGCGAAGGAACAGAGGTAGAAACTCGAGGAAGAGAAGAAGGAGGATACTTGTTGAAGAACCAAAAACTATGGCAGAAGAAACTCCAAGAAGGAAGACATTAGGAGACTACATCTCCCATCAAGGACCACGTCACTTCTCCATCATTCTATTACCACCCAATGCAATAACTTTGGAGTTAAAGACTGCACATCTTAATCTCATCAGCGCCCATCAATTCGCTGGATTGGATCATGAAAATCTAAATTCTCATCTTTCTAACTTTTATGAATTGATTGGTACTGTGGGTTTTGATGAAGGTAGTTTGGAATCTGTGTACTTACGCATGTTTCCTTTCTCTTTGTTAGGTAAAGCTAAGGAATGGCTACAATCACACCCAAATCAAAATCTGACCAGTTGGGGTGTGGTTGAGGAGATGTTCTTGTCAAGATTCTTTCCACCAGGGAAGCAGATTGAAGCCAAAACAGATATTTCCACCTTCAGACAAGGGGATAATGAACCACTTTGTGAGGCTTGGGAAAGATTTAAATCTTTACTGCGCAAGTGTCCCAACCATGGCTTTGAAGACATAGCCCAACTGAACATGTTCTGCAAGGGACTGCGTTCAGATTCCGAAACATTCATAGACGCTGCAGCAGGAGGGACAATCTTATCCGCAGATGTTGATCAAGCACTACAAATCATAAACAATTTTGCTCAGAACGATCAACAAGCTCGAAGTGGAAGACAACCTGCACAATTGCAAAAGGGGATGCTTGAACTCAATCAAAGTGATGCTCTATTAGCAGAGAATAAGCTCATCAAACGTCAAATAGAAGCACTCACTGAGACATTGAAGGCACTCCCTCAACAACTCAAAGCTGTCTACTCACAACCCATCCAAGCCCAACCATTGATTTGCGATTTCTGTGGAGGAGACCATCAGAATGGTCAATGTGCTATACAAGAAACACAACAAGAGCAAGTCAACTACATGGGTAACCAGGGAAAGCAAGGGAATTTCTCTAACAATAACAACAATTACTCTCAAGGTTGGAGAAATAACCAAACCAACTCTGGTTGGAATCAGAATGGAGGAAGGCAACCACCCTACCAACAGCAGCCCTCAACATATGATAAATTGAATTCTTTGGAGGGTAAGATTGATGAATTAGTGCAAGGATTTGGTGGATTCAAGAAAACCACTGAGGCATCAATCAAATCTCTAGAGAATCAAGTGGGTCAGTTAGCAAATGAGATGGCAGAGCACAGGTAGCAACACTTCTCTGCGGTGACCCAAACAAATCCAAAGGAACAATGCAACTTGATTGCTACTGATGGCAACAAGTCAGAAGAGGAGGAGCTTGATGAGGAAGAAGAAATCATCCTTGAAGAACAATTGCTTCAAGAGGAAGCTGTTCATCAAGATGAAGAAAAAACAGCCCAACAAGAGGAACCTCATGAAGAGAAGGTCTTGGTTACAGATAAGTCACTTGACCCAGGTAGGTTTACTATACCCATCTCTATTGGTAATCTACCCTCTACTCATGCTTTATTAGATCTTGGAGCGAGCATCAATTTGATGCCGCTATCTTATTTTAACAAGTTGAGTAATGTGAAGGTCAAGCCTGCTAATGTGAGATTGCTTCTTGCAAATAAATCTGCTCAAAGCCTACATGGAATAGTAGAGGACATTCAAATAAGAGTGGATAAATTTGCATATGTGGTGGATTTCTACATTGCAGAGACAGGAGAGGAGGATACTGAAGTCCCCCTGATTTTAGGAAGACCATTCATGAAGGCTGCTAAAATGATCATTGATGTTGATCGAGGGAAATATGCATTGAGCTCGAAAGATGAAACCATTGTGTTTCATATTGACAGGGGTGTACCTCAGTTACAACAAACTGATGCTATTTCCAAAAACTCTTCACAATTTCCAGGCTCCGGATTTCTGAGGAAGCCTAGGATGAGGGTAAAGCACCCTGAGACAACTTGGGAGTTTAAGCTCAAAAGAAGAAGAAGATCAACATCTGACACTGAGGAGGATAATGACAATGAAGATAAAGTCACAAATTGGCATGGAGGATGGGAACTCAAAGGTAGAACTGGTATGGAGTCCAACATCATCCTCCACTTGAGGCCACCATAAAAGAGGTTGCATAACCAGGCGTCGAGCTAAAGACGTCAACAAGCGCTTCCTGGGAGGCAACCCAGTGTTTATGAGTTTTACTTTCTTTTTCTTTTTGTTAATTTTTATTTTAGGAATTACCTGTGTAATTAGGAAATTGCTAAATTGGGGATATAAATTTAAAAAGAATGCATGAAATCAGGTAGGAGTAGCAGAAGCAGAGAGCATACTGCACATCTGCGCTCCAGCCTGCGCTACAGCGCAGGATGAAGGGCAGAATTTACGGGAACTAATTGGCTCTCTGGATTCTGCGCTTCACCCTGCGCTATAGCGCAGTGGTGAAGCACAGCGGCACGCTTCATATTCTGAAGTGGTGCGCGCTACATCCTGCGCTATAGCGCAGGGTGAAGCGTAGGGGACGTTGATAAATTTTGAATTTTTGAAACGAGGGAGTTCATTCGAACTTCCCTCCGTTTCCTTTCCCTTTGTTTTCTCTGATACTCTCAGCCCTTTCTTTGCCTGTTTCTCACTCATATCACCTCATTTTCAGTTTCTGACTTCACACCAGGTATGTATTTATGCTTTTCTTCCTTTCTAACCGATCCGAATTTTTTATTTTTATTTTATTTGAGCATAGCCTTAGGATAGAAAGATTAGGAGTTTTAGGACTTTTGGGAAAGAAATAATTGTTCATAAATGTTTAGAAACAGTTTGCATGTGGTTAGGATCCTTTGTGAGACATTCTTATTTGCGTCGGTGGTAGTTTTTAAAGTGCTCAATAATTTCTGCAAATTATTTTTGTTGGTGCATGTATGTTTGATTACTCTGATATATTTTTGCATGCCCTTACAAAAATTATGCCCTATTGCATGTTTCTGATAACATGATCTTTTAGCATGAGTCCAATTCTCACTTTTGCCAGATTAGGACTGTTTAGGACTTGCTTTAATTGATCGCTTTAGCATGTCTTAATGAATTAATTGGCAATTATTGGGTAACAATTAAAATCAAATTTTTTATGCACAATTGTTTGATTAATTGCTCGGATTTTTGAAATTAAATTGGCCATTTATTTCTTAATTATGAGTAGTTAAATATTATGATGCACAAATAATTTTGATTTATCTCTCTTTTGCAGATGGCTCGCACAAAGACTGTTGGTGTTCCTGGCTCCTCTAGGAAGAACACAGGGGGTGCCAAGAGGAAGGCCCCCCAGAGGAAACCTGAGTTCGACCCTCTTCGCTTCAAGGACCTCCAGTCCTTTGAAGCCTACACTGATATTGCATCCGGCATGTTTATTAAGGAGAGGCCAGTGATCCTCGAGGAAGGCGAGTTTGAGGAGTTTTCTGCAGAGATTCAGAGGAGGCGTTGGGGTTGCCTCAGCTGCCCTGACAGTTATTTTGACCCGGAGATCGTCAGGGAATTCTATGCTAACGCCATTGGAGACCAAGGCGTTAACATTAGAATGAAGTCCTATGTGAGGGGGCAGGTAATCAGATTTGATTGTGATGCAATCAATGCACTCCTTGGGCACCCCATAGAGGAGGACAGGGACGTGGTGGACTGCCAGTACCAGGACAGGATGGAGGCCGTTGGTGTCAACGGCAATGATCCCCTCGACATAGAGACTGCTCAGCTCTTTTGATTACGAGGGCGTTCTTTTGAGAGGAACGCATACAGACATGCTGCTAGGATTCACAGGAAGGATATGAGGAGCATCACTCAGATGTGGACAGTTTTGATACTGGCCAACATCCATCCTACTGGGCATGTTTCAGATGTGGTTATGCCCATGGCCCACCTCATTTATTCCATCCTCACCAGAGCTGTCATCGACGTCTCCCAGATCATCACAAAGAAGATAGGAGAGTATGTTACTGCTTTGGAGCGTCGGACACCCAACTCCAGAATCAGCCTTGGCTTCCCATCTCTTATTACATCACTCTGTAGATCTAGGGGTGTTGAGGTGAACTCCACGGTTCGCATGTTACCCCCTATGAACAGAGTCTATATTGAAGCCAACTGCATCGCAGCTGAGGAGTTTGGAAATGAGGATGAGCAAAAGTAGCCACCACCACCACCACCAGCCATGGATGCTCCAGCATGGGCTCAGGACCTTAGGACCCAACATGCTCACATGATGGCTCAGATGTCCACACTTCACCGAGCTGCTTTACACTTTCAGAGCAGTCACCACCAGACTGGTGTGGACCCCACTCTCCCCGCTTTCTTTCATGATTATTTGCAGTGGCCTGGGGACAGACCTATTTTCCCAGTGGGGATGGAGCAGCCGGAGCTGAGGATGGAGCGGCTCACATGGATCAGGACCACGAAGACTGATTTTCTTTCCTATTTGGTGCTTTTCCTTCTTTTTCCTTTTTATTTTCTTATTTTTTCTTTCTTTATTTTCTTATTTTATTTACTTTTTGATTTGTACTGTATCTAACTATCCACTGATATTTATATTATGCAGTACTTATCCAGTTATTGTGTATTTTTCTATTAATTTTTTTTAATTTTTTAGGACTTTAGGATTAGGAATCAAGGTAATTATTTCTGTATTCTCTATAAATAAGTAGTTTAACTAACCAATCTAGGAAAGATGATAGAGTCTTGTGATTAATTCCATAATCAGTTAGAATTAGGGTACTTCTCAACAGAACCTATCAAGGTAGTTAATTAAATCCATTAAGTGCTTTATCAAGGAAATTTTAGCCATAACCGGTGAGATGAGAGCCTAAACACTTATATTGAGAGCTTTTCACCACTGCTTGTCAACTGTTATTGCTTGAGTTTCTGAATTTTATCTTGTTAGTAGAAGGTATGGAAGTGATAAAGGCATATTTTGTGATTCTATTATTGTGCTTAGTGCCAAAAAGCCAACCCTGATTTAATATTTCCATTTCTTGATTGCCCATTTGAGCTTGAATATTTCCTTTGATGCACCCCAACAATGATTAATGATCATACCATGTCCCTTAACACTTGGGATAGAGAGCAAGGTGCACCATAACAAAATGGCACAAGAGGTTGGTCACAAGAGACTCAAGAGAAGGCACAAGACATCACAAAAGAAGGATCCTCCCCCACAAAAAAAAATATTTCTATGTTATGTTTTTGTACTAAAAAAAATCTGCACAAAAGTGTGGAATTGAATAAGTTGGGGGGAGAATTTCTTCAAAACAATGAGGCCAAGCTGAAATAGGGTGACCATTCAAGAATGACTAGGTGAATTGAGAGAAGTCCCAAGCACATTCACAAGATGCTCTCTATTCAAAGTGTTCCTTGAATATCCAGAAAAATCATGATTTCTTGATAGCCCAGCCTCATTACAACCTAATAAAGACCTTTTGATTCATATTAACTGCTTGCAGGTTCAGATCTTGGAAACGACTATCAATTCTAGTTGTTCAACAGTGGTGAAAATGATTGAGGGAAACACTTACCCGTGAGAATGAGAGATTTCCTTGGTTTATCACTTACTGCTTTAATTGCTATTATTGAGAAAGTTTAATTGATGTTTGTATTTCTATTCTGATTGATGTATGGTAACATCCCTTGATCCTTAGTTTTTCTTATGATTGGAAAGTGACTTCTACTTAGGAAAGAGTTTGAGGAATAGTTCCTTGAATTTGTTTTAGTTATTAGGAATACACTGGAATAGAATTGATTCATGATTGCAAGGAGGTCTCTTGCTTGAGGACAAGCAAGAAGTTAAGTTGGGGGGAATTTGATAAGTGAAAATTAGTTGATAATTTAGAGTACTTTTCAGTTCACTTATCAAGGATAAAATGATAATTTTGCCCCAATTTAATCCCTTTTTATTTAATATTAGATAAATTGTATTTATTAATCCTAGATTTGAATTTGATGCTATTTTGATAGAAATATTGCTGATTTTTGCAGGATATTGCAAATATTTAATTTGAAGGATAGATAGTATCAAACGAGGAAGATATCTGCAAGATTTGAGATTGATTAAAGATATTTAATGAAGATTTGAAGAAGATTTGAGATCATTAATGAGGAGATCATTGCCAATCAATCAAGGATTCTGCAGACAAGCTTCCCAAATAAACCAAGGATTGCTCAATAAATGCAAGGATATCATCAAATAAAGGGAAACAAGGGAAGACAATTATGCGAAAACCAGTCTCGGTAAGAGATCAAGATTAAAAAGAGAAAATTGAAGCAGCAGGACACTAGCTGCGCTTCACCTGCGCTATAGCGCAGGGTGAAGCGCAGACTCTCTAAAAGTTGCGCTCACTCCTGCGCTATAGCGCAGCCTGGAGCGCAGGTTACGCTGATTTTGTCCTTGTTGCCGTTTTTAGATGGATCTCTTCCCAATTTGCGTTGTCTTTCCTTAGTCTATAAATAGGAACCTCTTGCACCAGTTTCAGGGGGCTGGAAGTGCACGATTATTGTAACTAGTCTATAGTTCAGGGATTATGTACTAGAGCTAAGTTTAGAGTAGCAGAGGAGGAGCGCTTCACAAGGGTTAAAGATGGTGACAACATCTTCAGTGGTTTGTATGGCTACCTCGAGTAGTTAACTCTCCATTAGGATTGGATGTAATTGATTCTATCCCTGAGTGTATATAAATTCTATATTATTATTTCCTGTGCTCTCTGTCTATAATATTGGTAATCTTATTCTGTGCTTATTCCTAATTCCCACGCTTGCGTCTAGAGTTATAGGCTAGTCTTAACTAAAGTAGTTTTGATTAGGAACGAGAGTGGGGGAGCGGATTCTGAATAAACCCATTCTCTGATTGAATAAGATTACTCGGTTACTACTTTGTTCCGAAAAGGGGTGTTTGCTAATGAGCGAGGGGTAGTGTGAGTACTCTAAGTGAAGGGGCATCCGACCATTAGGCTTAGTAATCGATAGCAAAGAGTTAGTGGGTTGTGAATCCAGGATCCGAACATAGGCGTGTCCTAATGAGTATAAGGTAGTGACAGTACTGGAGCGAAGGTACGTCTACAACACTAGGCCTCATTTATCAACTAATTCTTTACAAACTGAATAAAAGAGAGCGAAATAAGCCGAGGGTAAGTCTGTCGCCTGGGAAAGCCCGCATAGTTTATCCTTGAGTGTTTAAGGTCGCTGGCGAGGGGCCTTAGCAATAAAGTTTGTCTACAGTATTATAGAGTAAACCTAAAATAATAGATAGTCTTTATATGGACAATGGGTGTGATGAGATGAAGTC
Source organism: Sesbania bispinosa (assembly GCA_026901365.1). NCBI lineage: Eukaryota > Viridiplantae > Streptophyta > Magnoliopsida > Fabales > Fabaceae > Sesbania > Sesbania bispinosa. Next base: position 565,729 of record QLOH01000089.1, read on the forward strand.
CAATCCTGATCCAAGTAAAGTGTCTCTAACTCTACCTTTCTAATTCCAATTGATTATTTACTCTCTTTACAATTCCGCAATTATAATCTCTAAACCGTTCTTTCTCTTGATAAGTAGATCACAGTCTGCATAAATTAACTGTTCCCTGTGGATACGATACTTTTACTTACTATTATACTGTTGGAGTTTTGGTTCGCTTGCCAGAAACCCATCAGAGACTATTCCTTGTACCTTAATAGAACAATTGGGACACATAAGAGAAGTTGAGATAGCCTCTTTGGCTGGTGTGGTTACATAGAGAACATAAGGCAAGGAATCAACAGACAATTTCAATTGGTTTACACAATCAGATGAAATAAAAGAATGAGTTGCCCCTGAATCAAACAATACAATTAAGGTTTTCTCTCCTAGGGTGCACATACCTCGCAATAGATTGTCCGCAGAAGCTGCTACTTGCCCATTGAGGGTAAAAACTCTTCCAGTGGATTGAGGTTTCTGGGGGTTCTTTAGTTTCGGACAATCTCTCTTGATATGACCCGGTTGCTTGCAAAAATAACATAAATTCTTCCCCGTCAGACACTCTCCCGAATGCTCCTTTCCACACTTGGGACACTTAAGTGCCCCTTGACGTTGTACTTGCTGAGTGGGAATGGCTGGTCTGTCTTGCCACTTAGGCTTAGGGCCCTTGCCCTGAATGGGCATTTCAAACTTTCTTTTCCCTTTGGTTTCTGTTGGAAAAGTTTTTGGTGTAGTCCCTTTGTAATTCTTCTCAGCAATATAGCATTTACTAACCAAGGCAGAGAAATCCCTGATCTCAAATGTTCCAACCCTATCCAAAAGTTCAGGTCGTAGTCCTCCTTCGAACTGGGTGCATCTCCACTCCTCGTCAGTTACAACTTGAAGGTAGCGGGAGTATGATGGGTTTCTGGTAAGCGAATCACAAATCCAACAGTATAGTAGTAAGAAGAGTATTGTATCCACAAGGAACGGTCAATTTACGTAGACTGTGATCTAATTATCAAGGGAAAGCAACAGTTTAGAGATATTGTTGTGGAATTGTAAATAACAGATACAATATTAATGGAATAGAAAGGAAGAGTTAGAGACACTTTACTTGGATTAGGATTGGATTTCATATCATCACACCCTTTGTGCACGTAAAAACTATCTATTATTTTAGGTTTACTCTATAATACTGTAGACAAACTTTATTGTTAAGACCCCGAGTTACCAGCAGCCTCACACACTCAAAGGTAATCCATGCGGGCTCTCCCAAGCGACAGACTTACCCTCGGCTTATTTTGCTCTCTTTTGTTCAGTTTGTAAAGGACTAATTGAAATACGGGGCCTACCAAATAAAGTATACCTTCGCTAGAGTACTGTCACTACCCATCGCTCATTAGATATACCCACCTCTCGCTTCCGGGATTCACAATCAACTAATCCTTTGCTATCGGTAATTCAAAAACCATGCCTAACATATTGGAACGCCCTTCATTAGAGTACTCACACTACCCATCAATCATAAGCAACGCCCCCGTAAAGGAACCCTGGCTACCGAGTCCTCTTATCCAATCAGAGAGTGAGTTTCTTCAGAATCCGCTCCCCCACTCTCAATCCTAGTCAAAACTAACTAAGTCAAGACTAGCCTATAACTCCAGATGCAAGCGTGGGAATTAGGAATTAAGTACAGAATAAGATTACCAATATTATAGACAGAGAGCACAAAAATAATAATATAGAATTTACATACACTTGGGGATAGAATCAATTACATCCAATCCTAATGGAGAGTTAACTACACAAGGTAGCCATACAAACCACCGAAGATGCTGTCACCATCTTCAATCCTTGTGAAGCGCTCCTCCTCTCCTACTCTAAACTTAGCTCTGGTGCATTATCACTGAAATATAGACTGATTACAATAATCGTGCATTGTCCAGCCTCCGGGATTGGTGCAAGAGGTTCCTATTTATAGACTAAGGAAAGACAAAGCAATTTGGGGAGAAATCTATCTAAAAATGGCAACAGGGAGCAACTCAGCGTGACCTGCGCTCCAGGCTACGCTACAGCGCAGGATGGGGCGCAATTTCCAGAGAGTCTGCGCTTCACCCTGCGCTATAGCGCAGGTGAAGCGCCGGTAGCGTCCTGCAGCTCCAACTTTCTCTTTTTAATCTTGATCTCTCCCCGAGACTGGTTTTAGCATATTTGTCTTTCCTTATTTTTCTTTTCTTGATGATATCTTTGTATTTATTGAGCAATCTTTGATTTAATTAGGAAACTTGTCTGCAGAATCCCTGATTGATTGGAAGTGATCTCCTTTTTAATGGCTTCAAATCTTCTTTAAATCTTCATTAAATATCTTCAATCAATCTCAAATCTTGCAGATATCTCCCTCATTTAATGCTATTTATTCTTCAAATCAAATCTTTGTAATATCCTGCAAAAATCAGCAATATTTCCATCAAAATAGCATCAAATTCAAATCTCAGATTAATAAATACAATTTCTCTAATATTTAATAAAAAAGGCTTAAACTGGGGCAAAATTACCATTTTATCCTTGATAAGTGAACTAAAAAGTACTCTAATTTATCAACTAATTTTCACTTATCAGAGTACTTTGCTAGTTCTTCGAACTTTGAGACATATTGACCCACTGACATATCTCCTTGCCTGAGTTGTAGAAATTCAGCCTCTTTTTGTCTCTTAATGGTGGCTGGAAAGTATTTTCCCAAAAACGGGTTCTGGAATACATCCCAAGTCATGGGAGCCTCTGCTTCTGCAGCCCGAACCTTAGCAGTTTTCCACCAGTCTTCAGCTTCCCCCCTCAACATGTAGACTGCAAAACCCACCTTGGCCTCATCAGTACACTTCATTACATCAAAAACGCGGTTTAAATCTCGAAGCCAATTTGCCGCCACATCAGGGTCATAGACTCCATTGAACTGGGGAGGATTGTGTTTCCGAAACTCAGATAGTCCTAGAGCAAAAGAATCCAGAGCAAGGGGTGGTGGCGGATTTGCATGCCTCCTAACCATCTCTTGTAGCACTGCTGCATTGGTGGCAGCCTGTTCCCGTGCCGCTTCCGCTTGAGCTCGATTAGAATTCAGTTGTTCTCCCATCATTTGTGTAAGTGCCTGAAGCGTTGCAGCTACTGAGTCATGGGTGGAACCTTGAGAAGATGAAGATGAAGATGGAGGATGATTGACCCTTGGACGACCTCTCATGCCGCCTGCCATGATTCTCTACATATTATCAAGCAAATATCGAGGTGATCAGTCTCTCAATTCACCAATAATACATAAAAGAAAATCACTAACACACAACAAAATATCCTAATTTCATAGTCCAATTGGATTGAACTGTTCTGATACCAAAATGTAACGCCTTAATTTCTAACTCAGAATTTAGTCCGTTGGAAACCAAATTCTGTTCTTAGAGTTTAAGACACTTCGATTTAGATATCAACCAATTCCCTAAATTATTAATCATCCAACGAGAAATTAACAATTCAAGGAACAAAACTCAAAAGATCATAATATATACATAATGAACTTCTGTACATCAGGACACTAAAATTTTCTTTTAAAAGAGGTCTCTAATACAGTACCAGTCCTATCATCACATCCATATATATATACATATATCTACACCAATACAAAACATAATGAATTAAAGAGGTCCATTTCTTTTGCACTTCATTTCCCGGACTATGTGTCTGGCAAAGGAGGTACCTGTTCAGCTAAATAAAACCCACATAACGCGTGGTCAGATAAAAATCTCAGTGAATATAAATCATATGCATGAATGCAGGGAACAGAAATCTATGACAAGGCATAAATCATAAGAGTTCAAGTAACTAACATCAGACTAAAATGCAAACATGATGCACTCACTGTTGTGCCCAACAGGCATGTTCTTATCTCTTTCTAGAGTTAGAATTGAGCTCAGACTACAGGGAATATCTTCCCCGGGGACGAATCCCACCCAAACTGGACCGAAGTCGTGTTTTCAATACATTATAACATTTCTTTTACTCACAGCGCGATGGCCGACTTAATTTACTTCAACGAATTATAATTATAGTAACGTCACAATACAAGGATTCTTGCATACCAAATATGAACACTCCGCTAGTTTCGACTATATCGAGAGTTTCGACCCTACGAACAACAATCACTTCCAAACCTCAATTCAACACTAATCCAATCATTATAATCCAAGAACTATAATTAAACAAGGAATTATAACCGATTCAGATGTCAACATGAGTTACAATCGAGGGGTTTCGATAGTTTCGAAAGTTTCGTTATTTTCGAAAACTTTGAAACTAAGGATTCCGATACTCGATTCTAACTCATGTATTCAATCCATCAATTATCACTTCGAAACAGCTAGAATATACTAATACAATCTATCATTTACGAAATTGAGAAGAGGGAAGTATAGGGTTGGGAACATGCATATAGAACCAACCTAGACTCTACCATATAAGTGAGTTGTACTCACCAAATCTTGCAATTCAAGAAGGAAAAGATGAATAAAGATGATTCACTTGATGATTCCTTGCCCCAAATCCCTTCTCCAGCCTCAATTTGAAGTTTCTCTCACTAGGATTCTCTCTCTAGGTCGAAAAGGGGAGAAAATAAAACATGAATTTTCTGATTTTTTTCGCACCCGGACTATATATATAAGTGACGGTAATTGATTACAGATTCACTGTAATCGATTACCAATGGCTAAAAAGACACTGGGACGCCCCTTCTGTCAATCTGGTAATCGATTACCAGGTGTTGTAATCGATTACCGAAAACCCAATTTTCTGGTAATCGATTACCAGAATTTCAGCTCTCAGGTAATCGATTACAACACCCCTGACATACGATTACCCAAAAATCAGCTCTCTGGTAATCGATTACGAACTCCTGGTAATCGATTACCATAAATTCAGCTCTCAGGTAATCGATTACAAGCTGCTGGTAATCGATTACCAGTAACCCAAACTCCTTAATTTACTTAGGCAAAACTCTAAAACCTGGTTTTAAATCTAAGTTTTTGATTCCTAATTCTTCAACTTCCTCTCCTTAGTTATTAACATATAGATCTCTATTTTAGCCACATAAATTAATCAAATCTAATATGCGGGATGCTACAGAGTTTGATATGCAAATTTAATGCCCTAAATGTGTAAAACTAAAATATGTAAATGCAGAAACAAAATGGAGCGAAAAGGATAAACCCGCTTTGTAAAAGCTTGATTTAAGAATTTTAAAAGTAAAAAACTAGCAATTAAGTACCCTAAACGGGTCTTAATTTATGCAACATATGAATTATACCCGGTGCTGCGATGTAAATGTCTTCATTGTGGTGGAATCTAGAGGAAACTTACAACGTGAATAAATACTGTTATGAGTTTTTACAAAATATATTCTCTTTTTTTACATGTGTTAATAGGGTGAAGCACCTCACGGGTGTTTCACCGGTGTTACACCTCTTTTTTAGTTAATTGACCTGTTATCACAGGTTTAGTGACCGGGTGTTATGAAAATATTTTTTTTTGTGATATAGTCCCATAAAAGTTTGCAATTGCTAAGAGGGGCCTTTTACTGCTAAAGCAAAAAAAGGAAATTTTCAAGGGATTGATCTGCGACACGCTATGAAAAATGTTTTCCTTGTTCATTCTTTTAATAGGCAAATCATTTCATTTTCACCTATTTTATCTAACCTTTCATTTTAATTTTTAATGAATTAAACAAAGAAAAACGTTGAAAGGATTTCTCTGCTAAAGACGTGAAAACGTGAAATTTAATATTTTTTTAATATATTTTACGAACTTTGGATTCAAAAAAGCTAAAAGGTTTCAATTAAAAAAACAAACAAAAGGGTATTTTGCCCAGGTTTTAACTTTCAATCCATTCACATTTGTTTCATGCAAAATGTCTGGTTATCCGAACGTGAATTCTAATTAATTAATTGACCACAAAATTATGTTTTAGTTCCAAAAACTACCAAATTAAGGCCTGCTTGTTTAAAATAAAATTAAGTGATTTTTTTATTAAAAAAAGTGACTTAATTTTTATAATTTTTTTATAAAAATTATAAGCTAATTTGTGTTTGTTTATAATTACAAAAAGCGATTTTTTTAATATTCTCTTTCATTTATTTTAGCTGATTATTCTGAAAATGCAAGTAAGGATAATTTTTTTATTATATTCTAATTTTTTTTATTTTTATATTATAATTATTTCTAAAATCTAAAATAAACACCCTAAAAATCTTAAAAGTGATTATTTTTAAAAAATAATTATTCTTAAAAATAATTTAAAACAAACACACTCTAAATACTTAGGCATCCCTCGCGCTCCCTCACGACCTTTTCACCTACAACCAAATTATTGTAAGTTGGTTCTTCCGTATAAGTGATAGCCAAATTTTATAAGGAAGGTGAAAAGATAATTTTCAGCCCGCAATCTGAGGGATTTGATTAATGTGCTAAGAGTCTACAGCTGACAAAATGGCCCACAAAAACTTGTAAAATTGCAAGGCTCATGCACATACTCCCTCCGATTCTATTTATAAGACAATTCAGACAAAAAAATACATATTAATAAAAGTAATTAATGTGTCGATTTTCAAAAAATTACTTTATAAGATTACAAGTTTACCCCTATTTAAAATTAAACTTCACTACCATGGTAATTGTGTCACCTTAAAACCTTTAATGGTCAACAAGGGCAAATATGAGGAAAAAATAATAAATGCTTCTAGATTTGTGAACTTTGTCTTATAAACAGGACCATGGAAAATTTTCAAACATTGTCTTATAAATAGGACCGGAGAGAGTATTTTATAAGCTCGAATAACCCCTAAGCTTTTTAATTCTGCCCAATAAAGCTCATTACCTGAAAAAAAGTCGGGTCGCTCATAAAAACCCACAAAAAACTTGCAAAAATGTATGACTCATACACTTAATTTATGGGCTAAAAGCTCAGGCCGATAAAGCCCGCTACCCGCATCGGGCCGAGCAACCTGAATTTTCAACTCTAGCTCAGACAATATAACATAGAGTTTAATTAGTATACACTGACAGTAGGTGTGAGCAAAACCCGTCCCGTCCCACGGACCCGTCCCAACCCAAGCTATTCGGGCCGGGTTAGACCCTGTCCCACATGAAAAATTAGGGTTTAATCGGGTCTCATTCGAAAACCCGGTATCGGGTTGAGGACGGGTTCGAGTTAATCTTCGGGTTACCCAACCCGTCCCATATATGTATATATATAATATATAACATTTATAATTTTATATTACTTAAAGGCTTAACATCATTTTAACTTTCTAGAGATTTTTTAATTTAACTTTTCCCTATTATAGAGGCTCTATCCACTTTGAAAACACATTCCATACATAAAGTTATATAATATTATAGTGATATTTTTCTGCTAACAATATTTGAAAGTTAATGAGAAAGTAAAATATTAGAATTTAGAGTTTGTGGACGGGTTTCTTTGGGTTGTGGACGGGTTCGGGTTTCAAGTAGTCTTGTACATATCGGGTTTCTTCGGGTTTATGGACGGGTTCGGGTTTGAAAATTTGGTTTGATACAAAGTTAGGGTCGGGTATGAGACAAAAACAACCCGTCCCACGCTCACCCCTAACTGACAGTGTAAAACTTTTTTACATTGTCATCCAACGATGAATTATCAAATCATTTAATGAGTATTACACCCCATGTATTATTAATCCCATTAAATAATAAGATTTAATTAATATACATTGTTAGTGTAAAGAAATTTTATACAGACATCCAATGATGTGCCGCCACATCATTTAATAAATGTGATACCTCATGTGTTATTAAATTCAATAAATGATGTGGCAGCACATCATTGGATGTCTGTATAAAATTTCTTTACACTGACACTGTATAAATATTAAACTTTAAATAATATAGTAACACATTATTGGATGATAGTTTAAAAAGTTTTACATTGTCAATGTATATACATTAAATCATATACTTTATACACGAAATAATTGGTAAATTTTTTAATTTAAACACGTAATAAAAATATCTCAAATATGATAATTGATAATTGAATTTTGAATGAACATTTAAAAATTTGAATAATATAATAACTAATTAGTATCTCAAAATTTAAATTACATAAAGGTATATAATAAATTTAAATTTTTATAAAATATTATTGATTAAATAATATGATTGAAATAATTTAATTTTATGAATTAATAATTCAAATTGAAAATAATTGTCATTAATATAAACAATCATATTAAATCCTTGTAGAGGTCATACCCGACTCGAGTAGCATTGTCTCCTAGGGAGGATACATGTGATCATGCATAGAAAAAATGCCTAACATAAATAAATTATACTATAATATTTACATATTAATTTTTAATTTTTAATTTTAAATTCATCATATATTACATATATATCTTAATGAATTTATTTATTATTAAAATAGATTTATATTTTCAAATATATATTTAAATATGTCAATTATAAAAAAATAAATATATTTTCTCTACATTTTATGGGATAAAATTATAGTGTTGTATTATAATTTCCTACAAACTATTCAAACCCATGAAACAAAAAAATACATATGAAGAAAACAAATAATAAACAACAGACAATGGCCTTGCGTTGACAGGAAAAAAACTAAAAAAGACAATGGCCTTGAGAATTTGACCGCATAGACATTTTAATCATTTTATAATATTTGTTACTACAATCAGCAATGGGCACAAAGCAATTTCATTATTTCTTTTAAAAACAAGGAGGGATCAATAAGCAAATTGTAGAAAACCGCTTCAGCAGGTTTCCAATATTGAACCTGCACCCTTGATTAAAATAATAATAAATCTAACTGTGAGGAAACTATGTTTCACCGGTGAAACACCCGTGAGGTGTTTCACCCTAGACAGACCCTTAAATATAATTACATGTTGAAAAGTGATAACAACACACTCTTTCAAACACACTCCATGTGATTAGTTAAAAGTCACATGAGTCCCACCACATTGGGAGTGAGACCCACACGATTTAGTGGGACTCATGTAAATTTTAATCAATCATATGGAATGTGTTGAGAAGAGTGTGTTAGTAGCACTCATCTTGTTTTGTTTTTTGACATAAACACTCATCTTATCTGTTACATAAATTAAGACCTTGGATATTTTTTTTTGTAAAAATGTAAGAATTTGTTTATCTTTTTTTTTATCATTTGTATAAAAAATAGATTTAATGGATATGTATTGTTAGTGTAAAAAAATTATATTTTCATCAAATTATATATTGTCACATCATTTATTAAGTTTAATAATACATAAGATGTGATATTCACTAAATAATATGAAAATACATCATTAGATATCAATGTGTAAACGTTTATAATGAAATACATAACATAACATATCCATTAAACTCTAAAATAGTATGTTAAATCTTTTTAATTTTACAAAGATATACACGGTCATTGTAAAAAAGTTTTATATATACATCAAATGGTGTTCCGTTAGATTATTTAATAAATAAGACACATCAAGAGTTATTAAATTTAATAAATGATATGTCAGTGTATCATTAGATGTTTATATAAAACTTATTTAAGTGACCATGTATATATGTTAAATTTATAAGTAATTTAAAAATAAAAAACCCGATAATGTAAAAAAAAAAGTTGGGGAAATACCCATTGAAAAATAACGTTAAAAATTTTGGATATTAAATTTCAAAAATATATATCATTTGATTTCCGTAAAAGAGCTTCTTTTTGGGAAGAAAGGAAGAAAACTCTTTCCGGAAACGCTTCCTTTCGACCAACGAGATAACTATCCATCCTGCTGTGCTGTGCTGTCTATGGTTCAGTTGACGACCTTCATCCTTATCTCTCGCATTGCCCAATTATTTAATTATTTATTTATTAATATGTATTTTCCATTCCTTTCGCAGCCTTTTCACCCAAAAAGAATTCTTTTATATATAAGTTCCATTCCATTACCCATGGCGAACGGTAGCAGCTAAGCTGAGTAAGCAAAACAAGCGATAATCCATCATCCGCCACGATGCATAGGAGGATCAACACGGCGCGCTCCATTTTTTCTGCCGTTCTTAGAAGCAAATCTCACTCTCAGTGTGCCGCTTTCTCCACTTCATTGCTCTTCGACGAAACTCAGATACAGGTTCCCTACTAATAGCATTGTTCTCTCACAGCCTCGTCAAAATGATTGACCCCCTTTTTCATATACATATAAAAAATTTGAACTTTCAATTTGGCTTTTCTTGAAATCTCTATTACTTCAACTTGGTCTGAGTTAAAACAATATTAAAACTGTTCCATTTTTAGACGATTTTGTGTAAAAGCTTCTTATAAGGTGAACCGTGTCATGCTTTTAATGATTTGAATTTTCTTTTTTTTTTTTTTGGGCGTGATACAGTTTAAAGAAAGTGTTGCCCAGTTTGCAAGGGAAAATATTGCCCCTCATGCTTCAAAAATAGACCACACAAATTATTTCCCACAGGTCTGTCTGAGGATCTATTTTTATCACCTCCATGAATTGAACATAGCTCATAGTGTATTGGACATTCTGATTGTGTTTGTTCTAATTTTAGGAGGTTAACTTATGGAAAAGCATGGGGAACTTTAATCTCCATGGGGTTACTGCACCAGGTAGTCTTTTTTTCTTGCTTCGATCACTTCCATTTTCTGATGATTGTAAAGACAATAAATGCTAATAAAGGAATTCTTCCTGACATAAGTTATTTTCAATCACCAAAGAAAAAAGGTGTCTAATATCCCCCTCCCCACAGCAAGGATCATACTATTTTATGTTATAGGCTGAGGGTAAAGCCTCATTTTCGATGGAATTGTTCTTCATTAGGTCTTCTGAACTTAAGATAGGATGCTTGGCATCTTTGTAATATGATCATGTCTTGTATACCTGACAAATTTTTCCAATTCTATTTCTGCTTATTTGCAGAGGAATATGGAGGGCTTGGTCTAGGTTACTTGTATCATTGTATAGCAATGGAAGAGATTAGCCGTGCTTCAGGTTCTGTTGGTCTTTCTTATGGTGCTCACTCTAACCTCTGTATCAATCAGCTGGTAATTGAAGAGAACTTTAGTCTCTTTCATTCTATGCTTGATGATCTTATGGTGAGTCTTCAGCATTGCCACCTTCTGTTTTGTTTAGGTGAGGAATGGAAGCCCTGATCAGAAACAGAAATACTTGCCAAAGGTTCTAGTTCTGCCTATAGTTTAATTATTTATTTTCAGTGGAATAGTTACTGCCTTGCCCTATTGCCAACGATGTATAAGGATTGACTTTTATCAGTCAAAAAAGGCGCATAGTTAGCCTTAGCTTTCCACACATTTCTTGTGCTCATTAATAGTCTTTCTCAATTTTCTGTGTCTATATATTTCTAGGCTAAGTGTTTTTTCCCTCTTCATTTTTGAAGCTTATTTCTGGGGATCACGTGGGAGCGTTGGCAATGAGTGAGCCGAATTGTAAGATATGTGAAACTGAACTGTAGTATCGTGTATTTACATTTTTAGATATTCCAAGGACTTTGCAAAGTGAATTGGACTTTTCTGCAGCTGGTTCTGATGTTGTCAGCATGAAATGCAAGGCTGATCGTGTAGATGGGGGCTATATACTTAATGGGAACAAGATGTGGTGTACTAATGGACCGGTTGCTCAAACATTAGTACGTTTCTTTAAATTTCATTTCCACTCTTTGCATTGACTGTTATCTTCTTTGATTTGCCTTTAGAAAATTAGAAGTGCATTGTTTGCTGAATTTGTAATTTCAACGGACTATCTTTCCATGTAACAACATATCATTATCATGATCTGTGGACCTGATTGCAAAGAAATGAAGATAAAGATCAATATATCATAAAGCTTTATTAGTTATTACACCGTGCATGGGTAGAAATGAAGGAAAAAACTGCTGAGTATATTAATGTTGATCACATATTTCATTGCACACATTTCACTTCTATTTAATATCCAGCAGAACCAAGAGGACCAGTCTTAGTATTCTTGACTAATTTTCTTACCTATGGCTTATATGGAGGAAACAGGATACTCATTTAGCTTCTAATAATCTAGACATATGCTGAGAATACATAGCACATATTTGATTGATTTGAATTGAATCAGGTTGTCTATGCAAAAACAGACATAAAAGCTGGGTCAAAAGGAATCACTGCATTCATCATCGAGAAGGGAATGCCTGGGTAATTGTACTGAATTTTGGCAAGTTATGTAATATTGAGTGGACAAGCCTTAATGTTTCAACTTAGTTAATTCTTAGGCTATAATGTGATCACATGCTTTGGCCAATCCAACTATAGGCGGTTAATCTTTACTGGAATCACATGATTTTCAGCTAAAATTTTGCTTTGACAAGTGGTGCTTCTCAAACTACTGGATATTAAACTGTATCTCAAACCAAATTTCTCTGATGTATCATTAAACTCTAGACTCGTATAGTGGGAGTTACCATGTGCTATAGCAGGAATGCTGTTAGGACCTTAAATGAGAATTTGGGTCCAAATGGACAGCTAGTACATCAGCTGCCAGGGCCCAAGAAGTGGAGAGTTTATGTTAGAAAAAATAGAAAAGATCTGAAAAAGAATGTTGACGTGGCAGAGAGGGAAAGGGGTGCGCCAAATGTGTAATGGGTTTTTGTTATATTGGGAGGTGTGAGGAGAGAGGGGTATCGGAGAGAATCACTAAGTTGTTATGGACAGAGAGCACTAGCCCTCTGTAGGAGCCTAGCTCTGTGGCAGATGGAATTCCATTCCACTGTATTTGCTTTCATTTTCATATTCAATAATACCAATACTTGAATTCTAGTTTTTCTCTGTTGAGCTACTGTTTCTCTATATTTTGTGCTGTGTTTAATTGTGGTTCGTAACAAATGCAAAATAATTTCACTAAAAAGTAAAAGTACTGGAACCTTTTAGCATCAAACAGTTCAAATTTGATTCCTGAGTCTATGGCAGGAAAAAATCCTTCTCTGCAAATGAATGAGAAAAAGTGAGTCATGATAACTCATAAATAACATGCATGTAATTATAATATAAGAGAAGTGAAAAAAATATATCTGACATGGTTGAAAGGATGGGGCCTTGCTTATATGATAAATCATTTGATTTCAGTGAAAGAATTAGAAGTGGAAGATGAAAATCTGACATTTCTGTTTGACTACAGATTCAGTACTGCCCAGAAATTGGACAAACTTGGGATGCGAGGAAGTGATACGTACGTATGCATGTTATATGAGAAACTTTCCATATCCAATCCATTTCCAACCACTTCCCCTTGCTTATACTGATAATTTCGAATTGCGTGGGCAGATGTGAGCTTGTCTTTGAGAATTGCTTTGTTCCAGAAGAAAATGTTCTTGGGAAAGAAGGGAAAGGTCTCGCAATTGCTTTTGTAGTCTTCTTTATTATTTTTAAAAAGAAATAATCTTTATGTTATTGAGACTTAAGAAGAAAAAAGCTTAGGCCCTGATTTCAAAACCACAAAGTTATTTTTTTTAGTTTTGAGTTGTAAAAACTTAATTTAAATTTTAAAAAAACTAAAAATTGAAAACTTGCAACCACCCCATGTTCAAATTAAAGAAACTCTCCCATGTTCTTCTACCACTTTTTACAATGTAAATGCTGATAAGAAAAAGAAACACTTTGTTATTAATTGTATGTCAAGTGTCAACCATAGTGTGGTAAAACCACTTTTTTTCATTTTGATCAGGAGTCTATGTCATGATGTCTGGGCTGGATCTGGAAAGGCTTGTTTTGGCAGCAGGTCCCCTGGGTATTATGCAGGCATGTCTTGATGTCGTCCTTCCTTATGTTCGACAAAGAGAGCAGTTTGGTCGTCCTATTGGGGAGTTTCAATTTATACAGGTTCATATCATGGATAACATAACTTATTTTCTGCCATTATCCTGCATGAGTACTGTATGTGAATCTTAGCCATCACACTTTCAATTGATTTTTTTGTTACAGGGGAAAATTGCTGACATGTATACTTCTTTACAGTCCTCGAGGTAGAGGATTCTTTTGCCATGGTGGTCTTTTCTCTTTCTAAATAAGTTTGCATGGCAGTAAATAACATTCTTCATTTCAGGTCTTATGTGTATTCTGTAGCTCGGGAATGTGACAATGGAAAAATTGACCCAAAGGTGCTGTCGCATACCTTTAATTTTTGCGGTTAATATAGTATATATAATTTTTGTTTTTATTTTTTCTTGAAAATGTAAGCTTCTTATGCAGTTCTTTAAATGAGCTAGTGCTATTTTCTATTTGTGAAACTCCTTTCATATTTTTCATGCATTACAGGTATTGCATGAAAGGATTAATCTTTATTCTTTTGTTTTTTGTTTTTCCTTTACCCCTTTCTTTTGTTTTGGCTCTATTTTTGCATGGTATAACATGAATGCAGTGTGCAGTGGTATCTGTGAATTATAATATTATGATGCTGTCATGAGATAGTATTCTTAAAATGTTTTCATGTTTCTGCAATTGTTTTAATCTCGAGTATAATTCTTCTCCCCCCAATTTAAGCCTGGTCTTCAATACCACAAACTTGTACTGATTTCAGGATTGTGCTGGAGCTATACTTTGTGCAGCTGAAAGAGCAACCCAGGTTGCTTTGCAGGTAAATGAGTTGCTTCTATTGGTTATAGTTGCTGCTGTTGTTTTTTTTATTCACATTTTACAGAACTTATCTCTACCAAATTTTCAGGCAATACAATGTTTAGGTGGGAACGGCTATGTGAATGAGTATCCAACTGGTCGTCTCTTGAGAGATGCTAAACTCTATGAGATTGGAGCAGGAACTAGTGAGATCAGAAGAATGATTATTGGACGTGAGCTCTTCAAGGAGCAATGACATACCACCACCCTACATGCTAGTCTTTTGGATTTTGGCTGGTGCTGAGCCCCTTGGAGATTCCTTTGCAGATGTCTGTAGAAGTATTTTCATTCATCAAATGAGAGAATTATAATCATGAGAATTGATCATTGATGCAAGGAATAAAAGCTTCCATCTTATATTTATGTATACCTCTTGCTGTGAAAATCTTACAAGTAATCCATTTCTCTCCGAAAACAATCTGGTTAAAAATATTCAGATCTAACATTCAATAATTTGTAATAGATGTCTCCAGCATAAATGCTTTTTTAAGAAACCTCTGACATTTTTGTGTTTAATTTGTTACCACCAACTTTTTAGTAATTCAGCTGTTCCTAATAACTTGATAGATGACTTTTATTTTGAGATTTGATCATTTAAAAGGGCATTTTATTGAAGGGCAAAAATATAAACAGATTTTAACTAAGAAAAAGGCTTAGGGGCATACATTACTGATCACAAACTAAGCTGAAATACTGTGAAACTGAACAATAATTATGCATGCAATTTTTTTACTAAATGATTATAAACTCAGTGCATTTAGCCATTTACCAAACAATATTTTGTATGTTCTTCTACAGCCAGGCCTCGTTTTTGAAACTAAAAATCCGCATCAGACACCACAAACAAATTTGTGACTACACACACACGCATGGCAGGAAATTCGGAAACCATCACCATCACCATTATTAGAGAGTACGCAATTCTTAAGTGGTAATATGGCTTATTACATATTACATAATTTCAAGACTAGCCCTTATTTAGTGCACTTAGTTGTCAGTCATTTTAGCGCTGACCATGCAATTTTTGCTGGGCTTAAGGGTAGTAATCAAACATAGCATAAAAATACGGGTAGATAATTAGATTTGTATACAGCAACAGGTCCAACATAATATTCAACACAACCCTGAAACTTAGACTCTAACTGCAGTTGGAGAATAATCTGGCTGACCCACTGAAGAAGACTTTGAAGCCTCCATAATCATTGGTGTCTGTTCCAAACAGCTATTGGTATCATCATTGATCATCCCAATTGTCATCTTCTCCACTTCTTCTTTGGTATATATATGGATCTTGGACACCACATCACAAAACTCACTGCAGCCAAAGGAAACATGCAGCATTATTTTAAGCAACCCCATAGAAAGTACAGAAAATTAATTTGACACTTACAGCTTACATAGAATAGAATACAAGAGATATCAGGTTCTATCCTATCAGTACATGTTGAGACAGGTGATGGTCATTGTTAATTTGCTTACAGTATACTTGGTTTAGTGTTGGAACATGATAAACTCACATTTCCAATACTACAAATAGTGGTGTTGAGAGATCTGAAGTTGAATTTGATTACTTTTCAACAACAAATCAAACATCCACTGACAATGTATCTGGTTTCTATCAAAACTACGTTATAAACATGAATTCAGGCCAACTCAATAGCGTTGGTTTGGATCCACAATTGTAACTTGGTTTTGATGGGAACCAAACACACACTAAAAGGTGGAAAACTGTATTCAAGTCCAGGAAGAAAGATACTTACTGCCATGGGTCATCCCCCACAACCATTATGTCATTCTCACTGTCAGTGTACAGGATCCTCCATCCTTTATCAGGATCTCTTAGAAGGCCTTCCATGCCAAATAGTCTCTCTAGTTCACTCAGCAGATCATCGTAACTGTTTAATCTTGAGAGATCAATGGCTCTTCCAACTAAGCTTCCTTGCTTGTGAACCTTCATTCAGTGTATGTTATGTGGGTGGGTGAAACATCAAAGAGAAAAAAGCATATCATAATATCATTTTGTTGTTATCATCCCTCACCTTTGTGCAACTCCTTTTAGCAGGGTTCTGTAAATTTTGGGTACTAGTTTCCCCAGACAAAGGAAACCCAAATAGTTTGCAGGCATTTACCTTTCCTTTGGCATTGTTATCATTTGGAATCCTCATATTAGAAGCCCCTAATGAAGCAGCAGCAGAAATATTGTCCTGCAGCTTGTGCTCATTTGGGAGATCTGATAGTCCAACTTCATTTCTAATGATCCCTGCCTGAGTGGTTGGTGTGTTAAATGAGACATTCTCTCTGTGGAAACTTGTGGGTTTTGAGCAAAAGATGCTAGCTTGACCAGCTTTGTGAATATCCCCATAAGGAAAATATGCAGATTGAAAGTTGGGTTTGGTTGCCTGATGAAGGTTGAAAGTAACATTGGGTTTTCCCCAAGCACCAAGGTTCAAATCAACCTTTCCTGTCAGGGATTTCAAAGGACATATTTCTTGACCTTGCAAGACCCCCGGAAACCTATTGGTTTCCATAAAGCCTGCATAACTGAAAGGGTGAACACTCATAAGCTCAGCAGAGGTGACCTTTCCTACTCCAGTTGATGCAAGATTTGGATGACTTGGAGAGCTCATCTCAAAACCTGGCCGGTTGGTTACTGTGTCACATCCATAGTAGAGTGACACAAAACCTGCATTTTCTTGACCTTGCAAGACCTTGGGTGATCTTATAGACTCCTCAAAGCCCATCATTCCACTGCCTCCTGCTGCCACCCCATCCCACCCACACAGAAGCCAAAAATGAAATAAATAAGAATACATTAAGTTAAGAAACAGTAAGTATTTATGATACTTTCAGTCATCTTGGCATACCAGTGATGAGGTGACTTGGTGAGGAAACCTGCAGACCTGTCCTCAGTTTCTTCAGTCTTGGGGAAGACTGAATACTCAAGGGAGGCAGAGGAGCAGAAGGATCAATCTCCCATGGAGATACTCGGTCTTGATGATTAGGCTCAACATCCTCATCCCATCTAACCTGTTTGATGTATGTCACACCAAACTTACATTAATGAATCCACCATCATATCATATGGTCATTGACTCAATTCAAAAACAACTTAGAATGAAACATGAAGAGTGAGTGTGCAAGCAAATATTATGCAGAAAAGTTGGGGAAATGTAGTTGGATTTCTATGTGAGGTTCACGAATAAAGTTTATGGCTTGCTTCACAATATGAAGAAATTGAAAAGAAGAATATATAGGCCCAGTTTGGATACACTTCTGCAGAAGAACTTCTAGAAGATAAAAATAGAATGAATTAAAGAGGTCAAATGAATTTAACTTCTCCATAAGTTGAAATTAATTACTTATAGAGAAGTTAAGAGAGCTTTTGGAGTAGGTTGGTTACAAAGACTAATTTCAACTTATGGAGAAGTTAAATGCATTTGACCTCTTTAATTCATTCTATTTTTTTTTCACCTAGAAAGATTTCTGCAGAAGTTTTATCCAAACTGACCCATAAACTTATTTTTATTTAAGTGTCTCATTAATAAAATCTGGTTGATACTTGATAGATCATATACTTTAACGGCAAAAGTTGGTAAACATTCAAAGTCAACACATTTTAAAGCTAAATGTATAAATATGGTGCTGCATAGCAATAAAGCAAAATTGCAAATGTACCATCAAGCACCTCCATTTTGATTTAGGCCATCTATATGGATCCAAATCACTCGTTCCAATCAACATACCACTATTACACCTGTAAGATAGGAAGATAATATCATGTCACTGGCAAGAAACTTTTGTGAAGGAAGACATAAGTTTACAGTTGTGTTGTAGTACCTTCTTTCTGGAGATTCATCCATTTCAAACCTCATTTTGAATCTTGTCCCAATGCTCACTGGATTCTTGATGCTTTTAATATACTTTTGGTAGGGAATAACAAAATCTGCATGACTTGCTCTGTATTATAGTCACATACCAATCATGAGTTAGCAGCCCAAAAAGGAACAAGTTACATACGTCCATAGGAAATTAAAGATTATGGCAAAAGGTTATATTTCTAAGAAGACCAATCTGAGGAACAATCACAATTAGTTTATTTTTTTTCATAGTTTTTACCATCTAATTACAGCTCACACTCTGATTTTGCCACTACCACAGATATGAGGCATCATAGACTTAATATGGAGATTCTTACTCCTAAGAACAATTTGCATCCATAAACTTTGCTCGGCCTGATAACTTCATCTTAGAATCCATAACTGTCATATGGTATGAGAGAGAGCCAAACTAACTGAACCTGATGTAATTCTAAGTGGATCTGACTATTCAACATCACAGCTAATAGAGCTACTCGTCTAATCATTCAATTTCAACCCCTTCCTTGATTAATAGGAAACCAATGTTTTATTTCATTTATATTTCCAGCCACAAAAAAAATCAAAATCTGTGAACTCCATAATCTTGCAAAGCAAGAAGAGAAGATGTGATCAGTTAGTATTAGTACCTTGGACTGTAGAAAACATGAAACATGCTTTTGGTGGATATAGCATTTGCCACAGAAGAAAGAATATTGGGATAACAGTTCCGGTTACCAACAATTGTTTCGGGAAGACCATTTCTAGGTCGAACAGCTCTTCTGATTCCCAATCTCAGTTCTCCATTTTCACCCCTACAAAACACATTTCATTAATGTGAAGACCTGAAAGGTACTATACTAGAATGACACTGATAGTGATAGATAGACTCTTCTTCATTAGAGACCACGTACGTTTGGTTTATAGCGGGGTAGAATTGATTATGATAAATTTATATAATTAATGACAGGAAATGAATGATGCACGATTTACGAAACATGTTGGACAGAAATGATTTAAAATCAATTTCACATAATTAATTCTGACTGTTCTGAACTGGGAACAAACAAACACTTGATAGTTGAGTTGGAATCTCATGTTTTATTCAAAGATTATTATCACACATTTTTTATGCTTTCAAAGTTTGGCAAGACATGACATATATTCATGCTTGAGTCTCATACCTGAGAAAGAGCACTGCATCACCAGAAACCAGACTCTTTTGGCTTACAAAAACACTCCAGCCAGTAGTGAGTAGATGCCGCCTTGGCTGACCTGACAAATTACCATACCAAATTACCGATTAGTCAATCGACATATGAATGAAGAAAGACGCATTTTTTATTTATTTTTCCTAATGACATTATTACCTACCTCTATAAATATGACGAAATTTCCACTCCACACCATGCAGGTCTTTGGCAACGAGCTCTTGAGAGGGTCTCTGTTGCTTATAATCCTGTAGTAGTAAAAGTAAAAGAAAGGAGCAGTAAGGGAGAAGAAATCACACAACACAATCAAACTTTATGTTAAAAAAACATGTCATGTCACACAACACACCAAAGGAGGAAAACAGTCTTCAGCAGCTCTACGAGGAACAGAGAACCCCCCGTGAGTACTAGTATCAGAGGCAGTCAGTGTTTTGCAGAACATATGAGGGGTTGATTTTGTAGCTGATCCTCCATCTCCTTCCTCATCTCCTCCCAATTTCTCAACTTCTTTGCCTTCCAAATGCATCCCTCCCAACTGAAAGGAATGATTTTGGTGCATCATTTAACATTTCAACCTGAGTTTCTTTTAATTAACAATTAAACAACCTCAATGTCATATCATAAAGATCTAATTATTTACATGGAACTTGTTTATAATTAGAAACACACCAAAGGTAAATTACTAACTTGAAAGTTCAAACTTAAAACTAACCTCAGCCTGAGGTAGCAAAGTAACTTGTGTATATACCTCATCATTCTCCTTATTGGCCTGTTAGAGGAAATGAGAATTTAGCAAAACCAATACAAAGAAGAGTCTAGGAATAGGACCTTACATGAATTCAGTGAACTTGAGTTAATGAATCTAAGAGGAGAATTGAGTAGTACTCACAAGTAGTTGGACATTGACAACCTTACAAAAGATCTGTGGCTGAAGATCATAGGTGGGCATCTCCATTGGTGAGAAAGGAGAGAAAGAGGCAACTTGTTCTAAGTGACCTTGTGGAAAATAGACCACCACATTTCCTTTCTTAGGCAAAGAGGTGAGAGGGCCAGCACAAGCGTGCCAAAGCTCAAGATAAGAAGAAGACACACAAGGTGAAGAGGAACTAGAAGATGAACAGGTTGGAGAGGATAAACAACAAACACAAGCACCTTTCTCACATTCTTTGTCACAGAGTGCATTCTTCTCAGCCTCAATCACTTCATGGTTCAGATCAATTTCCATGAACACCAAGTGTAGTTGGTTCTTGTGAGACTCAAATGGAAGTAAGAACAAAACACCCCAACAGAAAAATTCACAGCTTTAAAGAGTGTGACACCAAGTGGAAGGATTTAAAAAAGGGAACCCCAGAAAGTGGACATCATGGAAATGAGGTCAAATCATGAAAAAGAATTCATATTTAGAGAGGGAACCACAAGTTGGAACAGGGGACTGGATGAACAGAAAAGAACAAAGTCATGTTGAGAAGGAAGGGCTTAAAGATGAGAAGATATGAAGGAAGGAAATAAGGTAGAGAGAGAAAAAGAGTATATCAAATAATAACAAGAAATTCAAAATATGATTCCACACCCATTTGCAGGTACTGAGAAGAGGGAGCAGAAGCAGCAGACATAGACAATTGCATAGGAAGAACAGAAACAAAAGGCAAGAAAAGCCAATGTGGTAGTGGCTTTTGGACTAAGACTGTTAGAGTCTTAGAGATAGAGTGAGAAAGAGAGAGTGTTTTTGGTGGAGGGGACAGGCTAAGACAGTACAGAACCCACCCTCCCCCACCCTCACTCTCCTTTGCTTTGCCTTAACTTTTATTTTTTTTTCCTTCTTTATTAATAATTTCTTTCATTGTGGCTGTGGGGTGAGTGATTGAGGCCCTGCCTCAAGACAACATAAGTTGATGTATAAGATAAATAAACAAACAATCAGTAACAAGGTTTTCTTTGTCTTTTCTCTTTCCATTTGTGAATTTGCAAATCATATCATCATAGAAGACAATTTCAAAGATAACACAATCTGACAACTCAACCTACAATATAGGTTGGTGAATTTTAAGGCATGAATGAAAGAGATATTGATTGATGAGGTAAAAAGACTTAGGCGTATTGTATATCCTACATATATATCATACAGCCATAAAATGTGCAATAATAAGTTTAGCAATGGTTTTCAGTTGATTTGATATGATTTGGAGGAGTGTAATATGAATATCCGACAAACAGAGCTATAGCTACAGGGGTTCATTTATTGAGGAAAGTGAGAGAATGAGGGAGTGAGTGAGCAATTCTTTGATTTCATGAATACAATACAATATCTACAGCACAATCAATTCAAAGTTTGAGATAGAATAAAATAATAATAAAAAGATATCAAAACTAATGTTATTATTATCTTAAATTTTTATTTAATAACTATTTTTTCATGCAAGCAATATTTATTTATTTATTACAAGAGAGGGAGTCTGGGACAGGGAAAATGCAGTAGTGTGGTGTTGTGTTGGTTGTGGCAGCAACTGTTGTGGGCATAGTTCACTCTTTTAATTACAACACATCTCAATTGTGAAGTCTTAATGTCTTATCACTCTTCCCTTCACTAGTGATCTTGTTTTCAACTACATCTTGAGTTTGGACTTGTAGATGCATCTCAAACTTGGGAAGGAATTGTTAATATACAACCTTTCGAAGGTTAAATTATGATTAAGTTTTTATATATACTTTTTAAATTGTTAACTAAGTTCTTACTAAATATCACTCATTAAAACTCTGTTAATCTTTGTTAAACGAAAGGGTGTGTTTTAAAATTTAGGTAGATTTTAAGAGCTTGTATATTAGATATTAACATAATTAAACAGTTTTTTTTTATAATTTATTTAATTTTTCAATTAATTTTTATAATCTAATAAAGATTATTGACTATTAATGCGTAGGGATTTATTTGGGAATTTAGAAAATAAATATAAAGACCTAAAAAGCTAATTCATCCTCTCTTTTAAAAATGTATTTAAATCTTTCATACCATAATTTAAATTTTTGGAGGTCCTTTATTTTATTCTTGCCCAAAATCTTAAGTTATATTTCAAAATAGTATAACGTTAAAGTTTGAATATAATATATTTAGACTTGCTGTGAATATATATATATATATATATATATATATAATATTTAGACTTGATTTTGGATGGGATAAGGCTTAAATTTATTAATTAATCATTGGTTTAAATTTGAGTTCGAGTCTTTTCTTTCAGCCGAGCTTGGTCTATGCACTTCGATCCTTGACACTAACAACAACTAGCTAGTTTACACCCTTACGTACACAAGAATTAACACTTATCAAATAGGACAAAATTAACCATATCCAAACCCAATTGATTACGGGAAAATGATCCTCTCATATTAAAATTTTTAATGATTTTATTATGTTAAAATTTTATATCTATAATTATTTTATAAATGCTCATAAATTTTAATAGAGTTCCATCAATTTAATATCATAAGAGAGAAATAATCACGAAATTTTAATATGATAAAATTATATATGAAATTTTAATATGATAAAATTATATATGAAATTTTAATATGATAAAATGAGAAAATTATATATATGAAATTTCAAAATGAATCAAAACAGTTGTTGGTGAACTCAATTTAGAATTAACTGCATACTTTGTTTAAAAGTATTGTTATTTGATATACATCATTAAATGGAGAGAAATTATTTGAAGATTACAATTTTTATAATAAATCAATTAAGGCTTTTAATATTGTTATTAATGGAGAAATTTGACTTTGTTATTTTTTTAAGGTAAGTCTAAGGCTGTGAACCATAGTTAACGTGGTCTAGAATATAAAAGAATAGTAATTTAAATTCTTTTTTATAGGCTAGACATTTAAATGATGAGGGTCCGACTTACACTGGTGTAAGTTACACTAAGTATTACACCGCTGATAACTACAAATCAAATATATATTTAGTAAGCCAACCGTTGAATTATGTTTATTCACCATGATGATTATTTGTGTCAAATTTCGTAAAATTTTGAAATTAATAATTTGATAATCAAATGATTGGGTTTTTCATATATTTTAAATGTATATTTGACGTTAATTTTGAGACATCTCAATGACATATCAAATAATTTCAAATTAACATGAAATTTTATATGTGTGATCTATATGATGGTAACATTCAATCCAACGGTGAATTACTTGATATACATTAATCTACTAAAAAATTATTGAGCGGTGTAATACTTAGTGTAATTTGCATTGGTGTAATTTGATCCCTCCTTAATTTAAATTCCTGACCATGAAATTAAACATTCATTTTATTAATAACCAATATGAAACTGATTTATAGTTATTTTTATGAAGTATTGACTGGAAAAAATGAAAACTCAAATCGATAATATTGTATAATGTGAAAAAAAATTTCCTTTCAACTTTAAATTGATATATTCTCAATAAAACTAACATATGTTTTATTGAAAAATCATATTTTTTCTTAAACTAAACTCAAATATATAGTCATATAAGAACCATTTAATAAAAAATATAATTATTCATTTAATAAACAAAAAGTGTAAGTTGGACTAGGTGGACCAAATATTTTTTGTTCACCCTAGAATCATCCTTTTTTCAAAAAAAAAAAATCAAATTAAAGATAAAAGTGTTTAACATGTGAAAACAATTTATAACATAAACAAAATACATGATATATTATCTAAATTTTTTAATCGGTAAATATTAAGAGGTTTCTTTTCTTCTGTATTTTATTTTTAAGAAGGTGGCAAAACTTTTAACAATTAGTTATTAATGTTTAATCATGTGCCTCTTATTTTAAATACAATATTTTCTGTTTTCCAAATAAATTATATGACTAAATAATAGTTTCTAGTAAGGGTGGGAAAAAAGTTAAATGATATGTATTAGGAATTTATGACTTCACCTACATTAAATCTAACCTGATTTAAGTCCATTTGTTAAGTAAGGTAAGTTAAAACACTTTAAATTTTTTTAATTAATTGAAAATACCTATAAACTATCCAAAACGTTCTTGGTCTAAAATCAGTAAATAAATATGTTGTTATTATCACCATCATTTTGAATTTTTATTGTAATATCCTCAATTATTATACTTATTGTAACATCCCGCAAATTAGGAGCTTTAATAATTCATTAGGTATCAAACAAGAGAATTATGTATTAGTAAATCAAGAAAGGTAAAATGAGGAACTATAGGTTAAAACCAAGTTTATGCTTTAACTTAAGTGAATTTGAGAAAATTGAGTTCTGGTAATCGATTACAGTAGGTTCGTAATCGATTACCCGAGAGCTAGTTTTTAGGTAATCGATTACTCACAAGTTGTAATCGATTACCTGAGAGCTGAGTTTTTGGTAATCGATTACAGTAGGTTTGTAATCGATTACCCGAGAGCTCAATTTTATGTAATCGATTACTCTCAGATTGTAATCGATTACCTGAGGGCTGGGTTTTTGGTAATCGATTACCAAGGGCTGTAATCGATTACCAGATTCCCAGAAAGGTTTTCTAGTGTATTTTTCACATCTGGTAATCGATTACAGCATTATTGTAATCGATTACCAGTTGTCCAGTATATAAGCCCGAGGCATGCAAAAATCAGAATTTTCATTTTGTTTTCTTCTCCCCTTCGACCTAGAGAGAGGGTGATTTCTAGAGAGAGAAAGTGGTTTCCGGAGGTGATTAAAGAGAATTGAAGCTAGGAATCATCAAAGGATCGTTCAACTCATCAATTCCTCTTGTGAATTTCAAGAAATTGGTGAGTATAACTCACACACCCACTTTTCTATTTGAGTTTGATTTCTCCCCAAATGTATGAACCCTACTCTTTAATTCCTCTTCTATATGATAATTGTAGTTAGGATAGTAATGTATGAATGAATTTGAGTAGTTTGGTTGGTTGTTTCATTGAAAACCTTAGGGTAGCGAGATTTACGAAAGTAGCGAGATTACGAAATTGACGAAATGCTTAATGTATGATCCCTACCCCTTCGATTCCCTTTCTATTTAGTTACTTTGATTGAATTGATGAAGTTTATGCTAGAATTGAGTAATTCATGCTAGGAATTGATTATAAATCCCTTGGATTTCGAAGTTACGAAACTTACGAAACTTACGAAAGTTTCGAAACACTCGAAATACTTGAATTTCTAGTTTTGGGTTATCAATTCATGTTTACCGGTTTAGATCGTGAGTTATTTAAGCCGGCCTTGTGCTGTGAGTTAAGAAATTGATTGTTTATGTAAAAATATTGACTTCGGTCCAGTAATGGGTGGGATACGTCCCCGGGAAAGACGTTTCCCGTAGTCTGAGCTCAGTTCTAACTCTAGTTTCAGTAATAAGTTCATGCCTGTTGATTTCAGCAGTGAGTTTCATTTTATTGCTTATGATTAAGTTATTTATGATATGAAATGTTAATGCTAATTGATGATTGATGTCTATTGGCTTGATGTACATTGGTTAGCGCTTGTTTCCTATACACTGAGTATGTTTAGTTATATTTCACTGAGGCATTAGTCTCACCACACGTTTTGTGGATATAATCTAGGTGTGCAGGTACCTCCTGGTGGAAATAAGTGAGTTTAAAGCTGGACCTGTTGTGTTTAGATGTTTAGATTTCTTTTGGATTATGTAGAAAACCTTCATGTATATAGTTTTGTTGATATTAGAGATGCTAGTTTATAATCTTTGGACCAGGTATATCTGTATATGTATATTATGGACTTTGATTATGTAATTAAGGTTTAAGTTAATCACATTTTGTATAAGTTGTTGTTGGACACTTGTGTAAATGTGAGGTTTGGTATCAAGAATTGTATATTTTAGTTTCGAATTTTCAGAATTTAGTTTCCAACGGACTATGTTTTGAATTTAGAAATTAGGGCGTTACATTTTGGTATCAGAGCAGTTCAATCCAATTGGACTGTGGTTGTAAGATTTTCTTGTGACTTGTTATTCTGATTTATGCATTGTTTTGTGAATTGAGAGACTGATCACCTCGATGTTTACTTAATGATGTGTAGATAATTATGGCAAGTGGCAGGAGGGGTCGTCCTAAAACCAATCACACTTCCCAGAATCCACCACCTGACCCAGTGGCAGCAGCTCTTCAAGCATCCACACACATGATGGGAGAGCAAATGAATGCTAATCGAATTCAGTCTGAGGCAGCTCGAGAGCAGGCGGCTGCTAATGCAGCATTACTCCAAGAATTGACCCGTAGGACAACGGGGACACCTCATGCTCCTGTTGTGGATCCGTTTGTTCAGGGGCTGGCGGAATTTCGAAAGCATAACCCTCCTCAATTCAATGGAGTATATGATCCAGATGTGGCATCTAACTGGCTGAGGGATCTCAATAGAATATTTGATGTGATGAAATGTACGGATAATTCTAAGGTTGGTTTTGCAATTTATATGCTGAGGGGTGAAACTGAGGACTGGTAGAAGACCGCGAGTGTTAGGCCTACTGTGACGGGGACTCCGATTACCTGGGGCATCTTTCAGACCCTATTCCTAGACAAGTATTTTCCTGCTACAGTCAGAAGACAGAAGAAAGCAGAATTCTTGCAATTAAAACAAGGAAGTATGACGGTAGGCCAATATGTGGCTAAATTTTAGGAGTTGGCTAAGTACTCAAGATACCTTCAGACAGTAGCTGATGAAGAGTGGAGGTGCAGTCGGTTTGAGGGAGGTCTCCGACCTGAGATACTGGATCAGGTTGGAACCTTAGAAATCAAAGATTTTCCCACCCTGATCAATAAATGTTACATTGCGGAGAAGAACATCCGAGGAACCGCTATTTCAACACCACCTAATGATAATAAAGGAAAGAGGAAGATAGAAGGATCGAATCAGTTCAAGGGCCCGAGGCCTAAGTGGCAAGGCACCTCAGCCTTGACTACTAGACCGACCCAACGCCACGGGGCACCTACTTGCCCCAAGTGCGGAAAGGAACATTCCGGAGAATGCTTGACTGGGAAGAATATATGTTATTTTTGCAAGCAACCTGGGCACATGAGGCATGAATGTCCAAAGAGAAAAGATCTCCCAAAACCCCAAACCACTGGAAGAGTCTTCACTCTGAGCGGGGAAGTGGCAGCTTCTGCAGATAATCTGATGCGAGGTATGTGCACCCTAGGAGATCGAACTTTAATTGTATTGTTTGATTCAGGAGCTACTCATTCTTTCATTTCTCATGATTGTGTTAAACAGTTGAATTTGCATGCTGTATCCTTGCCTTATATTCTTAGTGTTGTCACTCCCGCCAAGGAGGCCATTTCTACTTCCCTTGTGTGTGTTCAGTGCCCCATTGTGATACAAGGAAAGGCCTTCGAGGTTGACCTAGTTTGTTTGCCGTTAAGGGGTATAGATGTTATTCTTGGCATGAATTGGTTATCTGAAAATAGAGTCATGCTTGATTGTTTTAACAAAAAGGTTGTTTTTCCACTTCTTCCTCCTCCTTCGAGGGAGAAACCATCAATCCTTTTATCCAGTGTTACTGAAATGTCTGAATTCCTTAGTGATGGGAGTGAGTGCTTTGTTTTATTACTTTCCTCAACTCTAGAGTCCAAGATAGATTTAAGCAGTATAACTACAGTTAGGGAGTTTCAAGATGTTTTCCCTAGTGAGGTAACCACCTTACCTCCGGACCGAGAGATAGAGTTTACCATAAACTTAGTACCAGGTACAGGACCTGTTTCTAAAGCACCATACAGAATGTCCCCACTAGAACTTAGTGAACTTAAAGCCCAGTTAGAAGACCTTATGTCTAAAGGGTTCATTAGGCCTAGTGTGTCACCTTGGGGGCTCCAGTACTTTTAGTGAAGAAGAAAAATGGGAGTATGAGGCTGTGTGTAGACTATAGGCAGTTGAACAAGGTTACCATTAAGAACAAGTATCCTTTACCCAGAATAGATGACCTTTTAGATCAACTTAGGGGAGCCTCAGTTTTCTCTAAGATAGATTTAAGGTCCGGTTACCATCAGATCAGGATTAAGGGAGAGGATATACCCAAAACAGCCTTCAAGACTAGGTATGGGCATTATGAGTATTTGGTGATGCCATTTGGAGTAACCAATGCTCCTGCTGTATTCATGGACTACATGAATAGAATCTTTAGGCCCTATCTGGATCAGTTTGTTGTTGTGTTCATCGATGATATTCTGATCTACTCCCGTAGTTTAGAAGAGCATGAGAGGCACCTTAGAATTGTGTTAGGAGTTCTGAGGGAGAAGAAGTTGTTTGCAAACCCTGAAAAGTGTGAGTTTTGGAGTGATAGGGTTCAATTTCTAGGACATGTGATTACCAGTGAAGGTGTGTCTGTTGATCCTAGCAAGGTAGAAGCTGTCCTTGAATGGGAAAGACCTAATACCATCACGGAGATTAGGAGTTTCCTAGGATTGGCCGGCTACTATCGGAGATTCATTAAGGGATTCTCCCAGCTAGTTTTACCTCTCACAAGGTTGACTCGGAAGGGACAAGCCTTTGTGTGGGATGAAACATGTGAGCGGAGCTTTTTGGAGCTCAAGAAGAGATTAACCACCGCTCCGGTATTGGCATTACCGGATTTGTCCAAAGCCTTTGAGGTATATTGTGATGCTTCAGGGAAGGGTTTAGGTTGTGTTCTAATCCAGGATAGGAGAGTAGTGGCTTATGCATCTAGACAGTTGAAACCACATGAGGAGAACTATCCTACTCATGACCTAGAGTTAGCAGTTGTGGTATTTGCCCTCAAAATTTGGAGGCATTATCTGTTTGGAGTGAAGTTTGAGGTCTTTAGTGATCACAAGAGTTTGAAATATCTCTTTGATCAGAAAGAACTTAATATGAGGCAGAAGAGATGGATGGAATTTCTCAAAGATTATGATTTTGAATTGAAGTACCATCCTGGCAAGGCCAATGTGGTGGCTGATGCCCTCAGTAGGAAATCTCTTCATGTATCTTCTATGATGATTCATGAGTTGAATTTATTGGAAGAATTTAGAAACCTAAGCCTAGGTGTTACAGTTGGTGAACATAGGGTTATTCTTTTTAAGCTTGAAATCACCTGTGAGCTGAGAGCTCTAATCAAGGAGGCTCAGAGTTAGAGTTTTTAGAGTCAGAAGATGGGATGATTCTCTTCCAAGGAAGAGTCTGTGTCCCTAAGGGGGTAGCCTCAGGCAGCAGGTTTTGGAGGAAGCTCATAGGAGTAAGTTTTCTGTCATCCTGGATCTACCAAGATGTATCAGGATCTGAAGGTGTTTTGGTGGGATGGTATGAAGAGAGACATTGCTGATTATGTTTCTAAGTGCTTAGTATGCCAACAGGTCAAAATAGAACATCAGAAACAATCAGGAACCCTGTTACCAATAGAAATCCCTGAGTGGAAGTGGGAAAGTGTAGCCATGGACTTTGTAGTAGGATTGCCTAGAGTTCAAGCTGGTTTTGATGCCATCTGGGTGATTGTGAACCGACTGACCAAGTCAGCCCATTTTCTACCAATCAAGAATACCTTTTCTCTTAGCAAGCTAGCAAATCTATATGTTAGAGAGATTGTCAGACTTCATGGTATTCCCTCTAACATCATATCAGATAGGGATCCTAGATTCACTTCCACGTTCTGGAATGCTCTTCATCAGGCTTTTGGGACCAAACTCCGATTTAGCACTGCTTACCACCCTCAGACGGACGGTCAGTCTGAAAGAACCATCCAGACCTTAGAGGATATGCTCAGGGCTTGTATTTTAGAGGAGTCAGGTAATTGGGATAGATTTTTGCCTCTCATAGAGTTTGCCTACAATAACAGTTTCCATAGCAGTATAGGCATGACAACCTTTGAGGCACTGTACGGTAGGAAGTGTAGGTCTCCTTTATCTTGGTATGAGGTAGTGAGAGAACTCTTTTAGGCCCAGAATTAGTTTAGGAAACCTCAGATAAGATCAGGGTCATTAGGGAAAAACTTGTATCTTCCCAAAGTCGTCAAAAGAGTTATGCTGATAAAAGAAGAAAGGACTTACAGTTTGAGGAAGGGGGACATGTATTTTTTAAAGTAACTCTTGTCACAGGCATAGGACGATCCATTAAAACCAGAAAGCTCAACCCTGGATTCATCGGTCCATTTCAGATCCTGCAGAGGGTTGGCCCTCTGGCTTACAGGATAGCTTTGCCACCTCAGTTGACCAGGATACATAATGTTTTCCATGTATCTCAGTTAAGAAAATATGTTCATGATCCATCGCATATCATTAGCTCTGAATCAATACAATTAAGAGAAAATCTCACTATTCCTTCTAGACCTGCACAGATTATTGATAGAAGTGTCAAGACCCTAAGGAGTAAGACAATTCCTTTGGTAGAGGTGTACTGGGAAGGTCAATCTCCAGAAGAGGCAACATGGGAGAAGGAAGCTGTCATTCGGGAGCCATTCCTGGAACTTTTTAGTTGAGGTAGTTTCTGAATTCTGTTTCTTGAACAATTTTGAGGTCAAAATTGCTTAAGGGGGGGTAGAATGTAACATCCCGCAAATTAGGAGCCTTAATAATTCATTAGGTATCAAACAAGAGAATTATGTATTAGTAAATCAAGAAAGGTAAATTGAGGAACTATAGGTTAAAACCAAGTTTATGCTTTAACTTAAGTGAATTTGAGAAAATTGGGTTCTGGTAATCGATTACAGTAGGTTCGTAATCGATTACCCAAGAGCTAGTTTTTAGGTAATCGATTACTCACAGGTTGTAATCGATTACCTGAGAGCTGGGTTTTTGGTAATCAATTACAGTAGGTTTGTAATCGATTACCCGAGAGCTCAATTTTATGTAATCGATTACTCTCAGATTGTAATTGATTACCTGAGGGCTGGGTTTTTGGTAATCGATTACCAAGGGTTGTAATCGATTACCAGATTCTCAGAAAAGTTTTCTAGTGTATTTTTCACCTCTGGTAATCGATTACAACATTATTGTGTTCGATTACCAGTTGTCCAGTATATAAGCCTGAGGCATGCAAAAATTAGAATTTTCATTTTGTTTTCTTCTCCCCTTCGACCTAGAGAGAGGGTGATTTCTAGAGAGAGAAAGTGGTTTCCGGAGGTGATTAAAGAGAATTGAAGCTAGGAATCATCAAAGGATCGTTCAACTCATCAATTCCTCTTGTGAATTTCAAGAAATTGGTGAGTATAACTCACACACCCACTTTTCTCTTTGAGTTTGATTTCTCCCCAAATGTATGAACCTTACTCTCTAATTCCTCTTCTATATGATAATTGTAATTAGGATAGTAATGTATGCATGAATTTGAGTAGTTTGGTTGGTTGTTTCATTGAAAACCTTAGGGTAGCGAGATTTACGAAAGTAGCGAGATTACGAAATTGACGAAATGCTTAATGTATGATCCCTACCCCTTCGATTCCTTTTCTATTTAGTTACTTTGATTGAATTGATGAAGTTTATGCTAGAATTGAGTAATTCATGCTAGGATTGATTATAAATCCCTTGGATTTCGAAGTTACGAAACTTACAAAACTTACGAAAGTTTCGAAACACTCGAAATACTTGAATTTCTAGTTTTGGGTTATCAATTCATGTTTACCGGTTTAGACCGTGAGTTATTTAAGCCGACCTTGTGCTGTGAGTTAAGAAATTGATTGTTTATGTAAAAATATTGACTTCGGTCCAGTAATGGGTGGGATACGTCCCCGGGAAAGACGTTTCCCGTAGTCTGAGCTCAGTTCTAACTCTAGTTTCAGTAATAAGTTCATGCTTGTTGATTTCAGCAGTGAGTTGCATTTTATTGCTTATGATTAAGTTATTTATGATATAAAATGTTAATGCTAATTGATGATTGATGTCTATTGGCTTGATGTACATTGGTTAGCGCTTGTTTCCTATACACTGAGTATGTTTAGTTATATTTCACCGAGGCATTAGTCTCACCACACGTTTTGTGGATATAATCTAGGTGTGCAGGTACCTCCTGGTGGAAATAAGTGAGTTTAAAGCTGGAGCTGTTGTGTTTAGATGTTTAGATTTCTTTTGGATTATGTAGAAAACCTTCATATATATAGTTTTGTTGATATTAGAGATGCTAGTTTATAATCTTTGGACCCGGTATATCTGTATATGTATATTATGGACTTTGATTATGTAATTAAGGTTTAAGTTAATCACATTTTTTATAAGTTGTTGTTGGACACTTGTGTAAATGTGAGGTTTGATATCCAGAATTGTATATTTTAGTTTCGAATTTTCAGAATTTAGTTTCCAACGGACTAAGTTTTGAATTTAGAAATTAGGGCGTTACACTTATTGATTTATTATCATCATTCATTAGTCTATTTGAAAATAAGTTTATCAATTAATAACTTAAAAATATTATTATAAAGTAAATTTTTTGTTGAATTTAAATTTTTGTGTGCCTAACTCAGTCCGGATAAGGTTGTATATATAATATGAATGCAATAAAAACAAATAAAAGTGATTGTTAAATCTAATCATAATTAGTTACCGTAAGGTCCAGAAAAACCTCTTAAGATGTTTTCATAATGACAAAACCTCAAAATATACTTAATACAATTTTGAATAATTGTATACTAATGGTTGCAATTGAGATTGTCCTAAAAAGAACAGAAAAACTAAATGTATCATCAAAGAAGAATCTATTCAGAAGAAGCAATAAGATAAAGTCATCAAAAGAAACATTCTTGCAATAAATATGCAATGTCAAGAAGAAACATATTCAGGAATTAATACAAAAGGTAGGTTCTGCACAAATATAAACCTTATATTCAATGCAAAAAGGAAATGCACTTGTTCAGAGGATAAGTCAAAGCAAGAAAGTTGTTGAGAAGATTCACAAGAGACTCTTGACAACTTCACAAGACAAGAAGAAAGGAGTGCTTCCAGCACCCTCCAGAAGAATGAAATTGTCAGAATATGTTAAAGTTTATTTTACAGGAGTTAAAAACATTTTATGCTAAAAATGGCAAAATTCCCAGTATTCCTTCATGTTTCACAAACTGCTCCAGAAGAAGTAAGCTTAAATAGAACAAAAATTCTGGCTCCAGAAGATAGACTGGTCAAACCTGATGAGAGAGAAAAGCTACCACATGAAAGTGACAGCTCCTTCTTGTCCAGTTAAGAGCTTGTCCGATCCCTTCTCCAATGGCTAGTTGAACCCTACCTTGCCTATAAAAAAGGAGCCTTTTCTTCATTCCAAAACACACATCATCAGAAGAAGCATTCTGCGCTCAAAATTACCATCCATACCTTCCATAGAAATTCCACTTTTTGAAAAATCTTTAGTTTTGTTCTCAAACAGTTAGGAAAGTGAGAAAGTGTGTGTAGGCTCAGCATATTTCTGGTGTGCTCTATTTATTGTAATCTTGAGCCTTTGATTGTAATTTTTCAATTCAAACCATTGATTGTAACTCTCAAGGCTAACAAAGTGTTGTTAGTTCTTCTTAAGAGAGTTGGGTATATTATGCAGAAGTTAGGTGTGTCCTTAAGCTGTAGATTATCAGTTATGTACTGTGTTGGGAGCCTGAAGAGGATGCATAAGAATAATGTGTTGGGAGCTTGAAGAGGCTGCAGAAGAATATTGTGTGAGAGCCTGCAGAAGAATACTGACAGGAGCCTGTAGAGGCTGCAGAAGAATACTATGGTGTGCTGCACCAAAGAGCCTGTGGTGGCTGATTGTATCAAGGTTGATATAGTGAAAATCCTACTGAAAGTAGGGACTGGACGTAGCCCTAAGGTTTAAAGGACGAACTAGTATAAAAATATTGTGAGCTAGCATACTTCTTCTCTCCCTAAACTCTTTACATTTGAAGCTTCTTACTAATCATTCATAAGATAGGTTAGTTCTTTGTATTGCATATCAAAACATTTTCAAACCTATCTAATACCTAAGTAAGTGAGGTATTCAAGAAAGTCTTTCAAAAGAAGAAAGATTATATTTTCTTATTACTAGATTCACTTGATCATATATAAAATAACTAGTATTGTTGCAAATTGTCTAACTTGAATATCCAAGGTTCTAATATTAGCCGAGAAGATACTTTTGAGCAGAAATTATTAGAAGTTATTGCAGAAATTTGAAAAGGTCACAATTCAACCCCCGTTCTTGTGACTACAACATTTACTTAAATTGGTACCAGAGCTTGCCTCTAGGGTTGAACACACTTAACAGTGTGAGAGAAAAAAAATCAACAAAGGGAAGATGGTGAACCATGGAGCTGGAATGTTCATCCCAGAAGGATCTTCTACAAATAGACCTTCTGCATTTGATGGAAAAGACTATTACTACTGGAAAGACAAAATGAATCTCTTTCTAGAATCCCAAGACATTGATCTATGGGATATTGTTGACACAGGAAACTTCATTCCTACTGCTAAAAGAACTAGAATATTAGCTCAACCAAAAGAAGGAGAACATGTCGGAATAATAGAAGAGTCACCACAATCTAAAGCAATAGAAGCTTGGACCTTAGAAGAAAAACAAAAATTTCTTCTAAACTCCAAAGCTAAGTTTTATCTACTATGTGCTCTCAGTAGAGGTGAATATGATAAAGTAGCTGGATGTGCTACTGCAAAAGAAATATGGGACACTCTTAGAATAACACATGAAGGTACACATCAAGTCAAAGAATAAAAATAAACAATTTGATTCATCAATATGAAATGTTCAATGTGCTGGAACATAAAACAATTGATGAGATGTTAAACAGATTTACGATCATTATAAATGACTTAAAATATCTTGGAAAAGTTATACAACAAAGAGCAAGTTAGAAAAATACTTTGGAGTCTACCAAAAATTTGGAGACCCAAGGTAACAACAATTCAAGAAGCAAAAGACCTTGTTGTCTTGAAATTAGATGAACTTCTTGGATCACTCAAAGTTCATGAGCAAGAACTCATGGATGAAATATTACCAAGGAGAGGAAAAACAATAGCACTCAAGGCTAACACCTCAAAAAGGACCAGTAAAAGTCAAAGTGCAAATTCTTCAGCTGAAGATAAAGAACAAGAGTATGAAGAAGAATAATCAACCTCTGTAAATGATTATGAGCTTGCATTCATCCCTAAGAAAATCCAAAGAATGTTGAGAAGAAAGGGAAAAGGAAAACGAAGCTTTACATATTAGTGTATGCACTAGAGACTCATATGTTTTGAACATTCATCACTTGTATCATATTATTTATCTTATAGAGGCAATTCAGTTTTATTATTTCTTTCAATGGAGTGTAATAAATGTCTTTAGAATAATAATCTTAAATTTCATAAGACATCAAGTAGACGACTCGATCTTGAGATCTTATGAAGAACTATTCTTAAGATAGTCCCTAGTCAAGCATCATCTTAGGACACTATGATGCATTAAGACTAGTATGTGAGTTTATTGATGATCACATCACATCTCACAGATCATGGATATGAGATATCAAATACTCACATAGATACATATTAAGAGTAATGATGTACTCGACTGACCATCTATAAGAACGTTGTATGGTTTGTTACATAAGTGTCATAAATGATTCTTTAATTGATAGTGTTGTATGAAGTCCTTTGACCTAAAATCACTATGATTCCAACATGAGGAATTATATGTTTTAATATCATCAAACATCACCTGTGACAGGGTGATTATAAACTTAATTTTTTAGACATATAATAAATTATGTGGTGGAATATGAGTGACATAGATGGGATTTATCTCTCCTATGTAACAAGAGTTATATCTATGGGCCTCTTGATATAGTTATACTACAAAATACATGGTCATGCTCAGAAGGGTAAACATGAGATGTTTATTTTCTGTATAGTCTGCTTGGGCATAAAGAAAAACGTAAATTGAACTATACAAGGATGACACATTCATGCCCTTGTGTTCAATTAGATATTTGGACAAAGGGACAATTCATATAGAATATTATCACAAAATAGGATACGTCAAATTGATGACATTCTCAATATTTGGGCATTAGTGATGCATTGCTAGATACCACTCACCATTTATGATATTAAATATAAAAGGTTTTATTTTAATATCATAATCAAATATTAAGAGAACCTATTGGGTCACACGCATACAACAAGCCCACTAGGAATGCTAGATTCTAATAAGATTAGAATAATAATATAATGGGCCAGTCTCATAAGTAATAATGTTAATGAGTGACAGTTAAAACCCTAGCCACCACTATATATATATATTTCATAGGATGCACAACCCAAGACAGATGAGCAGTCGCCCTTTACTCTCCAAACAGTACTAGCAGAGATGATGAGGGTTTCCTAGTTCATGTGTTGGTGTGGACACCTGTAGAGACGCGACAACAACTATACCTCGTTCACAATTTGAAAGGTATGATAATCGGTTTTATGTTGAAGCTTTAATACATGTTTCTCACAATAACGTTCAATATCTAATTGTTCCGCTGAACCCTGACCATGCTTGATTCCCTTCATTACACCCAGAAAAAGAAGGACAAAAATCAGAAGGTAGAAAAGCACAGATAATATGTTTTGAGTGCAATAAACTTGGACACATGAAGGCTGATTGTCCACAACTTAAGAAAGAACCTAGAAACTTCTTAAAGAATAAGAATGCCTTGATGACAACCTAGGATAATTCAGAAAGCTCATCAGAAGATGATCCAAAAGAAGAAACAACCAATCTGTGTCTCATGGAAGGGAAAGAAGAAGATGAGGTATTTGATTCTAACTCACCTTCTTATAAAGAACTAGAAGATGCATTTGAAAATTTGCTTTCCACACATTAGCAAAACAAATGTGTTTTAATTAACGCACAATTAACATAAACACATAAAGCTAATGAGGAATTAAGGAGTGAAAATGAGAAACTGTTTAAGACAAATCATTGTCTGCAACAATATCATTTTAAGTTCTCTGAGCAAGTAAAGTCTCTAAGACTTAATTCTTTAGAAGTTACAATTCACAACAGTCATTCTCTACAAAAAGAGAATATAATCTTCTAAAGGAGAAGATATATAAATGAACCAAATCAAGATCTTGCTAAGTTTGTTAAAGGAACTGATAATATAGAAAAACTTATTGTAACTCAGAAAGAAGACTTTGACAAAGCTGGAATAGGATTTAATAAATTCTAGAAACAGAAAATGTATAAAAATTTCTTTGTACCAGCCAAAAGGCAAGTTCCTAAATGTGCTTGGTGTAACAAAATTGGACACTTAGTTCAAGTCTGTTACAAGAAGAAAGGAAGTGTCAGAAGAAAGGTAACTATCCACAAATGATCCAACGGAATTTGGGTACCTAAATTATTGTTTATTTCTGATGCTGAAACCGGCCAAAATCATTAGAAAGAAAGGGCAATGGTTCTTGGACAATGGCTACTCAAGACATATGACAGGGGGAAACAAATTTATCCAACTACAAAAAGTAGGAGATGGTACAGTCACCTTTAGTGATAAAAACAAGGCAAAAATCAAAGGAATTGGTAAATTAGGTATGTTAAATTCTGCTCAAATTAATAATGTTTATTATGTGAAAGGTTTAAAACATAATCTTCTTAACATAAGTCAGTTATATGACATTGGCTGTGAATTTGTGTTTCAACCAACATTAATTATGTGTGATAAGAGAGCCATCCACTAAGAAAATTCTATTCTTATAGGAACAAAAATCTCTATAGCATATGTTTAGAAGAATTATCTGATCTTACATGCTTTGCATCTTTTGAAAATGACAAATGGACTTGGCATAAGAAAGTAGGGCATATTATGAAAACTATTTCAAAACTATCCAAGCTAGAATTAGTTAAAGGATTACCTAAAATCAAGTTTGAAAATAATAGAATTTGTGATGCCTGTGTTAAGGGAAAACAAAAACTCATTCAAGTTTGCATCCTAAAAATGTTATTTCCACTAAAAAACCTTTAGAAATTCTGCATATTGATTTATTTGGTCCTACCAAAACTCTCAGTATTGGTGGAAAGAGATATGGATTTGTAATAGTGGATGATTACTCGAGATTCACATGGGTATTATTCCTCACCACAAAAGATGAGTCTTTTGATTCTTTCAGAATCTTCTCCAATAAGGTACAAAATGAAAGTGGTCAACATATTGCTTCTGCTAGAAGTGACCATGGGGTAAATTTGAAAATTATTCTTTCAAAATATTTTTTGATGAAAATGGAATTTCTCATAACTTTTTTTGCCCTAGA
Organism: Sesbania bispinosa; assembly: GCA_026901365.1. NCBI lineage: Eukaryota > Viridiplantae > Streptophyta > Magnoliopsida > Fabales > Fabaceae > Sesbania > Sesbania bispinosa. The sequence goes on from QLOH01000089.1 coordinate 604,751, forward strand.
ACTCCTCAACAGAATGGAGTCGTAGAAAGGAAAAATAGGACTCTTCAAGAAATGGCTATGACTATTTTAGATGATAGTGGAATTCAAAAATATTTTTGGGCTGAGGTAGTTGCTACTTCTTGTTACATACTTAATAGAGTCTCCATCAGATGCATATTAAATAAGACTCCATATGAATTATGGAAAAGAAGAAAGCCTAACATTTCATAATTTCATATATTTGGATGTGATTGCTATATTTTAAACAATAAAAAAAATCTTAAAAAGTTTGATACAAAATCTGAAAAGGCTATTTTTCTTCAACTACTTCCAAAGCCTACAGAGATTATAACATCAAGAATAAAATTATATTGTTATATTTAATCCCTAAACCCTACTTTAGTCCCTATAATTTAAAATTGGTGATTTTGATTTCTCAAAAATGAAAAATATAGCAATATATTTAGCCCTTATCATATAGTTTTTCTACAAATTTTCATCAAAATGTAAAAAAAAAAAATTAAATCTTTTTTGTTCTTATTGATAAGAATTTAGGAGGGTGAATCTCCAGAAAAGTTATACGATAAGGACTAAAATTATGCATTTCTAATTTTTGAGGGATCAAAACCATATTGATTCTAAATTATAGAGAATAAAAATACATCTAAAATATATTTCAAGTATTAAAAACATAATTTTGTAAAAAAAATATTAAAAACATATTTAACCTTTAGTTAATTACTCTGTTACAAATGTGAGAGCATATATATTAAATCCAAAATCCAATTGGTTTAGTTTTAACTTTTAAGCTTTCTTGACTTTTTTTTTCCTTACATTCCAACATTTTACCAAGAAATCTCTCTCTTTCGATTTTTTTCACTCATTAACATATATGAAAGATGTCCACTATTCACATCCATAGAAATGGATAGAAAACAATTCGATATGGACATCACCTAAAAGGTTTGTCTATCCTAGTGCCAAAATCATGCAAGATTTTACATACCCAAAAAGAAAAGTCATGCAAGTTTCATAAAAAGTTGGTTTAGTCCACATCAAAAGTGGGGATAGATTGAATGAAAAATTGAGGCGGGCTTGATTTTTCTCTTTGGTATGCAAATATGAAAGGTAAAACAAAAAGATTGACTGTGATTTGCTTTATAATTTATAACCGACAAGAAGGATCTTATATACTCTTTGCTTAAAGTAAATCAAATTATGTTGTATTCCTAAATCAAATTAGCATAAAATAATTTTCAATATTTTTTCATTAATGTTTTATATTAAGATAGAGCCAATTATTCTTGTAGTATTTCAAGTTGATAGCTTTAAATATTTTATTAGTGCAAATTAGAGTGTTTTTACAAAAAATTAAACAAATAAGAATATAATTTGGATGTCTTTACCTGATGTTTTTTCCTCATATGTTTAATTTATCTGAAACTATGTCATGATTGTAACAATATTTAAAATTCAAATAAAAATTCAAACCTAACATTAAGTAAGAACTTTCAGAAGCCATTCTAACATATTTGCTAAATTAATAAAAACATTAAAAAACTTTTTATATATCCATGTCATGTTTCTATATGAAAAGTTTTAATTAAATTGATGAAAATAAACATATTATATTAAAAAAATAATCTATCTCCCATAAAATTAGATAAAATTTCTTACTTTTCAAATTATAATATATTATATTATTACATATTATTTACACTATTTATCATCATCATTATTTGCGTTAACCCCAAGGGGTTGGTCGAGTGGAGCAAGACATGGTCTCGTATCTGACAAGTCGCAGGTTCAAATCCCCACTCGTCCCCTTGGGGTGAGGTAAAATGTAAGTACCTCTGTAAGTGCTCAAAGAGCCCGGAGGTGCCTTGGACTGGGGCACCATCCCCTCACCCTAAATTTTTTTGTTAAAAAAAATCATGATTATTTGCGTTAAATTTCGTAAAAATTTAACAGTAATAACTTGATAATCAAATTATTCTTATTTTCATATATTTCAAAAGTATATATGATATTGATCTTTTGATGATATATTAAATAATTTTGAATTAATATAAAAATTTATAGATATTTTTGGTGTAAACCATAGGTATCCCCTATTACCAGGGGCAAAAAATTTATAGATATGACATGTGTATAATAATAACTTTCAATCTAATAGTGAATTTTGAAATATAATCATCTGAAAAAAATTATTTAATGGTGTAACACTTGATGTAGCTTACACTGATGTAAGTTGAACCCTCCTTTTTAAATAAATTAATATTTTGAATATATAGTTTTTCATATTTTCAAATCCCCACTCGTCCCCTTGGGGTGAGGTAAAATGTAAGTACCTCTGTAAGTGCTCAAAGAGCCCGGAGGTGCCTTGGACTGGGGCACCATCCCCTCACCCTAAATTTTTTTGTTAAAAAAAATCATGATTATTTGCGTTAAATTTCGTAAAAATTTAACAGTAATAACTTGATAATCAAATTATTCTTATTTTCATATATTTCAAAAGTATATATGATATTAATCTTTTGATGATATATTAAATAATTTTGAATTAATATAAAAATTTATAGATATTTTTGGTGTAAACCATAGGTATCCCCTATTACCAGGGGCAAAAAATTTATAGATATGACATGTGTATAATAATAACTTTCAATCTAATAGTGAATTTTGAAATATAATCATCTGAAAAAAATTATTTAATGGTGTAACACTTGATGTAGCTTACACTGATGTAAGTTGAACCCTCCTTTTTAAATAAATTAATATTTTGAATATATAGTTTTTCATATTTTTAATAAAGAATTAAAAAAAAACGCATAGAAATTTAAAAAAGTTACAATTTTTTAACGGCATATTTACAAGAATAAATATCACAGTACACGTATATTATATTATATTATATTATATTAGAGTCGAGATCCGTTAACATCAGGTGTCAAACTTGTAGAGTTACACCTCTTAATAACTTTTTGTAAAATGTGAATTTGACCGATCCAACCGTTGAATTGAAAGTTCTTATAAAGTAGATCAAGCTTATAAAATTTCATAAAAATCTAAAACTAATTGAAATTTGATCAAACTAATTTATTTTAACGTATAATATGTTTTTAAAATATAAGCAAAAGTTCACTATTAGATAACATACCTACGAATGTCCAAATTACCTGGAATTTGATATACATGATCACGAAGGTAATATAATGTGATTCAGCGGTTGGATTAGTCAAATTCACATTTTACAAAAAGTTATTAAGAGGTATAACTTTACAAGTTTGACACCTGGTGTTAACGGATCTCGACTCTAATATAATATAATATAATATACGTGTACTGTGATATTTATTCTTGTAAATATGCCGTTAAAAAATTGTAACTTTTTTAAATTTCTATGCGTTTTTTTTTAATTCTTTATTAAAAATATGAAAAACTATATATTCAAAATATTAATTTATTTAAAGAGGAGGGTTCAACTTACATCAGTGTAAGCTACATCAAGTGTTACACCATTAAATAATTTTTTTTCAGATGATTATATTTCAAAATTCACTATTAGATTGAAAGTTATTATTATACACATGTCATATCTATAAATCCCCTATTACCAGAAATATAATATTGAACACGTAGGATAGAAAAAAATGTGCCACATCAGCCTCTGACACACCTGAATTAAGGGGAGGGACTAATTGCAAACAAAAAATTTTGGGAGGATGTTTTAATAAAAAATATTTTACAGGGACAAAAAGCAAAACTCGCTAATTTTATAGGGACCAAAAATATATTTTACCCTATAATTTTTTATCCGAAATAATATAATAATTGAAAATGTTAACAAGTATCATTAGGACATTAATTGGTTAAGAAAGTAAAATGAAAATATTTTATTGAAAAATGTAAGTACAATTAATAAAATGATTTACAATAAATTTTTTCTATTTTTGGATTTCTTATAATATATATTTTTAGAGCACTTGTCAATGGAACCCATGATAATTTTATACATTGAAAAATACACACATATTTTAAAAAGTATAATGATACATACATACCCTAAAATTTTCATACTTTTCATTTCTTCCATCATATCACCTATGATATGTATTACTTGTCTCTCTATTCTATACTTAATTCTTATTTCTTAGGATGTATTAATTTGGGTCAATGGACAGGATAAGTTGTAGCAGGATAGATTGTCTTTCAAGTCAAAATCTCACTTTTAATTATTAAAGTGGTGTGAATAGTGCAAGTTTAAGGAATCTTTTGTGTTTCTGCATGATTATGTTAAGTACTTTAAGTTACATTATTTTACTTTTCTTTTAGGAAAAAAAAAACGCTTTTTCATTAGTAAATATATTAAATTCAGTTTGATATTTTTTTATAACATTCACTTGAAATTTTTAGTATGCATTTCTACCTCATTTTAACTTTCAATTTAATAATACATTTTGAGAAGTAATTTTTTTTTTTCACAATCAACTCTTACCTTTCAGCTCACGCTCTATATATATCTTTTTTTTTTCACATCACATCATTTATCATATTTTTTTATTCTGATTTCTCTTTTTATTTTTCTTCTTCTTACACCTACCACACTTCAAATTAGAGATATCTTAGAAAAAACATCCCAATTATATTTTCTAGTGTCTTTTTTTATATGATTATTATTAATTTTCACATTAAAATTATTTAATAATCAATCATTGTCAGTCTTTGTATAAAGCCACTAAAACACTTGCATTAAACCCCCATAATTATTGTTAGCTACTTTTAGCCCAAAAATATTTTATTTGTTGATATTTTAAAAAAAAAGTCTTTAAAAAAAAATTTTTTTTGGTGCAATACCACATGTATCTTAGAAAAAATTGCCTTTCAGAAAAAAAATATTAGTGTTAAAAAAACATCCCAATTATATTTTCTAGTGTCTTTTTTCATATGATTATTATTAATTTTCACATTAAAATTATTTAATAATCAATCATTGTCAGTCTTTGTATAAAGCCACTAAAACACTTGCATTAAACCCCCATAATTATTGTTAGCTACTTTTAGCCCAAACATACTTTATTTGTTGATATTTAAAAAAAAAAAAGTCTTTAAAGAAATTTTTTTTGGTGCAATACCACAAGTATCCTCCACGGGAGGCGGGTAGGACCTCTATGGGCGGCAAAGCTCTCCCTCCGAGTATTTAACACAACCACTGGTTAAGCTGGAACAGCCCCTTACCAGCTGATCCACGTGCTCGGTGGTAGTCTTTAAAGAAAATGGTACAAAGTGAAATGTTTTCTATGAAAAAAATTAGGCTCGTCATTTACATCTCTTTCTAGTTACTAACCACTTTATTAATTTTATGTGTTGATTTTTCAAATTTTATTAATCATAATTAAAATTCATATTCTAGCTATCTACGATCTTTTATATATTAAATTTGAATCCTTACCAAACTCAATTCACTCTCAAGACTAATGAAACTTCCACTTTAATCCACATTATTTTTTAATAAAATTATAAAAATTTGAATTTTTTTACAGAATTACAATTTTTTTCTAACCAATACTATCCACGTGACTTTTCTATCTTATTTAAATTGTAAAATATATCATCTTTTATACAATTATACTTGATTTTTTTAGTTATTTTAAAAGTATCAATAAAATAGGAATATTATCCCATACATTGCATAAGTGGTTAAAATACTAATATTTTATAATTTTATAAACATTGAAATATATTAAAGCCACCAAAATACTAATTACTATAAATGTCAATTACTTGTAATAAAATATTAATAAATATTAATTAAGTGAATTAATATTATTAAATAGAAATATATTAATTATTTTAATTAATTTAAAATGGCCTAATATTATATCTCACTTTAAGAATAATTAAACAGACATTGTGCCTTGGCATGATCAATAACATTCTTAATTAAAAAGAAAAATCGCAAGAAAAGTTATTACATAATTCTATATGGAATAAGTGGAATTTTAGTATTGAATCTACTGATCACAAAAAACAGTGGTATATAATAGATCTTTATCATAAATAGTTTAGATATAATGTTAAAAAATTTCATCATATCTATATATATATATATTATAAAATTAATTTTACTTTTTATAGTAATAAAATTAAGGTCTACGGTAAACCTAAACTTAAAAACGTCCACCCTAAATTTACCCATGTAATGGGGACACATTCTCCAAATTAAAAGTGATAATCTTTTTCACCGGTAATAACATGTGGAATTTAATTGAACCTTAACCTCCACGGTCCACCTTCCCCGAGTATATCAAAGGAATGAAAATAGTTTTTAGTACTTGAGAAGTAGGGGTATTCACATCCAATCAAATCCAATGCATAAACCGTAAAAATCGAAAAGTGAATCAAGTCGAAAATCAAAAAATAGAAAACCGCAAAAACTAATTTTTTATTGAATTGGATTGGTTTTCGTATCCTATATTAAAAATCGATCCAATCCAAATCGAACTTATATATACATATTATTTCACTTATAAAATAATTATATATTTATACTTGCATACATATATATTTATGAAATTATTTATACTAGTATACTTTTTATAATTTTATTAACTAATATATGTTCATATCTCTATAAATATATCAATTTTACGCTAATTTTAAATTATTTTTCATGTCTCATGTTCTTCTTTTTATATAATTTATATTTATATTAATAAATATAAATTTCAATAAATATATTTAGTATTATTTCATAATTTTATCACTTTTATCTAATATTTATTGTTCTTTAAAAATCGAAAAACGTGGATAAAATAAGATATTCAGATTTGAAAAATAATTTAACTGATCGGACAATGAAATGATAAATCCATAGTGATTAAATCAGATATATTTTACCTTTAAAATTGATCCAAACCAAACTGCGAACATTCCTATTGAGAAGTATATACTCCTCTCTCATTATAACAATGACATTTAATTATGTATAATTATTTTTTCTCACTTTCAAATTTTTTATTGTGAAATAAAAAACTATCTATTAAAGATAGTTATTTAAAAAGTAGAAGAGAATTGTGGTCTGTACAACAAATACTCCATCCGTTTATTTTTATGTGTCGTTTAAGGTTTTTGTACAAGTATTAAGAAATGCAATAATTATGTATTTGTAGCCTTTTTTTTCCCAAATATATCCTTTCTATTTCTTTCATTAATGCATCTAATATCCTATTTTTCAATGAAATGAATCATTTTTCAAATTTATTTTACCTTTTACCATAAATTTTTTTGTTGGAAACATAAAGAATAAATTTATCAAGACTTTGAACTTGTAGAACATTTATGATATAGATTTATAATAAATATTTAAAATAAAAAAATCATATTAAGAAAGAGATAAAATTGAAAAAATAGCATTTATTATTGTCTTAATATCTAAAAATGACATTTATTTAAAAACAAATTTGAGATTCTAATTAAAACGATATGTAAAAAGAAACGGAGAGAGTAATATTTATAACAAAGAGAGATAAAAAAAGATAAAAAAGAATAAAGAAAGAAAAATGTGAAATGTGATTGATAATGTGATGAAAAAATATAAAAAAAAATTATGTTATTTAAATTGTATGTTTTTTATTATATGAATATATATATATATATATATATATATATATATATATATTATGTCAAAATAGAATAGATACTCCAACAACAACATATATAACATAATAATAGCACCTTTTTGCATTATTTATTAAAGAGTGAAAATTAAGTAGGGAATCAATAAACACTTTGATGCGCCACATTCCACAAACATCTATAATTACAAAGTTGATTCATGATCTGGTCACTTTATTTTTTTTTTCATTTTTATTTCACGAAAATTAAGGATGTTTCTTCCACTCCTGCACGTGGGAGCCAGGCAGTAAAATTCCCCTCCCGTCCCCCGTGGTTTTCTCTGAACTCTTTTTCAGGGTAGAAACTATAGAAAGCTATGTAGCAATGTAGCATTGTGGCAAAGACAATGACATGTACTATGACTTTATTAAAGTCATATAACACAAGTGTCTATCTATTGCAGTCTTTAACAGAGAGAGCGTTTTGTCTCTGCGTCCGTTTATGTTATAAAAACAACACTTGGCTACCAAATACAGAGAAAGATAAAAATGAATGTCATGTTGGATGAAGGGACACTAAAAATCAGTAATTAATTAATTAATAATCACATATATATATATATATATATATATATATATATATATATATAAGATTAATATGAGTATAGTGTAAAGGAAGAAGACCACCCTCGAGACTTATGCCGGTCACTTTCCTTCACCCTCCACTGTCTGCTCGACACACACAACACAAAATCCTTTCTCTTTCTCTTTCTCTTTCTCTCTACTTTAATCAATGAGACTTTGTCTGCTCGATTGATTTTGTCTTTGCTTGCCAATGTGCAGCTTTTCCCTGTTTCTTTTCTAGTCTTATTAATCGCCCGCATTCATCGTACCCCTCATCATATGTCTATGTCTCCCTTCCCTTTAGCACAATATTGTTGGCCTCTCTTTAATTTTACTTAATAAGAAATAACAATATAATAATTAATATTTATTTAGATGCCCTAGCCCGACTTCATATTTCAATCAAGTTTCATATTCATTAATTAGTCCTGAATTAATCAAATATAATATAATAAATTTCTAGTAAGTCACATATTTAAGCACTTATTTATTTATGATAATTAAGGTAAATATAAGTTTTTTTAGTCTAAAAAATTTTCTTTACTTCAATTAAGTTATCATTCTCTTATCTTTTAATTTTTATAACAAATAAAAGGTCATGAAAAAAACGGCTGTTGTCTCATTTTTATATAAATATATGTTGATATTCATCAAATTCAGAATAAGTGACAAGTTTGGCTCGTAGAATTTGTTTGACTGATAACATATGAATCTAAGCGTTTATGGAAGAGGATATAGCTTAGATGGCCCACACTGATATAATATAGTTTGTTGAGGTCAAACTAATACTTGATTAACATGGATTTCATATAGCCTTAATTAATTTTACTTAATATACGTAACGATATATAATTGGTTGGCTGAATAATTAATTAGTCCTATATTATTTGGAAAAAGAAAAAGAGAAAGAAAAAAATATAACACTAGACGAGGCAAGGATGAATGGATGTTGCGTTAGGTGAGTGTCTAATAAGGATTATATATGCCATGAAAAGGTGTCCTATGCTTTGCTTAGTTCCAAAAAAACAAAGGGCTGGTGGGTCCGTAATAGGAGACAAAGGGTATCCCATGATCACTGACCTGCGATTGGGGCATCACAGCTTCAAGCAGGTGCTTTAATCAAAGGCTTGCCAAAACATCAAGAAAAAAAAGGTGAAAGTCATGATCTCTTTTGGGGATATATAATACTAGTTTCGGGAAGAATAATTATAGATGAAAGATTCTAATAGGGTTGAGCTTAGATTTGTTTCAAAATCTTTCATTATCCCTGTTATGGTCTAAACCTAAGGTTTAATAACTAAGATGGTCCATGAACAATATAATTATCATATCCATAATTATAATATCCTCAAATATATGATATATAATTATAATATCCATAATTATATGACAGTATCTTCCAAACTTACTCCTTTTATATTTGTGCCCACTTACCATATTTATACAGGGAAAACCCCTATAAATATAGAACATTTACAGATCATGAGGTATATACGTAATCTTACTCAGTCAATCACTTTGACTATTTTACATATCTGACTTGGGCGTCGGAGTCCCTTTGCAGGTACACCCCCAAGTTCAACTCGGATACGAACTTCAGCAACCCAGATCTAGATCCGAGTTCATTCTGCAGACTCAGGCTCAGGTTCGAGTTCTATCCCAGAACATTTGGCGCTAGAAGGAGAGCCTCCCCCTCTCCAGCATGACGGTCACGACCCGTCTCCAGACAGCAAGGTCCCGTCCTCAACTGACACTCGAAGGATGGATGGAGGATCTCGGAGCCCGAGACGAATTCGTTGAACAAGAAGGCACATCACACCCTCAGGACGAAATCAGTCCGCATGAAGAGGATCGCCAATCCGACCCCCGGGATGAGGTTATTTTTCATCTCGAGGCTCAGCTCAAGGCACTTCAGGAACAACACCAACAGCCGTTCCGCGAACCTCGTCCCCACAAAGCAGTCGAAGAGTCGGCTGTAAGTCACCTAGAAGAACGCATCTAACACTTGGAGCGCAGCGTAAACCCTCAACCTCAGCCCACAACCCATTCCCAGCCTAACTCAAACCGAGATCAGCATGAGGTTCAGCAACCAGGGTCCACTGTTCATCCTGCCCCATTCCGGCACCCATTCTCTGGGAGATTGGCCCGGGTCGAGATACCTAAACAGTTCCAAAGCGCCCTCCCCATTGAAACCTTCAGTGGAACCACAGATCCAGTCAAACATTGACGCCTTTACCAATGAGATGCTATTCATTGGTGCTCCCGAAGCTGTTATTTGCCGCTCTTTCCCAAGGACTCTGAAAGGATAAGCCTTAGCCTGATTCAAAACCCTTCCCTTGGGATCCATAGACTCGTGGGATGACATGCAATCTGCATTCCTAGGACGCTTCACAATCTCCACCGAGATTCCCAGGGACCAGTTCACACTGGCCAAGGTCAAGCAACATAAAGACGAGCCCATGAGGACCTTCCTATCCCGGTTCTACAAAGAGTGTGCCCTCATTCCTATCTAGCCGAGAACGTCCAACTGGTATGCGTTGTCTCGGCTCTCTCACTGGGCTCACCCCTAGCCGTGTCTCTATCAGAAGAACCGGTTCTCTCCATGGAACAGTTTAGACAACGTTCACACAAATTCGTGGGACGAGAAGTCCATCGGCCAGAGCTGCCAAGCACGAACCCAACCAAGGGCATAACCGAGATTCATTCAGTGACCGACATAAAGGGAAGGATCGCGGGCACCACCATCAACAAGACCAACGTTGGCCTCCAAGGGCCAATACCACTCCTATGCCCCTTTGAATACCAACCCGGGAAAAATTCTGAAAGAAGTGATGCATACTGAGCTGGCCGACATTGTAACGCCCTAATTTCTAGAACTCAGAAATAGTGCCCGTTGGAGACACTACTCCTGTAATTCTTGAAATCACTTCGTTAAATTTTAAATATCGCCAATCAAAATTACTTAAACTTTCCAACGATTAGTTTAAGTTACACAAATACATACACATTAATTGAGCTTAGGAAAGAAAACTACACTTTAAAGTAATAGGATTCCATAAATTCATACCGGAGATCCGGAAGAATCTTCCTTAAAGCTCGATAACTACACTTCAATCATAAACAAGCCTCCTTGGCTACGAATTACATACATAAGCATTTAACAAATGTCTAACAAGAATTAACTATACATCTGAGTCCAATATTACAAGAGTTCCTATTCTAACACCAATCAGCTACATCAACTTTTCTCTTATCATTAACGTCATCTGAATCTTCCTGCACACTAAAGGAAACCCCCGAAACGTGGGGTGAGACTAATGTCTCAGCAAGTATAACTCTATGCATGAATGCAGGGGACATGTATTTATGGATGACAATCCTACATACTCATCAATTCACATATTCATATCCAATTAGAATATAAGGCCAAGTCACATAATCAAACACATAGTTAGCCAATCCAGATAAAACATTTTCATGTAGCATTTTAACCCAAATACTCAAGGGGTCTTATCATTATCTGTGCTTTGAGCGCTCGGCCTGTGACCAAGGACCGTCGTCCAAGGCCACCATAATTAAGTTTTATTATCAATCATAATAATTTACTGAGTCGAGGGATCACAATCTACCACCTTAGCCGAGGGGTAGCATCATCACCTCTCTTATAACTGTATTGGTCTTAAGAGGCGTCAGCGAAGTTAATACTCATTTCCGACTACGATTACTAAGAATAATCCATGTCTGGATAGGAGTATTAACAACCTGAGCTTCTTCACCCCCTTCAGGTGAATTCTTCTCAAAAAAGAACCTCCTTTAACCGGATCCAAGACCTAGGACTCGGCCCTGAACCCACATGAACTTAACTTGATCCGAAGATCCTTTCTTTTTACTCACAGCGCAAAGGCTGGCTTTAACTTAACTCATAATGCACATTAGGTGTACTTGAATCAATGGTAAAACTAGAATTTCGAACGTCTCGAGTGTTTCGATACTTCCGCAAGTCTCGTAACTTTCGTAACTTCGAAATCCTTTCGTTTTACCTTCGATTCAAGCACCCTCTTATCAATCTCATCACAAACGTATTCAATTTGATGAATTAGAAAGGGGTTCGAGAATCCGGGATCATGCAAGGGACATCTCGACATTTACGCTAATTAAGACTTTACGAACATACAACTCAATTCTCATTCGATCAACAATCTAACCAAGATTAATGAAAACAATAAGTGTAAACTCAAAAGAATAGTTATATGAATCGAAATCGAGGGAAATACGATAGTTTCGTAAGTTTCGTTCATTTCGTAAGTTTCGACATTTTCGATAACTTTCGAAACTAAAGATTTCGACTCTCGATTTCAATTCGTAATTTCGATCCAACATTCAACAATCCAATTCAACCAAACAATCATCAATTATTCCAATATTCAGCCAAGAAAGGGAGGGGGAGAAGAGGGGACATGCAAGGAGACCAATTCTAACCTAAGGGTGAGTTATACTCACAAATTGATGAATCCAAGAGGGAAATTGAAGATTAGAGATGATCCAAATGTTGATTCTAGCTTCAATCTACCTTTAATGCTTCAATTTTAGCTTCCTCTCTCTAAAACTATCATTTTCTCTCTCTAGGGTTCGAAGAAGGGGGAGGGAGAAATGAGTTTCTACTGAATTTTCGCACCAGCATATATATATATATACTGCTGGTAATCGATTACCAAACCCTGGTAATCGATTACCAGAGGCCAAAATGCATTCCTAGAGGTCTGGTAATCGATTACCACTTCTGGTAATCGATTACACTGAATCCAGAAGTCTGGTAATCGATTACCAAACCCTGTAATCGATTACCATCAGCAGAGCTCACTGGTAATCGATTACCAACACCTGGTAATCGATTACCACCCACCAACCTCTCTGGTAATCGATTACCAACTCATGGTAATCGATTACCAGGGACCAAAAACCCCTAAATTGATTCTATTAAGGTTCCAAACTCATAACTTACCCTTTTCCTACCTTTTACTCATAATCCTTAATGATCTTACAAGGTTTAGACCTACTGAACACACATGTTATCTTATTCAAAGATTGGGATGTTACACTAACATCCTAAGATTGGTTTAACCACTAAGATTTAACCCCTAAGTTCTTGACTTGCTTTCTTCTTAATCTCTAACACATGGTTAATTATCTAATCCCTATTGAATTAAACAAGCTCCTGGAATGCGGGATGTTACAGACATTCCCAAACCACCCCCACTAAAGTCCTCAGCCCAGAAGGACAAATCCAAGTATTGTTCATTTCATGAAGGATACGGGCACAACACAGATGAATGTATCCAGCTTCGAGACCTTATTGAGCAGCTCATTCGAGACGACCGACTATCTCGATATGTGAAGAAAAAATGGTCACATGGGGGCTACCGAAAGAACGAAGAACGCAAGAGATCCCAAAGCCCAGAAGGGGTAATGACAAGAAGCGCAAGCGCTCCACTTCCCCCAAGAAGTACGATCACAACAAAGACAGCAATGCCGGTCCCAGCAGCAATACAACTCACGTCCAACAACTCTAGGAAGAGACACCTCCGCGAAGTGTACAGTGTCGACCAGGCCGACTCACAGACTATAGCCAGACGACCCCCAAACCCGACCATCACCTTCTCGGACGAAGACTATTTTGATGACGTAGGAGACCACGATGATCCCTTCTTGATACGATCCCTCATAGGAGATGGAGATTTCGGACACATCTTTGTTGACCAAGGCAGCTCAGCCGACATCCTTTTCTACAGGACCTACACCCAACTACTGTTGCCCCAAGAATCACTCTTACCCTACTCAGGGGATCTGGTAGGCTTCTCTGGAGAGAGGATCCAACCCAAAGGATACCTTCAAACAACACTCAGGTTCGACACAGAGGCCGAGAATAAAGCCATCTCAGCCACGTTTCTGATAGTCGACTGCCCTAGCCTGTACAATGCCATATTAGGACGACCTTCCCTGAATGCATTAGGAGCAGTCATCTCCACCAGGCATTTGGTCATGAAGTTCCCAGGCCGAGATGGCAAGGTGATCGCAATGCAAGGAGACCGCAAAGAGGCAAGAAAGTGTTACAATGCCGCCCTGACCACCATTCCCACATCACAACAAGAAAAGCCAACACCCAGGGGACAGGTCCTCATGATCGATCTCGACCCTAGAGCCGAGTAAAGGGAATCAAGCATGTGGTCAGGGTGCAGCGGAAATAAATGGATTCCCTCCCTTGTTATAATCGTTTTGCGAAAACACGAATCAAGGCATAAAAGGTATTGAAACGAAAGGTCGTACCTTATTAGGATTATAAACGAGGCAAGTGTAGCCACGTCTCTATTGGTATCCACGCCAACAGCCGAACTAGGATACCCTCCTCAGCTCTGCTAGTAGCCTTAGAAAGTAAGAAGCGATTGCCCATGTGTCTCAGGGTAGTGTATCTTATGCTCTATATATAGAGCGGTGGCTAGGGTTTTACCCCCTCACTCACTTAACCCTCACACTTATGGGCCTGACCCATTATGTAATAATTCTAATTTAATTTAATTAGAATTATTATCCTTTCCTAGTGGCTTGTTGTATGTGTATGACCCAATATGATTTTAATATTTGGTTATAATATTAAAATAAAACCCTTTTATATTTAATATCATAAATAATGAGCGGTATCTAGCAACACATCACTATCCAAATATTGAGTTTATCAATAACTTTGATAAATCCTATTTTATGATAATAATTTATATGATCTGTCCCTTTGTCCAAATATCTAATTGAACACAAGGGCATGGATTGTGTCAACCTTGTATAGTTCAATTTATATTTTCTTGATCCCCAAGTAGACTGTACAGAAAATAAAAATCTCATGTTTATCCTCCTGAGCATGGCCATGCATTTTGCAGTCTCACTTTATCAAGAGGCCTACAGATATAACTCCTGTTACATAGGAGGGACAAATCCCATCTAGGGCACTCACATTCCACCACATAATTTATTATATGTCCAAATACGAACTTTATGATCACCCTGTTACAGGCAACGTTTGATGATATTCAAAACACATAATTCCTTATGTAGGAATCATAGTGATTTCAGGTCAAAGGACTCTATATATAACATTTATCAATTTAAGAAACGTTCATGACACTTATGTAACAACCCATGCAACGTTCTTAAGGTGGGTCTGTCCAGTACACCATTACTCTTAATGTGTACCTATGTGAGCACATGATATCTCATATCCATGATCTGTGAGATGTGATCATCAATGAACTCACATACTAGTCTAAATGCATCTTTGTCCTAAGATGATAATTGACTAGGGACTATTTAAGAATAGTTCTTCATAAGCTCTCACGATCAAGTCATCTACTTGATTCCTTATGAAGTTTAAGCTTACTATTCTAAGGACAATAATTATATTCTAAAAGAATAAGTTTGCCTTTATAAAATAACATGATACAAGTGATGGATGTTCACAAATATATAAGTCTCTAGTCCATATTCCTAACACCGAGATGGACGCAAAAGGCCGAGACAGAATAGAGCCAGCTGCAAAAACAAAAACTTTCCAGATTGGAACTACTACTGAACAGACGACCAAAATCGGCTGTGACATGGACCCCACCATGGAAGAAAAATTGACGGAGCTACTCACCAAGAACTCAGACTTGTTCGCCTGGACCTCAGCCGACATGCCATGCATTGTCCCAAACTTCTGCTGCCACAAGTTATCTGTTGACCCCAAAGTCAAGCCGGTCGCTCAGAAGAAGAGGAAAATCGGCCTTGAAAGACAGCAAGCAGCAAACCAACAAGTGGAAGAACTCCTCAAAGCCAACTTCATCAGGGAATGCAAGTACGTCACCTGGCTTTCCAATGTCGTCCTTGTGAAAAAATCAAATGGAAAGTGGAGGATGTGCGTAGACTACACAGACTTGAACAAAGCCTGTCCTAAAGACTTTTTTCCACTCCCCAACATCGACCAACTGGTTGACAATTCATCAAGATACTGTTGGTTATCCTTCATGGATGCCTTCTCAGGCTACAATCAAATTCCAATGGACCCAGATGATGAGGAGAAGACGACTTTTATCACTGACAAAGGCATTTACTGCTACACGATGATGCCCTTCGGCCTGAAGAATGCCGACGCAACATACCAGAGAATGATGACCAAAGTCTTTGGGGACATGATGGGAAAACTGTTGAAGTTTACATAGACGACATCATAGCCAAAACTACTGATGAGGACGACAATGTAGCCGACTTACAGGTAGTCTTTGATCGCCTTAGAAGATACAACATGAGACTCAATCCCCTTAAGTGCTCCTTCGGCGTGCCATCAGGACATGATGGAAAATTGGCAAGCGCACCAATATCGTCAAGTATTCGAAGTAAATGAAGGTATCGTATCCACAAGGATTGAAGCTTAAGTACCAAATTTCAGGGAACTTATCTAATTGAATAGGAGAAATTCAATTGTGTTCAATGATGTAAAACTAAAACAGTAAGCTAAATCTCACAACTAAACCAGAAACCTTAAATTTGTTTTGATCAAATTGATAAAAGTGCACTAAATTTGGAATACGAATTTTTATAAAATTGGTTAGGGTTGATTTCACTCAATCTTCCTTTCATGCAAGCATACACTTCACTCAATTCAACGTTAAAAGTGATTCAATGATCCAATTCACAAACCTAGTTAAAATCCAATTCCTTGGTAGATTAACCCTATGTCTTCAACTAAATACCCTAATTCCTTAGGTGAACCTAATTGAGGCATGCATTATCATCAAGAATTGCTAAAGATCACATAAAAACTGAATCCTATTCCTAGGCAATCAGAATTTTATGTTGCTTTCTTCAGATCTAAACTTTCCTCAAATTTTCCAATTGTGAAGGAAGCTTTCAATTCATACAATTGATTGGCCAGTTCAATTGAAGCTTTAAGTGCAGAAGAAAGCAATTGAAATGCAAACGAAAATTGAATTGAATGAGTGAAATGCTTACACAAAGTTCAGATCAAGTTCCATCAACTCCTAACCTAAGAGAATCTAGCAATTCATTACAAAAGAGAAGAAGAAAGTGGAGAAAGATGCAAACTCAAGAATGAGATCCATGGAGAATAGCCCTAGATTCCACCTTTGAGTTGAATCCTCAGAGAGAGATGAGAGAAAACGAGAGAGAAATTGAGAGAAAAAGGAAAGAATCTGAAAAAAATGAGTAACTAACTGCACTAATTCCTAACTGACACTATTTATAATGTTTCTGCAGAAATCGTGTCCCCACACAGGCCCTGCGATGTTCCCACACGAACATGGCAGAGAGCAACTTCTAAGGTCTGTAGCTTCTGGAGTTATCGTGTCTTCACATGAAAAAAATCCTATTCCCACACAAGGCTGGCAGAATGTAAATCTTTCAATTTGCACCTCATTTGCCTCAAAATTTCACTGTTTGACTCTTCCTCACACTTCAAAATTGTTTCTCTTCACTTCTTTCTTTCTAATTTTCCAAAAAATTCCTAAAAACAACAAAACAAAGAAAAAATTAGAGAAAAATACTATCATTTACTAAAATCACCTAAAATACAAGCAACTCAATTATATACAAATTTTAGCTACAAATTTACAAAATCATCAAACTAAACAACTAAAAACTCCCTAAAATTATCCTAAAAATATACTAATAAAATGGATTTATCAGGACACTTCCTTGGATTCCTCCTTACCAGCAGGGGCGTAGAAGCCAATCCGGACAAATGCAAAGCTGTGTTGGAAATGCAAAGTCCGACTTGCATCAAGGAAATCCAACAACTTAACGAGAGGATCACTGCTCTTAGCCGATTCATCCCTAAGGCAGCCACAACCTCCCTCTCGTTCTTCCAACTCCTTCGAAAAGGAAAGTCCTTCACCTAGACCAGCGAATGTGAAGCCGCCTTCCAGCATCTCAAGCAGACACTAGCAAACCCCCCATCCTGGTTAAGCCGGCTCCAGGGGAACACCTTTTGCTCTACATCTCCATAACCAATCAGGCCATAAGTTCTGTCTAAATCAAAGAAGAAGGACACAACCAGTACCCCATTTACTTCATCAACAAAGCACTACAAGGAGCCGAGTTGCGATACCAAAAGCTTGAGAGGGCTGCTCTTGCCGTCTTAACCACTGCCTGCAGGCTGTGACACTACTTCCAGGGGCAGAAAGTCACAGTACGGACCGACTTACCTCTCAAGCTAGTCCTCCACAAACCTGATCTCTCTGGACGAATGACGACTTGGTCACTAGAGCTGTCCGAGTTCGACATTAGCTTCGAAAGTCGTACTGCCCTCAAGAGCCAGATCTTGGCTGACTTTGTTGCTGAGATGACCCCCCTGAACACACCCCTAAATCTGAGTGGACCTTCTTTATGGATGGTTCTTGCAATAAAAAGGGCGCAGGAACCGGGATAGTATTGGAGGGACCCAATGGAGTTTGCATTGAAAAATCCCTGAAGTTCGAGTTCCCCACCTCTAACAACCAGGCAGAATATGAAGCATGCATAGCCGGCTTAATAATGGCGAGAGAAGTTGAGGCCAAGAAGGTACTAGTGTGCAGTGACTCACTGTTAATGGTGTCTCAAATCAAAGGGGAATACCAAGCAAAAGAACCATTACTACAAAGATACTTGGAGAAGGTGAAAACTTCAAGTGACGGATTTGAAGAAATCATCTTCCAACACGTCCCAAGAGCTGAAAACACCAGAGCCGACATACTTTCCAGGTTGGCAAGCACTAAAAAGTTGGGCAACAACAAGTCAGTCCTACAAGAAGTCATCTCGACCCTGAAGATCTCAGAAACAATCATCCTGGAAATTGAGAAGACTGAATCATGGATAACCCCCATCAAGTCTTACATCTCAACAGAAGAACTCCCAGAAGATGAAAAGGAAGCGAGAAGATTAAGACGGCTAGTATCCTGGTTCACAATCATCAAAGATAAGCTGTACAAGAAGGGATTCTCAACCCCCTTGCTCAAATGTGTTGAAGACAGCGAGGGCAAGTACATTTTGGTCGAGTTACATGAAGGCAACTGTGGAAATCACCAAGGACGAAAATCACTATCAAGGAAAGCCCCTAGAGCCGGATACTATTGGCCGACTATGGTCCAAGAATCCATGGACTATGTCAGAAAATGTGAAGTATACCAGAAAAATAGCTCCATCCACCATCAACCCTCCTCCGAGTTAACCACTATGTCGATCTTATGGCCCTTCCACCAATGGGGTATTGACATACTCGACCCTTTTCCCCCAGCTCCAGGACAGGTCAAGTTTCTAGTGGTAGCAGTGGACTAATTCACCAAATGGATTGAAGCAGAACCCCTAGCCACAATCACATTAACCAAGAACCAGAAATTCTTCTACAAGAACATTGTATCCAGGTTCGAGATTCCATAATCTGTAATCACGGACAATGGGACCCAATTCACTGACAGAAGATTCAGAGAACTCTTAGCAGGATTAAAAGTCAAACACCACTTCACCTCAGTCGAACACCCACAAACCAATGGCTAAGCCGAGTCTGCAAACAAGGTCATCCTGAAAGCCCTTAAACGCAGACTAGACAACGCTAAAGGCAAATGGGTGGAGCAACTCAACCATGTGCTCTGGGCATATCAGACGACTCCACAATCATCCACCAATGAAACTCCTTTCCGTCTTACCTATGGTACTGAGGCACTCATCCCAGTTGAGATTGGGGAGCCGAGCTGGAGAGTAGAGAACTTCAATCAGGAAACCAATGATAAAACCATACTTGAAGAACTGGATTTTCTTGATGAAACTCGGGCGGTGGCACATATCCGAGATTCAACCTTAAAGGAACACCTCACAACTAGGCGCAGCTCCAAACTGACAGCCAGAAGTTTTCAACCTGGAGATCTAGTCTTGCGTAGAGCCTACATTGGCAATAAAAACGCAGCCCAAGGAAAACTTGCTGCAAACTGGGAAGGACCCTATAGGATAACCGAGTCAATCGGGAACAGAGCATACAAGATTGAAACTCTTGAAGGAAAAGACGTCCCGAGATTCTGGAACTTGGACAAGCTCAAGACCTACTATTCATAGAAGATGTAAACAAAATTCAAAGTTAGGAACCTTAGGAATTTTTAGGACCCTATTAGGAATTCATCAGGTTGAAACCGGATACGAAGAGTATCTCGCTCTCAGACTCTACCTCTCATTCAATAAATTATTTTGGATGCGATGACATGAATACAACTTGTCGACCCGGACACCGGGAATATCACATCTACACGAGTGCGAAGAGCATATCGGCTCAACAACTCCAATACCTTCGAAGCGTTACAAGCGTACTTAAACGTTAAAAGCGCAACGAAGTTCGACATTACATAAAAAGCGTTACAAGCGTATAAACGTTAAAAGCGCAACCGAGTCCGAGAATAAAAGCATTACAAGCGTATAAACATTAAAAACGCAATCGAGTCCGAGATGAAAGCGTAACGAGCGTACTTAAACACGTTAAAAATGCAAAAATGAAACCGGGAATGACATACAACAACACATAAAAGATCCACAAAAATCAAAAGGACATAGCAAGTTTTTACAAAAACTGAGAAACGTCAGAACTTAGAAGAAAATTACAAAGTTAAAACAAAAGGGATCACTCTGTGTATGGGCCGACATCCTCCCCTGGGGCAGCATCGACATACATCTTTCTTTCCATGTCGACCCTACAAATCTTCCCCTGGAAAACTTCATAAGTGGCTGAAGACCCATCCATCTTCAAACTGGGATTAAGTATCCCCAATTGCGCCACGGCATTGGCGAAGGAAGCATTGCTAATTTGCTCAGAAAGCTTTACAAGACCGACTTTCTCCTCATTGAATTTGGCCTGAGCCTTCTGCAAATTTTTCTTGATAATATCGGTCACAACCTCCTCCGTCATCCCGGACGCTAGGGGAGCAACCCGCAATTTCTCCAGATCCGCCTTTAGCTGTGCGATCTCAGTCTCCAGGGTCTTATTTTTCTCCTTAGCCATCTTATAAAAGCCTTTGTACTTTACCCTTTCCTTTTTCTCAGTACTCAAAGCCTCTTGAGTAGCCTTCAGATCCACTTGCTCCGTGTCCCTCTCAGCAGTTCGCTCTTCTAGAGCCAAGGTCATCCAGTCATACTCCGACATTACATCCAGCCGCATATGCCTCAGAAAAGCTGCATGCTAAAGGTGAAGTTGGCTGAAGGTCTCTAAAAGGGGGGTTGAATAGAGACTTTTCAAATCTGTTCCTGCAATTCACACTAAAATTGTTTGTTGAGATGTTCTCTCAAGTTTGCCAACTTGGAGTCTCTGTTAAGACAGGGTATATCTAATCTAATTTTAGTAATGATTCTTATATCTAGATTTTAACTCAGAATCTTATATTGATGGTTTGATTGAGTTATTCTGGTTGTTATTGTGTTATTATAATCAAATCAATATAACCAATATAGAGACAGAGCAAGAGACAGGGGGCGGAGATCTTATCCTGGTTCACCCACACCTTGGGCTACGTCTAGTCTTCACAACACGTGAGATTTTCCACTATTGATAAACCAGCCAATACAAGTATTCTTACAGCCTCTCCAAGACGTCTCACTCACACTAAGCCTAGGCACTCCTATCTTAGCTGAGCCACAAGTATTCTTACAGCCTCTCCAGGACACAAACACCTCACTCTAAGACTAGGAACCCTCCTATCTTAGATGAGACAAGTTATAGTGGATGAATATGATGAATCTAGCTTACATCATACAAAGTATGGATATGGAAATTGATAAGCTAGGGAGACTCTCTTCTTTAATTACAGTATAGGAATGATGTACTGAAGAGAGATGAAAGAGACAATTGTAGATCTCAAGATGTGTTGGATCTGTTCACAGATAACTGATGAGTGTACTTGAGATGTGATAAGATGCTGAATGATTTCACAGAAGTGTAGGCAGTCTCTCTCACACCTCAGCATTTGATCTTGTCTCTTTTATATCAACAGATGAGGAACTAGTCGTTATGTGGCCGTTGCAATCTATTAGAGCACATAGCATCAGGTGCAGTCTTTTCAGTAGGCAGTCAACAACTTTTCAGACTAAAGTACTGTGTCAGTGTCCTTGTGTCCTTGCTTGACTTTGCGCTGACTCTGCTTGCTGTCTCCTAGCATTGAGTGTGCAATCTTGCTTCTGTCCAGATTCTGTTATGATTTATTTGCATCTCTGATGAGATCCCATCTTGCTTCGTCTGACCTTGAGACAACGTCTCAAGCTGACCTTGCATCTCAAGCTGAACTAACATCTGTTCATGGCTTGCATCTCAAGTTGTTCTTGAGTCTCTTTTGGTTTCATGTTGAGATCTCTCTTATTCTTAGTATATCATCTGAACATAGAGTCTTGCATCTCATACTGTGTTAGCATCTTAATGCTGATCTTGCGTCTGACCTTGGCTTGTATCTTAAGCTGCACTTGCGTCTGTTCTTAGCTTGCTTCTCAAGCTGAACTTGCATCTGTTACTTATGTTATTTGTTGATCTAAGTGAACTTCATGTTTTCCTGCAGTGGTTTAGATATAGAAAATCTCTGCCATACTCAAGCACATAGTTAGTAACACAGGATGCATCTCATATGCATATTTAATCTTAATCAGTTTGTCATATTAAAAACTTCTTGGAGGTGAGCTTGTCTCAACAATCTCCCCCTTTTTTAATGATGGCAAACTGTAAGTTAAATATCTGATGAGATTAATATAGAAATGATGCATGTATATAATTAGCCCCCCCTGAGATGTGCAATCTCTTTTAAAACAGAAATAATTAAGGAGAAGAGCTCCCCCTGAGTTATAGATCAGTTTTTCTGTTTTAAGACTTAATATTGATATGAACTGTTAATCAAAGTTAAGTAAGTCACTCATAAATATACTGTAAGCATTTAGAGAGTCATTTTCATTTAATCAAAGGACAAGAGGATTACAAAACAAAAGATGCCACTGCATCTTATCAAAAAGCTGTGAAAAGATGCTAACTACATCTCTAGCTATTAAGCTGATCAAATCCTCACAAACATTAAACTGAATTATATCCTAACTAAGACTCTCATTAGATATATCTAACCTACTCTCCCCCTTTTGACATTATCAAACAATGAAAACTAGCAGAGCTAGGATGAGTGGGAAGAGGATGAGTCAGAGCCAGGTCCAGATGGTCGCAGCATAGTCTGTGGGAATTCAGGCAATGGAGGCAGATGGGAAAGATGAAGGTGCATCTTCTTGTGAAACTCATTTGTTGCATACATAGCTTGAAGAACAGTGTCAAATGCAACAAACAAAGCATCTTGCCTCTTCTTGTGGTGCTTCAGCTTCTTCAAGATCTTCTTCTGGTTTTGCTCAAGTCTGGTGTTGAGATCCTGCTGATATTAGTTGGTTCAGAAAGGTATTGATGGAATTGGAGAGGTGTGTAGGGATGGATGGTTCAGATGATGGTGGATCAGCCGGTTTGGGTCTTGCAGCAGATGGTGCAGATTGATCATATTTAGGCTGTGGTGAGTTGAGTAAGATAGTCTCAACAAAGAATTTGCCAGGAGTGGGAAAGGAGGTTTGGAAAGAATGAGTTGGTTCAGTCCTTACTGGTGTAGCTTGTTGAGAGGTCTGAACTTCACCAAGCTTAATCTCTGCAGTTTGTTGCTCTTGAAGAGTCTCATGACTGGGAGGAGCTGTTTCCTTTTCTTGATTCACCAAAGTCTCAGCAGCAATCTTTCCCAGGGGAGAGACGTTTGATGGAGATACCTCATGGAGTGGAGATTGATGGGGTGACTGGAGAACTTGCTGGGGTGACTGGTGAACTTGCTCAGCTACTGGTTCCTCTTCTTCAGTCATAGGCATTTCTTCTTCAGTTCTAGCTACTTCCTCTTGAGTTCTGGCCACTTCCTCTTCATTGTTGACTATTTCTTGTTCAGCGTCTTGCTGAAGATGGGGCTCATCTTCTGCAGGTGCAGGCTCAGATTGATTGGTAGACTCAAGCTTTGACTTCTTTTTCTTATTTTTCTTTTGCTCAGTTTCTGTGGAAACAGATGGCTGTGCTTTTCTTTTCTTCTCTTTAACAGGGATCTCCGAATCTTCTTGAGATCCCTCAGCAGCTTCCTTGGAGACTTTCTTCTTCTTTTTCTTTTTGGCCTCTGACAGTTTGGATGATGGGGAAGCCTGTGTTATGGTAGGTACAGCAGGAGATGAATCAGATAAAGGAAAAGTAGGAGGAGGTATAGTCTTACCATCCAAGCCAAGAGATTTCAGGTTTGTTTTCCCAACATAACCTGGTCTCTCTTCAGACTTGTCACAGCTACTGAGATCAACTTTGAAGTGCCTGAGAATTCTGGTAATGAGAATTCCAAAGGGAAGAGAGGCATTGATTTTGGAGTTGTGGAAGGCATGTTCCATATGCCTAAGTATTAGGAATGGAAGATTCAGGGGAATGCCATGCTTGAGGTGATACATCACCATCAGGTCTTGGTGATAGACCTT
Source organism: Sesbania bispinosa (assembly GCA_026901365.1). NCBI lineage: Eukaryota > Viridiplantae > Streptophyta > Magnoliopsida > Fabales > Fabaceae > Sesbania > Sesbania bispinosa. Next base: position 629,524 of record QLOH01000089.1, read on the forward strand.
GTTGAATGTGCCAGCCCTTGGCATGATGCATTTGACCACCAAATGAAACAGAAATTTTCCAAATGGTTTGAGATATGAGGCAGCATTTGTAATGAGACCACCCTTGAAGAGAGATGTGCCCACATTGGCAGATGGGATTCCAACATTATTCCACCAATGCTCCTCATTGTACAACCTGTTTCCAGTTACAGGTGCTTAGATGATAGTCCCCAGTGTCTCCTCTGTCAATTCTATGTGAATTCCCTTGATGTCAGAGATGATGTGGGGCTGTTCTTGTGAGGAACCCTTTGCCTTGTAGCATGCTGCGTAGAAAGCTCTAGTCATCTTTGAGAAGACAGTGTCTGTCATGGTCAGATAGTCCAGCCATCCTTGTTTCTTCAAATAGGGACTCATGTCCCATCCTTCATCTCTCAGTTCTTGGGAGGAGATGACTCTTCCTACTATGATTTTCTTTTCATAAAATCTTTTAGTGAACTTTTCTTCTATCTCAGGACTTGAGAATAGGTCAGACTGGAAAGAGATCTTCTTTCCTTCAACAACCTTGTCTTTTCCTTTCTTTGAAGAGCCAGGTTGTGTGAGGTCTATATGAACAGGGGATCTGGGAGCTGAAGTCTGGGTAACTTGAGAGGCTATTCTCTGTGATTTCATTCTAGGAGGAATGAGGGTGCTCTTTTTGGAGGATGTGGATTTTGAAGATGGTGAGGGTTGAGTAGGTTGGGTGGATTGGGAAGGCTCTGTTTCAGTGCTAGGTTGTGGAGATGGAGAACGGGTTAGGGTTTCTTGACTGGAGTGAATGCTTTGAGATTGAGATCCCTCTTCAGAAGACATTTTGTCATGGGACGAGAGGGATGAAGATTTATCAGAGTATGGAACTTTTAGTGCAGTGAATTTGATACGCATTTGATAGAGAAGAGAAAGTGAGAGTAGAGTGTGAGAAGAGACTTAAATAGTCTGAGCACAGAGAAAGAAAGGGACGTAATAACTGCGCGTAGTGGGGAGTTATTATGGCAGTTGGGAGTGGTTGGCACTCTTTTTTATAGCCTAACGGCTAGTTTGCCAAGTAGTGGGCAGTTACTAACCGTTGAGTAACGACTCTAATTTTCTAACAGCTCATTGCAATGCCTCTATGATTTCATGAGACGTCAATTGAGATGAGCCAAGAGACGCGTCTGATGACAGATGCGTCTGAGACCTCGTCTCTTGACAGACGACACTTGAGTCTTATCTGTAGTGAGACTTTTATCATAGAATCCAGAGATAAGCTATGTCAAATTCATTATTTTCAATCAAGACAACACACATTTAACAATTTTAGATTTTCAATGAATCTCTCTTCTACCAAGGGTTTTGTAAAGATGTCAGCCAGCTGACTCTTGGTATCTACAAAGATTAGCTCAATACTTCCTTTTTGCACATGATCTCTTATAAAATGATGTTTGATATCAATGTGTTTGGACCTAGAATGATGCACATGATTTTTTGCAAGGTTTATGGCACTAGTGTTATCACAATAGATAGGAATTTTTGAGTACCTGACTGCATAGTCTTGCAATTGAGATTTGATCTATAGAACTTGAGTACAACATGCAGCAGCTGAGACATACTCAACTTCTGTAGTGGATAATGCAATGGTGTTTTGCTTCTTGCATGACCAAGAGATAATACATTTTCCTAGGAATTGACAAGATCCACTGGTGCTCTTTCTATCCATCTTGTCACCAGCAAAATCAGCATCACTGTATCCTATGAGATCAAAACTCTTTCCTTTCTCATACCATAGGCCAAGATTAGTGGTTCCAATTAAATACCTAAATATTCTTTTTACAGTAGTGAGATGAGATTCTTTTGGATTAGATTGGTACCTTGCACATATTCCTACAACAAACTGAATATCTGGTCTGCTGGCAGTTAGGTACATAAGGGAACCAATCATACCTCTGTAAAGCTTGTCTGAGACAGCTTTTCCAGCTTCATCTTGATCAATCTGAGTTGAGGGGTGCATAGGGGTTTTCATTGGTCTAGCCTCACTCATTTTGAATTTGCTGAGCAGATCTTTTGTATATTTTTCTTGACTAATGAATATTCCATCAGTCAATTGTTTGATTTGAATCCCCAAGAAGAATCTCAGTTCACCCATCATACTCATCTCAAATTCTCCCTGCATGAGACTTGGGAACTCTTGACATAAAGATTCATTAGTTGAACCAAAGATAATGTCATCAACATAAATTTGGACAATTAACAGGTCTTTTCTAATTTCTTTCTTAAAGAGAGTAGTGTCAATCTTACCCCTGATAACACTATCATACCAACCTCTTGGAGCTTGCTTGAGACCATATAGAGCTTTGGATAGTCTGAGAACATATTCTGGATGGTCGGGATCTTTAAATCCAGGAGGTTGTCTTACATAGACTTCTTCTTCTATGATCCCATTTAGGAAGACACTTTTTACATCCATCTGGTAGAGTTTCAAGTTCTTGAATGCAGCAAATGCTAATAAGATCCTGATAGCTTCAAGTCTAGCTACAGGTGCAAAGGTCTCATTATAATCTATTCCTTCTTGTTGATTAAACCCTTGTGCCACCAGTCTAGCTTTGTTCCTCATGACTTGACCCTTTTCATTTAGCTTATTTCTGAAGACCCATCTGGTTCCAATTATGGTTTGATGAGATGGTGGAGGAACCGGGTTCCAGACTTTGCTTTTCTCAAACTGATTTAGTTCTTCTTCCATGGCCTTAGTCCAGGATTCATCATTTAAGGCCTCATGTATATCCTTTGGCTCTACTACAGATAGAAGGGCCATTGGATTTTCTGTGTTTCTGAAAGAAGATCTGGTTCTGACTCTGTCTGAAGTCTCTCCAATTATCTAATCTCTTGGATGAGACCTCACTAGTCTCCAGCTTCTGGGTAGTTGAGATGCATGCTCATTTTGTATTTCAACATTTTCTGGTCTTGTCTCTTGAGATCTGGCTTGATCATTTGATTTATCTTCTTCTTGGAAGATATGAGATGTTCCAGACTGGTTGCTTCTATAAGATATTCCTTCTGACTGAGCTTCTCTTCTGTGTTCAGACTGGGATGATCATACCATCTTATACTCAGGTGAGAGTCTCTCTTCAACTTCTTGAGTTGAGATCTTTAGGTCTTTCATTAGCTCTTCTATTCCATCATCAACTTCTTTCTGAGTATTTCCCTGAACTTCATTAAAAACTACATGCGCAGATTCTTTAGTAGTTTTGGTTCTTAAATTATATACTCTATAAGCTTTTGATGTTAATGAATATCCTAGGAAAATTCCTTTATCAGATTTGGTGTCAAATTTTCCCAACTGATCTTTAGTATTTAGAATATAGCAGTCACATCCAAAGACATGAAAATATGAAATTGAAGGCTTCCTACCTTTTCATAGCTCATATGGAGTCTTATTTAAGATCTTTCTTATAGTAACTCTGTTTAAAATGTAGCAGGATGTATTAACAGCTTCTGCCCAGAAGTACATTTCAATTCCAGAGTCACATAGTAAAGTTCTAGCCATTTCTTGAAGTGTTCTATTCTTCCTTTCAACTACACCATTTTGTTGAGGAGTCCTTGGACAGGAGAAGTTATGAGAGATACCATTTTTATCAAAGAATTTCTTAAACTTAGCATTTTCAAATTCTCCTCCATGGTCACTCCCAACAGACCCAATTCCATATCCTTTCTCAGATTGAATCTTTTTACAAAAGGTTTTGAAGGAGTCATGTGATTCATCTTTCTGAGATAGGAACAGAACCCAGGTGAATCTTGAGAAATCATCCACAATGACAAAACCATACTTTTTACCACTGAGACTTACTGTCTTAGTTAGTCCAAATAGGTCAATGTGAAGGATCTCAAGTGGTCTGGTGGTTGAGACATAGTTCTTAGGTTTGAAACTTGATTTGCTGTGCTTGCTTTTGATGCAAGAGTCACACTTCATGTCTTTGTCAAATTTAACCTTGGGTAATCCTTTGACAAGAGACTGACTAGCAAGTTGATTCATGGTTCTCATGTTAATATGTCCAACTCTTTTGTGCCAGAGCCATCTCTCATGATTATGAGACAGGAGACAGGTGAGATCTGATAGACTCTCTAGTGAGACTGAGTAAAGATTTTTCTTTCTTGTTCTAGAGAAAATTATTTTTCCAGTTTTGGAGTCTATGATCTCACAAAAAGTAGGTTGGAAATTAACATGATAACCATTATCACATAGCTGACTGATACTCAACAAATTATGTTTCAATCCTTCAACAAAGTACACATTCTCAATTTGAGCTGAGTTGGACTTACCAATTTTACCTATACCCTTGATCAGGGTTTTACTGTTGTCTCCAAAGGAGACAACTCCAGTGGCCTTTTCTTCAAGTGACAGGAATTTGCTTTTGTCCCCAGTCATGTGCCTTGAGCATCCGCTGTCCAACACTCATTCTTTCTTGGATTTTGCTGATGCCAGGCACATCTGTCAAAACAAGGGATTTAGCTTTAGGTACCCACTTATATCTGGGTCCTTCATGGTTAGTTGCCTTTCTCTTAGATGCTACTTGTCTCAAGTAACAATCTGTGGCTTTATGACCATATTTACTACAACAAGAGCATCTTTCCTTTTTCTTTTTTCTTGCAAGAATGAAAAAATCTTGTACCAAACTTCATTTGAAGATCTCTCATAACCAAGTCCAACTTTATCAAAAATACCCTTTTGAGATCCAATGAGTCTCTCAAGATTTTTTGTTCCATTTACAAACTTAGCCAGATCATTTATGAGAGTTCTATTTTGTAGTTTGAGCTGTTGATTTTCATTTGATAGAGTTTTTAGTTCCTGCCCATTGAGAGCTTGAGTCTTAGCTTTTACTTGTTCAGATAATCTCATGTGAGACAACATGAGGCTACTGTTTTTATTATTTAAATCCTGATTTTCTTTTTCAAGAAATTTGATTTTCTCAAGAGCTATATTTAAATCTGATTTAAGTAATGAGCTCTTTGAGGCAAGAAGATTTGAATCATACAGAAGATTTTCAAAGGCAGACTTAAGCTCATCAATAGAGTATTCAGAGTCAGATTCAGTTACCTCTTCATCTGATGAATCTCCATTTGCCATGAGACATAGGTTGGCTGATTGTCCATCTTGACTTCCTTCTTCATCTGTGTCATCCCAGGTGGCCATCATTGCCTTCTTCCCAGGACTTTTCTTGATTTCTCTTCTGAGCCGAGGACACTCAGATCTCATATGTCCAGGCTTTTTGCACTCAAAGCAAATGAATTGCCCCTTCTTGTCAGATTTTGTTTCTCCTCTTCTTGAAGGGAAATTCTTTCTTCCAGTTCCTCTAGCTCTCCACATGCGTTTGATCTTCCTTGAGATGTAGGCTAGCTCATCATCCATCTCACTATCATCATCTCCTTCTTCATCATCTTCTGTTTCTGAATCATGAGATGAGTTGAGAGAGGTTTGTTGAGATGAGCTTGTCTTTTTACCTTTTGAGTTACTGGAAGAGGCTTTTAGAGCTATAGTCTTGGGTCGTCTGATGAGATCCTCTTCCATCAGCTCTTGTTCATGTACTTTCAGAGATCCAAGGAGTTCATCCAATCTAAGGATGCTCAAATCTTTAGCTTCCTGAATGGCTGTAACCTTGGGTCTCCAAGGATTGGGTAAGCTTCTTAGGATCTTTCTTACCATATCTTGATTTGAGTATGTTCTTCCTAAAGATTTTAGGTCATTTGTTATGACAGTGAATCTTCTCACCATGTCTTCAATGCCTTAATCTTCATTCATCTTAAATAGCTCATACTGTCTTACCAGTATATTGATCTTGGCTTTTTTAACTTGGTTTGTTCCCTCATGTTCAATCTCAAGAGCATCCCATATTTCCTTTGCTGAGACACATCCAGCTACCTTGTCATATTCACTTCTGCTTAAGGCACAGGTGAGCAGGTACTTAGCTCTTGAGTTGAGTACATATCTTGCTTTCTCAACATCTGTCCATTGTTCTCTGAGTTTGGCTGCCCTGAGTCCAAGCTCATCTGTTATGTATGGCATATAAGGGTCTGCCTCAATGATCTCCCAGAGATCAGCATGCTGAGATTCAATGAACAGTCTCATCATGTCTTTCTAGTAGTAATAATCAGTTCCATCAAAGGCAGGAGGTCTGTTTGTTGTAGCTCCTTCAGGAATGAATAGACTTGTGCTAGGACCAGCCATGGATCTTTTTCCTCTTCACACAGAGGTGTGCTCAACCCCAACAGGCCGAGCTCTGATACCAAATCTGTTCCTGCAATTCACACTAAAATTGATTGCTGAGATGTTCTCTTAAGTTTGCCAACTTGGAGTCTCTGTTAAGACAGGGTATATCTAATCCAATTTTAGTAATGATTCTTATATCTAGATTTTAACTCAGAATCTTACATTGATTGTTTGATTGAGTTATTCTGGTTGTTATTGCGTTATTATAATCAAATCAATATAACCAATATAGAGATAGAGCAAGAGACAGGTGGCAGAGATCTTATCCTGGTTCACCCACACCTTGGGCTACGTCCAGTCCTCACAACACGTGAAATTTTCCACTATTGAAAAACCAGCCAATACAAGTATTCTTACAGCCTCTCCAGGACGTCTCACTCACACTAAGCCTAGGCACTCCTATCTTAGCTGAGCCACAAGTATTCTTACAGCCTCTCCAGGACACAAACACCTCACTCTAAGACTAGGAACCCTCCTATCTTAGATGAGACAAGTTACAGTGGATGAATATGATGAATGTAGCTTACAGCATACAAAGTATGGATATGGAAATTGATAAGCTAGGGAGACTCTCTTCTTTAATTACATTATAGGAATGATGTACTGAAGAGAGATGAAAGAGACAATTGTAGATCTCAAGATGTGTTGGATCTGTTCACAGATAACTGATGAGTGTACTTGAGATGTGATAAGATGCTGAATGATTTCACAGAAGTGTAGGAAGTCTCTCTCACACCTCAGCATTTGATCTTGTCTCTTTTATATCAACAGATGAGGAACTAGCCGTTATGTGGCCGTTGCAATCTATTAGAGCACATAGCATCAGGTGCAGTCTTTTTAGTAGGCAGTCAGCAGCTTTTCAGACTAAAGTACTGTGTCAGTGTCCTTGTGTCCTTGCTTGACTTTGCGCTGACTCTACTTGCTGTCTCCTAGCATTGAGTGTACAATCTTGCTTCTGTCCAGATTCTGTTATGATTTATTTTCATCTCTGATGAGATCCCATCTTGCTTCGTCTGACCTTGAGACAACGTCTCAAGCTGAACTAGCATCTGTTCATGGCTTACATCTCAAGTTGTTCTTAAGTCTCTTTTGGTTTCATGTTGAGATCTCTCATATTCTTAGTATATCATCTGAACATAGAGGCTTGCATCTCATGCTGTGTTAGCATCTTAATGCTGATCTTGCGTCTGACTTTGGCTTGTATCTTAAGCTGCACTTGCGTTTGTTCTTAGCTTGCTTCTCAAGCTGAACTTGCATCTGTTACTTATGTTATTTGCTGATCTAAGTGAACTTCATGTTTTACTGCAGTGGTTTAGATACAGAAAATCTCTGCCATACTCAAGCACATAGTTAGTAACACAGGATGCATCTCATATGCATATTTAATCTTAATCAGTTTGTCATATTAAAAACTTCTTGGAGGTGAGCTTGTCTCAACAGAAGGCACTGGCGCTCCATATCACCCAAGTGCTCAATCACTGGCACATTGTCATGGACCGACTTAAGGAAAGGTTTGTATAAGATATGATCCATCTCAGGAGTATCTAAGTCTTCCTCTGAATCATACAAGTTGACACCCGACTCTCCGGAAGATTTGTCAACCCTGGGCCTCTTCTTGCCCTTAGCCGACTTTTTATTTTCTGGGGACGAGGCTCCTCATTGCCACTCCCGTGCCTCGTATCCTGATGAACAACACCACCACCCAGAGTCGGCTGACCAGCCCCCCCACTCCCACTAGCCTGCTGAGTGAAGTCAAGGTCGACATGCACATGTCCTCAGGGCCGGCATTAGTGTTCTGCGCATTTTGCAGAGCCCTCAGTTGCCTAAGTGCAGTGTTGGCCATCGAAGCTACAAACAAGAAAGTGAAAATCAGCCAAGATAGAAGTAAAAATAAATAACATGCAAAAGTTATAAGTCTCACCAATTCTTGAACCGACACTGCGAGTCGGACCATCTAAAATTTTCTTACTTGAAAAAACCCCACACTCCTCAACCGACTTCATCAATAACTGTCTCACTGCCACATCTTGTGGGGAAAGAGCCGACTCAGCGACCTCATAATTGGACGACTTCTTATCGTAGTGCCTATCACTCCAATAAATAGGGAATCTGGGAGTGTTAGAAGATCGTTCCTCCCAAAACGGCTTCACACCCTTGGCCGCCTGTACTTGGAAGAATTCTTGTTTAAAAGTAATGTTCCCCCTCTTGGCCGAATCAGCATAAGGCGTTATCAACTTGCGATCCTTATGCCCCCTCAATGAAACCCAACTCTTTAGAGTCTCGGTCTCCTTACCCTTAGGATGCTTCCTCAACACTTGAAAAAAAATGAAAAAATAACTTTACAGAAGGGGTGAAGCCGAACTCAGTCACTATCAACTCAAAACACCTGATGAAGGCCCATGAGTTGGGATGCAGTTGTGAGGGTGCACACCTCAAATACATGAGCACCCTCTCTTCAAAGTCGGTGAAAGGAAGTCTCAATTTCACCTTAGAATGAAAGAAGTCGTATGTATACAAGAATGGGGTATTAGTTTCGAACAAGTGGCAAACCCGACTCCCTCGGGGTGGAATTACCACACTGTACTTTTCCTTCATCTCAGTCGATCCAAATACCTCCAGATCAAATAGACGCTCCTGACTGTGCTCCGGACAGCCGGGTCTATAGAGAAAACACGTACCAAGGACCTCCGGATCCACCCACCTATACCTATCCGCCCACAAAGGCATAAAGTAATCTGCATCACGAGCCTCAACCATCTCAACACCTGCAGAGGTCGTATAACAACTACCCTCATCAGAACCGAGATGACTAGCACTCGACTCAGACCAAACAAAAATACTATCATACGAATCCGACTCGGACTTCATCAAAGATCTATCCATCTCGGCCCGAACAACCCCCCAGAGGCCATATTCCTTCGTCTCAACACCTCGGCTACCTCGGGACTAAAACCCTCATTATCCCCACAAGATGACCGACTCCGAGACACCCACGACTCAGGTTTCCCAAGCAAAACCTCCAAAGACTCACTATCACTCATTTGCACAAAATGAATAAAGAGAAGGAAAAGAAATACCTGTTAGTCGGATTCTGAATACGAGTCGCTGTGTAAAAGTCGGTTCTGGATTCCGAGATCAATTTCACAAACGGAGAAACAGAGAAAATTCAGAGCGAAGTGACGAAATGCTCACCACCACCATCTATTTATAGGACCAAAAAGGCCCATAACCCTCTACGGCCCAAGAAGTCAAACCGTCGCAACCCTATACGAAAGAGACACGTCACAGGGGAGATGAAGCGTCACAAGAAACTGAAACGTTTTAGAAACGTTTCGGGAACAATGAAATGTCGCAGCGATACATTAGTTAGAAACCCGTCTCGAACTACCGCAAATGAGACTCGTCTCAAACTTATACATATAATGGGAGACTCATCCCGAACCATTGTATCAACAGAGGAATGACTAAAACGCATCTCATCTCGAACGGAAGCTCCCAAGTAAGTTCTACACTCCCGGATATAACATCGAAAAATACTTGAGCTCAAAGTCAACTTCGTCAAAGTCGACCAGAGTTAGGGGGCTTCTGTTACGGTCTAAACCTAAGGCCTAATAACCAAGATGGCCCATGCGCAATATAATTATCATATCCATAATTATATCATATATAATTATGATATCCTCAAATATATGATATATAATTATAATATCCATAATTATATGACAGTATCTGCCAAACTTACTCCTTTTATATCTGTGCCCACTTACCATATTTATACAAGGAAAACCCCTATAAATAGAGAACATTTACAGATCATGAGGTATGTAATCTTACTCAGTCAATCACTTTGACTGTTTTACATATCTGACTTGGGCGTCGGAGTCCCTTTGCAGGCACCCCCCGAGTTCAACTCGGATACGAACTTCTGCAACCCAGATCCAGATCCGAGTTCATTCCTGCAGACTCAGGCCCAGGTTTGAGTTCTATCCCAGAACAATCCCTAAATCGTGATAAGGCTACATATATAATCAAAGTCGAACCTACTCATGCTGTTATTTTGATCTTATTAAAGGTGTGTACACCCCCTAAGTATATATATGTTTGAATGTGTGTTTGTGCGCACCCAAACATACATAATTATGTTTGACTTTTTTAATCAAAATGAAATGTCATTTAGAACTGAGAAAATGTGACTAGCTCTTATATGAAGTTGAGAATTGTATACCAAGGGTTTGTGAGTTTGAAAGAAGGGGAAGGAAGAGAAAGGGAAGGATTAGGAGGGGAAGGAAGAAGGGAAGAAAGCTTTATAATTTAACTATACTCACAAACATAAGGGAGAGAAGGGTTTCCTATAAACCTTTCCCTTCTCTCTATTCCCTTCATTTCCTAATTCACAACCCTAAAAGATTTACATCATGTTGGATATTTTGTGACTATTTCAAAAGTTTTAAAGAGGCAATTCAAGTCTCATATTGTCTAGGTGAGAAATAATAAAAAATAATTTTATATTAAATTAGAAAATTAGTGTTGGTTTTAATTTTATTTTATGAGATAAATTTTGATTTGGTCAAATCCTAATTTTGTTTGATCGATCCAACCCTATCTATTTATATATCTCTTACTTTGTTGACCTAGTTTAAGGGTCTCCACCCTCATCACCTTCTCCATCTCTTATATGAGATTAATATATTGTCCCTATTAAGCAAATGGTATTTTCTTGTAATTTTGATACCTCGACATTATTTGCCGGGAAGAGCCTATTATATATATCATCCCAGGTGATTTTCACTACAAGCGAACATGAGTTCTAAAAGTCAGTGTTATCGAGACACATCTCAGGCTAATAATTTCCACCGACAATAATCATAATTTTGAAATAAAAGTTTTAAACATAGAGCACTTTATTTTAAATTTAATTTTAACCAAAATCAATTTATAAAATTAAGATTATTCAAAATCAAGTATACAAATGCTAATTCAAATCCACACCAAGTCCTAAATCCTTATCTTACATTGGCGGAAACTAGATACTAAATGCATCTATACTATATAGAGTGGTATATTAAAAGAGGATGGTAATATTTAATCAATTATAAATTTATATATATTGTAATTTTTTGTGTCAATATAAATAATAATTAAACTATTTATATTTAATTACTTAAGTTATGTTTATAAATATTTTGCCATGATTGTTTACACCAAAATAATTTTCCCAACTTAAGGAAGATTTTCTTGGTTGTGTAATTAAGAAGGTTAGAAAATTCACTAAACTATACAACTTTTAAACTAATAAACGGTGGTGAGTCTAGAAATGATTTAAAGGGGATGGAATCATTTAAAGAATTTATAATTAAATATATAGATTATATAAATCATATTAGTTTTAAATTTATTTATTAAATCAAATATTAGGAAAAAAATAAAAGTTAATTTATATAAATATAAAATTCACCAATAAAAAGTAAAGTTTAAATATACAAAATAAATAGAAAAATATGCAATGTATATTTTTTTGTGTGAATGAAGTATATACTATATAAACTTGGTGAGGAGGGGAGGGAGAGCGCCAAGGCCTCCACTTGGCCCCTCTCAATCCGTCCCTGCTAATGAACAAAGTCCTAGGGGGAAAATCCAAGCTTTGAATTTTGGAAAATATTTCTACTTGTTAATATATTTACCTAAAAAATTTATTAAAATTAATTAATAAATAATATTAGGAGTACTTAAACATTTTTCCTAGTAAAAAACATTAGCTCCCGGCGCGCCATGTAATTGGTAAGTAGTTTTGAATTTCAAAAAATCTAATGCTATACTTAGTTGAGGAGAATTAGAAATAAAAGAAATATAGGTGAGATTTAGGAGAGAAATAGGACATGACTCCTATTTGGTTAAACTGAGCGAGAGGATATAAAAAAAAAAATTGTGTGTCCCACCTTAATTTCAACATTTCCAAAATTGGAGAGAAAAAGGGAATAGATTGTAATTAACAATACCTTAATTATCTTTACTAAACATAAATCTATTTTTCCTTAAACAATGTGTAGGACAATTTTGTCAATTTAGCAAAAAAGTTATTTTTTCCCGTTTTCTAATTAACCAAACAAGAGAAGAGATAATTACACTTACGTCCTACGCTTTGTTTGATACAAGGGGAATAAAAGTTAATTTTTTCATTTTCTAATTCCTTCGAAGGAAATCCGCTCTAGTAGGCCTGTCCAAAATCATGAAACCGACCGCAAACCCGCTTAACCCGGAAAAAACAAGCCTTCAACGGTCGGGCAGGTTCGGGCTACGGGTCCAGACTGCAAAAAAAAATGGTTTAGAACGGGTAAATACAGGGGGGTACGAGTGAGTTTTTATTTATTCGTCGGTACCCGTACCCGACCGACATGTGGCTAGAATTGATTGGCTTAGGGAAGAGCACACAGATTGTGCTTTCTCTGAACGGTTGTGATGGCTCATGAGGAAGATCTAATGGCTGAAATCCAAAGAGACTTTCTCACTTTCCTATGCAAGCTTTTCTCTCTCTTACCCTTTCTCATTTTGATTTTGAATTCACACAGATTGCTCACTATTCTCACTCTCGTACTCTCTCATTCTCTTCCTCTTCCTTTTCTGTTTCTCGTTCACACTCTCTCTTCCTCTTCTGGTTCTCGTCCATGGCCGCCGCTCTCCTCCATGACCACCTCTCCTCCATAGCCGCTTGGATCGCTTCCTCCGTTCTCCTCCATGGTCGCTTCTCTCCTCCATGGCCGCTGCTCCTCCACGGCGGCTCTCTCACCCCGGTTGCGCGCGACGTCTTCTTCGCAGCGATTGGCGTTGGCAGAACAACGGCGGTAGGCCGCGGTGGTCGGTTGGCAAAATAGACTTTCTAAGTTTGTGGATCTGTGGGTTAGGGGGTTGTTCTGATTCTTTTCCTTTCTTTTTTGTTCAGAATATCATTGAGACAAATTTTTGGGTTTGTGTGTTTGAAAAAAAACTGTATTGATTCCTTGTTTTTGAAATATCTATGAGATAAGATGTAAATTTTGGTTATGATGTTGTGTATTTATGGATCCCTGTGATGTTTCTTCTTCCCTTCTTGTTTTTTTTCGTTTTCTGCAATGAGACGAGAATCCGTAATAACCGACCCGTTTCAACCGAAAACCCGATTTAACAATGACCCGAAAAACCGAGTGTAGATACGGACGAAATTGGTCTGCATTTGGCATGTCTCGGTTTAGAGCGGTTTGGGAAATTTTGGCCCGAAACCGACCAAATCCAACCGATGGACACCCTTACGCTCTAGTTCGTTTTATCATAAATACAGGAGAGAAGGAATAAAATTATATGAGACCCAACATCTTTTTCAATCTTTGTAAATTTACAAATTAAAAAAATGTGAGAGAGATGTGATTTTTAGTCGTATTCGACTAAGGGTCCGTTTGGTTTACAATTGAGTAGAATTGATTCTAGAAATGAATGGTTGAGATGAATAATGCACACTTTTCAAAACCATGGTTTTGTTGCACTAAAATTTAAACCAAATTAAATAGGCTATAACACCCTTGTTCATAATCGATTTTTGGGGTAATAATTGATTATCACTCGTGGTGTCATCAATTATCACCAGTTGTAATCGATTCTCACCTCTCAATATATTTTGGCAATCAATTATCAACATATTTTGATACTTGATCAAATATAAATTATTTTTTTTTCATCAAACACTATGTAGGTACTTTTTTGTTTTTCTCTTCCATATTTATTACCACTTTTTCTCTTTCTTATTTATTTTTCAAACTAAACATAACCTAAAAATAAAGTTTATATAAATAAAATTACTATAATTTTAATAATTTTTTATTTTAAAAAGGTCTCATCTTAGAATTTTTTTAAAACACACACAATATATGTAACATCCTAAATTTTATTAGGATAAATATTAATTAAATTAAATAAATAAGTAGAGAAAATAAATAATAAAATAAGAGAAAAATATAAATAATAATATTAGTAAGATTAACATATTTTATGAACAAGGATATTTAATAAATAATAAAAATAATAAATAAAATAAGTGGGTTGAGAGTGGGCCTAGCCCAATTAAGTATTTATTTAAGGAGGGGTTCTCAGTTCACCCTAATCCTTATTCGTCAAATCGTCAGAGAGCGAAACGCTAAGGAGGGGAGAAACCAAGTCTCAAGAGAAGATTTCTGGAGAGTGATCATCAAGAACCAAGAAAGAATCTTCCTGTTCGATCTCCACTACAAGGTAACAGGAGGGAAAGGGTGTTCCTTGTATGTGCATGTAGGGGGTTGTTGGGTAGTGGTGGGCGACCATAAGACCCATCTGAGGATTTAAATTTGATGGAATTTGTGTAGATGTTGATTAATGATGATGAAAACTGTGGATTGTTGATTGTTGTATGATTCTTAATGAATCTTGAGTGGATTGAATGAGAATAATGAGAACCGTGAAAAGGGGTTAAATAGGGGTTTAGAGATGAGGAACCATAATTGATTAGATGTTAAATTTATTGGAAATCATAGGAATGATTGTTGATTTTAGTGAATTTAATCGGTAAAAACGAGTTTAATTGAGTTAGGAACTTGAGGAATTAAGTAGGGATTAAAGGAGAGGGTAGAGGAAAGTCATTCCCGTTTTTACATAGAGCTGCGAATGTAAAATAGCAACTGCGAATTCGTTAACCGTTGGATCGGTTAACAGCGGGTTCGGGACACCGGGTTCTACTTTCTGAACGGTTGGATCGTCGATACGAGGTCTAGGTTAGGATATATTTAGTTCGCACTAGAGGAAAATCCTTCCCGTTTTTACACAGAGCTGCGAATGTAAAATAGAGTCTGCAGATTCGTTCACCGTTGGATCGGGCTGAAATTTTAACAGCTGGGTCGGAACACCTAATTCTTTATTTTGAACGGTTGGATCATGGATACGAAGTATGGGTTGGGAGATATTTAGTTCGCACTGTAGCTGTATATTTGGGGTTTTTATTGATGAAATTAAATTGGATGCATAGTGTGTATTAATTGTGGTATGAGTATTGTGATGTGAATATCTTATGTGATATCCCATGTTTATAATAATTGTTATGTGATGTGGTGTGATTAATATAATAGAGATTGTATGAGATATATGTGAATTGATGATGATGTATTGAGTATAGTGATTGTATGAGATATATGTGGATTGATGATGATGTATTGATGTATTGAAGTTTATGATGATGATGTATGAGATGTGTGATGATTAATGTTGTTGATGATAATGTTATGTTGTTGAGGATGATGCATTTAATCTTATGTTGATTGATCATGCATTGAACATGTGAGTTGTTGTACTCGGATTGCATGAGCATAGAGAGAGGCGAGTGTAATTCGGGGAGTTGCTAATGATGAATAATTACATGTTGCATATAATTGTGGTGAATTTGTTGTTGTACTCGGTTACATGAGCCTAGAGAGAGGCGAGTGTAACTCGGGGAGAGTTTGTACTCGGGATGCATGAGCCTAGAGAGAGGCGAGTGTAACTCGGGGAGAGTTTGTACTCGGGATGCATGAGCCTAGTGAGAGGCGAGTGTAACTCGGGGAGAGTTTGTACCAAGGAGCATAAGCCTAGAGAGAGGCGAGTGCGACTTGGGAGAGTTTGTACTCGGGATGCATGAGCCTAGTGAGAGGCGAGTGTAACTCGGGGAGAGTTTGTACCAAGGAGCATGAGCCTAGAGAGAGGCGAGTGCGACTTGGGAGAGTTTGTACCAAGGAGCATAAGCCTAGAGAGAGGCGAGTGCGACTTGGGAGAGTTTGTACTCTGGATGCATGAGCCTAGTGAGAGGCGAGTGTAACTCGGGGAGAGTTTGTACCAAGGAGCATGAGCCTAGAGAGAGGCGAGTGCGACTTGGGAGAGTTTGTACCAAGGAGCATAAGCCTAGAGAGGGGCGAGTGCGACTTGGGAGAGTTGGTACCGAGGAGCATAAGCCTAGAGAGGGGCGAGTGCAACTCGGGAGAGTATTGATGAGGATGATGAGATTGACGATGTTGATGAGTTTTGGTGTATGTGATGATGGATGAATATGTGTTATAAATGATGATGAAATGAGTTATATGATGATGGATGAATCTGTGTTATATATGATGATGTAATTGAGTTATTTGATGATGTTATGAGTATAATGATGAAATGAGTATATTGTGTTGAGAATAGAGTATGTGCTTTCTTTGGTGAATGACGTTGCGAGATTTATATGATGATATTGATGAGCTATTAAGTGAGTTCATAGATGATTGTTATTTGATGGATTACTTGTTTGGGTATGTGGTGTGGTTAATGATGATATTAATTATATGTGTGTGAGGATGAGGTGGCCTCCTATGTGTATATATGAGTTAGAGCTCTTTCCTCACTGTTACTGTTGTTGTTTCAGGTGATGATGATGACACCTTTGGTGTCGAGTTTAATTAAAGGGAGTGTTGCTCTGGTACATGTGACATCAGGGCATATTGTTGGGGTGTTCTTTATGTTTTTTTGTTAGGAATATTTTTATAAACCCTTTTGGATGCCTTGCACGGCAAGTAGGGAGTTTAATTATTTTATTTTAGAGATTCCGCTGCTTGAGTATTTGAGTACATTTGAATTCTATTTTTATTCTTTTATTCTTTCGAAATAATGAGGTTTTCGAATAAAGAGTTATGTGAACCTTTTTACCCAATGTGAACTTGTTATATTTTCGAAAGTCTTCCGCTACGTTATTATATAAGTGTTGGGGTAGAAGGGTGTCACAATATATATATATATATATATATATATATATATTCAGAGTCAGGATCCGCTGACACCAGGTGTCAAACTTCAAGACTTACATTAATTAATAACTTTTTGTAGAATGTGAAATTGACCAATACAATTGTTGAATCATATTATATTACCTTCATGATCATGTATATCAAATTTCAGATAATTTGGACATTTGTAGGTATGTTATCTAATAGTGGATTTTTACTTATATTTTAAAAACATATTATATGTTAAAATAAATTAATTTGACGAAGTATCAATTAGTTTTCAATTTTTATGAAATTTTATAAGCTTGATCTACTTCATAAGAACTTTCAATTCAACGATTGGATTGATCAATTTCATATTCTATAAAAAGTTATTAATTGGTGTAAGTCTTGAAGTTTGACACTTGGTGTTAACGGATCATGACTTATATATTTAACAAGACCCAGTGATTAAACACAAAAACTTACATTGATTAGAAGACAAAACTCATTAAGGAGAATATTTTGGAATCTAAGATTATATAAATTAAAAATTAGGATTAAAGTGTATTGATATTTAATAAGAATCGAATAACTATAGTCATTTATAAATATTATTTTAGGTTGATGTACTATATATGTATATAATTAACAGACTGACTGTGATGCTAATTCTCTAAAGTTTGATAAATGAATAATATAGGACACCTACAATTGCATTCACAATTAATTTCGCCTGAAACTCCAACTACATTAATTAATTCATGTGTATAAAGGTATACGAGTAATTAAGTAATCCGTGATCAATTTTGTAAAATAAAATATTGGCGATTTTGTTATAGATTAAATGTAAATTTAGTAAAATAAAAAATTAGCTATTTTGACAATTTCAGCGATTACGGAAAAAAACACTCAAAATAGTTTTTTTATAAAAAAAACATTTATTATATGAGACACACAAATATGTAATAAATATTTTTTTAATAAAAACTTTTTATTTTATCAAATTTTATCCTACATTATCAAAACCGAAAAACTAGAGAGGTCAGGCATTTAAAATTGCGTATTCAAAAAATAAAAGAAAAATCAACGGAGTTAGTTCAAGTGGTATATGCTTGATTCCCTTTAAGCAAGGTCTCGGGTTTGAGTCTTGTGGATGGAAGAAATCCCCGCTAGGAGAGCTAGCCCCACCATGATGTGGATGTTCCCGGCTCAAAAGGATTGTCTCCTGTGGATGATATATGTGTTTAAACCAAAAAAATAATAATAATAAAAAAAAAAGTTAACATGTATTTGTCCCTTTATGATGAAAATTTGCACATAGAAATGCAATCCCCTTACTCCATTTTTTCCCCTTGTGTTGGTGGGTCTTTAAAACCACTGAGTGAGAACTTGCCACAGCCTACATCTTAATTAGCCAATACCATTAAAGTGTTCACTGTCACTGCCTACCATGTGGATGCTCCTACAATTTCAGACTGCACTTGCAGGTGCATTTGTTAAAGTCCCCTAAGAAAAAAACATGCAAAATGGGGATTGACTAGCTCCTTGGAGCCAATTGCTACATCAGGTTAAAAAATTATTAAATGTGAACAATAAAATGCAAATACAAAGAAAGATATATTATAATGTAGCAGTCATAATTAATTCTGTGGTGGAGCTATGACCAATTTTCAGCAGATCAGGGGAGCAATAAGATCATCCACTTGTACCTTTTCATGTATTGTTGCCACCCTCCTGCTAAACAAGCTTCCATAATGAATTCCCTTAATTCCAGACATAGAAAGGAAAGGGTGGCCCTTTTTGTGAGAGAGAAAGAAATTAATTAATTAAAATATTTTCTTGAAAAAGAGCAACTGTTAGATGGTTGTTAGAAAATCAGTTTCTGAGTATTAGACACTGTCTCATCATCGGCACATGTATGTCCAGTTGCAAATATTAATCACTGTTCGCTATTGGGTCATAATCCTCTTCAAACATCAAATTCGTACGACATTGAATGGATTGTTTGTTTTTGTTCACCGAATTGTTCAGGACTATGGTGTTTTCCTAATAAGATAGGCCCAACCAAAAAAGGTAACGATGCTTTTAAGTTTTAACTCTTGCTCTCGTCCTTAATGCTTGTATTATGGAATGAATTAAAATTAACAGATTCTAATGCTAATTAACAGATACTTGTGCGCCATGTTTATATTTTAATTTATTTGAAGTTTCCCTTCATTTTCGAGTTCAATATATCCGAAAAGTCAAACATATATAAGATTGCTTTTGTTATTTTGTTTATCGTATAACGTTATCATAGATAGAAAAGTTTTTTTTTTGGGTGTAAACCACATGTATCCCCTACTATCAAGGCAATCCTGTTCGGGGCTTAGTCACAGTTAAGGCTCCTTACCCCTCCCGAAGAATGTGTTTAGTGGGGATCGAACCCGGGAGCTCTTCTCACAATCTCAGTCTGTGTTGCCAAAATTAAATAAAAATTATCAGATATATATAAATAAAAATTACCAGATATTTCTCTATTATAAATAAAAATAAAAATTTAATTACACATTCCCTTTCTTGTGTGAAAGATAATTATGTACATTTTATGTAAACAAACTTCCTAGATTTTTTTTTTTAATTGTCATAATCATTCACAGTTACTTTTTTTTTTTGTTTCCCATAATATCTTTTCACATGATAGGTGGGAGATTGATATTGTCCAGCGCTAAAGCGGGGATCTCTCTCAACAATATTTTCTCTATACACATGGATACAAGGATCGAAGACCACATGCTTAAGGGACCCGAATCCCTTCCACTCAGACCCACATATGTTGGTCATCGCTAGTTACTTTTAAACCTTTATTATTATTATTATTATTATTAGTTTATAGGACTTTAGAAGATACAATTAAGACTTTGAGTGAAGTTTTAAAGCCAATGGAAGAGGTATTTTAAACTTCTTTTTATTTTCTAAAATCCTATAATTAATAATAAGTTGTCTAAAGTTAATGGTTAACCATGGTAGATTCTTTGATGGACCATGGTGTTACTTGGTGAATTATCTACAAAATATTTCATAAGTAATAAAATTTGCAAAAAATTCTTATACAAATTCCTAGGTAACTATGGTTCATCCATGGTAGAATTCCCCATTAATGATATTGAAAGTTATAAGAAAAGAAAAATGTGTTTTTTTTTGTGACACTTATTAATAGTCGGTGGCAAATCTTCTTAATGACCCCCAAACTTTTAAACCACACACATATATAATTATTAAAAAATATTTATATTTTCAATTACATGTAATTAATTTTTTGTAAAAGTTTAATTAGATAATATAAGAAAAAAGTTTTAGATTATCATTCAATTATATATATGTTACCACATATTTATTAAATTTAATAGCATATTATATATTATTCTCTTTAAGTTTGTTCAACGACTTTAATCAATCAAAGTCAATTTTATTTGTTCTAATATTATTTTTATAGTTTATATGTGTATTAACATTGTACTTTAAATTTTAGATATATAATATAATATTACATATTTAATTTATGCGCGCATTGATATATTATTTTGACTCCCCAAATTTTTAGTTCAATTAAGTTCTGCCAACCGTTCATAGTTGCTCACTAAAAGTAAAACCATCACTTTGTCTATATATCTATAATATTGAGTAATTTTTTATATTATTGAGTATTTAATCTTGAATCACACTTTTTTTTCCCTTGTTTATTGCAGATTTGATAATATTATTTAATTAGTGGTTGTATCCACAAACTTGGCTATAACGAGTAATCCTTGGATGTGTTTGTGAGTTTAGAGAGGAGAGAACCAGAAAGATTGGAGGAAGAAAGGAGTGAGAGAAGAGGAAGAAAAGACTTTGTAAAATACTTAAACTCACAAATATAAAAGGGGAAGGACTTCCAATACACCCTTTTATTCCCTTCCTTCCCCTCCAAAATTCAACTCATACTAAACAGTTTTGCGGAACAAAAGACAAGCATTTTATGGACTCTTGGAAGCATGGTCACCAGGTCATGCTTATTTTTAGCACACCATTCCTAAGTAGCACGATTTCCTGTTATTTTTCAATATGACCATTCTCATTTTCAATATGGCTATGTTGTTGCTTCTATGCATTTTTTAATTCATCAGGCCCATATTTTGTAAAGATCTCCTTCTAAAATATTTTTTAATAATCTTTTGAAGGGTAATTTTATTGTAAACTCTTATATTTTGAGCCTATAGTTGACATTTATTATAAATAATAAAAATTTAATATTAAAAAATTTAGTAATATATTTATTAATTAAATTGACTTTTTATAATAATAAAGTATAAGATTTATCGTACATCTAAAACATGGAGGATTCACCATAAAATTCCACTCTTCAAATACTTTCTCTCTTCTTAAAGCTATATGGGCAGTTTCTCAGAGTTGTCACAGACTATTCTCAAGATTTATTGAATTGATTGCATGCTAGAAATCGATTCTCTTCTTAAGATAGAAGACTATTCCTATTCATCTTAAAATACTTGTCATTTAGGTTTGCACAAAATTTTAAAAATATTAAATATTTTTAACTTTAACTTAAAGAATATAATTTTTTAAATATATTACCCTCACTCAATGTATTAATATGGTTCAAGTGATACATGCTTGATTCTCTTTACGTAAGGTCTCGGTTTCAAGTCTTGTGGATGGAAAAAATCTTTGTCCTACCAGGATTGCCTCCCGTGGAGGATACATGTGGTTAAACAAAAAAAATTCTTTTATCTCACTTAGTGAAAATATATGAATGAATTTTAATAAATACTAAGGTCTTCTTAATTTTGAAAAGTGACAAATGATTAAAAATATTAAAATTTTCACATGCATACACTAATATTTTAATGTATTTATTGAAAATGAAAAAAATATTAAATGCAGTCAAAAGTATTTAACATTAATTTTAAATTAATTAAATTTATTAATTATTTGAAAGAGTTTGGGGCGGGGGTTCCATTTATTTACATAGAATGTGTATTCGTTTGGTTGGACTTATTTTCAGTTTTACTTCTCCTTTAAAGGAAAAGCTATGCCAAACAATCTTTTTTATAAGCTCTTACCAATAAAAAGCAACTTATTTTTAAAGAAGAAAATGAGCTTTATGAGAAGCTATATTTTGTAGCTTATTTGAAAACACGGAGCTTTTTTTAACGTGCCTATCTTCGATCCTCAGAGACATTATTTATTCATGCTAGCTACATTAATTACTAATTAGTGCTGCCGTATTTTTTTTATATGTATTGAATGATGGACTTATGTCATAGTAGTCTTCTCTTTGTCAATCAAGTACCTTCATCAAAATTGAATGATATTATGAATGATCTCCTAGTAGCCAAGTGCATGTACACGAAGGCAAGTGAAATAAAATGTTAATGCAGTTTTCAAATCAAAGTTTATTTCAATGAAAATATATTATAAATGGTATAATACGACTTTCTTTTATGAACGAATGGTAGATGGCAATTTCTTAACAAGTTTACAGAGAAACCAAATTGAATGATATTATTAAATTTTATTTATTTTATTTTTTTAAAAATTCATTAATTTATAGTATTAAATTTTATATATAATTACATACCCTTTTAACATAATTTCAAAGAAGATACTTTTAAAAATCATAGTTTTAATAAATATTTCATCATTTTTTATAATATAATTATATGTAAATTATTATTTATGTAAAAAAATATAAAAAAATTTAATTGATATAATTTTGTATATATTTTTTAATTAGAAATATTTAGAATTTTATATTTAGATATACTTTATATTAATTTTAAATATAATAAATATTTTTAATAAAAACATTTGATCAAACAACTTAATTTTAGTTTAAAAATAGTTTTCAAGTTAAAAAAAAATTTAAGAATTTATAGCATTAACTTTAAAGTAACTTATAAGTCAGAATAAAGCCGGGCCAAACGGAATCTGTGTATGTGGATGGACAGACTTGGGTTGGTAATGTGTCTTTTCTTTCTATCTTTTGATTTGCAGGAGCAGATACCCTATTTGTAAATGCGTTCGGATGCGTCTTAAGCCACAAGTGATGGGTCGAGTGTGTCGGAAGTGCTTGTCAAAATGGTATATGAAAAATCGACAGCGTGGTCTGCTTAATGGGCCAAACATGCTCCTTCATCCTTTTCATATATGGGATGTGATTTGAACCCTGAAAATCACAGGCATGGCTAAGGAGTTTTATTTGACATATTTTCCCCACTTTTAAACCACAATAAGTTCTTTCCAAAAAAAAAAAAACCACAATAAGTTTATATACTGTAAAAGATTCCATATAACCTTTTCAGAAGTATCTTTTAGCAATTGTTTGCCTTAATTTACTTCAATTGGATTACGGTACTGTGTAAATTCTATGCTTGTTTATACCACACAAACTAAGTTTTTAACTTTTTTTTGTTTTTGTTTGGGTGAAGGTATATATTGCATATACTATATTGCATTCAGCTAAATAATACATGAATTTCTTTTAGCTGTGTTTGCGAGATGGAAAATTGAAGGAAATGGAGGAAAAGTGAGAGATTTACAGCAAGTCTCTCCCTATAGTTTGTGAGTATACGGCTTACATTTGAGATTGTGAAAGTTTAGAGGTTTTTTATGGTCAAAAAAGTTTAGAGATATTAAGGAGGGGTGTAATCGTGTTGGGTTTGTCGGGTTTGGTGTGGCATCAAGTTCGGACCGATAGAATGATGGTGGTTTGGATTGGTTTGGGTATTGTATTTTTTGGGTGAGTAACCCGACCCGAACCAACCCGAATATGTTCGGGTTGGGTTGGGTTGAGTCATCGGGTCATGAACATTTTCCCTTTTTTAAAAAAATGTGGAAGATGAAATGAAATTAAAAATATAAAATGAAAAAAAAAAGAAAAGAAAGAGGGAAACATAAAATGAGAGGAGTGGATGAAATAGGGTTTGGGGAACAACCGCTGCTTGTGCTGCCATTGCGCCTATTTTTGTTCTCTCTGGGAAGGAAAATGAAATAAGATTAAGGCTTCTTTTCTTGGTTTGGTTTGGTTCGGGTCTATCGGGTTCAAAATAGGCAAACCCGAGACCCGAACCGAACCAGATCGGGTTCAAAAGAAAATATCTGAACCGAACCGAAACCCGAACAGAACCGCTAAATATCCTTCGGGTTGGGTTGGGTCAATCGAGTTCGCGGGTTGAGTTGGACCCACTTACACCTATCTCATACCTTGCTTTTACATGGTCCTCTTGACTCTTGCATTGTGAAGTATTTTATGTAATTTATTGTAGAGCCAATGAAATGGACTAACTTGATTCGACTTGCTTGTAAAAACACAAAAATATAAGGTTTGTACATATAGGGTTTGAACATTTATTTTAGAAGTCTCAATAATTCTTGGCCTTTTTAGTCAAGTCCAATAAAGTCTGCTACCCGCATTGGACCGGGCCAAATAACCCAAATTGTCAGCTCTAACTTAATGCCTATAAATTACTACCTACCGTTCTATTTATAAGATATAAAAATATGTTTTTATTTGGTCCTAAAATTAGAATCATGGTACTATTTTGACCTGTATTAATTATGAAGTTTCATTTATACCCTTAATTTATTGTCTACTACTTGATTATTTCCTATGATAGAAGATGTATTGTGCTATTTTCAATGACCGACTATTGAAAAGCTACTACTTTAATGATTACTTTAATTAGGAGAAATTTGATTACTATTTTAATTATTTCATATTTAGGATATTTCTGGAATAAAATTTAAAATTATGGAATTATTAATTATAATTAACTTGACTCAAGACATTTCCTTAGTCTTTATGATTCATAATTATGTTTCTTATAAATATGAGTGGAGATAGTATTTATTTTTATAGATATCATATGATTATCTTAATTCAAAAGGCCAAGAATTATTGAGACTTCTAAAATAAATGTTAGAGACATGTCAGAGATTTGCTCAGCAGATACCATCCTGACCTTTTGTTTATCTTGGAGACTCATACATCATTCAACACCACCTTGAGGTTTTGGCATTCAGTGGGCTATACCAAGCTTGCTGTGGAAGAAGCCCAAGGCCATGCAGGGGGCCTGTGGGCTCTTACTCCGGCTGGGAGTAATTATTCCTTCCAGGTATTATATTCTTGTGCTCAAGCAATTACTGTCTCTATTACTGCAGGGGACCAGAACTGGGTGTGCTCCGGCATTTATGCACGTCCAGTGTTCTCTTTGCGTACCCAATTGTGGCAACATCTCCATACCATCAGGGAAGACATTTCCCAACCTTGGGCACTCTTGGGGGACTTTAATGACATATTGCTATCTTCAGAACAGAATGGAGGTGCTTTTTCTGTAGCCCGAGAAGCATCCTTTGGCCAAATGTGGGAAGATTGCAATCTCTTAGATGTTGGTAGCTTTGGACACAAATTCACTTGGCAGAGACGGTGTAGGGGTGGTCATCTTATTAACCGTCGCCTAGATAGGTGCTTGGCTGATCATGATTGGCGCATTTCTTTCAATGAAGCATCAGTGGAGAATCTCAATCGCCTACACTATGACCATAGTCCCATCCTTCTTCGATGTGGTATGACCACTACTAGGGGCGCTCGTCCGTTTCGTTTTGAGGCTATGTGGTGCTCTCACCCTGACTTCCACAACATTGTTTCGGAAGCTTGGCATCTATATCAGGATGATGTGGTTTCTAGTCTTAATCAGGTTAAAGAGGCTTCTATAAAATTTAATGAGGAAACCTTTGGTAATATTTTTTCTAAGAAGCACCTGGTCGCTAACAGAATCAAGGGAATCCAAAGGAAGCTGGAACGGGTTGATGTGGCGTCCCTGTGTTACCTTCAAACTGATCTTCAGAAGGAATATGATAACCTTCTTCTCCAAGAGGAGATTCTCTGGTACCAAAAGTCTCGAGAACAATGGGTGAAGTTTGGAAATCGTAACACAACTTTCTTTCATGCTCAAACAGTTGTGAGACGGAAAAGAAATAAGATTCATGGTCTGTTTTTACCTTCAGGAGATTGGTGTACTGATGAGGATACGTTAAGGGATGAATCACAAAGATATTATAAATCTTTATTTAGTGTTAAAGAAGCCTCTTTAACCAATTGGTGTTCTTCTGCTCCCTCTCTTATCCCTCCTGACCTCACTACTAAGCTACTGCTTCCTGTTAGCAAAGAGGAAGTTTCCATAGCCCTTTCTGGGATGAAGTCTTTCAAAGCCCCTGGCCCTGATGGTTTTCAGCCTATTTTTTTCAAGAGATATTGGGATGTCATTGGAGATGAGGTTTGGAAGATGGTTCGAGATGCTTTTATTTCTGGACATATACCTACTGCTGTTTCAGAGACTCTGGTGGTTTTAATTCCTAAGGTTGATATTCCTAACAATTTTAAGGAATTTAGACCGATTAGCTTATGCAATGTCATTTATAAACTAATCACTAAAGTCTTGGTCAATCGTCTGAGACCCTTTCTTGATCAGATTATTGGCCCTTGGCAGAGTAGTTTCATTCCTAGTAGGGGTACAACGGATAACGCTATCATTCTTCAAGAATGCGTCCACAAGATGCAGCTTTCAAAGAAGAAGAAAGGTGAGATTATTTTCAATATTGACTTGGAGAAAGCTTATGACTGTGTGGATTGGGATTTTCTTAACTTAATTCTTCATGAATTTGGCTTTCCTGAAATTATTATTAACCTCATCATGTCATGTATTTCGTCTTCCCAAATCTCTATATTATGGAATGGTGTGCGGAGTCCTCTAATTACTCCCAAGAGAGGTCTTCGGCAAGGGGATCCTCTTTCTCCATACCTCTTTGTCTTATGTATGGAGAAACTAGGAGTCATGATTGAGGAAGTTGTTCAAGCAGGTCGTTGGATGCCAATGTATATTAGTAGAGATGGCCCCCCTATCTCCCACTTATTTTTCGCTGATGATGTGCTCATTTTCGGAAAAGCAAAAGCATCACAGGTGAGAGTTATGACCCAATTGATGTATCAATTCTGTGCAATGTCGGGTATGAAAGTCAACCTCCAAAAGTCCCGTGCTTTTGGTTCTCAAGGTCTCACTCGGTCCAAAAAGGCCAAGTTGTTGAGCATCTCATCAATCTCCCTCACCAACAATCTAGGGAGATACCTGGGGTTTCCTATTTTCCATGGTAGGCCTAAGAAAGAGGACTTTGCTTATATCATTGACCGTATCTCCTCTAAGTTGGCTTCGTGGAAAAGTAATTTGCTTACTAGACCAGCTAGAGCTACCTTGGCTAATGCGGTCCTAGCCAATATTCCATCCTACGGCATGCAGGTTCAATGGCTCCCTCAGAGAATATGTGATTCTATTGATAGCTCTGTCCGAAAGTTTCTTTGGAAGGGTAAGGGTAATGCTGGAGCCCATTTAGTTTTTTAGGATACTGTCACGCTTCCTAAGTCCCGGGGAGGGCTTGGTCTTCGTTCCTCCCGCATGAAGAATACCTCCTTCTTGGGGAAAAGGATTTGGGAGCTCCATCATAATCCCTCTAAGCTTTGGGTGTGGGTTTTTACAGCTAAATACGGGAACCCAAAGCTAGTGTTCAGAGATAGAAAAAGAGGGTCTCCTGTGTGGAATTCTCTACAGAAAGCGGGAATCATTCTTCAAGATGGATTTCGTTTCAAGGTTGGAAATGGGGAATCAAGTTTTTGGTACGATGATTGGCGAGACAAAGGCTTACTGTGCAACACCGTGTTTGCTGTTGACATTCATGATGCTTCACTTAGAGTGCGTGGCGTTTGGCATGATGGGAGGTGGCATCTCCAGGATCTCTATACCTCTTTGCCTCATAATATAGCTGCTGAAATCCTTAACAGGACTTTGCACCTCTCTGACTCAATTCCTGATGATGTTGTCTGGGCTCCTTCCGTCTCTAGTGAGTATTCAGTGAAGGAAGGTTATAGATGGCTGTTGGAGAAAAGTGGGCGCCTTCAATATCATAACCTCTGTTTTTGGATTTGGAAGTTACATGCACAGGAAAACATCAGGTTTTTAATTTGGATGATTCATCATAATGCTTTGCCTACTAGACTTCTTCTTTCTCGTCGCAATATGTCACCCTCGGCTCTCTGCCCACGCTGCCAGGTAGTAGAAGAGTCCTCCACTCATTGCTTCATGGATTGCCCCGTATCACGTACTCTTTGGCAACGTCTGGGCCTATCCTTCCATGATGATAATGACGAGTTGGAATGCATTAGTTGGATAAAGAAATATGCGGAGGACTATGGGGCTATTTTCTTAGCAGGACTTTGGGAGCTTTGGTGCCATAGAAACAGAGCTTGCTTTAGTGGTGAGGATTTGCATCCTTCGGTGCTGTGGGTTCGAGTCACATCACTTGCGCATTTGATTTCCACAACTCATCCATCTAAGGGGTCAAATTTTGTTGCTCACACCCGCATGGTGAAGTGGCTGCATCCTAGTGAAGGGGAGGTTGCAATTAATACTGATGGTAGTTCTCTGGGCAACCCTGGCGCTTCCGGTTATGGGGGCTTAATTCGTGACTCCAATTGAAGATGGATGACGGGGTACATGGGTTGGCTGGGAGTTACCGATATCTTACATGCTGAACTTTATGCTATCCTCCAAGGGCTGTGTTTGGCCAAAAGGAAAGGCTACGCAAGGGTCGTTTGTTACTCTGACTCCTACTTGGCCTTATCCTTGATTAACTCTGGCATAAGTCATTTACACAGATATGCAACTCTCATTTCAGATATTCGAGATCTTAGCAAGGGTAACTGGCTAATCACTGTTGGCGCAAAAACCCTCTGAGATTTGGTTTTAATGACAACAAACCTGTTGATCAAAATTAATGTTTTCTGTTCTTGAAGTTACTGATGTTTTGTGTGAGATCTTAGAAAGACAGGATTCATACGCTTAGCAAAGAACTCAGAAAGATCAGAAGAACCACAAGCTCAGACTGAGATGGAGAGGCTAGCACAAATTGAGACTGGTAGTAAGCCTCAGACTTATGTTGAAGATAAAGATCAGCCTGAGATTGAGTAATTAATGAAAGTCCTTCCTGAGATTCAGAAAGATCAGAATCCTATTATTAAGAAGCATCAGACTTCAGAATTGTCTTTGAAGAACAGGCAGAGCTTAGAAGTTCAATATGCTGAAGGTAATTTCAGAAGAAGGCCTCAATACATATCCTTTATCAGAAAGTCTTCAAGAAGCTTAGAATGGTTTAATATGAAGTTAGCCTAAGTTGAGAGAGGTGCTCATTAGAGTTAAGTCTCAGCTACAATAAAAAAGGATCTCTACTAGAAATGCCAATCATCAAGTCAAGACAAGATGAGCTCAATCAATGAATTAAGTTGCATCAAGAAGACCAATATTTGAAACTCAAGATGAGATGCAGACTCAAGCATAAAGATGCTATCTCATGTTCAGATGCAAGCTCAGTCTAAAAATCAGCTTAAGACCAATGCTCAAAAGAGATCTCAGCATAAAGCCTAAAGAGACTCAAGCTCAGCTTGAGATGCAAGCAATGAACAGATGCTAGTTCAGCTTGAGATGCAAGGACAGCTTGAGACGTCGTCTCAAGAACAGACGCAGCCAGATGAGATCTCAACAGAGATGCAGAATCAGACTTGAGATGCAGTCTCAACAGAGATGCAGAATCAGACTTGAGATGCAGTCTCAACTTAAGATGCAGAATCAGACATGAGACAGTCTCAGATCAGATGCAGTCTCAAGATCAGACACAAAGATCAGATTCAGACATGAGACGTCTCAGATCAGATGCAGTCTCAAGATCAAACGCAGAGATCAGATGCAGACATGAGACGATCTCAAGATCAGATGCAGTCTCAAGATCAGACGCAGTCTCAAGTTTAGACATAGAGATTAGATGCAGACATGAGACTCAGACTTGAGATACAGAGAGCAGATGCAGACATAAGACTCAGACTTGAGAAACAGAGATCAGATGCAGTCATGAGATTCAGTCTCATCAGAGACTCAGCAGCATAAGCTAGTCAACGCAAGTAGATTGTCACAGCAGAGACTGCACCAGAAAAGTACTGAGCTCATGACTGAAAAGTGAAAGTCAGCTTCTCTCTCTTCTAACGGCTAGTTAACGGCTAGTTTTTCTGAAGACTATAAAAGGAAGTCTCATTCTGATGAGACAGGCGGTGAGACATAGTGAGACTCAGCAGAGATGCTGCTGCACAACCAGAAAAATCCAAGTCTCAAGTGAATCTCAACCTACCTACCTATGCTATCTTAGCCAATATCTTGTAGTAGGTTTAGCTCTTGCTTTGTATTGATTTGTATACACTTTTTGAGTGATTTAGAGAGCTTCCATCTAGCTGAGCTCACGGTTTATCCATACTTTGTATGTAGTCCAAGCTAGATCAATCGCATCTCATCTCATACCATCAAGTCTCAACTAAGTCAGGAGGTGCCTGAGCTTAGTGTGAGCTATTGTAAAGCCTGGAGAGGCACTGTAACAAGAATACTCACTGAGTTGCCTGGAGAGGCAGTTGAAAACAAAGAATACTGCATGCGTTGCCTGAAGAGGCAGTTGAGAACAAAGAATATTTGAGACTCAACCAAGGTAGGAGTGCCTATGCTTGGTGTGAGGGGCGTCCTGAAGAGGCTGTAAGAATACTTGTATTGACGGGTTTGTCAATAGTGGAAATCTCACGAGTTGTGAGGACTGGACGTAGCCCAAGGTTGTGGGTGAACCAGTATAAATCTCTGTGTGCATCTCTTCTCCCTATCTCTTTATTTATCTTATGCATCTCACGTCTCTAATCTGTTTGTTAATATAAATCTGTTCAGAGAAAACCAAACTGAAATTACTAAACTATATCCATGCATCTCATCTTACATCTCACCTCAGATCCATCTCATCTTAGATCCTATCTCAACCTGAGATCAGTCAACAGTCTCACTCTTTCTCTTTCAAGGTCTTAACATTTGATGAGCTAATCATTCTCACATCCCAATTCTGTTTACTAAACTAAATCAAATCTATTCAAGGATAATCAAGTTTCATTTATCATCAAATCATCTTTACTTGATTACATAATTATTGTTGAGACAACATCTCACCTAACCTATATGAGACTCCAAGTGTCAAAACTTGAGATCATGTCTCAACGTGAATTTAAGTGTGTGTTTTCAGGTACAACATTTCAAGTCTCTATTCAACCCCCCCTTTTAGAGACATTCAGCCAACTTCAGTTGGTATCAGAGCATGGCCTCTTGGGGTTGAGCACACCACGTGTGAAGAGGATAAAGATCCAAGAAAGGAGGATGGCTGAAATTAGCTCTATTCAATTCATTTGTGAAGGAGGCTACTCTTGGAATCATAAAGATAGTGTCGAGGAAGAGCCAATCATGCAGAAAACTGAGATAACATCCTACATGGCTCAAGATGACTTTGAGGCAATTTAAAATAACTCACATTATTTGGAGAAATTAAAAGAACAACAACAGAGTTTGCTAATAAGTGCTTGCTGGATCAATGAGAATCAAAAGAAGGAGAAGAAAGAAACTTCAAGATGGGTAGACGTCCATACTGTCCAAAGATTTCCCAGAAATTGAGAGTGCGATGCTGTCTAAATGAAAATCATATCACTCCAATAAGGCTCTTTTATCCTTGATTGGATAATGTACTGCAACAATATCCGCTACTGGAATGCAATGGCTTAAATATAATGGCTGCCACATGAGAGAAGCTTTGAAGTGTAATCGAAGCTTTGGAGTTGGACGCTCAACCTGGATGAAGTGGACATATAGAACAGAGGCAAAGGAATCCTGAGATAAGTATACAAATCCCTTACGTTCTTTGCCTATCCAGTAAGTAAGATAGCTTTTCTTCACCTTTGAAATGAAGTGGATAACCTTTCTTCCTTTTAAGTTTTCAAATAGCGCTTAAGTTTCTTTTAAAAAGGAGGAAGTGGGAAAATATTATTTAAGTGGCAATATCAAGTGTTACCACCACTACCAGCACACTGATGGTGTCTTGGGCTGATCTCATAATTCTTCCTTGATTCATAAAGAAAGAGAGTCTCATAATTATTTACACGTATAAGTGTCAAGTGCTCGTTCAAATTTGGCTCAAAATTTAGAGATGTGATGGAAATCCTATATGCATGAAACTAACTCATAGATAGTCGAAAATAGGATGTCACAAGAAAGGATGAGAGAGATAGAACATTGAAGAGGAAGTTTATGTATGAAAAACAATTAACACTAGTCTACAGTACACATTAACATTATACATTTGGCTCTAAATTTTGGAATAATACTTGAATAGAAAAATCAATTGTTTCTATGTTACAGTGAATATATTTTGAAATGATTGGTTATTTCACTTAAGGAATGCAATGAAATAATTTAGTATTGACCTTATACATATGCTAAAATGATAAATATCTTGATCATTAACCCACTTGGACCCAAGAGTTAAATGGGTACCAAAATGTTCCCCTAGTGATTTGATTATGCAGAAAATTGTAACACTGATCTAGTCAAGAAGGAGGGAGAAAATATGGGATGGACTTCTCACCTCAACTAATCAGGATATTGAGATAAAAGGATTTCAGCAAAGAAGCAAGTCTTGATATGCTTCAGCTGATATTCCAAAGTGGTCTTCTAGTTCAAATTGGAGAAGCTAACTTCCACTTGCACAAGTGTCCTTTGCTGTCTAGAAATGGGAAGCTGAACAGAATCAATGAATCATATATGATTTTCATGTCCCTGACTTAAATGAGTCAGTTATGGATGATCTTCCTAGTGGATCTAAGGCTTTTGAGCCTGCAGCAAAATTCTGCTATGGAATTACCATTAAATTAACATTTGGAATTATCTCTGAGCTAAGGTGTGCTACTAAGTATCTTGAAATAACCAAGGACCTAGAAGAAGACAATCATATATTCAAACTGAAGCACTCCTTAGCTATGTGGTTTTGTCTTCATGAAGAGACTCCTTGGAAGTGTTGAAAAGCTGTGAAAAGTTGTCTACATATGAAGAGAACCTCCAAATAGTTTAAAGATGCAGTGAGTCTACAGCTTGGAAAATTTGTGCTAATCCAATAGAATAAAGAAGACCACTGAAGAGTTTATAGCCCAAAATGAAATGTCATAAAAGGTTCAAGTACGAATCAGTTGGGTCCTCCTTATGGGTGGTTTGAAGATCTTGCAAATTCTTAGAATTGATCACTTTATTATTGCCATTAAGATTGGAGGTTGAAGTTGCTTATACACACACAAGGAACGCCCGTTGGTAATATCAATCTCTTATCCCTCCTTGCACTTGGACTAAAACATACTTGATCAAATCATTGATAAATTCTGTTTTGTGTCTCTACTAGTTTTAATGGCATCATGTTTGTAAGTGTTTTAATATTTATGCAAAGCATGCTAAGACTTCTAGCCATGTTTGCAAAAGACATGAAAATCTCTTTGATCATTATTTGTTGCCTCTGCTGTTGTTATTTGAAATTCTGAACAACAAATCAAAATCATATTTTTACTCCCTCTTAAATGCTTAAATGTCTCATATGCTCACTTAGAGTTTGGAGTATCAAATGATAGATGTCCTCTTGTTGGAAAATGCTTAATATATGATCATATCTGTGAAACAAGTTGTCAATTTGAAATCTGAATATTTTCTGAACATTCTACAACATCCAAAGTAACTATAGAGTCTACAATATTCTCATTGCTCAATATGTGAAAGAAAATATGCATGATAGTTTTGACAAGACTAATCCTACACTTGAGATGAGAAAGATTGTAGATTTGGAGACAAAATGGAATGCTTGGATCTCAACAAGAACAATATGAGAAAATCCTCATATCAAGTCAAAAGGATGTTCAGAAATTATAAAAAAGCAAGAAAGTACAGCTGCACTTGAGAGAGTCTCAAGTTGAGACTGAGCCTGAGACTTAGATGGAGAGAAGACCAAGTGAGACTCTTGTTGCAGCTCTGATCTTGACAAGCTCAAAAAGGAAATTCATGAATTTTAGAAAATAGCTACTGCACAAGAGAGCAAGTGCTTTACCACAATATGAGAAAGAGAAAGAAGCTTCTAAGAGAAGAAAGCACAAGGAGATGTCTAAGTTCGAAAATGCAGAAGCTGATCAGTTTATCTCTACTTATATCAAGCTACAAATTTTTAAGTCATATGGATCAAATGACAACTTGAGGAATGCTTCATAAGGTACTCTGAAACTCTAATCTTTCATGATGATGCATATGTGGTATTCTCATCTTGAAAGATAGGATTTAAAGTATGATGATGCTATGCAGAATTTAGAAATCATTTTTCAATGATAAACATATGCTTATTTGAATGATTCTGTGTTGTTTGGATAATTTGAATTCTGAATGCTTCTCTGTCATGATCTTAATACAGTTTTGAATCTCAACTATTGTGAGTATGCTGTAATACAACATATGCTTAAGTTATGATCTTGCATCATGTGAGAATTTGAGTTTAAAATCCATGTATGATGAAACATGAGTTAATCATATGAAAAGATATCCTTGAGTCAATTTCATGATAAAGAGAAAAGAGTAAACTTGGAAAGATTGAATTGTTTAGGAGAAATATTTCTACAAGCCAGGCCTATATGATCTCCATTCCTTTAATCAAGGCAATCTTATAAGAAATTGATATAAAAAGAAAATTATGAGATTGAAGACTCATAAAAGGATTTTGAAACAAGTAGGCAAAGAGGTTATTGCACTGTATGCAGAAATGTTTCTGATATAGCCTGACTAAAATGATCATAACTTGAGCTACAGAATTGATTTTTGAGTAAAACCAATTTTTTTGGAAAGCTAACTCATACGAGTACAAAATTGGAAAGTTTGAAGCTGTTATACTAAGCAGAGAAGTACCAGAAAATTTGTTAACACATCTGCAGTTCTACAAATGCTCATAGAAACATGTTTACTTAAATCATCATAACTGGAGCTGTAGGTATTATTTTTCTGTGAGATCAATTTTATTGGAAAGATAATTTAAAATAGAATCAAACTGGAAAGTTTGAGATTTTTATATAAATCACAGAAGTTCCAGTAAATCTATGAACACGGCTGTAGTGTTACAAGCTTCAATGTAAACATGTTCACTTAAAAATGTCATAACAGAAGTTATAGAAATTCTTTTCTAGTGAAAAAAATTTTGTGTGAAAGATATTCTATATGAGTATCAAACTGGATATTTTGAAGATTTTATACTAACCACAACAGTGCCAGTAAATTCGTGAACATAGTCTCACTGATGCAAAGTCTGATATAAACCTGTTCACTTAAATTGATCATAACTGGTGCTAGAGAAATGATTTTTGAGTAAAACCAGTTTTGTATGAAAGCTAGCTCATATAAGTATTTGACTGGAAAGTTTCAGAATTTTTCATCATCTTCATAACTCCCAGCAAACACTTCAAGTGGACTGATCTCTCATGCAGTCAAATCTGAACAAATCTGTTTTGCATGCTTATATCTGGTGCTAGAAAAAGCCTTTTCAAATGAAACCAGTTGGATTTGAAAGATGTTGTTCTATGGTTCAACAATATTAATTTTCACTATTTTTGGATGCATAGATTGATCACAGTGAATGTAAAACCAGACCTGTCACAGTAAGCACTCTATTATAGAACAACCAATTTTAATCACTCATATCTTATGATAGAAAACTCCAAATGAAATGACTTTTATATCATTTTAAAGCTTGTGATGTCTAGTTTATTGTGTTGAAATTTCATATTTTTATGAACTAGAAATAACTCACAAGTACAGATTAAAGTAGCTAAGTCAATGGATGTTGTCTGATTTGGTGCTGAAACTTCAAGTTAAAATATCTCTTGTTGTACCAATCCAAATGAGTTGATTTTTGTGGCATTGGAAAGTTGTCATGATGTGGTTTATTGTGATAGAATATGAATTTCTAGATCAATCTATGATAGGAGCAGTACTTGTCAAAGATTAAGGATATATGATAGAAAAATAGTGAGACTTGATCTCTTGAAAGTGATACCTTTGACAATGTCCTCTTGATTTCCAAATCTGTGATAAACTTTGGCATATCAAAAGTAAATTATTGATGTGCATATTATGATTTGGAATATTGGGTGAATCAATGAGTACGAAAGGAACTTAACATTGAATATCACAATCTTTGAAAAATTATCAGAACAGATCTTGTTTGCTGAAAAATGTGCTTTGATTATGATCTTATCTGCAAATCATATTGATAAATTTCTGTTCTGTGTTTCCCTGCTGTCTAAAATCTGTAATCTTGATCTTTTATGTCTTTTATCCATGTTCTACAAAGTTAACTCACTATGGGCATAAAATTCAAGGTGAGTAACACATTTAGGGGGAGTAGTTGGTTCAATCTTTGAGCTGAATGTATTCTTGCTACTTGAATATGCATCAAATGAAATTCTTATCATCTAATCAAGTATGCAAACAGAATAAGTCATTGTTCTGGTTTAAGATTGAGCTATTTTCTTCTATTCAATCCTAACTGCATCCCCTACTCAATGTTGGATTAAATAATGATCATTCTGAAAGTTGAATTTTCTGCATCAGCTATTAAAAAGTTGCTAAACCAGCAACTTTGGAAATTTGAGCAGAACCTTTACATCTTGAGGGGGAGTTAGTCAAATTATTTGCTAATGTTCTATCCATGTATGTTGACTCAGTTGGGGGAGTGATCATTTATAGATGAATGCATATACCTATTTCCTCTACAAATCTAGAAATCACTCTCTATCTTTTTGAGGAAATGTTGAAATGAAAAGAGAATGGGAAAATAGCTCTCTTGAGGTTTTAAATTGAGAAAGATGATCAAAGAGAAAATTGTAAGAAAGAAGTTTAAAAAGATTCTGAACTTAGTAAGAGAGATTCTGCAAAATATGGATATCAAGTTACTAAGAAATTCTGGAATCTGGACTCTAAAAGCTCTTCTTCTTACCTTAGTCCTTTGATTTTTCTATTCTAACTGTACTTATTGGAGCATTTATCCCTTTCCATATCATATTGCCTCATCTAAAATTCTTGTGATCATTGTTATAACCATATGTGTGATCTATTGTTTTATCATTCTAGGGAAGTTGAGAATATTATTGCATATATCTCTTGCTCAAAACCCTCTGTTAAGATCAACCATATGCTTGACAAGTGAAAATCATGTCTTTAATGCCATTAGTATAATTGAAAATCAATAAGAGGTGGTTATTTGACAGATTTTTCAGATGCTATGTATTTGATATATTTCTCCTTCCATCTTTTTGTTGATGCCAAAAGGGGGAGAAATAGGAAAGTAATTGTCATGTGCATAATAGCATATCATAATTCTGAATCATGCTATCACATTATAGTTTGCATTAAACATCGTTAAGCATGAATTCAGGGGGAGTTCAATTGAGTGGATCATATTATGAAAAGTATATAGACTCTCATCATTCCTTTTATGCTATTATACATGAAAACTTAATTTTGTTCAAATAGGTTTGTCATCATCAAAAAGGGGGAGATTGTTGGCGCAAAAACCCTCTGAGATTTGGTTTTAATGACAACAAACCCGTTGATCAAAATTAATGTTTTCTGTTCTTGAAGTTACTGATGTTTTGTGTGAGATCTTAGAAAGACAGGATTCATACGCTTAGCAAAGAACTCAGAAAGATCAGAAGAACCACAAGCTCAGACTGAGATGGAGAGGCTAGCACAGATTGAGACTGGTAGTAAGCCTCAGACTTATGTTGAAGATAAAGATCAGCCTGAGATTGAGTAATTAATGAAAGTCCTTCCTGAGATTCAGAAAGATCAGAATCCTATTATTAAGAAGCATCAGACTTCAGAATTGTCTTTGAAGAACAGGCAGAGCTTAGAAGTTCAATATGCTGAAGGTAATTTCAGAAGAAGGCCTCAATACATATCCTTTATCAGAAAGTCTTCAAGAAGCTTAGAATTTTTTAATATGAAGTTAGCCTAAGTTGAGAGAGGTGCTCATTAGAGTTAAGTCTCAGCTACAATAAAAAAGGATCTCTACTAGAAATGCCAATCATCAAGTCAAGACAAGATGAGCTCAATCAATGAATTAAGTTGCATCAAGAAGACCAATATTTGAAACTCAAGATGAGATGCAGACTCAAGCATAAAGATGCTATCTCATGTTCAGATGCAAGCTCAGTCTAAAAATCAGCTTAAGACCAATGCTCAAAAGAGATCTCAGCATAAAGCCTAAAGAGACTCAAGCTCAGCTTGAGATGCAAGCAATGAACAGATGCTAGTTCAGCTTGAGATGCAAGGACAGCTTGAGACGTCGTCTCAAGAACAGACGTAGCCAGATGAGATCTCAACAGAGATGCAGAATCAGACTTGAGATGCAGTCTCAACAGAGATGCAGAATCAGACTTGAGATGCAGTCTCAACTTAAGATGCAGAATCAGACATGAGACAGTCTCAGATCAGATGCAGTCTCAAGATCAGACACAAAGATCAGATTCAGACATGAGACGTCTCAGATCAGATGCAGTCTCAAGATCAGACGCAGAGATCAGATGCAGACATGAGACGATCTCAAGATCAGATGCAGTCTCAAGATCAGACGCAGTCTCAAGTTTAGACATAGAGATCAGATGCAGACATGAGACTCAGACTTGAGATACAGAGATCAGATGCAGACATAAGACTCAGACTTGAGACGCAGAGATCAGATGCAGTCATGAGATTCAGTCTCATCAGAGACTCAGCAGCATAAGCTAGTCAACGCAAGTACACTGTCACAGCAGAGACTGCACCAGAAAAGTACTGAGCTCATGACTGAAAAGTGAAAGTCAGCTTCTCTCTCTTCTAACGGCTAGTTAACGGCTAGTTTTTCTGAAGACTATAAAAGGAAGTCTCATTCTGATGAGACAGGCGGTGAGACATAGTGAGACTCAGCAGAGATGCTGCTGCACAACCAGAAAAATCCAAGTCTCAAGTGAATCTCAACCTACCTACCTATGCTATCTTAGCCAATATCTTGTAGTAGGTTTAGCTCTTGCTTTGTATTGATTTGTATACACTTTTTGAGTGATTTAGAGAGCTTCCATCTAGCTGAGCTCACGGTTTATCCATACTTTGTATGTAGTCCAAGCTAGATCAATCACATCTCATCTCATACCATCAAGTCTCAACTAAGTCAGGAGGTGCCTGAGCTTAGTGTGAGTTATTGTAAAGCCTGGAGAGGCACTGTAACAAGAATACTCACTGAGTTGCCTGGAGAGGCAGTTGAAAACAAAGAATACTGCATGCGTTGCCTGAAGAGGCAGTTGAGAACAAAGAATACTTGAGACTCAACCAAGGTAGGAGTGCCTATGCTTGGTGTGAGGGGCGTCCTGAAGAGGCTGTAAGAATACTTGTATTGACGGGTTTGTCAATAGTGGAAATCTCACGAGTTGTGAGGACTGGATGTAGCCCAAGGTTGTGGGTGAACCAGTATAAATCTCTGTGTGCATCTCTTCTCCCTATCTCTTTATTTATATTATGCATCTCACGTCTCTAATCTGTTTGTTAATATAAATCTGTTCAGAGAAAACCAAACTGAAATTACTAAACTATATCCATGCATCTCATCTTACATCTCACCTCAGATCCATCTCATCTCAGATCTTATCTCAACCTGAGATCAATCAACAGTCTCACTCTTTCTCTTTCAAGGTCTTAACATTTGATGAGCTAATCATTCTCACATCCCAATTCTGTTTACTAAACTAAATCAAATCTATTCAAGGATAATCAAGTTTCATTTATCATCAAATCATCTTTACTTGATTACATAATTATTGTTGAGACAACATCTCACCTAACCTATATGAGACTCCAAGTGTCAAAACTTGAGATCATGTCTCAACGTGAATTTAAGTGTGTGTTTTCAGGTACAACATTTCAAGTCTCTATTCAACCCCCCCTCTAGAGACATTCAGCCAACTTCAATCACCTTCCATCATATTCTTCGAGAAGGGAATCAATGTGCGGACCATTTGGCTAAGCTTGGTGTTACTTCGGGTTTCGACCTTTTAGTTTTGGATAATCCCCCTGATAGCATTTCTCTCCTTTTGCGGGCTGATGCTTTTGGTATGGAGTTCCAGAGGGTTAGCTTGTAATTTTTCTTTCCTTTTTGGTTTCGCTTCTTTTCCTCTCTTCACCAAAAAAAAAATCTTAATTCAAAAGTGATTTTCTTTCCTGTTCCATTTAAAACGTTTCCCCCAAACATATCCGTACAATGTTTGGTAGATATTAGAGAAATAGAGAAGAGGGGGATATGAAAGAGAAAATAAGATGAAGATACAGACGATCTACGTGTTTAATGTGAAAGAATTAGATAAAAAAAAATAAAAAATGTGGAATTGAATTGTTTGATTTAATTGAAGAGATATGAGAGATAATAATTTTTATTAAGGAGAGATAGAATAACAACTCCCATAATTTCTGCAAGAAATTCCACCTTCCTTTGCTATTTCTCCAGCATTTCTAGTTGAACCAAACCCGATAAATATGGTATCTGACCTTCATTTCTCTCCTCCCAAAAAAGTATTTCTCTTTCTCTTATGGGTAATTTTAAGATAGACCCTTTATGTTTGAGTCTACCGTAGACCCATATACTTTATTACTATAAAAAGTAAATTTAAATTAAAAAAATATATTATTAAATTTTTTAATATTAAATTTATACTATTTATAATAAAGGTATACTATAAATCCAAAATATATGGATGTATCCTAAAATGTCCCTTCTCTTCTCTTATACCTCTTGCTAACAAAACGTTGCGTTAAACAACACCTCTTGTACTTTTTTTTTTATAACACCTCTTATGCTTTTAGTTAATAAACTTACCCACATACACATAAAAGGATATAAAGTTGTTGTCTAAGAAATTTAAGCTAACTAGGTGAAGAACATGAATATAACTTAAGTAAGTAAGGATTATACTTTTTGGAATGAAAAACAATATCACGAAATCATACGAATTTGTTTTCCACTGTTTGATTGATTCATTCACAACCTTGATTAGTTAATTTTCTCCAAGTCCCGCTAAGATTCAAGCCCTACGAATCAATTAAGAAACGAATTATCTAAAGTTCGAATGAAACAAACACCAAAACAAATTCAGATTTAATTAAAGAGAATCCGAATTCAAAAACGAAGAGGAAAATGAAAAGTGAATAAGGAAGAAGATGAATTCTAGGCACCACAATTCATGGAAGAATTGATAAGTGAAGATAGATTGTCAAAGAGCCATAAATCCCTTGATTAGATAAAAAAATGTGGTTTAACTCAAGAGAACTCTTTCAAATTGATTTTAATCTTCAAACTTTTTGAAATTCCCCAGTTGTTTGTCTTTTAATTTTTATTTTTTTAATCTCTTATATGGAACCTGATTAGTTAATTTAAAATTAACCACCAATTATAAACCACCTATATTAATTGTAGGCAAAATGAAGTACAAGTCACAAACTACAATCAAGAGCAAAATAGAGGCACTGGATGAGTGAATGCCTTTGTTTCTAATTAAGTACATCATTCATCACTCTTTAGGAATTTTTCCTGGTACATTAGCTCATATCACTTTCATTTTTCCCACATATGCTGGATGATTGAGTGCTTGAGTCCATTCCACTAGTGCTGCTTTCAACCTTCAATAGCCCATACCTAGCAGCAACTTCTCTCCATTCCTTCTGTTCTGATAGGTAGCCATGCCTTAACAATACTTTCTAAGCTCTGTCCGAAGGTTCCTAATTGGCTATCCAACACACCAAATATTATAGGTCACGTACAAAGTACTAGCACTTTTTTCAATCTGATCCATAACACAAGTTACACAACTAACTAACTAACTAATAAACTACATATATGTAAGAATTTTGATTTGAATGTTGAATCCAATCCAATTTTGAATACAAGTTTTGTGGTATTCATTCAATCAACACAAAATTGCAAATTTTGTTAAATTTATTTCATACACAAATTAAGTTTATGAAAAGATGCAAACCTCAGCGTGAGATTCCAAAGCAAGCCTAAAGAAGTCAGAGGCGACGAAGTGCTTGCCCACAGACTCTGCCATTTTGATTTGGACA
Organism: Sesbania bispinosa; assembly: GCA_026901365.1. NCBI lineage: Eukaryota > Viridiplantae > Streptophyta > Magnoliopsida > Fabales > Fabaceae > Sesbania > Sesbania bispinosa. The sequence continues at coordinate 671,682 of QLOH01000089.1, forward strand.
ACCCAATAAGAAGAGGTTTCTAATTTATCAAAACGACATTTGCTACAATGCAGTGCTATGTAAAACGGTGTGGCTGGCACTTTAGACTTGTTGGCTTTAACATGTGACGATTCTACCGGAGTTTTGGGCTCCGCAGAATCATTCTCCTGTGCTTTCTCTGGTGGGAATGTATCACTTTTCTTGTTCAATTTGGGATTGGCATTTTCTGGGGATTGTGTTTTGGTGCTGGTAATGTCATTGGGAACTTGAGTTACCCGGATAGGTTTGGGTTGTCTTTGTGGAACAGCAATTTTTGTTTTGGTAATAGACTTTATTGGGACGGGTTTTTCTGGAATGTTAATGCTCCTAGTGGTACCAAAAACCCTGTTCTGTCTGAAACCAAAGCAGAGAATGAGAAAAACGAAGATCTAGCAAAAATTGGTGAATAAAAACGGTTACCTGCAATGTGTTTGGGGTTCAGCCGTGTTCATTTTGGATGTTTGGTTGATCTTTTGGTTCATTTTTGGTTTTGAATTGTTGGCTTTTCCTGTTACCATATAAAAAAGAAAATTCTTTACATTAAAAACGGAAGAAAAATGTGGGGGAATGATGCAGAACAATAACAGGATGAAAAAATTGCTTTGGTACCTGGAAGTGGTGTTAGAAGAGAATCCATGAAAAAGATATCACACACATGAGTTGTGCAATGTCTGTGGAACCAGAAGTAACAGACTTGAAAGCTGTAACCGTTGCACTGCACGAGCGGGAACAGGTTTTCCCGAAAGGTTTTTAGTTCTTGTTTCTGTTTTGGTAAGGAGGGCGGAAAAAAACATAAGAAGACTATTATGGGCCTGGGTCAGATTGAAAATAGGCCCAATGACCCAAACCCATCATCTGTAAATCATAATTATATAAAATATGAAATTATATAAAGGATATGTAATATTCACATATTATACTCAAACTGTAAATTGAATAAATTAGATCTGACTATTCATATTAGTTGTATTCAGTATTCACAGTTGATATGCAGTATTAATTTCTTTTAAATAATTTTCCTATTCAGGATTAAAGTTAATGACAATTTTTCCTATTCAATATTCTTTTAAATATTTTTTTATGTGTGTATCCTTTCATCCTAAAAAAGTGTATTTCATGTGTAGGCCGTTCTTATTGGTGGATTCTACGGTGGGTTACTAAAAGAATGGACCACCGGTGGTTCAATTTTTTTTACCTGCAATAGTCAGTTAATAAACGGTTAATAGGAATTAAATATTATATTATTATAATTATGGTTCAATTAAATTCTTGAATTTACACACAACTCATGCTATTCAATAGAAATTATCAGAAATGTGTTTTTCAGTTTTTCTCAGTCTTGTTGCAACCGCCCCCCACCATGCACTGCACTGCAGAATGTATTCTCTACACTGCAGAATCAATAACTAGTAATAATCCCGGAATAGCAACCACACCCATTGTGGCTCACCACAGTGTCAGCCACAAGTTTCAACACCCAATCAATCGAACCCCAGGAACCCAGATCACCGCAAGCCATAGCCATAGCAGCCACCGAAGTCTCTTGAACCAGCCGCCGCGCACCGCCCTGAGTCCGTCGCAAGGCTACACCATTTCCTCCTCCGTGACTGTCACCCACAAAATCCCTAAGCCATATGTAATTATTACAAAACTAAACTTTTAGGAGCATAATTGAGCTTGAATGACATAATTCAATCATTTATTGTACTGTGTAGGTGAAATGAATTTCCACCGTACTTAACATTACCACTTAGATGGGCGTTTGAGAATCAAGTAGGAACTTAACTAGACCATTTAGTATCATGAGTTTGACAAAAGATATTACAACAACACAAACATTAAGGCAATATTTATTTTTAGTAGTAACCCAAAATGAAATGTTAATTATTACAAAATTATTATTTAAGTAGCATAATTGAGTTTGGTAACAAGCACCATTTGGATTCAAACACATCAATCTCTTCTATAAGATTGAATAATCTCTGACTTCTTTGCATATTCTAAATGATAAAGAAGTTAAAAAAGGACTATCAACAATTGTATAACTTTGATAGTTTGCAACAATTGAAGCAATCCTAGAGGCTATCACTATTAATAGTTTGGTACGATCGAATTCTAAGATATGACCATATTCATGTGAATAAATTTATTCAATTGTAAATAACTACAAGTTCCCTTTTAATTTTGAATTGTTGTTCCTGTGATGCAGGGAAGTTTTGAATGCCATAATTGAATCATTTATTCTCTGGGTAGGTGAAATGAATTTCCACCGTACTTAGCATTGCCAGTTAGATGTGCTTTGGAGAATCAATTAGGAGCTCAACTTGACCATTTAGTGTCACGAGTTTGACAAAAGATATTACGACAACACAAACATTAAGGCAATAATTTTTTTAGTAGTAACCTAAACTGAAATGTTAATTATTACAAAACTATTATTTAAGGAGCATAATTGAGCTTGGTAACGAGCACCATTTGGATTGAAACACATGAATCATTTCTACAAGATTGAACAATCTCTGACTTATTTGTATCTTCTAAGTGATAAAGAAGTTAAAAAGGGACTATCAACAATTGAATAACTTTGATAGTTTGCAACAATTGAAGCTATGTTAGAGTCTATCATTATTAATAGTTTGTTACGATCGATGTCTAAGATATGACCTTATTCATGTGAATTAATTTACTCAATTGTAAATAACTACAAGTTCCCTTTTAATTTTGAATTGTTTTCCAGTGATGCAAAGAAGTTTTGAATGCCATAATTGAATCATTTATTCTCCTGGGTAGGTGAAATGAATTTCCATGGTACTTAACATTACCACTTAGATGTGCTTTGGAGAATAAAATAGGAGCTCAACTTGACCATTTAGTTTCATAAGTTTGACAAAAGATATTATGACAACACAAGCGCTAAGGCAATATTTATTTTTAATAGTAACACATAAAATGTAACGTTAATTATTACAAAACTAAACTTTAAGGATCATAATTGAGTTTGAATGACTTAATTCAATCATTTATTGTTCTGTGTAGGTGAAATGAGTTTCCACCGTACTTAACATTACTGCGACACCCCTAGTTACCACTAAGAATGCCACATGTGTTACACGTGACCAACGGAAAATATTACTTACAAATTGTTAAAAATGCGAAATTCTTTTTTTCTAAAGGTCTTAGTCATTATCAGCCTAGTACATCTCTGATTTCATTTAGGTATTCATAAAACATCCTTTCCTTAATGGTGAAATCAATTGCCAAAACATCGGAATATAATTACCACAATAAGTAAACATACATCATACGTAAGACTACAGAATTATCACATGAAAATAAAACCATACATGAGTCATGTATACATAGCAATGTACTTCCTAAGTAATACAAAAGATATTAACAGAATAGGAGTTCTAGTAGTAGACTAAAATACATAAAACCTCGAACAAAATACAGAAAAGAGGTTCCTAAACCAGAGCTGTACTACTAGACTCAAAATGACACTAAACTACTCCTCATCTCCCGACTCAGTAGTGAATACCCTACTGCTCCTCCTCCCAGCGTCTCTGATCAGAGGAGAGTTCTAGTAGTAGAATACATGTGACCTCTACAAGTACATACAAAATAAGAGGACTCTGATCAGAGTTGCTACCACTAGACTCAAAACCATCCTTACTACAAATCTCTACTCGTCGTCGTCTGACCCAGTAGGGGCAGACCTACGACTCCTCCTCCCAATATCTGGGATGGTGATCATCCTGAATGCCTCTGAAGGAATACCGTCTGAAGAATCCTCACTCCGCTCCTCCTCCTCGGGGTCTTCCTCAGGGTCCTCCTCTGGATCCTCCTCCGGATCCTCCTCCTCCTCAGATGAGGAGTCGTCGATGACAATCAGATCAGGCTCAGCAGTAGGGGAACGACCAAACCCACTAAAACGAACAGGTGGTGAAGTCGAAGCCTCCGGGCCGGGAGTGTATCGTGGGGACTCAGGTTCCTCCATGGTAGCCATCCTAGACCACTGGGAAGAAGTCGATGGAACTGGACGGTGACGACGGCGGTTGAGAAATGTATTGACTCGACGAAGTCTCGGTGGCGTCTCAAACTCCAAAACTACAGGCACTGTGAAGACGATCTTTGGGATGAGGGGGAAACGACCAGGATGAGATATGGTGACGCAGACGTCCCCCGTAAACACGCATCTCCTAGGAACGTCGGTGATCCGCCACTGCCCCCGTGGCTCCCACCTCAAGATTACCCTCATTGCCGACATTCTGATCCTCTTCAAATCCAACTGGCAGTCGCAAGAAAATACAATAACGGAGAATAGAAGAGAAAGGAAGGGTGAGAACATCGCATGAACTCTCTAGCAAGTAGGACAACGTAACTAAAGCGTTACATCATTTCACAAAATATCAATCACAATCACAACACAATCACAATCACAATCACTATCACAAGTATGCAATTTATGCTTGCCATGATGCAGATAACCAATGCATGAGGGCCCGGGGAAAGCAGAACCAATAGCAGGGCACCCAGCCACTGCTCGACCATATATGCAATTAGTCAGGAGTATTGTCTGTACTAGTAATTTGGTACGAAGAGCATTGCTCAAAATCTCCGACCAGGACGATTTGAATTTTTCCCGACTTCCAGACAAACTCACACTGATCACGAAAACTTGAGAGCGACAGGATAGTCAAGCCTGATCTCCGCTTGCACGACTATAGGAAGCGAGCCTATGGCACTTGTGCCATTTTGGGACTCGACTTATCCTCAGGTGCGTGGCCCCCTGCAGCCGCTGGTGTTCCTTGCCAAACCCAGTGCACCTGTCCCATCCAGTTTCACGCTGTACTAGGGCATTATTGCCATATAGGTCGTAAGGCTTTTCAACCTTGATCATCACGTTATGCCTTATGATGCATGTCATAAAATCAATACTGATACTTTTGATCGAATCTTTTTCCTCATCATCATCAACACATATCACAGTACCACTTCATAACTTCATTGCTTTTCTTTTGGGAGCATCAACCCTTTCTTGAATCGAAGACACACTCTCTCCCTCTCTAAGCTTCTCAAGTCTTATGCAGAGGGAGTGTTGGTTGTATTCTTTTATGGTAGTTTATACTAATATCCCTTGATAATTATGTCCACTTAATTCCTATACTTACTAAGATTTATGAATGTCTTATGAGAGGCTTTTACTAATTTCTTTTCCCTCTTTATACAATTAATTAAGGTTAAATTTTAACTTTGTATTATAATTTATCTTCAATAATTAGATTAACCTTGGCCTTCCTTAATTAAGGTTTAATCCTTATTTAATATCCTGATTAATCTCTAAATATGCTTAATTAAGATTAATCATAATTAATTTACTCTTAATCATCCTTAGTGATTAATTACTTAATTAATAAATTATAATTATATTAGATATTTTTAGGCTAATCAACCTAAGTAATTAAATTAATTATTGTTATCAATAATTTCAGGCTTAATCTAAACAATTTAGATTATTCCTATTTAATTAATTTAAAACTAGGTTTTTTTTTTTTAAATACTTTAGACTAAAATAAAAAGCCTAAGTGTTATTGGACCCATGAGAGCCCATTTTTACTCTTAGTAATTTAAAAGCATGACTTTTATATAGACTTTTTATTAATTAAATTAGAAATCCGAATTTAACTAATTATTTTAAAAACTTAACTTAATTGCACTATGGCCCCTTTTTGTAAAAATTTTAACTTTTAGTCCCTTACACTTAAAAACATGTTTTAAACCTCTTTTTGATCTTTTCAAGATCAAAAAGGTCTCCCTTGATGAATCTCATCAAGAATTCTCATGAACTTCAAGAACAAGCTTGAATGTTCATCCAAATTTCATTTTTTTCTTTCTTTCTCCAATCTTTGCCAAAATCACACATAATCTCATCCATGTATTTTAAACATCAAATAGGATATTTCAAACCATCCAAATCACACATGCACATGCTCAAGGCTCAAACTTGCATTTTTCAAGCTCAAAACATCATTATTTCAAGATAAATCACCAAATCAATTTTCCACTTAAGATCAACCACATGCATGTACATAGATCCATCACATAATCACATCCAAACCATCAAAATAATTTTTGCACACATGCAGCCACCTCTTCCTCTCTTGGCCGAGAGCTTAAGGGGAAAAAGGAGGGATTTTTCAACAAAAATCCTTCCTTGGCTTGCATGCAACACAATCCAACCATCAACAACAATCCAAGCAAGATCAAAGACATGCAAACAACAACAATAACCCAGCTCATCAAGACCGAAAATATTTTCTTAAAACAAGCTCAAAGGTTTGATTTTTCAAGAGAAAAAACAAGAGAAAAAGCAAGGATTCAATGGCAAATCCTTGACTCTAGTTACATGGCCTACTAGAGTTCAAGTTCTCCCCCCCTTTACCTTAGATCTTCAATGGAATAAGTGCAGATTTTTCCTCCTCCAACAGCCCCTTCAAGCTCCTCCTTTAAGCCTCCAACAAGTGAATTTTGGTAGAAAGTATGTATTTTTGAGCTTAAATCCAAGAATGGGACTTAAGCTTGGTTGGTGATTTGGGTGGAGATGGAGAAATTTTGGGGAGAAAGGGGGTGGTGGTGCGCGGCCAGCAAGGGAGAAAGAAGAAGAAGAGAGAAAATGGGTAGGTGGAGAAGATGGCTAAGTGTGAAAAATGGCCATAAAGTGAAGCCATCTCCCTTATATAGAGTTAATGGTGTGAAGGAAGACATGGACAAGTGGCATACATGCACCATGCTGTTCAGCGCATTTTTCAGGGGAGAAAAGAAGGTTTGTGCAATTTTTCTGGCCCGGATCAAGAGTATTCGGGCCCGGGTCAGGGTACCGGAGGGCAAAAAGGTCAATTTTTGCAGAAAAAAATCTCAAAAATTCCCAGAAAATTCCTAAAAATAGGAATTTTAATACTGAATCCAAAAATATAAATTTTGAAAATAAAAAAATAATTTTAATCATTTAAAATCCATTAAAACACTTAAAACAACAAAAACGGGAAAAACGGGTAAATCGGAAAAACACGGGTATTACAATCCTCCCCCACTAAAAGAAATTTCGTCCTCGAAATTTGCGTACCTTATTGATATAATTGAGGGTGAGACTTTCTCATCTGCTCTTCTACTTCCCAAGTCGCGTTACCCTCGTCGGTCGCACTCCAGATGACTTTTACCAACGAAATCTCCTTCCCTCTCAGCTGCTTTACCCTTCGGTCTCCGATTCTCACAGGTAACGCCTCATAAGTTAGGTTTTCTTTTAATTGTATTATATCGGGTTCTATGACATGTGAAGGGTCAGGAACATATTTCCGGAGTTAGTGACACATGAAACACATTATGCAGGTTTGAAAGGAAAGGTGGTAGGGCTATCTGGTAGGCAACAAGACCAATTTTTTTCAAAATTTGATAAGGACCAATGAATTTAGGTGTAAGCTTTCGAGATCGCATTGCCCGGCCAACCCCAGTCGTTGGTGTAACTCTAAAAAATACGTGATCTCCTTCTTTGAATTCCAAGGGTTTCCTCCTCTGATCATAATAACTCTTCTGCCTGCTCTGCGAGATTCTCATCTTTTCCTGAATCATCTTAATCTTTTCCGTGGTTTGCTGGATCACCTCAGGCCCCAAAACTAGGCCATCGCCAGACTCGAACTAACACAGGGGTGTCCTACACTTTCTGCCGTACAGGGCTTCGTAAGGTGCCATCCCAATACTAGAATGGAAGCTGTTATTGTAGGTGAACTCGATCAGTGCCAACAACTGATCCCAACTTCCTTGGTGTTCCAGTACGCACGCTCTCAGCAAATCCTCTAATGTTTGGATGGTTCGCTCAGACTGACCATCGGTTTGTGGGTGATAGGCTGAACTAAACCTCAACTTAGATCCTAGAGCTTGTTGCAAACTTCCCCAAAATCTAGATGTAAACCTAGGGTCTCTATCTGACACAATGCTGGATGGGACCCCATGTAATCTCACTACTTCCCTAATGTATAACTGGGTCAACTTTTCTAAAGGGGATTTGATATTGATGGGTAGAAAATGGGCAGATTTTGTCAATCTATCAACAATCACCCATATAGCATCAAAACCTGCCGGGGTTCTAGGTAAACCTACCACAAAATCCATAGAGATGCTATCCCATTTCCATTCAGGGATATCCAAAGGTTGCAACTCTCCTGATGGTCGTTGGTGTTCAATCTTAGCTTTTTGACAAACTAAACAAGATGCCACGTACTCAGCTACTTCCCTTTTCATACCAGACCACCAAAACATCTTTTTCAGATCTCGGTACATCTTAGTCGCTCCAGGATGAATACTCAATCTACTTTTATGAGCTTCCTCCAAGATCAGCTTCCTCAACTCTCTATCATTAGGTACACATATCCTATCTTTGAATCTAATAATGCCATCGGTACCTTTATAGAACTCTGATTTTCCTTTCTTAGGAACTAAATCCTTCAAGGCTTGCAAAGGTTGATCCTTTTCCTGTGCTACTCGAACTTGTTCCAGGAAATCACTCGAAATCCTCAAGGTTCCTAGAATTACACTCTTAGGGCTAAACCCAACTTCCAGGTTCAGGTTCCTAAATCCTTCTATCAGCTCTAACTCCTTAATCATCATTGTCGCTATATGTAAGGATTTCCTACTCAAGGCATCGGCCACCACATTGGCCTTCCCAGGGTGATATTGTAGGTTAAAATCACTAATCCTTTAAAAATTCCATCCATCTCCTTTGTCTCATGTTCAACTCTTTTTGATCAAACATGTATTTCAAGCTCTTATGATCACTAAAAACCTTAAACCTTGAGCCATACAGATGGTGTCTCCAAATCTTTAGGGCAAAAACTATAGCTGCCAACTCTAGATCATGTGTGGGATAGTTTACTTCGTGTGTCCTTAGTTGTCTAGAGGCATAAGCCACTACTTTCCCTTTTTGCATCAACACACAGCCTAATCCCTGCTTTGAAAGCATCACAATACACCTCAAAACCTTCCTGTGGGTCAGGTAAAACCAAAACTGGTGCAGAGGTTAATCTCCTTTTTAACTCTTGGAAGCTATCCTCACACTTCTGGTTCCAGATGAAAGGTTGGTCCTTTCTGATCAAGCGGGTCAAAGGGGTTGCTATCCTAGAAAAGTTCTCAATGAACTTTCGGTAATAACCAGCTAATCCCAAAAAGCTTCTTATCTCTGTTATAGACCTTGGTGCTTCCCATTGTAGCACAATCTCTACTTTAGCTGGATCAACGCTAACTCCCCCACTAGAGATCACGTGACCTAGGAAGTTCACCTTCCTTCAACCAGAACTCACACTTAGATAACTTAGCATATAACTTCTTATCTCTCAGGGTTTGTAAAGCTATTCTAAGGTGCTCTGCGTGTTCTTCCTCATCTTTGGAATATATGAGAATGTCGTCTATGAAGACCACAACGAATTTGTCCAAATAAGGATGGAAAACTCGGTTCATATAATCTATGAAGACTGCAGGTGCATTGGTTACACCAAACAGCATCACTAAGTATTCGTAATGCCCGTAGCTTGTTCTGAAGGCTGTCTTCGGAATATCCTCAGACTTAACACGTATCTGGTGATAACCTGACTTAAGGTCAATTTTCGAGAACACAGTTGCTCCCCTCAATTGATCCATCAAGTCATCTATCCTAGGTAAAGGATACTTATTCTTTATCGTCACCTTATTGAGCTGACGATAGTCCACACATAGCCTCATGCTACCATCTTTCTTTCTCACTAACAATACTGGTGCTCCCCAAGGGGATACGCTAGGTCTAACAAACTGTTTCCCTAACAACTCTTCCAACCGTTTCTTCAACTCAGCCAACTCTAAAGGAGACATTCTATATGGCGCTATAGAGATAGGTCCGGTTCCAGGTACCAGCTCTATACTAAACTCCACTTCTCGTTCTGGCGGCAAACCAGGGATATCGTTAGGAAACACTTCAGGAAAATCTCTCACCACAGGAAGTTTGTTAATGTCAGATTCCCGCTCTTCCTCCAAAGAAGAATGTATCATGTAGATTTGAGCTCCTTCTCTCAAAGAAGCATTCACTTGGTTGGCGGACAAGAATCTCGTACTTACAAGAGTAGGAGTAGAAGGAGAAGAAGAATCAAACACAACAGTTTTGTTATAGCAATCAAGTTGGACTCGGTTGGAAGATAACCAGTCCATCCCCAAAACAATATCAAGTTGAGAAAAAGGTAAACAAATCAAATCAGCAGAAAAGGCTCTATCATCAACAATGATTGGACAGTTCAAACAAGCCGTTGAAGTAATAACGGGTTCAGCAGTAGGAGTAGAGACAATCAAATCATAAGGTAATCTAACCACAGGCAAATTTAATCGTTTCACACACTCTAGAGAAATAAAAGAATGCGTCGCACCCGAGTCATACAATACAATTAAAGGAATTCCACTTATGAAGCACTTACCTTGGATCAGATCCTCGGATCTCGCAGCCTCAGCACCGTTCATTGTGAATACTATGCCTCTGGTCCTGGGTCTCCCAGCTTGTGCATTCAGGTTCGAGACAGGGGCACTTGCAGCACTACTACCACTACCATTACCGCGTCCTTTCAAAACTGGGCAGTCTCTCCTAATATGGCCACTTTGGTTGCACTGGAAACAAATCCTTTCATTTGGCAGATTGACAGGTTGGTTTTTGTATGGGCAATCCTTCAAGAGATGATTCTTCTTGCAGCGAGGGCAATTGCCAGAGTTGTTGCCAGTACTGCTCGTTGAATTTGTCCTGCTTGCCACTACGGATTGAGGTCTTGCAGGCACTTCCTGATGATGAACCTGAATTGTTCCTTGGAACATAATAGGGCTTCCTTCTGTCTTGTTGGAATTTGGGCTTATTCCTCTGTGGGCCAGGACTCTTCCATTGGGCTTGCTTCGCCTTCGTGTCATCTTCAAAAATCCGACACATGTTTACCATCTTTGAGAACTCAGTAACTTGTTGGTACCCTATAGCTTGTTTGATTTCTGGTCTCAGTCCACTTTCGAATTTAGCGCACTTGGATTCGTCATCTAGGGTGTTCTGGAAATATGGGCAAAACTTGGACAGCTCCTCAAATTTCGCCGCATACTCGCCTACGGTCATGTTTCCTTGTTCTAACCTCAAGAATTCTATTTCCTTTCTTTTCCTCAGATCGGTGGGAAAGTACTTTTGGAGGAAAGTCTCCTTGAATAGCACCCAGGTGATCAATCTCCCTGAAGCCTCCAGCTGACGCCTTGCGTACTCCCACCAATGCTGCGCCTCTCCTACCATCATGAACGTAGCGAAAGTCACCTTCTGTTCATCCGGGCATCCCATAGCTAAGAAAATCTTCTCTAGTTCCTCTAACCACAACTGAGATCCATCGGGATCGTGGCCCCCCTTGTACTGTGGTGGGTTATTCTTCTTAAAGGTTGATAATCCGCGATAGGCATCGGGGACATTGGGCTGTTGACGGGCTTGGTGCATCTCATTTATAGTTTGCTGTTGGTTTTCCAGAACATCAGCAATCCTACCCAAGATGTCGTTCATTACAGGATTATTCCTTCCTGCCATCGAGTCCTACATTCATAGGGTACGTTAGCTCTTCTGTTTTACGCAGGACCACTCAAGCAAGAACAATTAATCCTACACACAATTTCTTACATTACAAAGTAGTAATATAAGAGCAAACAATCCACACAAGTCAATCAATCCACACAACAAGCAATTCACACAGAGCAAACACAGAGGAAAGAGTATCATAGGCCATACCCAAGGCCAAAAGGAAAGAATAGCTCTGATACCACTAAAATGTGACACCCTTAGTTACGCAACTAAGAATATCGCATTACGACACGTTACCGTTAACTATCGTTTATAATACTTGGAAAATATGGGATTTTTTTTTGAAAAGAGCTTTAGTCATTATCAACCTAACCCTCTCTAAATTCATTTTAAGTATTCATAAAATAGTCTTACCTTAATCTGAAATTCATTTTCTAAAAACACTAGTCGACCAAATCATCTTTCATACCAGATTAACATACACACAGATATATTTACAGAATGAAGCATAAGCAGAACGTGGTAAATATATACATGTACATATCATCATAACCATAAATGTCTGGAAATCCTCAAAATATAACACCACCATACAAAAGGAGAGTTCTAGTAGTAGAATACATGTGACCTCTACAAGTACATACAAAATAAGAGGACTCTGATCAGAGCTGCTACCACTAGACTCAAAACCATCCTTACTACAAATCTCTACTCGTCGTCGTCTGACCCAGTAGGGGCAGACCTACGGCTCCTCCTCCCAATATCTGGGATGGTGATCATCCTGAATGCCTCTGAAGGAATACCGTCTGAAGAATCCTCACTCCGCTCCTCCTCCTCGGGGTCTTCCTCAGGGTCCTCCTCTGGATCCTCCTCCGGATCCTCCTCCTCCTCAGATGAGGAGTCGTCGATGACAATCAGATCAGGCTCAGCAGTAGGGGAACGACCAAACCCACTAAAACGAACAGGTGGTGAAGTCGAAGCCTCCGGGCCGGGAGTGTATCGTGGGGACTCAGGTTCCTCCATGGTAGCCATCCTAGACGACTGGGAAGAAGTCGATGGAACTGGACGGTGACGACGGCGGTTGAGAAATGTATTGACTCGACGAAGTCTCGGTGGCGTCTCAAACTCCAAAACTACAGGCACTGTGAAGACGATCTCTGGGATGAGGGGGAAACGACCAGGATGAGATATGGTGACGCGGACGTCCCCCGTAAACACGCATCTCCTAGGAACGTCGGTGATCCGCCACTGCCCCCGTGGCTCCCACCTCAAGATTACCCTCATTGCCGACATTCTGATCCTCTTCAAATCCAACTGGCAGTCGCAAGAAAATACAATAACGGAGAATAGAAGAGAAAGGAAGGGTGAGAACATCGCATGAACTCTCTAGCAAGTAGGACAACGTAACTAAAGCGTTACATCATTTCACAAAATATCAATCACAATCACAACACAATCACAATCACAATCACTATCACAAGTATGCAATTTATGCTTGCCATGATGCAGATAACCAATGCATGAGGGCCCGGGGAAAGCAGAACCAATAGCAGGGCACCCAGCCACTGCTCGACCATATATGCAATTAGTCAGGAGTATTGTCTGTACTAGTAATTTGGTACGAAGAGCATTGCTCAAAATCTCCGGCCAGGACGATTTGAATTTTTCTCGACTTCCTAGACAAACTCACACTGATCACGAAAACTTGAGAGCGACAGGATAGTCAAGCCTGATCTCCGCTTGCACTGACTATAGGAGGCGAGCCTATGCCACTTGTGCCATTTCGGGACTCGACTTATCCTCAGGTGCGTGGCCCCCTGCAGCCGCTGGTGTTCCATTGCCAAAGCCAGTGCACCCGTCCCATCCAGTTTCACGCTGTACTAGGCCGTTATTGCCATATAGGTCGTAAGGCTTTTCAACCTTGATCATCACGTTATGCCTTATGATGCATGTCATAAAATCAATACTGATACTTTTGATCGAATCTTTTTCCTCATCATCATCAACACATATCACAGTACCACTTCATAACTTCATTGCTTTTCTTTTGGGAGCATCAACCCTTTCTTGAATCGAAGACACACTCTCTCCTTCTCTAAGCTTCTCAAGTCTTATGCAGAGGGAGTGTTGGTTGTATTCTTTTATGGTAGTTTATACTAATATCCCTTGATAATTATGTCCACTTAATTCCTATACTTACTAAGATTTATGGAATGTCTTATGAGAGGCTTTTACTAATTTCTTTTCCCTCTTTATACAATTAATTAAGGTTAAATTTTAACTTTGAATTATAATTTATCTTCAATAATTAGATTAACCTTGGCCTTCCTTAATTAAGGTTTAATCCTTATTTAATATCCTGATTAATCTCTAAATATGCTTAATTAAGATTAATCATAATTAATTTGCTCTTAATCATCCTTAGTGATTAATTACTTAATTAATAAATTATAATTATATTAGATAATTTTAGGTTAATCAACCTAAGTAATTAAATTAATTATTGTTATCAATAATTTCAGGCTTAATCTAAACAATTTAGATTATTCCTATTTAATTAATTTAAAACTAGGTTTTTTTTTTAAATACTTTAGACTAAAATAAAAAGCCTAAGTGTTATTGGACCCATGAGAGCCCATTTTTACTCTTAGTAATTTAAAAGCATGACTTTTATATAGACTTTTTTATTAATTAAATTAGAAATCCGAATTTAACTAATTATTTTAAAAACTTAACTTAATTGCACTATGGCCCCTTTTTGTAAAAAATTTAACTTTTAGTCCCTTACACTTAAAAACATGTTTTAAACCTCTTTTTGATCTTTTCAACATCAAAAAGGTCTCCCTTGATGAATCTTATCAAGAATTCTCATGAACTTCAAGAACAAGCTTGAATGTTCATCCAAATTTCATTTTTTTTCTTTCTTTCTCCAATCTTTGCCAAAATCACACATAATCTCATCCATGTATTTTAAACATCAAATAGGATATTTCAAACCATCCAAATCACACATGCACATGCTCAAGGCTCAAACTTGCATTTTTCAAGCTCAAAACATCATTATTTCAAGATAAATCACCAAATCAATTTTCCACTTAAGATCAACCACATGCATGTACATAGATCCATCACATAATCACATCCAAACCATCAAAATAATTTTTGCACACATGCAACCACCTCTTCCTCTCTTGGCCGAGAGCTTAAGGGAACAAAGGAGGGATTTTTCAACAAAATCCTTCCTTGGCTTGCACGCAACACAATCCAACCATCAACAACAATCCAAGCAAGATCAAAGACATGCAAACAACAACAATAACCCAGCTCATCAAGACCGAAAATATTTTCTTAAAACAAGCTCAAAGGTTTGATTTTTCAAGAGAAAAAACAAGAGAAAAAGCAAGGATTCAAGGGCAAATCCTTGACTCTAGTTACATGGCCTACTAGAGTTCAAGTTCTCCTCCCTTTACCTTAGATCTTCAATGGAATAAGTGCAGATTTTTCCTCCTCCAACAGCCCCTTCAAGCTCCTCCTTCAAGCCTCCAACAAGTGAATTTTGGTAGAAAGTATGTATTTTTGAGCTTAAATCCAAGAATGAGACTTAAGCTTGGTTGGTGATTTGGGTGGAGATGGAGAAATTTTGGGGAGAAAGGGGGTGGTGGTGCGCGGCCAGCAAGGGAGAAAGAAGAAGAAGAGAGAAAATGGGTAGGTGGAGAAGATGGCTAAGTGTGAAAAATGGCGATAAAGTGAAGCCATCTCCCTTATATAGAGTTAATGGTGTGAAGGAAGACATGGACAAGTGGCATACATGCACCATGCTGTTCAACGCATTTTTCAGGGGAGAAAAGAAGGTTTGTGCAATTTTTCTGGCCCGGATCAAGAGTATTCGGGCCCGGGTCAGGGTACCGGAGGGCAAAAAGGTAAATTTTTGCAGAAAAAAATCTCAAAAATTCCCAGAAAATTCCTAAAAATAGGAATTTTAATACTGAATCCAAAAATATAAATTTTGAAAATAAAAAAAATAATTTTAATCATTTAAAATCCATTAAAACGCTTAAAAAAGCAAAAACGGGAAAAACGGGTAAATCGGAAAAACACGGGTGTTACACTTTGCATATTCTAAATGCTAAAGAAGTTAAAAAGGGACTATCAACAATTGTATAACTTTGATAGTTTGCAACAATTGAAGCAATCCTAGAGGCTATCACTATTAATAGTTTGGTACGATCGAAGTCTAAGATATGACCATATTCATGTGAATAAATTTATTCAATTGTAAATAACTACAAGTTCCCTTTTAATTTTGAATTGTTGTTCCTGTGATGCAAGGAAGTTTTGAATGCCATCATTGAATCATTTATTCTCCTGGGTAGGTGAAATGAATTTTCACCGTACTTAGCATTGCCAGTTAGATTTGCTTTGGAGAATCAATTAGGAGCTCAACTTAGTGTCATGAGTTTGACAAAAGATATTATGGCAACACTAGCATTAAGGCAATAATTTTTTTAGTAGTAACCCAAACTGAAATGTTAATTATTACAAAACTATTATTTAAGGAGCATAATTGATCTTGGTAACGAGCACCATTTGTATTCAAACACATCAATCAGTTCTACAAGATTGAATAATCTCTGACTTATTTGTATCTTCTAAATGATAAAGAAGTTAAAAAGGGACTATCAACAATTGAATAACTTTGATAGTTTGCATTAATTGAAGCTATGTTAGTGTCTATCATTATTAATAGTTTGTTATGATCGATGTCTAAGATATGACCTTATTCATGTGAATTAATTTACTCAATTGTAAATAACTACAAGTTCCCTTTTAATTTTGAATTGTTGTTCCTGTGATGCAGAGAAGTTTTGAATGCCATAATTGAATCATTTATTCTTCTGGGTAGGTGAAATGAATTTCCATTGTACTTAACATTACCACTTAGATGTGCTTTGGAGAATAAAATAGGAGCTCAACTTGACCATTTAGTGTCATGAGCTTGACAAAAGATATTATGATAACACAAACATTAAGGCAATATTTATTTTTAATAGTAACACATAAAATGTAACGTTAATTATTACAAAACTAAACTTTAAGGATCATAATTGAGTTTGAATGACTTAATTCAATCATTTATTGTACTGTGTAGGTGAAATGAGTTTCCACCGTACTTAACATTATGATAAATCCACTTTAATAATAGATTTACAGAGTAATTTTAGGGAGTTTTTAGTTGTTTAGTTTGATATTTTTGTAAATTTGTAGTTAAAATTGTACATAATTGAGTTTGTTTGTATTTTAGGTGATTTTAGTAAATAATAGTATTTTTCTCTAATTTTTCTTTGTTTTATTGTTTTTAGGAATTTTATGGAAAATAAGAAAGAAAGAAGTAAAGAGAAGCAATTTTGGAGTGTAAGGAAGAGTCAAACAGTGAATTTTGGAGGCAAAGAAGGTGCAAATTGAGAGATTTGCATTCTGCCAGATCTGTGTGGGAACGAGCTATTTTCGTGTGAGGACACGATACCTCTAGAGGCTACAGAATTGAAGTTTGCTCTCTGCCATGTTCGTGTGGGAACATGGCAAGGCTTGTGTGGGGACACGAATTCTGTAGAAACATTATAAATAGTTGCTTTTAGTTTTTTTAGCGGTAATCCTTTCATTTTTCAGATTTCTCACTTCTTTCACTCGAATTTTCTCTCTTTTTCTCTCCTCTCTCTCTCAAGATTCAACTCAAAGGTGGAGCCTAGGGTTCATCTCCATGGAATTCGTCCTTGAGTTTGCATCTTCCTTCTCTTTTCTCTTCTCTTTTGTAATGGATTTCTAAATTTCTTAGGTTAGGAATTGGGGAATTCTGGTTCAAACTCCATGTAATTTCGTTTTTGAATTCAATTCAGAGTGCTATGATGCAATTACATTGTTTACTTCCAATCTTAATGCTTCATTGACTTGATCAACCAATGCATGATTTGAGAGTGATTCTCACAATTGGAAAATTGGAGAAAACTTGGATCTGAAGTAAATAACATGAGTAGTTAATTACCTAGGAATAGGAATTAATTCTTGTGTGATCTGTATCAATTCTTGCTGCTAATGCATGTCACAATTGAATTCACCTAAGGAATTAGGGTTCTTGATTGTAGATATAGGGTTAATTCACCAAGGAATTGAGATTTAACTATCTAAGTGAATTGGATCATGAATTAAATCATAACAATTGAGTTGATTAATCTTTTACATGGAGTGAGAACTAAAAGGAACCAAGTCCTAACCATTTGTTGATATTGTTCTTCATCAATATTGTGTTCTTGTTAATTGTTCAACACTTAATCCAACTTTCTGGTTTAGTTTTCTAGTTTAATTTTCTGCACTAGTCCTTAGGTTACTAAATACAATTGAAATTTTCCTATTCAACTAGATAGATTCCCTGTAATTTGGTACTTGATCTAGCAATCTCTGTGGGACGATACTCTACTTTCATTATATTACTTGTTTCAATTCGGTACACTTGCCGAATTTTCTCATCACATTACCACTTAGATGAGTGTTGGAGAATCAACTATGAACTTAACTAGATCATTTAGTATCATGAGTTTGACTAAAGATATTATGACAACACACGAATTAAGACAATATTTATTTTTAGTACTAACACATAAAATGTAACGTTAATTATTACAAAACAAAACTTTGAGGAGCATAATTGAGCTTGGTAACAAGCACCATTTGGATTCAAACACATCAATCCTTTCTACAAGATTGAATAATCTCTGATTTCTTTGCATCTTCTAAATGATAAAGAAGTTAAAAAGGGATTATATATCAACAATTGAATAACTTTGATAGTTTGCAACAATTGAAGCTATATTAGAGTCTATCACTATTAATAGTTTGTTGCGATCGATGTCGAAGATATGACCTTATTCATGTGAATTACTTTACTCAATTTTAAATAAATACAAGTTCCCTTTTAATTTTGAATTGTTGTTACTGTGATGCAGAGAAGTTTTGAATGCCATAATTGAATCATTTATTTTCCTGGGTAGGTGAAATGAATTTCCATTATACTTAGCATTACCACTTAGATGTGCTTTAGAGAATCAAATAGGAGCTCAACCTGACCATTTAGTGTCATGAGTTTGACAAAAGATATTATGGCAACACAAACATTAAGGCGATATTTACTTTTAGTAGTAACACATAAAATGTAACGTTAATTGTTACAAAACTAAAAGTTAAAAATGGACTATCAACAATTGTATAACTTTGATAGTTTGCAACAATTGAAGCTATCCTAGAGGCTATCACTATTAATAGTTGGGTACGATCAATGTCTAAGGTATGACCATATTCATGTGAATAAGTTTACTCGATTGTAAAAAACTACAAGTTCCCTTTTAATTTTGAATTGTTGTTCTTGTGATGAAGGGAAGTTTTGAATGCCATAATTGAATCATTTATTCTCCTCGGTAGGTGAAATGAATTTCCACCGTACTTAGCATTGCCAGTTAGATGTGCTTTGGAGAATCAATTAGGAGCTCAACCTGACCATTTAGTGTCATGAGTTTGACAAAAGATATTATGACAACACAAGCATTAAGGCAATAATTTTTTTAGTAGTAACCCAAACTGAAATGTTAATTATTACAAAACTATTATTTAAGGAGCATAATTGAGCTTGGTAACGAGCACCATTTGGATTTAAATACATCAATCATTTCTACAAGATTGAATAATCTCTGACTTATGTGTATCTTCTAAATGATAAAGAAGTTAAAAAGGGACTATCAACAATTGAATAACTTTGATAGTTTGCAACAATTGAAGCTATGTTAGAGTCTATCATTATTAATAGTTTGTTACGATCGATGTCTAAGATATGACTTTATTCATGTGAATTAATTTACTCAATTGTAAATAACTACAAGTTCCCTTTTAATTTTGAATTGTTGTTCCTGTGATGCAGAGAAGTTTTGAATGCCATAATTGAATCATTTATTCTCCTGGGTAGGTGAAATGAATTTCCATTGTACTTAACATTACCACTTAGATGTGCTTTGGAGAATAAAATAGGAGCTCAACTTGACCATTTAGTGTCATAAGTTTGACAAAAGATATTATGACAGCACAAGCATTAAGGCAATATTTATTTTTAATAGTAGCACATAAAATGTAACGTTAATTATTACAAAACTAAACTTTAAGGATCATAATTGAGTTTGAATGACTTAATTCAATCATTTATTGTACTGTGTAGGTGAAATGAGTTTCCACAGTACTTAACATTACCACTTAGATGAGCATTGGAGAATCAAGTATGAACTTAACTAGATCATTTAGTATCACGAGTTTGACTAAAGATATTATGACAACACACGAATTAAGACAATATTTATTTTTAGTAGTAACACATAAAATGTAACGTTAATTATTACAAAACTAAACTTTGAGGAGCATATTCGAGCTTGAACGACTTAATTTAATCATTTAATGTACTGTGTAGGTGAAATGAATTTACACCGTACTTAACATTACCACTTAGATGAGCGTTGGAGAATCAAGTTTGAACTTAACTAGATCATTTATTATCATGAGTTTGACAAAAGATATTACAACATCACAAGCACTAAGGCAATATTTATTTTTAGTAGTAACCCAAAATGAAATGTTAATTATTACAAAACTAAAATTTAATGAGCATAATTGAGCTTGGTAACAAGCACCATTTGGATTCAAACACATCAATCCTTTCTACAAGATTGAATAATCTCTGACTTCTTTGCATCTTCTAAATGATAAAGAAGTTAAAAAGGGACTATATATCAACAATTGAATAACTTTGATAGTTTGCAACAATTGAGTCTATATTAGAGTCTATCACTATTAATAGTTTGTTGCGATCGATGTCTAAGATATGACCTTATTCATGTCAATTACTTTACTCAATTGTAAATAACTACAAGTTCCCTTTTAATTTTGAATTGTTGTTCCTGTAATGCAGAGAAGTTTTGAATGACATAATTGAATCATTTATTTTCCTGGGTAGGTGAAATGAATTTCCATTGTACTTAGCATTACCACCTAGATGTGCTTTTGAGAATCAAATAGGAGCTCAACTTGACCATTTAGTGTCATGAGTTTGACAAAAGATATTATGGCAACACAAACATTAAGGCAATATTTTTTTTTAAGTAGTAACCCAAATTGAAATGTTAATTATTACAAAACTATTATTTAAGGAGCATAATTGAGCTTGGTAACAAGCACCATTTGGATTCAAACACATCAATCCTTTCTACAAGATTGAATAATCTCTGACTTATTTGCATCTTCTAAATGATAAAGAAGTTAAAAAGGGTCTATCAACAATTGAATAACATTGATAGTTTGCAACAATTGAAGCTATTTTAGAGTCTATCACTATTAATAGTTTGTTGCGATCGATGTCTAAGATACGACCTTATTCATGTGAATTACTTTACTCAATTGTAAATAACTACAAGTTTCTTTTTAATTTTGAATTGTTGTTCTTTTGATGCAGAGAAGTTTTGAATGCCATAATTGAATCATTTATTCTCCTGGGTAGGTTAAATGAATTTCCATAACATTACCACTTAGATATGCTTTGGAGAATAAAATAGGAGCTCAACTTGACCATTTATTGTCATAAGTTTGACAAAAGATATTATGACAACACAAACATTAATGCAATATTTATTTTTAGTAGTAACATAAAATGTAACATTAATTATTACAAAACTAAATTTTAAGGATCATAATTGAGTTTGAATGACTTAATTCTATCATTTATTGTACTGTGTAGGTGAAATGAGTTTCCACCGTACTTGACATTACCACTTAGATGAGCGTTGGAGAATCAAGTATGAACTTAACTAGATCATTTAGTATCATAAGTTTGACTAAAGATATTACAACAACACAAACATTAAGGCAATATTTATTTTTAGTAGTAACACATAAAATGTAACGTTAATTATTACAAAACTAAACTTTAAGGAGAATAATTGAGCTTGAACGACTTAATTTAATCATTTAATGTACTGTGTAGGTGAAATGAATTTCCACCGTACTTAACATTATCACTTAGATGAGCGTTGGAGAATCAAGTTTGAACTTAACTAGATCATTTATTATCATGAGTTTGACAAAAGATATTACAACATCACAAGCACTAAGGCAATATTTATTTTTAGTAGTAACCCAAAATGAAATGTTAATTATTACAAAACTAAAATTTAATGAGCATAATTGAGCTTGGTAACAAGCACCATTTGGATTCAAACACATCAATCCTTTCTACAAGATTGAATAATCTCCGACTTCTTTACATCTTCTAAATGATAAAGAAGTTAAAAAGGGAATATTAACAATTGAATAACTTTGATAGTTTGCAACAATTGAAGCTATGTTAGAGGTTATTACTATTAATAGTTTGTTGCGATCGATGTCTAAGATATGAACTTATTCATGTGAATTACTTTACTCAATTGTGAATAACTACAAATTCAGTTTTAATTTTGAATTGTTATTGCTGTGATGCAGGGAAGTTTTGAATGCCATAATTGAATCATTTATTCTCCTAGGTAGGTGAAATGAATTTTCATTGTACTTAACATTACAACTTAGATGTGCTTTGGAGAATAAAATAGGAGCTCAACTTACCATTTGGTGTCATAAGTTTGACAAAAGATATTATGGCAACACAAGCATTAAGGCGATATTTATTTTTAGTAGTAACACATAAAATGTAACGTTAATTGTTACAAAACTAAACTTTAAGAAGCATAATCGAGCTTGAATGACTTAATTTAATCATTTAATGTACTTTGTAGGTGAAATGAATTTCCACCGTACTTAACATTACCACATAGATGAGAGTTGGAGAATCAAGTTTGAACTTAACTAGATCATTTAGTATAATGAGTTTGACAAAAGATATTAGGACAACACAAGCATTAAGGCAATATTTATTTTTAGTAGTAACCCAAAATGAAATGTTAATTATTACAAAACCATTATTTAAGGAGCATAATAGAGCTTGGTAACAAATACCATTTGGATTCAAATATATCAATCATTTCTACAAGATTGAATATTCTTTGACTTCTTTGCATCTTTTAAAAGATAAAGAAGTTAAAAAGGGACTATCAACAATTGTATAACTTTGATAGTTTGCAACAATTGAAGCTATCCTAGAGGCTATCACTATTAATAGTTCGGTACGATCGATGTCTAAGGTATGACCATATTCATGTGAATAAGTTTTGATGACAGTAATTGTACAGGACCTAGAATTGAGCAAAACCAACCGATCAGAATCACAATTAAGCAATAAAAATGCGAAATATAGGTGTTGGGCAGCAGCTATATTTGTGGAAGAAAGTGATAGAAAATGATAGAAAATAAAGGAAAAAGTGGAGAGTAAGGAATGGGAGGGACGCCACTGAAGCAAGAATCCTCCTGCAGCAGATAAGTCCAATGCCAGACGCCACTAATTCAGGAGAATTAGATAAGTCTCACCATGGTTTAAGCAACAACCACCAAGCCTCACTCAACTCACAAAGAGGAGAAAATTTGGCATAATGCCTTTACTTCAATATTCATGTGTGCAAATACAAGAGTGAAGGCTCCTTTATATAGGAGAGGAGGGGGAGAGGGGGCGGCCACATGAGGAAATAAAGGGGAGAAAAATAAAAAGATGGGTGCAAACCCATCCTAAGTGGGATTTGAACCCATGCCCCTAAAGGCTTATGGCTAAGCTAAGCTTTAAGCCAATAAACCCCTAAAATAGTGCCCCACTTACATAGGAAAATAAAAGATGAGTGAATTTCCTATCCTAGGTGGGAATAGAACCCATGACCTCCTAAGCCTTATAGCAATACAACCTACTAACCAATAAACCCATATATATGAGCGCCTAAGTAGGAGGAGAAAGTACAATAAATAAGGGTTCCCTAGTCTAGAGTGGTGCATAGGACCATGTGTCCTATTCCAGGGTCAAGGGTGTCCTTCTGTAGGGTAGCGGTGTCCTTCTGTAGGGTAGTATCCCTGAAAATGTAGGTCACCAACTTTCCCATTTCTTCCTTAATCTTCTTAGCTCGTCCTTTAGTCATTGGTCCAGTGATATCCTTGACTGCTTCAGTAGGAGGCTGCTGCTGTGCTATGTCATCATCCCCACCCCCTTGCGAAGGATTTGACCTCAAATCTGGATAGTCATCTCCTACATCAAAAAGAGAGAGATCAGAAATATTGAAAGTAGCACTCACACCATACTCACCAGGAAGATCAATTTTGTAGGCGTTATCATTCAAGCACTCCAAGACTTGAAAAGGTCCATCTCCCCTAGGAGAGAGTTTGGATTTCCTTTCCTTTGGAAATCTTTCCTTGAGGAAATGAACCCAAACCCAATCCCCAGGTTCAAATATCATCCGCCTACACCCTTTGTTGGCGTTCTTTGTTTGGGCGGCCAATCTGCGCTCAATATTAGCCTTTACTTGAGCATGGAGTTTCTTAATAAACTCGGCCTTTGCTTTACCATCTTTATGCTCCACAAAAGAAGAGTTAGGGATAGGCAAAATATCAAGAGGAGTCAAAGGGTTAAAACCATAAACAGTCTCAAATGGAGTATGCAAAGTAGTAGAATGCTTGCTCCTATTATATGCAAACTCTATATGAGGCAAGTATAAGTCCCATGATTTTAAACTCTTTTGAACCATAGCCCTTAATAATATGCCTATTGTCCTATTGACAACCTCTGTTTGTCCATCAATTTGTGGGTGGCATGTGGTAGAAAATAGCAATTTAGTGCCTAGTTTGTGCCATAATGTGCGCCAGAAATGACTAAGGAACTTAGTATCTCTATCAGACACTATGCTTCTAGGTATGCCATGTAAGCGTACTATTTCTCTAAAGAAAAGATCAGCAATTTCTTGTGCATCATTTACCTTTTGGCATGGAATGAAATGTGACATCTTTGAAAAACGATCCACTATCACAAAGATTGAATCCTTTCCTCTTTGGGTCCTAGGTAACCCTACAATGAAATCCATGGTTAGGTCTAACCAAGGTCCCTTAGGAATGGGAAGAGGAGTGTAGAGGCCATAGGGATTTACCTTTGATTTGGAACCTTTACATTTTATACATCTATCACAATGTGATTTAACGTGTGTGCTCATGTGTGGCCAATAAAAGTGTTCCTGTAAAATCCCTAAGGTTTTGGGTACACCAAAGTGTCCCATAAGCCCTCCTTCATGGGCTTCCTTAACCAAAAGCTCTCTAATGGAGCAATGGAGAATACACAACTTATCCCCTTTGAAGAGAAATCCTTCATGCCTATAGAATCCATCCTTTGCCATTGTTTCACAAGCCTTGTACTTTTCGGCAAAGAAGGAATCATGCACATGTAATCCCTTTAAATTTTCAAAACCAAGTAGTTTTGCATCCAAGGTAGCTAACAAACTATACCTCCTTGAAAGAGCATCGACCACTATGTTGGCTTTGCCTTTTTTATACTTGATGACATAGGGAAATTGTTCAAGAAATTCAACAACCCATTTTGCATGTCTTTTGTTAAGTTTCCCTTGTCCTTTGATGTACCTTAAGGATTCATGATCAGTATGTATCACGAATTCTTTAGGTAGGAGGTAATGTTACCATGTTTGAAGTGCCCTCACCAAAGCATAAAATTCTTTGTCATAGGTGGGGTAATTCAACATTGCACCCTTGAGTTTCTCACTAAAATAGGCTATAGGATGTCCATCTTGCATTAAGACAGCCCCTATTCCTACATTAGATGCATCACATTCGATTTCACAGGATTTAGAAAAATCTGGAAGTCCTAAAATGGGAGCTTGCATAAGTTTTTCTTTGAGTTCTTTGAAAGCATCCTCTTGTGCTTTTTCCCATTTAAAACCCACATTTTTCTTAACCACTTCATTGAGAGGAGCAGCTATTGTGCTAAAGTTCTTGACAAACCTCCTATAGAAGCTTGCCAAACCATGGAAGCTCCTCACATCTCCCACAGATTTCGGGGTGGGCCATTCTTTGATGGCTTTGATTTTCTCTTCATCTACTTGCACCCCTTGGGAGCTAATGACATAGCCTAAGAAGGTGACACTTTCTTTATAGAAAATACATTTTCCAAGGTTTGCAAATAAGTGTTCCTTTCTTAGTGCCTCAAGTACATCTCTAAGATGGTTGATGTGATCTTCACAGCTTTTGCTATAGACAAGTATATCATCAAAATAAACAACCACAAACTTGCCTAAGAAAGCTCGAAGCACATGATTCATTAGTCTCATGAATGTACTTGGTGCATTAGTTAAGCCAAAAGGCATAACTAGCCATTCATATAGCCCATATTTGGTCTTGAATGTCGTTTTCCATTCATCCCCTTCCTTGATTCAAATTTGATGGTAGCCACTTTTTAAATCAATTTTTGAAAAGATGCAGGCTCCATGTAATTCATCAAGTAAATCATCCAATCTTGGAATGGGATGCTGGTATTTGACTGTTATGTTATTAACAGCACGGCAGTCAGTACACATTCTCCATGTACCATCTTTTTCTGGTACAATAATAACAGGAACAACACAAGGACTGAGAGATTCCTTAACCCGACCTTTACTAATTAATTCTCCTACTTGTCTTTGTATTTCCTCGGTTTCAACTGGGTTAGTCCTATAAGCTGGTCTATTGGGTAGAACAACACCGGGTATGAGATCTATTTGGTGTTCAATTCCTCTAAGAGGTGGTAATCCACTTGGGATATCCTTTGGGAAAATGTCCCCAAATTCTGTTAAGAGCTCTTTTATGTTTGGAGGAAGATCAAGAGCGATCAAGGGATCCTCTTCTTCTTCTTCATTGGCTTCCTTACCAAGCAGTAGGAGCCAAGGTTCTTCTTTAGTGGTTGTTTTTTTTATCTTACCTTCTTTTACCATGTGGATCCCATTGGTTTCTTTTTCTAATTCCTTTTCTATTTTCCTAGATTCTTCTTCTTTTTCCTTGTCTATTAATCCCTTAAGTTGGATTTGGTCTTCTCTAATCTCACTAGAGGTCATAGGCATTAAGGTGAATTTAACCCTTTGGTGGTGGAACCTATAGGTGTTGGAGTACCCATCGTGTTTTACCCTTCTCTCATATTGCCAAGGTCTTCCTAAAAGAATGTGTGAGGCTTCTAAGGGTATAACATCAAAGGTCATTTGATCTAGGTAATCACCAATTTTGAACCTTATGCTCACTTGCCTATCCACCATAAATTCTTCCTCATCACTTACCCATTGAAGTGTATAAGGTTCTGGATGTGGGGTAGTAGGTAAGTTTAGCTTGTTAACTAACCTAAGGCTAGCTAAGTTGCTACTACTACCTCCATCTATGATTACTAAGCATACCTTATCTTCAATTTGGCACCTAGTATGGAATAGGTTCTCTCTTTGGCTCTCTTCTTCACCCAAAGGTGTTTCTAAGGCTTTCCTAAACAACATGGTTGCCCTTTCCCCTTGCCTCCTTCCTTCCATTCTCTTAA
This sequence comes from Sesbania bispinosa, assembly GCA_026901365.1. Taxonomy (NCBI): domain Eukaryota; kingdom Viridiplantae; phylum Streptophyta; class Magnoliopsida; order Fabales; family Fabaceae; genus Sesbania; species Sesbania bispinosa. The sequence continues at coordinate 698,840 of QLOH01000089.1, forward strand.
TTGTTTTTATGTTTTTGTTTTTAAGAATTGGACCTTTTCACTCAGCTAAGTGTTTACACTCAATGGAATGTTTTACACTCGTGTATGTCACTCTTTTTGGCTTTTTCTATAATGAGACTCTCTTGCCTCTTCTACTCGGTTGGAGGTTGATTAGAAGTTGCAAAGACCAGGTTGAGTCTAAGTCTTAACCCTTACCCAAAATAGAAGCGCACTAACAAAGAAAAATACCTACTAGAAGAGAATAGAAAATCCTAAGACAAAACAAAAGAGTTGATATGACAAACAAGAAAAGCTGGCACTCAAACAAGCTTATACACAAGAGCAGACATCAAACAAGACAAGACGGAAGAAATTGCAAAGAGAATTGTTTTTGGTGATTTTTGAAAAAGAGTTGCCAAAATTGTCGTTTTTTAAGAAAAACAGCAAATACAACTCAATTACGGTATACAGGGAAATGAAACAGAAAATTACAGTAAAAATGTCACTGTATTGTTGGGATACTTCTTTGTTTTTGTTTTTCTATTTTTCTGAATTTTTTTGAATTTTTGACTCTTTTTGGGTGTCTTTTGATTTTTTCTCCTTGTTGTTGACTTTTGCACCCTTTTTTTGCTTTTTACACCTCTTTTTCTATTTTTGGCACGTACGTACTTTTTGTATTTTTCTTGCCTTTTCTTTCTTTTTTGTCTTTTTCCCCAATAGAAAATTACAGAAATCTGTACACAATGAAAAAAAAATTAACTGTACCTACTGTAATATTTTTGGAATTTTTTTACAGTAAACTGGTCCAAGTGGCCCAGAAAAGCAAAAATAATGAATAAACTGATTTCTAAAAACTGTAAAAACGTGATGGCAACTTGATTTCAAAAATGGCCAAAAAAATTGCTTAGCACTTCCTTGTTGATTATACAAGACCAGTGTGGTCTCCGAAACGTGCTTGGTTCAATTTTAAGTTTGGAATTAAATTTGAAGGAAAATCAACAATTAGAATTTGTTGATCTTCTTCCAATACTATGAACCAAAAAAGATCCTATAGGTGAGCGTTTTGCACAATCAAACAGGGAAAGTCCAAGGTAGAGATAGCAGTCAATCCAAATTTGCAATCAGAATGCCAATCAAACAGACATAACAAGAGTAGAATATGAACAAAACAATAGCCCAAAAATGCGCATAAAATGGCAAAATAAAGAAGGAGAAATTGCGCAAAATAAATGGCAAGAATTAAAGGGGGAAACTGAAATTAAAAGGATGGGGAGGACAGGAATGTAAGTGACTGAAATGTAAAGGGGGGGAAGCGGAAATTAAAAGGATGGGGAGGACTGAATTTAAATGACTGAAAGTAAAGGGGAAGCGGAAATTAAAAGGATGAGGAGAAGCGAAAATTAAATGGCAGAATGTAAAGGGGGAAGCTGAAATTAAAAGGATGGGGAGAAGCGGAAATTAAATGGCGGAAAATTAAAGCGGAAAGTAAAGAGATGAATATGGGGGATGGACAATTGATGGTGAAGGGAGAAAATGTCGGTGAACGATCTTTGGAAAAATGAAGACAACAATGCCTCCTCTTACCACACTTCACCAACAAACAAGCAGTTTATAGCAATTATATGTAAGAATCACTCAAGAAAAATTATGAGCAATTAAGAGGCATTTAAACAAACACCTAGGGGGTGGGAATTAGCGGCCCAAAACAGCCCCCAAACTAGCAAGAAATCACACAATTCAATCAAGACAAACAAGTGCTGATAGCAGCAGAAAGGCACCTCGGGCCCGTGAAACAGTCGAAGTCCAAATTACAATTGAAAAGAGGGATTGAATTACACTAAATTGATGAAAATTCTGCACATATGAGGTGCAGTTTGCGCGCCCAAGAACAGCCCCAATTTGCTCCAAATTTGCTCAAATTCAACAAGCTCTTGATACCAAATGATGACAGGAATTGTACAGGACCTAGAATTGAGCAAAACCTACCGATCAGAATCACAATTAAGCAATAAAAATGCGAAATATAGGTGCTGCGCAGCAGCTATATTTGCGCAAGAAAGTGATAGAAAATGAGAGAAAATAAAGGAAAAAGTGGAGAGGAAGGAATGGGAGGGACGCCACTGAAGCAAGAATCCTCCTGCAGAAAATAAGTCCAATGCCAGACGCCACTAATTCAGGAGAATTAGATAAGTCTCACCATGGTTTAAGCAACAACCACCAAGCCTCACTCAACTCACAAAGAGGAGAAAATTTGGCATAATGTCTTTACTTCAATATTCATGTGTGCAAATACAAGAGTGAAGGCTCCTTTATATAGGAGAGGAGGGGGAGAGGGGGCGGCCACATGAGGAAATAAAGGGGAGAAAAATAAAAAGATGGGTGCAAACCCATCCTAAGTGGGATTTGAACCCATGCCCCTAAAGGCTTATGGCTAAGCTAAGCCTTAAGCCAATAAACCCCTAAAATAGCGCCCCACTTACATAGGAAAATAAAAGATGAGTGAATTTCCTATCTTAGGTGGGAATAGAACCCATGACCTCCTAAGCCTTATAGCAATACAACCTACTAACCAATAAACCCATATAAATGAGCGCCTAAGTAGGAGGAGAAAGTACAACAAATAAGGGTTCCCTAGTCTAGAGTGGTGCATAGGACCATGTGTCCTATTCCAGGGTCAAGGGTGTCCTTCTGTAGGGTGGTGGTGTCCTTCTGTAGGGTAGTATCCCTGAAAATGTAGGTCACCAACTTTTCCATTTCTTCCTTAATCTTCTTAGCTCGTCCTCTAGTCATTGGTCCAGTGATATCCTTGACTGCTTCAGTAGGAGGCTGCTGCTATGCTATGTCATCAAGTTTACTCGATTGTAAAAAACTACAAGTTCCCTTTTAATTTTGAATTGTTGTTCTTGTGATGAAGGGAAGTTTTGAATGCCATAATTGAATCATTTATTCTCCTCGGTAGGTGAAATGAATTTCCACCGTACTTAGCATTGCCAGTTAGATGTGCTTTGGAGAATCAATTAGGAGCTCAACTTGACCATTTAGTGTCATGAGTTTGACAAAAGATATTATGACAACACAAACATTAAGGCAATATTTAATTTTAGTAGTAACCCAAAATGAAATGTTAATTATTACAAAACTATTATTTAAGGAGCATAATTGAGCTTGGTAACAAGCACCATTTGGATTCAAACACATCAATCTATTCTATAAGATTGAATAATCTCTGACTTCTTTGCATCTTCTAAATGATAAAGAAGTTAAAAAGGGAATATATGAACACTTGTATAACTTTGATAGTTTGCAACAATTGAAGCTATCATAGAGGCTATCACTATTAATAGTTTGGTACGATCGATGTCTAAGATATGACCATATTCATGTGAATAACTTTACTCAATTGTAAATAACTACATGTTCCCTTTTAATTTTGAATTATTGTTCTTGTGATGAAGGGAAGTTTTGAATGCCATAATTGAATCATTTATTCTCCTCGGTAGGTGAAATGAATTTCCACTTTACTTAGCATTACCACTTAAATGTGCTTTAGAGAATCAAATAGGAGCTCAACTTGACCATTTAGTGTCATGAGTTTGACAAAAGATATTATGGCAACACAAGCATTAAGGCAATATTTTTTTTAGTAGTAACCCAAACTGAAATGTTAATTATTACAAAACTATTATTTAGGGAGCATAATTGAGCTTGGTAACAAGCACCATTTGGATTCAAACACATCAATCCTTTCTACAAAATTAAATAATCTCTGACTTATTTGCATCTTGTAAATGATAAAGAAGTTAAAAAGGGACTATCAACAATTGAATAAGTTTGATAGTTTGCAACAATTGAAGCTATGTTAGAGTCCATCACTATTAATAGTTTGTTGCGATCGATGTCTAAGATATGACCTTATTCATGTGAATTACTTTACTCAATTGTAAATAACTACAAGTTCCCTTTTAATTTTGAATTGTTGTTCCTGTGATGCAGAGAAGTTTTGAATGCCATAATTGAATCATTTATTCTCCTGGGTAGGTGAAATGAATTTCCATTGTACTTAACATTATAACTTAGATGTGCTTTGGAGAATAAAATAGGAGCTCAACTTGACCATTTAGTGTCATAAGCTTGACAAAAGATATTATGACAACACAAGCATTAAGGCTGTAACACCCACAATTTCCCCTACCGGTATATAAATAAAATAGAGAAAGTTAAAATAATAATAATAAATTAAATATGAGGTATTTAGGAACTATTGATAAGCTATCAAAATTATATTTTTTGAATTTTCCAACCATAATTATAAATGATTTATTTTTAGAGAGGTGTTGAGAAAATGACCTGAAATACCCTTAGAAATTATACAGTTAAGGAAAATATAGATTTAATTATGAAAAATAGCTAAAACTTAAAGGGATCAATATTTTTAGTCAAAATAGTCTTAATATAATTAATAATGAATTTTAGAAAATTATTTAGAATTTTCTGGCACTTTTGGGAAAAAAGACCAAAATGCCCCTGACTAGCAGTGTAACCCTAGCCAGTATATTAAAATATGTGAAATAATAGGAGAAATGTACCTTGGACCTTAAAGTTAGATCATTAGCCATAATTATAACTTTATAATAATTTTTGTGTATGACACCGCAATTTTCCAACTACTTACTCTAACACCGACATTTTTGCTTGTATGATTTTCCTATTTTGTGATGTGGTAAAATTTGAATGATTAAATATTTTTAATCATCAAAATTAGTTTAAATAAGGTTAGAAATGAATTTTCCTTTTTTGTAGATTTTTTGGGAATTTTTGGAAATTTTGGTGCAAAATGACCTTTTTACCCCTACACTTTTTGGAACCGAACCAAAATGCCCTTGATTTGAATCACCAAAATCTGCAACATTTAGCAAAAATATCTCATTTTTGCCTTCCCAAAACCGTGCATGTGATGGCATGGCACTTAACTTGTTTTACACTTTTTCCAAGTCAAAGATGTAAGGAAAGCCATCATTCTTTCTTACACTTGCACCTTACTTTCTCATTTGCATGCAAATCACTTCTCTCTCTTCATTTCCTCTCCTCCCAAACCGTGAGCTTTATTCCTCTTTCTCTCCATCTACTTCATTTTTCTTTCCTACACACACTTGGTGAAAGGTTCCATTTTTGAACCTTAAACCTCAAAATCTAGCCTACAACATCCTTTGAAGAAACTTGCTTGGGTGATCAAGAGGAGCATAAAGAGGGGATTATCTTTGAAGTTGCTGCACCTTTTTCAAGTTGATTTTCCTTAGGTAAAGGGGGGGGGGGGAGAACCTTGAACTCTAGTAGGATTGGTGACTAGAGTTAAGGATTACCCTTGATCCTTGTCCCTCCCCTTTTTCTTTTGAAAAAATGAATTTTGGAACCTATTCCCTTGAGGAAATGGTTCGGATGTTTGCATGTGGTTTGTATGTGTATTTTAGAAATTGCTATGATGCTTGAAATGTGCTTGTTTGATGATTTTGGATGCATGCAAATTGTGAAATTGGTTGGAAAGAAATTTTTCCCGTTTTTACATAGAGCTGCGACTGTAAAATGGCGACTGCAGATTCGTTCACCATTGGATCGGGCTGCAATTTTAATGGTTGGTTCATAACATATGCATCTTCATTTGGAACGGTCAGATCGTTGATACAAAGTTTGGGTTGGGAGATATTTGATCTGCATGGTGGCTGTATATTTGGGTTTTATTGAAAAACTTGCTTGTTAATGTGCTTGTTTGGTGATTTTGGATGATCATGCTTAGATTTGGTGAATTTTGAGGTTGCTGGAAATTTTGGCGTTTTGGTGAACACTCATAGTGTTCATCCTTGTTCTTGTTGTTCTTAAGTTTGTTCATGAGAAACTCATGAAAAACTTGGTTTGATCTTGATTTTGATCAAGAGAAAGTGTTAAAGTGTTTATGGCCCTAGTGGTCCAATAGGCCAAGAAACTAAATTAACTAAAAGGGTTTTAATTTAAATAGAAATAAATTTTGAAAAATATCAAAAGAGTTAAATTCGGATTTCAAGTTTAATCCAAATAAAAGTCATCATAAAAGTCAACATTTTGAGTAGTCTTATGTAAAAATGAACTCCTAAGAGTCATCCAACCTTTGGACCCTTGGTTCAGACCCAAAACCTTCAAAAAAGAGAGTCCAGGACTCATCAAAAATCAACCAAAAATAATTCATGGAATTTGGCTTAGATTAGAGTTGGACTTCAACTCTAATCCAACCTATCAAAATTAAAACTTAGAAATTAATTAGTGGGCTTAGCTAATTCAATTATCTAAGTTAATTAATCTAATCTACTTAAGTTAATTAAGTAAAGAATAATTAATTAAGGCTAAAGTTAATTAACCTTAATGAAAATTAATCTTAATCTTAATCAATAATTACTAATGAGGTATTAATTAGGTAATTAAGCCTTAAGGATGATTAAGAACTAATTAATTATGATTAACCTTAATCAAATATAATTAAAAGCTTAATCTAAGGTTAAGGAAGAAATTAAGGGATAATTCGGAATTAATTAGGATCTTAAGTAAGGATTAAGATTAATTATAGTTCAGTTAATGAAGACTAATTATAATTAAGGGTTAAACCTAATCTTAATTAGACATACAAGACGAATTAGGGTAGGTAATGCTATCCATAAGATACAATGATAAGTCTTAGTAAATTATAGGACTCAAGTGGAAATGATTATTGATTCAAAGAAGAACATTAGTACAAACTACCTTAAAAGATTATAACCAACACACTATTTCTGCATAAGACTTGAGAAGCTTAGTGAGAGAGCGCGGTTCCAACCCAAGATAGGGTTTGGTTTTCCTTGAAAAAAAGACATTGAATCGGGCCGTACCACGGGTAAGTTGTAACATCCCGCAAATTAGAAGTTCTAATAATTCATTAGGCTAAAACAGAGAATTATGTGTTAGTAATTTAGGAAAGGAAAATTGAGGAATTAGGGGTTAAACTTAGATATAAAACAAGTTTCAGGATTTCGCTTAAGTGAATATAGGGAGTTTGGGTTGCTGGTAATTGATTACAGTGGGGCTGTAATCGATTACCAGAGAGCTGAGTTTTTGGTAATCGATTATGTAATCGATTACTCGAGAGCTAAGCTTTTGGCAATCGATTATGTAATCGATTACCTGAGAGCTGAGTTTTTGGTAATCGATTACCAGATTTCCAGAAGGGTTTTCTAGTGTCATTTTCGCTGCTGGTAATCGATTACAATGGGTCTGTAATCGATTACCGTCACTTATATATATAAAAACTGCTGCTTAAAAATCAGATTGCATGTTTCTTTTCTTCTCTTCTTCGACCCTAGAGAGAGAGAATCCTAGAGAGAGAAAGCTTGGATTGAGGTTTGAGAAGGGAATTGAAGCAAGAATCTACTTCTTCTACTCTTCGAAGTTGGAATTTCAAGCTTAGGTGAGTACAACTCACTTGTATGGTAGTGTTTATGATGGCCCTATGTGCATGTTCCCAATCCTTTTCTTCCCTCTTCTTAATGATATAGATTCTTGGTTGGAATAGTGTATTTCTAGATGATTTAGAGTGGTAATCGATGGATTGAACATTTGGATCTAGAAATGAGTATTGGAATTCCTTAGTTTCGAAGCTATCGAAACTATTGAAACTAACGAAACTGCCTATTTGTCATAAAAATTCCCTTGTATGATCCCTATTCTACCTTCCCTTGCTTAAATTCATGGTTATTGTTGATTAGAGAAAGCTAGGGTTGTTGATTTGAATGTATAAATTTGTAATGTAAATCCTAGGTTAGAAAAAATTGGGGATTCTCTTGAGAAAGCTTGAATTAAAACTTGAAAAGGGAAATTGGAGCAAGGAATCATCACGTGGTCCATTCCTACTCATTTTTCTTCCTTTGAGCTTCAAAATTAAGTGAGTATAACTCACACACTTTCACAATTCAATCCCTTTGTTTCCATGCGTGAACCCTAATCTTGTTTTTCCCTTTCTTATGCTTATTGATGTTGAATTAGTGATAATTGTATGATAATTTAAGTGATTAAGTGTAAACGCATGTTGAATTGGTATTAGGAACCTTAGGTTACGAAATTACGAGATTTCGAAATACATTATTTCTCAATTTTCAATGCATTCAATTATAAGCCGGTTTCGACCGTGAGTTAAATAAGCCGACCTTTGTGCTGAGTTAAGAAAATTAAGTATTATGTGAAAACTTGACTCCGGTCCAGTAATGGGTGGGATTCGTCCCCGGGAAAGACGTTTCCCGTAGTCTGAGCTCAGTTCTAACTCCAGTTTAAGTGATAAGATCATGCCTGCTGGGCACAACAGTGAGTTGCATCATATTTGCATTTATATTGAGTTGATGGTGATATATGAGTTTTATGCCATAACTATTATGTATTAGAATTGTATACATATCCTTACCTTGAGTTAGAATAAGTTATTCTTTGTAAAGGATTAGAATTTAGTATAAGTATGATGCTGCATTTTTAGGTAATTGTTTCCCTGCACTACATTTGCATAGTTGTACTCGCTGAGACCATAGTTTCACCCCCACGTTTCGGGGATACACTCTAGTTGTGCAGGTGATCCCGGGTGATGATGAAGCAGGGAAAGGAATGGTGAAGCTGAATATCGTTTCCAGTAGAAGACTCATTTAGTGGAATTTGTTTTTATGTATCGATAGTTAGTTAAATATTGATGTATATATGTATGTATATTCTGTCCTGGCCACGGAGGCCCTATTATGATATTAGTAAATTTATGTTATTAAATTGTGCTTGTGGTTTTACTGAGTTTCAGGTTAAGTTTGGGATTGGTATACCTCCAGTTTTTAGGGGAGATTCTGCCGGAATTCCGGTGTGAGTCTTAAGAACCACAACACTCCAAGTGTAGGTTCTCTCCCTAATTTTAATTAAGATTTGTAGTCTGTATGAGTTGTGATGTATGTATCAGTAATAGCTTAAGCAAATCGTTGGAAAGCCTAAGCTTTTGTTTTAAGATATCGAAATTGAACGAAATAATTTCAGAAATTCAGGAATGGTGTTTCCAACGGATACTATTCTAGAATTGAGAAATTAGGATGTTACATAAGTGGTGACGTAGAATGATTCGATGGGCTTTGCCTGTAAGGACTGTGTATGCTGAGAAAGCATTGTTTGGTTTTCCTTGAAGGGAAGACATTGAATCGGGCTGTACCACGGGTAAGTGGTGACGTAGAATGATTCGATGGGCTTTGCCTGTAAGGACTGTGTATGCTGAGAAAGCATTGTTTGGTTTTCCTTGAAGGGAAGACATTGAATCGGGCCGTACCACGGGTAAGTGGTGACGTAGAATGATTCGATGGGCTTTGCCTGTAAGGACTGTGTATGCTGAGAAAGCATTGTTTGGTTTTCCTTGAAGGGAAGACATTGAATCGGGCCGTACCACGGGTAAGTGGTGACGTAGAATGATTCGATGGGCTTTGCCTGTAAGGACTGTGTATGCTGAGAAAGCATTGTTTGGTTTTCCTTGAAGGTAAGACATTGAATCGGGCCGTACCACGGGTAAGTGGTGACGTAGAATGATTCAATGGGCTTTGCCTGTAAGGATGTCTATGCTAGGAAGCATTGTTTATGTGACATGCATCATAAAGCATTAATGATGTTCAAGGTTGAAAACCTTACGACCTATATGGTAGTGACACTTTGGTACAGTGTGAAACTGATTGGGAAGGGTGCACTGGGTTTTGCAAAGAACGCCAACGGGTCCTCGAAAGGGACGCCATCCCTGGGGATAGTCGAGTTCCAGAAAGGACATCATGAGACGTAGGCTAGCTCCCTACTGTCGAGTCCAAAGGGGTACAAGCTTAGCTATCCTGTCGCTCTCATGGTTTCGGGGTCAGTTGAGATTTTCTGGAAGGACGCATAAAAGATTTGGCCAAAAGAAAATGAATGAGAAATGCTCCTTGTACTGATTTCTAGTTGATGGAATCCTAGCAAGTGTACCAAAAGTCCAGCAATTATAGAGTAAGTAAGATATCGTATCCACAAGGAGCGGTTTTAATTTGTAAAGTGATAGAGATTGTATTTACAATAAAAACAGTTTATAAAAAGGTATAGTTGTTTTTGAAATAATAAAAGTAAAAATAAATAATAAAAATAAAGCAGATAACGTGAGGAGAGAATAATATGTTGGATTAGGATTTGACTTCGCTTCATCTCGCCCCTTGTGTATGCGAATCCCTTCCTTTAATTATGATCATACTCGTAATCACCTTAGTATTGTCTAACTACAATAATTATAAGGCATGCCTGGTAATTATCGTACCCGCAAATTCCCCTATAACACCATAATTAAACGTCAGAAACTATTCTCTACAGGCATTCAAAGTGGCTTGGCGACCCCGAACATTCCCCGTATTTTGTAACTGACACTATCATCTTAATCATACTTTCACATAAAGCACCTATGAAGGGGTGTGTCACTCACTGAACCTTCAATCGTTAGAATACAATCTTTATACTACGATATGACTAAAACGAGTACCTTTAGCAATCGGACATTAAGCTTCATAGAAAACTCTATGCTCACCTAACTCTAATACTAGCCGGAGTTCCACTTTTTGTATCCAGAGCACTAGCCTACCACCCCGGCGCACGCGCGGAGGTGATGCATTACAAAAAACATAAAGATATCGATAAATTAAAAATAGAGAATCATAATTAAGAAGAAGAGAATTCTATATACACAAGGGGATTGAATCCACTACATCAAATCCTACTGGAGAGCTTAGCTACTCATGGTAGCCATTACAAACCACTGAGAAATCTGTCACCTTTCTCAATCCTAGAACTACTCTCTCTCTCTCTCTGTATCTGTGTGTTTGTGACCTATGCAAAGGCCTCTATTTATAGAGTTGGAAAACCCTAATTCTCCTCCAAGAAGTCAATCTGGATGTAGGTTAAGAGGCTGCTGCGCAACATGCGCTTTATGTGCGCTTAGCGCGTATGAAGCCTATTCAATCTGTTGCTACGCTCCACGTGCGCTTAGCGCAGGTGGAGCCTGATCAATCTGGATCTGCGCTCCACATGCGCTTAGCGCGTGTGGAGCGTGTTACGCGCTGCAACTTTCCTTCAAATCTTGATCTAACTTCTAGATCTCTTTCTGATCTTATCTGGTTTTCCTTTATCCCTTCATCTGAGTTGTTTTTGTATTTATTTAATTTGAGTTTGAATTGAAGAGGTTACCCACAAGATTCTCTAATTATCTCCTCTTTATTTGAATTCTGAATCTGCAACAACCTCCTTTCTGATGCTATTTTCTCTCTCATTCCAAATCTCCTGTAAATCTGCATAAAATAACAGATTTCTATTCAAAATAGCATCATATTCAAATTTGAACTAAATAATTACAAATATTGTAAATATTAATAAAAAGGGATATTTTGGGGCATAAATTACTATTTTAACCTTGATAAGTGTAATAAATACTATATGAAAATAACGCTAATTTTACACTTATCAAATACCCCCCAACTTAATTTCTTGCTTGTCCTCAAGCAAGACACCTTTACAGTCAAAATTTCAACACACCCTTGATTATAATTCTCAAAATAACTACAAGGAAAAATTTTCATTATTTCTTTATTAGGCAGAAGTCACTTTCCAAATCAAGAAAATCCAAAATCAAGAGATATTACCATTGCTCAATCAGAATTAAAATACAGTCAACAAGTTGAATTTTCTCAGGAGTAGTAATTAAAGCAATAAACAAAATACCAAGGAATTTCACTCATGCTCACGGGTACTGTTTCCCTCAATATTTTCACCACAGCTGAACAACTAAGATTGATATTTGTTTCTAATTCCTAAGCATGTTTATGGTTAGTATGGATCAAAAGGTCTTTTCAAGGTTGTAATGAGGCTGGGTTATCAAGAAATTATGGTTTTTCTGGATAAACAATGAACATCTAGAATAGAGAGCATCTTTGGATGTTGCTTTTTGAATTTCTCTCCTTCCACCATCTCTTTCTTGATTTATTTCAATTCTTTGCAGGCCTCTTTGCTTGTTTGAAGATGCACTCCCCCCAACTTATTCAATTTATTCACTTTTTCTTTTTTGATTTTAGGGGGAGTGATCTTCTTTTTCTTTTTGTTTTTTGTACCTGCTCCTTGGAGTTTCAACCTTTTCCTCCCATTATTGTTCGCTTGCCACCTTTCTCTCTATCCCAAATGTGTGAGGGACATGATATATATTTTTATTTTGGCTTGGGTGAACAAGAATAATTAATTAAGGCTCAGAATGGGTTATCACAAATTGGAAAAATTGTATCAAGGTTGGCTTTTTGGCTCTGAGAAAATATATTGAAAAACAAATTTTGCCTTTGTCATTTCCATATTTTCCATAAATAACATAAGATCAAAAACTCAATCAATAAAAGTTGATAGACAGCGGTGAAAAACTCTCAATTTAGTGTTTTGGGCTCTCAACTCACCGGTTACTTGGTTAAATTCCTTGATAAAATATTTATTGGTTTTAATTAACTACCCTAATTGATTCTCATGTGAAGTATCCTAATCTTAATTGATTATGGGATTAATCACAAGACCTTTTTTCTTCCTAATTTGGTTAGTTAAACTGCCTAATTTTAGAAATTTTGAAAAATTTTCCTTTTATTTCCCCAATCCTAAGTCCTAAAAAAATAAATACGGGAATGTACTGCTGCATAAATATGTCAGTGTGAATATATACAGTACATGCCAAAAGAAAAATAAAGGAAAAGAAAGATAAAATAAAGAAAAAGAAAATTAAAGAAAAAGAAAAGAAAAGCACCAAATAAAAAAAATCAATGGTCCTGGTCCTGGTGGTCCTGCTCCATGCGATCATCATCAGCAGTTGCTGCTCCACCCCCCTCTGGAGGAATAGGCCTGTCCCCAGGCCACTGAAGATACTCTCTGAACTGCTCAGGTAACATGCCTGGGTAGGGGTCAGGCCTAATGGAGTATAAATACTCCTGCAGATGAACCTAGCCCCTATGAATGGAAGTCAGCTGGGCAAAAAGAAGTTGATGATGCTGATGGAGTACTGGGTCTGCTGCTGCTGCTGGTGCTAGTGGTGGTTCCTGTTGCTGCTCCTCCTCAACCTCCTCATAAGGTGTGCAGTAGGTTTCAATGTATCCGCTGGTCATAGGTCTTTGGATGCGAACCGTAGGGGTTCACATCCACACCCCTGGATCTGCAGAGTGCAGTTATGAGAGCCGGGAAACCTAAGCTGATCCTGGTAGTGGGAGTGCGGCGTGTGATGGTGGAAATGAAATCAGCTATCTTCTGGGTGATGACCCTGGAGATATCCACATCACCGCCTATGAGGATGGTATGGATGATGTGTGCCACTGGCATTAGCAAGGATCAGCACAATCCACATCCTTGCTAAGCCCGTCATGTGCCGCCTGCAGATGCTAGCAGCCTGTCCTGAAGAATTTCTTTCGAAGGAATATCCTGGTAAGCACAAAGTCTGGACAGTGGCCAAATCCATAAGATCATAGCCACCAACCCCCACCTTTCTCATCCGGAGCTGATACTGGCACTCCATCTGATCTCTATCTATGGGTACTGGGTACTGCAGCAATGCATTGATTGCGTCGCAATCAAATCTAATCTCAATGCCCCTCACAAATGATACTCTGTCTGGTCCATGGGCATTGGCATAGAACTCCCTCACCACAGTAGGATCAAAACGACTGTCTGGGCTGCTGAGGCGCACCCAGTTCCTCCTGTGGATCATTGATCTGAACTCCTCAAACTCACCTGGATGGAGTCTGACAGGTCTTTCCTTGATGAAGTTACAGTCCTGTATGTCACTGTAAGCTTCTGCAGCCTTGGGGTCCCGAAACCTGCGAGGGTCAAAATCAATATCCTCCTGTGGTGGCTGGCGGGATCTCTTGCCTCTTTGGGCACCACTCCTAGATGTACCAGCTTTGCTAACATTCTTGGTACGTGCCATCTGCAATATTTGTTACCAAAGATTTATTTATGCAATAGTAATAGATTATTCAAAATTTATTGAAATAAATGGCCACTTTAAATCAACAATTAAAATAATCATCAAATCAAGTCCTTGCACAAATATTTTTTTATTTTTCAAATTACCTCTTCATTTATTAATTAATTTATTAAGAACATGCCAAAGTGATCAATTAAAGCAAGCCCTAATTAATTATTTAACAAAAAAGAGTAGGTAACAAATATGAATGCTCAAAAATCATGTTATTTAGCAAACATGCATGAAAGCACAATTATTTTTATTTTGGTCATGCAAAAATATTATATATTTCATTTAAGCAAACATGCACCCAAAAATAAATAATTTGCAATAAACCATTGAGCATTTTTTTTTAAAAAAAAACTACCACCTAATATGTCCTAAATAAGTCCTAGCAGCATGCATACTAAACTTAAGGCTTTTCTAAACAAATATTTCTATCCTAAAGTGTCCTAAAAGCCTAAGTCTCTACCCTAAAATTTCTAAAAAAAATAAGGACTCAAATCAAAATTCTGATCGGTGCAAAAGATTTAAAATACAATTAACATACCTGGTATAGCCTAAGAAATGGTAAAAGTAGGGGTATGTGAGCAGAAACAGCAAAAATGGTAGTTAAGATTTCAGAGAATCGGGGAAGGATTTTGAAATTTGAAAATTTCGCAACCTCCTCGGTAAAAATAGGCTGAGCGCGCTTATGCGCTGCACCTGCGCTTAGCGTGGGTGCAGCGCGTGTCTTCCAGCGGAGACGAAGCGTTTCGCACACGCTGCATTATGCGCTTAGCGCATATGGAGCGAGTGTGCGCTTTATTATGCGCTTAGCGCATTTAAAGCGTACATGCCCAGTTTTCTTCCTTTTTGCTGTTTTCATTCATTTTACCCTTTACTATACCCTTTCTTGATCTACACAGGCACAGACTCAACAAAATAAAAAATAACAAAATAAAATAAAATAACGAAATAAATTAAAAATAATAAAAAAAATGCTGGGTTGCCTCCCAGGAAGCGCTTGTTTAACGTCTCTTAGCTCGACGCCTGGTTCTTTTTGTGTTTTCATGGTGGCCTCAATTGGAGGATGATGGTTGATTCTGTGCCACTCCTTCCTGTAAACTCCCATCCTCCAATCCACTTGTTACTTGTTTCTGTTTCTCTGCCTTCCTCTTTAGTAGTTGACATTGTTCTTTTCCTCTTCTTGAACCCCCAAACCTTGTCTGGCTGCTTTACCCTCACTCTTGGTTTCCTCATAAATTTGGAAACCTTCTTTTTCTTTTTTGTTTCTTGATTTTCAATCAAGATTCCTTTCTTTTTGTCCTTCTGCAGCTTTGTTTGGAATTGATAGATCCCATCAGTAGGATCTTTTTCAATCTGTTGTGGAGATTGTAGGATCTTGGGGTTCCCTTTATCAATATGAAAGGTAATACTTTCATCCTTAGAACTTACCTGGTACTCCCCTTTATCAATATCAACAATTAGCTTGGCAGACTTCATGAAAGGTCTTCCCAATATGAGGGGGACATCAATGTCCACTTCTCCTGTCTTTGCAATGATGAAATCTACTGAATACAAAAACTTGTCCACTCGAACAGGTAAATCTTCTATTATCCCATAAGGGCTTTGAGTAGACTTATTTGCAAACAGTAGTTCTACATCAGCAGGCTTGACCTTCACATCACTCAACTTGTTAAAATACATAAGCGACATCAAATTGATGCTCGCTCCAAGATCTAGTAAATCATGAGTAGTAGGTAAATTCTTAATATTTAATGGGATAGTGAACTTACCTGGGTCAAGCGCCTTTCTTGTGATAACATCCTCATTGGTTACCTTCTCTTTTTCTTCAACATCTGTCACTGTCTCTTGACTTTCTTCTATCTCACATGGTTCATGGACTTTTTCTTCTTGGGATGACTGTTCCTCTAGGACAATGTCCTCATCCACCTCACTATCTTCTAACTGATTGCCATCAGTAGCAATCAAATGACACTGTTCCTTGGGGTTGGTAAGAGTATGCGCTGAAAAGTGGCTCTTCTTGAATTCTCCCATGTCTTGTGCTAACTGGCCCACTTGATGTTCCAACGCCTTGAGTGATGCATCATTGTTCTTTTTGTACCCCTCAAATCCTAATATGAATGCATCAATCTTTTCCTCCAACCTTGAAATCTTGTCATTCACTGAAGGTTGTTGCTGCTGATAAGGAGTCTGCCTATTCCCACCATTATGACCCCATCCAGAATTGGCTTGGTTGTTCCTCCATCCTTGAGAATAGTAGTTATTGTTGTTGGAGAAACTTCCTTGCCCCCTCTGATTTCCCATGAAATTGACTTGTTCTGTTTGTGTCTCTTGAAAAGAACATTGACCATTTGCATGGTCTCCTCCGCAGAAGTCACAGTTCATTGGTTGGGTCTGAATTGGTTGAGTATGGATGGCCTTTAGTTGCTGAGGGAGTGCTTCCAAAGATTTTGTAAGTGCCTCTAGTTGCCTTTTGAGTAGTTGCTGTACAGCTAGGATGGCATCATTGGAGTGTAATCGATTACCAGAGAGCTAGTTTTTAGGTAATCGATTACGCACATGGGTATAATCGATTACCAGAGAGCTAGTTTTTAGGTAATCGATTACTCACAGGGTGTAATCGATTACCAGAAGAGCTAGTTTTAGGTAATCGATTACTCAATGTTGTAATCGATTACCAGTTCTCCAGAATCATTTTCCAGTGTGATTTTTGCCTCTGGTAATCGATTACAACATTACTGTAATCGATTACCAGCAGTCCAGTATATATACCAAGACATGCAAAAAAATCAGATTTTCTATTTCTCTTCTTCCCCTTTCGCGAACCCTAGAGAGAGAGTGAGCAATTTAGAGAGAGAAACATTAAATTGAAGGCTTTGGAAGGGATTTGAAGCTAGGATTCAACAAAGGGTCACTCAATTCATCAATTCCTCTTGAGAATTTCAAGAAATTGGTGAGTATAACTCACACACTCTCACTTTTCCTTGATTTTGATTTCTCCCCATTATATGAACCCTATTCTCTTGATCCCCTTTCTATATGCATATTGTAGTTGGATTGATGATATTTGTGTAATATTGAGTAGTTTCGTTAGGATTTTCATTGAAAAACCTTAGGGTAGCGAGATTTACGAAAGTAGCGAAATTGCGAAATTGACGAAATGCTCAATGTATGACCCCCACTCCCTTGATTCCCTTTCTATTTGATTAAAGTGATTGGTATTATGATGATTGTACTAGAAATGAGTATATTATGCTAGGAATTGATTATAAATCCCTTGAATTTCGAAGTTACGAAAGTTACGAAACTTACGAAAGTCTCGAAATACTCGAATTGCTTGAAATTCTAGTTTTGGGTTATCAATTCATGGTTACCGGTTCCGACCGTGAGTTAAGTAAGCCAACCTTGTGTTGTGAGTTAAGAAATTGATTGATTAAGTAAAATTATTGACTTCGGTCCAGTTATGGGTGGGATACGTCCCTGGGAAAGACGTTTCCCGTAGTCTGAGCTCAGTTCTAACTCCAGTTTCAGTAATAAGTTCATGCCTACTGGATTCAGTAGTGAGTTGCATTGTATTGATGTAGATTATGTTAGTTAGGTTTTGGAATCTAAAAGCATTTTGATGATTGATGTTGATTAACTTGATATACTTTTATTAGTGCTTGTTTCCTGTACACTGAGCATGATTAGTTATATTCACTGAGGCATTAGTCTCACCACGCGTTTTGTGGATAATCTAGGTGTGCAGGTACCTCCAGGAAGTAATAAGTGAGTTAGAGCAAGAACTGTTGGATTTAGATGTTTCTTTTTTTTAATTGTATATAAAAGTTGTATTTCCTTGAACTCTGTTAAGTCGTTCAGTTTGTAGCCTTCGGGCCTGATGTACATATATATCCTGAGCTTGTGGATATGTATATGTTGAACTCTGATTATGATATTAAGGTTTAAGTTTTTAACATTTGTATTAGTTTTGTTGGACACTTATGTAAATGTGAGGTTTGATATCCATAATTGTATGTTTTAATTTCAAATTTTTCAGAATTTGGTTTCAAAGACTAAATTCTGGATATAGAAATTAGGGCGTTACATTGTTCCTGTGATGCAGGGAAGTTTTGAATGCCATAATTGAATCATTTATTCTCCTGGGTAGGTGAAATGACTTCCCATTGTACTTAACATTATCATTTAGATGTGCTTTGGAGAATAAAATAGGAGCTCAACTTGACCATTTAGTGTCATAAGTTTGACAAAAGATATTATGGAAACACAAGCATTAAGGCGGTATTTATTTTTAGTAGTAACACATAAAATGTAACGTTAATTATTACAAAACTAAATTTTAAGGAGCATAATTGAGCTTGAATGACTTAATTTAATCATTTAATGTACTGTGTAGGTGAAATGAATTTCCACCGTACCTAACATTACCACTTAGATGAGCGTTGGAGAATCAAGTTTGAACTTAACTAGATCATTTAGTATCATGAGTTTGACAAAAGATATTACGACAACACAAGCATTAAGGCAATATTTACTTTTAGTAGTAACCAAAAATGAAATGTTAATTATTACAAAACTATTATTTAAGGAGCATAATTGAGCTTGGTAACAAGCACCATTTGGATTCAAACACATCAATCTCTTCTATAAGATTGAATAATCTCTATTTGCATCTTCTAAATGATAAAGAAGTTAAAAATGGACTATCAACAATTGAATAACTTTGATAGCTTGCAACAATTGAATCTATGTTAGAGGCCATCACTATTAATAGTTTGTTGCGATCGATGTCTAAGATATGACCTTATTCATGTGAATTACTTTACTCAATTGTAAATAACTACAAGTTCCCTTTTAATTTTGAATTGTTGTTCCTGTGGTGCAGGGAAGTTTTGAATGCCATAATTGAATCATTTATTCTCCTGGGTAGGTGAAATGAATTTCCATTGTACTTAACATTACCACTTAGATGTGCTTTGGAGAATAAAATAGGAGCTCAACTTGACCATTTAGTGTCATAAGTTTGACAAAAGATATTATGGAAACACAAGCATTAAGGCGATACTTATTTTTAGTAGTAACACATAAAATGTAACGTTAATTATTGCAAAACTAAACTTTAAGGTGAAGTTGGCTGAACGTCTCTAGAAGGGGGGGTTGAATAGAGACCTTCCAAGTTTGTTCCTGCAGTTCCACACTAAAATTGATAGTTGAGACTTGCTCTCAAGTTGATTAACTTGGAGTCTCTGTTAAGACAAGAGAGAGCTTATACAATTTTAGTGGTGAGCTTAGTCTGATCTAGTGATTAATACTTATATTGATTACCAATTAAGTTATCTCTTTAATTATCAAGATGTCTTACTGATTTCAGTATAGTTAGATGTGTAAGCAAGGTAAGAGACAAGGGACAAAGATCTTATCCTGGTTCACCCACACCTTGGGCTACGTCCAGTCCCCACAACCTGTGAGATTTTCCACTATTGACAACCAGCCAATACAAGTATTCTTACAGCCTCTTCAGGACGATCCACTCACACTAAGCCTAGGCACACTCCTATCTTAGCTGAGTCACAAGTATTCTTACAGCCTCTTTAGGATGCACACCCTCACTCTAAGACTAGGCACACTCCTATCTTAGGTGAGACAAGATACTGATGAGTGTTTATGATAAGTCTAGCCTAAGCTCATACACAGTATGGATATAGAAGTTAATGAGCTAGACTAAGTCTCAACTCTGATTACAGTAATTGAATGATACACACAGAGATGAGATGAAAGAGACAGATAAACAATCTCAAGATGAGATGAGTCTGATCTTCAGACAGCTGATGGATGTACTTGAGATGTCTGTTGAGATGTGATAAGCTGCTTGATGATTTCACAGATGTATAGGCAGTCTCTCTCACTTCTCAGTTTCCAACAATGCCTCTTTTATACCAGGACTTGAGAAACTAGCCGTTTATGGCCGTTGGAGTCCGTTGGAGCTTGCAGCATCAGTCACAGTCTTTTCAGTAGGTTCTGAGAAGCTTTTCAGTCTAAAGTACTGTGTCAGTGTCCTTGCATGCTTCTTAGTTGACTTGACTTGCTGTCTCCTGATACTGAGAATGCTTTCTGTCTTAAGTCCAGATCCTGTTATGCTCTTGTTGCATCTCTAGTGAGTTCTCTTCTTGCTGCGTCTGTTCTTGAGACGACGTCTCAAGCTGTTCTTGCATCTCAAGATGAAGTAGCATCTGTTCATAGCTTGCATCTCAAGGTGTCCTTGAGTCTCTTTAAAGCTTCATGCTGAGATCTCTTTTATTCTTGGAATGACATCTGAACAATAGACATGTGCATCTCATGCTGCGTTATTTTCTGAATTGTTTCTCTTAGTCTTACAGATGTGTCTGATTGCTTCTGCATCTGTTTATTGATTCTGATTGTGCCTTATAAGCTTATGCTTCTGCATGGTTTCTGATCTTGTCTTTCAAGTGAATTGGCAATCTTTTCAGTCTCAATGGTTTCCTGAAATAACTCAAGATGTACAAGGTCTCTGCCATACTTGAACACACAGTTAGTAATACAAGATGCATCTCATCTGAATATTGAACTTACTTAGTTTGACATATTAAAAACTTCTTTAGGGTGAGCTTGTCTCAACATAAGGAGCATAATTGAGCTTGAATGACTTAATTTAATCATTTAATGTACTGTGTAGGTGAAATGAATTTCCACCGTACTTAACATTACCACTTAGATGAGCGTTGGAGAATCAAGTTTGAACTTAACTAGATCATTTAGTATCATGAGTTTGACAAAAGATATTACGACAACACAAGCATTAAGGCAATATTTATTTTTAGTAGTAACCCAAAATGAATTGTTAATTATTACAAAACTATTATTTAAGGAGCATAATTGGGCTTGGTAACAAGCACCATTTGGATTCAAACCCATCAATCTCTTCTATAAGATTGAATAATCTCTATTTGCATCTTCTAAATGATAAAGAAGTTAAAAATGGACTATCAACAATTGAATAACTTTGATAGCTTGCAACAATTGAAGCTATGTTAGAGGCCATCACTGTTAATAGTTTGTTGCGATCGATGTCTAATATATATGACCTTATTCATGTGAATTACTTTGCTTACTTGTAAATAACTACAAGTTCCCTTTTAATTTTGAAATGTTGTTCCTGTGGTGCAGGGAAGTTTTGAATGCCATAATTGAATCATTTATTCTCCTGGGTAGGTGAAATGAATTTCCATTGTAATTAACATTACCACTTAGATGTGCTTTGGAGAATAAAATAGGAGCTCAACTTGACCATTTAGTGTCATAAGTTTGATACAAGATATTATGACAACACAAGCATTAAGGCAATATTTATTTTTAGTAGTAACACATAAAATGTAACGTTAATTATTACAAAACAAAACTTTAAGGATCATAATTGAGTTTGAATCAGTGTAATTAAACTCGGACCGGATCGGCCAGTACGACCTGTTCAACCGGGAACCGAACCCTTGGCCGGTCCGGTCAGATGAATAGACCGTTTATGTCATTGACTCGTCCAAGAACCGGTCAAACCGCCATTAAACCGAGTAAACCGGTAGAAACCGGCCGGTATAAGTTCAACTGTGTTATAATGCGGGCACCACAAATGAGCAAGCGTCTTTTACTAAAAAAAAATTGCACAATAGCGCGCACACGGAGTCGAACCTGCGCCTCCAGCCTTAGTAATTGGGCGCTCAACCACTAAGCCAAAGTAGATTGTTACAATATGTATGCAAATGTTTATATATATATATATATATATATATCATATTTTAAAATAGCTTCAAATTTCTCTCCTCATTAATGGGCCACTATTTGTTTTTTTTAACAACCAGTACCAGCCCACTCATTATTTTTCCTTTCTAATTTCTAACTTATCATTCATTAACTTTGTTAACAAAAAAAAAAAAAATCATTCATGAATTTCAAATATTAAGATAACACGTTAAATTATACTAAGTAACCAAAAAAATATTAAATTATACTAACAATTAAGTATTTTTTTTATATTAAACTTAATTCTAAAACTATTTATAAAATTAAAAAAATTACATATAATTTTATGTCATAATTTTTAGTAACAAGTGACTCACCGGTTCGACCAGTGACTTATTAACCCAGTACTCTGACCGAGTCTATAACCGATTCGAGTTTTATAACACTGGTTTGAATGACTTAATTCAATCATTTATTGTACTGTGAGGTGAAATGAGTTTCCATCGTACTTAACATTACCACTTAGATGAGCGTTGGAGAATCAAGTATGAACTTAACTAGATCATTTAATATCATGAGTTTGACTAAAGATATTATGACAACACAAGCATTAAGGCAATATTTATTTTTAGTAGTAACACATAAAATGTTACGTTAATTATTACAAAACTAAACTTTAAGGAGCATAATTGAGCTTGAACGACTTAATTTAATCATTTAATGTACTGTGTAGGTGAAATGAATTTCCTCCGTACTTAACATTACCACTTAGATGAGCGTTGGAGAATCAAGTTTGAAATTAACTAGATCATTTAGTATTATGAGTTTGACAAAAGATATTACGACAACACAAGCATTAAGGCAATATTTATTTTTAGTAGTAACCCAAAATGAAATTTTTATTATTACAAAACTAAAATTTAAGGAGCATAATTGAGCTTGGTAACAAACACCATTTGGATTCAAACACATCAATCCTTTCTACAAGATTGAATAATCTCTGACTTCTTTGCATCTTCTAAATGATAAAGAAGTTAAAAAGGGACTATCAACAATTGAATAACTTTGATAATTTGCAACAATTGAAGCTATGTTAGAGGCTATCACTATTAATAGTTTGTTGCGATCGATGTCTAAGATATGACCTTATTCATGTGAATTACTTTACTCAATTATAAATAACTACAAGTTCACTTTTAATTTTAAATTGTTGTTCCTGTGATGCAGGGAAGTTTTGAATGCCATAATTGAATCATTTATTCTCCTAGATAGGTGAAATGAATTCCCATTGTACTTAACATTATCATTTAGATGTGCTTTGGAGAATAAAATAGGAGATCAACTTGACCATTTAGTGTCATAAGTTAGACAAAAGATATTATGGAAACACAATCATTAAGGCGATATTTATTTTTTGTAGTAACACATAAAATGTAACGTTAATTATTACAAAACTAAACATTAAGGAGCATAATTGAGCTTGAATGACTTAATTTAATCATTTAATGTACTGTGTAGGTGAAATGAATTTTCACCGTACTTAACATTACCACTTAGATGAGCTTGGAGAATCAAGTTTGAACTTAACTAGATCATTTAGTATCATGAGTTTGACAAAAGATATTACGACAACACAAACATTAAGGCAATATTTATATTTAGTAGTAACCCAAAGTGAAATGTTAATTATTAAAAAACTATTATTTAAGGAGTATAATTGACCTTGGTAACAAGCACCATTTGGATTCAAACACATCAATCTCTTCTATAAGATTGAATAATATCTATTTGCATCTTCTAAATGATAAAGAAGTTAAAAATGGACTATCAACAATTGAATAACTTTGATAGCTTGCAACAATTGAAGCTATGTTAGAGGCCACCTCTATTAATAGTTTGTTGTGATCGATGTCTAAGATATGACCTTATTCATGTGAATTACTTTACTCAATTGTAAATAACTACAAGTTCCCTTTTAATTTTGAATTGTTTTTCCTGTGGTGCAGGGAAGTTTTGAATGCCATAATTGAATCATTTATTCTCCTGGGTAGGTGAAATGAATTCCATTGTACATAACATTACCACTTAGATGTGCTATGGAGAATAAAATAGGAGCTCAACTTGACCATTTAGTGTCATAAGTTTGATAAAAAATATTATGACAACACAAGCATTAAGGCAATATTTATTTTTAGTAGTAACACATAAAATGTAACGTTAATTATTACAAAACAAAACTTTAAGGATCATAATTGAGTTTGAATGACTTAATTCAATCATTTATTGTACTGTGTAGGTGAAATGAGTTTCCACCGTACTTAACATTACCACTTAGATGAGCGTTGGAGAATCAAGTATGAACTTAACTAGATCATTTAGTATCATGAGTTTGACTAAAGATATTATGACAACACAAGCATTAAGGCAATATTTATTTTTAGTAGTAACACATAAAATGTTACGTTAATTATTACAAAACTAAACTTTAAGGAGCATAATTGAGCTTGAACGACTTAATTTAATCATTTAATGTACTGTGTAGGTGAAATAAATTTCCACCATACTTAACATTACCATTTAGATTAGCGTTAGAGAATCAAGTTTGAATTTAACAAGATCATTTAGTATTTTGAGTTTGACAAAAGATATTACGACAACACAAGCATTAAGGCAATATTTATTTTTAGTAGTAACCCAAAATGAAATGTTAATTATTACAAAACTAAAATTTAAGGAGCATAATTGAGCTTGGTAACAAGTACCATTTGGATTCAAACACATCAATCCTTTCTACAAGATTGAATAATCTCTGACTTCTTTGCCTCTTCTAAATGATAAAGAAATTAAAAATGGACTATCAACAATTGAATAACTTTCATAGCTTGCAACAATTGAAGCTATGTTAGAGGCCATCACTATTAATAGTTTGTTGCGATCGATGTCTAAGATATGACATTATTCATGTGAATTACTTTACTCAATTGTAAATAACTACAAGTTCACTTTTAATTTTAAATTGTTGTTCCTGTGGTGCAGGGAAGTTTTGAATGCCATAATTGAATCATTTATTCTCCTGGGTAGGTGAAATGAATTTCCATTGTACTTAACATTACCACTTAGATGTGCTTTGGAGAATAAAATAGGAGCTCAACTTGACCATTTAGTGTTATAAGTTTGAGAAAAGATATTATGGAAACACAAGCATTAAGGCAATATTTATTTTTAGTAGTAACACATAAAATGTAACGTTAATTATTAAAAAACTAAACTTTAAGGAGCATAATTGAGCTTGAATGACTTAATTTAATCATTTAATGTACTGTGTAGGTAAAATGAATTTCCACCGTACTTAACATTACCACTTAGATGAGCGTTGGAGAATCAAGTTTGAACTTAACTAGATTATTTAGTATCATGAGTTTGACAAAAGATATTACGACAACACAAGCATTAAGGCAATATTTTTTTTTAGTATTAACCCAAAATGAAATGTTAATTATGAATAAACTATTATTTAAGGAGCATAATTGAGCTTGGTAACAAGCACCATTTGGATTCAAACACATCAATCTCTTCTATAAGATTGAATAATCTCTTTTTGCATCTTCTAAAAGATAAAGAAGTTAAAAATGGACTATCAACAATTGAATAACTTTGATAGCTTGCAACAATTGAAGCTATGTTAGACGCCACCACTATTAATAGTTTGTTGTGATCGATGTCTAAGATATGACCTTATTCATGTGAATTACTTTACTCAATTGTGAATAACTACAAGTTCCCTTTTAATTTTGAATTGTTGTTCCTGTGGTGCAGGGAAGTTTTGAATGCCATAATTGAATCATTTATTCTCCTGGGTAGGTGAAATGAATTTCCATTGTACTTAACATTACCACTTAGATGTGCTTTGGAGAATAAAATAGGAGATCAACTTGACCATTTAGTGTCATAAGTTTGATAAAAGATATTATGACAACAAAGCATTAAGGCAATATTTATTTTTAGTAGTAACACATAAAATGTAACGTTAATTATTACAAAACAAAACTTTAAGGATCAGAATTGAGATTGAATGACTTAATTCAATCATTTATTGTACTGTGTAGGTGAAGTGTGTTTCCACCGTACTTAACATTACCACTTAGATGAGCGTTGGAGAATCAAGTATGAACTTAACTAGATCATTTAGTATCATGAGTTTGACTAAAGATATTATGACAACACAAGCATTAAGGCAATATTTATTTTTAGTAGTAACACATAAAATGTAACGTTAATTATTACAAAACAAAACTTTAAGGATCATAATTGAGTTTGAATGACTTAATTCAATCATTTATTGTACTGTGTAGGTGAAATGAGTTTCCACCGTACTGAACATTACCACTTAGATGAGCGTTGGAGAATCAAGTATGTGTTGACACAAGCTCACCCTAAAGAAGTTTTTAATATGTCAAACTAAGTAAGTTCAAATATTCAGATGAGATGCATCTTGTATTACTAACTGTGTGTTCAAGTATGGCGGAGATCTTGTACATCTTGAGTTATTTCAGGAAACCATTGAGACTGAAAAGATTGCCAATTCACTTGAAAGAACCAGATTACATGCGAGGCAACACAAGATCAGAAACCATGCAGAAGCATAAGCTTATAAGGCACAATCAGAATCAATAAACAAATGCAGAAGCAATCAGACACATCAGTAAGACTAAGAGACACAATTCAGAAAATAACGCAGCATGATATGCACATGTCTATTGTTCAGATGTCATTGCAAGGATAAAAGAGATCTCAGCATGAAGCTTTAAAGAGACTCAAGGACACCTTGAGATGCAAGCTATGAACAGATGCTAGTTCAGCTTGAGATGCAAGAACAGCTTGAGACGTCGTCTCTAGAACAGACGCAGCAAGAAGAGATCTCACTAGAGATGCAACAAGAGCACAACAGGATCTGGACTTAAGACATAAAGCATTCTCAGTATCAGGAGACAACAAGTCAAGTCAACTAAAAAGCATGCAAGGACACTGACACAGTACTTTAGACTGAAAAGCTGCTCAGAACCTACTGAAAAGACTGTGACTGATGCTGCAAGCTCCAATGGACTCCAACGGCCATAAACGGCTAGTTTCTCAAGTCCTGGTATAAAAGAGGCATTGTTGGAAACTGAGAAGTGAGAGAGACTGCCTATACATCTGTGAAATCATCAAGCAGCTTATTACATCTCAACAGACATCTCAAGTACATCCATCAGCTGTCTGAAGATCAGACTCATCTCATCTTGAGATTGTTCATCTGTCTCTTTCATCTCATCTCTGTGTGTATCATTCAATTACTGTAATCAGAGTTGAGACTCAGTCTAGCTCATTAACTTCTATATCCATACTGTGTATGAGCTTAGGCTAGACTTATCATAAACACTCATCAGTATCTTGTCTCATCTAAGATAGGAGTGTGCCTAGTCTTAGAGTGAGGGTGTGCGCCCTGAAGAGGCTGTAAGAATACTTGTGACTCAGCTAAGATAGGAGTGTGCCTAGGCTTAGTGTGAGTGGATCGTCCTGAAGAGGCTGTAAGAATACTTGTATTGGCTGGTTGTCAATAGTGGAAAATCTCACAGGTTGTGGGGACTGGACGTAGCCCAAGGTGTGGGTGAACCAGGATAAGATCTCTGTCTCTTGTCTCTTACCTTGCTTACACATCTAACTATACTGAAATCAGTAAGATATCTTGATAATTAAAGAGATAACTTAATTGGTAATCAATATAAGTAATAATCACTAGATCAGACTAAGCTCACCTCTAAAATTGTATAAGCTCTCTCTTGTCATAACAGAGACTCCAAGTTAATTAACTTGAGAGCAAGTCTCAACTATCAATTCTAGTGTGGAACTGCAGGAACAGACTTGGAAGGTCTCTATTCAACCCCCCCTTCTAGAGACGTTCAGCCAACTTCAGTTGGTATCTGAGCTCAGCCTCTAGGGGTTGAGCACACCTTTGTGTGAAGAGGGAAAAGATCCATGGCTGGTCCTAGCACAAGTCTGTTCATTCCTGAAGGATATTCAACAAACAGACCTCCTGCCTTTGATGGAACTGATTACTACTACTGGAAAGACAAGATGAGACTGTTCATTGAATCTCAGCATGCTGATCTATGGGAAATCATTGAGATGGGGCCCTATATGCCATACATCACAGATGAACTGGGACTCAGGGCAGCCAAACCCAGAGATCAATGGACAGATGCTGAGAAAGCAAGGTATGTTCTAAACTCAAGAGCCAAATATCTGCTAACCTGTGCTCTTAGCCGCAGTAAATATGACAAGGTAGCAGGATGTGTCTCTGCAAAAGAAATATGGGATGCTCTTGAGATCGAACATGAGGGAACAAACCAAGTCAAAGAAGCCAAGATCAACATACTGGTCAGACAGTATGAGCTTTTCAAGATGATTGAAGATGAAGGCATTGAAGACATGGTAAGGAGATTCACTGTCATAACAAATGACCTGAAATCTCTAGGAAGAACATATTCAAATCAGGACATGGTAAGGAAAATCCTGAGAAGTTTGCCCAAACCTTGGAGACCAAAGGTAACAGCCATCCAGGAAGCTAAAGACTTGAGCATCCTCAGGATGGATGAGCTTCTTGGATCTCTAAAAGTACATGAGTAAGAGTTAATGGAAGAAGATCTCATCAGACGTCCCAAGTCTATAGCACTGAAAGCAGCTTCCAGTAACTCAAAAGGTAAAAAGATTAGCTCTTCTCAACAAACCTCACTCAACTCATCTCAAGACTCAGAAACAGAAGAGGATGATGAGGATGAAGATGATAGTGAGATGGATGATGAGCTAGCCTACATCTCAAGGAAGATCAGACGTATGTGGAGGGCCAGAGGGACTGGAAGAAAGAGTTTCCCTTCAAGAAGAGGAGAAATAAAGACTGACAAGAAGGGACAAGTTATATGATTTGAATGCAAGAAGCCTGGCCATATTAGGTCTGAATGTCCTCAACTCAGAAAAAAAATGAAGAAAAGTTCTAGGAAGAAGGCAATGATGGCCACCTGGGATGACACAGATGAGGAAGAGGAAAGTCAAGATGGACAATCAGTTAACCTATGTCTCATGGAAAAAGGAGACTCATCAGATGAAGAGGTAAATAAATCCGACTCTGAATATTCTGTTGATGAACATAAGTCTGCTTTTGAGAATCTTCTGTATGATTCAAATCTTCTTGCATCTAAGAGCTCTTTACTTAAATCTGATTTAAATACAGCTCTTGAGAAGGTAAAATTTCTTGAAAAAGAAAATGAAGATCTGAATCATAAAAACAACAGTCTCATGTTGTCTCACATGAAATTATCTGAACAAGTAAAAGCCAAGACTCAAGTTTTCAATGGGCATAATCTAAAAGGTTTACAAGAAGAAAATCTACAGCTTAAACTCCAAAACAGAACTCTCATAAATGACTTAGCAAAATTTGTTAATGGAACAAAAAACCTTGAGAGACTCATTGGATCTCAAAAGGAAATTTTTGATAAAGCTGGGCTTGGTTATGAGAGATCTTCAAATGAAGTTTGGTACAAAGATTTCTTCATACCTGCAAGAAAGAAAAAGAAAGAAAGATGCTCTTGTTGTAGTAAATATGGCCATAAAGTCACAGACTGTTACATGAGACAAGTAGCATCTGAGAGAAAGGAAACTAACCATGCAGGACCCAAATACAAGTGGGTACCCAAAGCTAAATCTCTTGTTGAAACAGATGTGCCTGGCAGCAGCAAAGACCAAGAAAGAGTGGGTACTAGACAGTGGATGTTCAAGGCACATGACAGGAGACAAAAGCAAGTTCCTATCACTTGAAGAAAAGTCTTCTGGAGTTGTCTCCTTTGGGGACAACAGCAAAGCCGAGATCAAGGGCATAGGTAAAATTGGTAAGGCCAACACAGCTCAAATTGAGAATGTATATTATGTTGAAGGTCTGAAACATAATTTGCTGAGTATTAGCCAGCTGTGTGACAATGGTTATCATGTTAATTTCCAGCCTACCTTTTGTGAGATCATAGACTCTAAAACTGGAAAAATCATTTTCTCTGGAACAAGAAAGAAAAATCTTTACTCAGTCACACTTGAGAGTCTGTCAGATCTCACCTGTCTCATATCTCATGATCATGAGAGATGGCTTTGGCACAAAAGGGTTGGACACATTAACATGAGAACTATGAGTCAGCTTGCTAGCCAGTCTCTTGTCAAAGGATTACCTAAGGTAAAATTTTACAAAGACCTGAAGTGTGATCCTTGCATAAAAAGCAAGCACAGCAAATCAAGTTTCAAACCAAAAGACTGTGTCTCAACTATCAGACCTCTTGAGATCCTCCACATTGACCTATTTGGACCTACTAAGACAGCAAGTCTCAGTGGTAAAAAGTATGGTTTTGTCATTGTGGATGATTTCTCAAGATTCACCTGGGTTCTGTTTCTATCTCAGAAAGATGAATCATATGATTCATTTAAAACCTTTTGCAAAAAGATTCAATCTGAGAAAGGATACAGCATTGGATCTGTTAGGAGTGACCATGGAGGAGAATTTGAGAATGCTAAGTTTAAAAAATTCTTTGATAAAAATGGCATAACTCATAACTTCTCTTGTCCAAGGACTCCTCAACAAAATGGTGTAGTTGAGAGGAAAAATAGAAGTCTTCAAGAAATGGCTAGAACTTTGTTATGTGACTCTGGAATTGAAATGTATTTCTGGGCTGAAGCTGTAAATACTTCTTCCTACATTTTGAACAGAGTCACCATAAGAAAGATCTTGAATAAGACTCCACATGAGCTATGGAAAGGTAGGAAACCTTCAGTTTCATATTTTCATGTGTTTGGATGTGATTGCTATATTCTAAATACAAAAGATCAGTTGGGAAAATTTGAAACCAAATCAGATAAAGGAATCTTTCTAGGATATTCACTAACTTCTAAAGCTTACAGAGTATACAACCTAAGAACCAAAACTACTGAAGAATCTATGCATGTAGTATTCAATGAAGTACAGGGAAATACTCAGAAAGAAGTTGATGAGGAGATAGAAGAACTGATAAAAGATCTGAAGATCTCAACTCAGGAAGCTAAAGAAAGACTCTCATTTGAACCTCCTCATGATCTTCAAGTGGAAGATAAATCAGATAATCAAACCAGATCTCTAGATATCAGACAAGAAAATGTTGAGATACAAAATGAGCATGCATCTCAACTACCCAGAAGCTGGAGACTGGCAAGATCTCATCCAAGAGATCAGATACTTGGAGAAACATCAGACAGAGCCAGAACCAGATCTTCCTTCAGAGACACAGAGAATCTAATGGCTCTTCTATCTGACACAGAGCCAAAAGATATACATGAAGCCTTAAATGATGAATCCTGGATCAAGGCCATGGAAGAAGAGCTAACTCAGTTTGAGAAAAGCAGGGTCTGGAATCTGGTTCCCCCACCATCTCATCAAACCATAATTGGAACCAGATGGGTCTTCAGAAACAAGCTAAATGAGAAAGGTCAAGTCATGAGAAATAAAGCCAAACTGGTGGCTCAAGGTTTCAACCAACAAGAGGGAATAGATTATGATGAGACCTTTGCACCAGTAGCAAGACTTGAAGCAATCAGGATTCTGCTAGCCTTTGCAGCCTTCAGAAACTTCAAATTATACCAGATGGATGTGAAAAGTGCATTCCTAAATGGAATCATAGAAGAAGAAGTTTATGTAAGGCAGCCCCCTAGGTTTGAAGACCCTGATCATCCAAAACATGTGCTTAAGCTGTCCAAAGCTCTGTATGGTCTGAAGCAAGCTCCAAGGGCTTGGTATGACAAGTTAAGTTCATTTTTACTTAAAAATAATTTTACAAGGGGTAAGATTGATACCACCCTGTTTAAGAAAGAAATTAGCAAAGACTTATTAATTGTTCAAATTTATGTTGATGATATTATCTTTGGATCAACTAATGAGTCTCTATGTCAAGAATTTTCAAGTCTCATGCAGGGTGAGTTTGAGATGAGTATGATGGGTGAGCTGAGATTCTTCTTGGGACTACAAGTTAAACAACTACCTGATGGGATCTTCATCAGTCAAGAAAAATATACAAGAGATCTTCTCAGCAAGTTTAAAATGAGTGAGGCCAGACCAATGAAAACTCCCATGCATCCATCAACTCAAATAGATCAGGATGAGGGAGGTAAAGCTGTATCTGATAAACTATACAGAGGTATGATTGGTTCTCTTATGTATTTAACTGCCAGCAGACCAGACATACAGTTTGTTGTAGGTATGTGTGCAAGATTCCAATCTAATCCCAAAGAGTCTCATCTTACTGCTGTAAAAAGAATATTTAGATACTTGATTGGGACTACTATCTTGGCCTATGGTATGAGAAGGGAAAAAGCTTTGATCTCATAGGATATAGTGATGCTGATTTTGCTGGAGACAAGACAAACAGAAAGAGCACCAGTGGATCTTGTCAATTTCTAGGGAAGTGTCTCATCTCCTGGTCTTTGCAAAAAGCAAAACACTATTGCCCTATCCACAACAGAGGCTGAGTATGTCTCAGCAGCTGCATGTTGTACTCAAGTTCTATGGATCAAATCTCAGTTGCAAGATTATGCAGTCAGGTACTCTAAAATTCCTATTTATTGTGATAATACAAGTTCCATAAATCTTGCAAAGAACCCTATTCATCACTCTAGGTCCAAACATATTGACATCAAGCATCATTTTATAAGGGATCATGTTCAGAAAGGAAATATTGAGCTGTTTTTTGTAGATACAAAGAGTCAGCTAGCTGAAATCTTTACAAAACCTTTAGTTGAGGAAAGATTCAATGAGAACCTAAAATTGCTAAATATATGTTCTCTTGAATAAAAGTAAGTAGTTGAGACAAGCTCTACCATGAGCTCTATGACTAGAGTCTCACCAGAAATGAGACTCAAGTGTCATCTGTTCAGAGATGTGAAGCTCAGACGCATCTGTCACCAGACACATCTCATGACTCATCTCAACTTGCGTCTCATGAATTTTGTGAGACGTATCCATGTGCAAAAATGAAGGGTTTGAGCCGTTGCTTAACGGCTAGTAACTGCCCACTACCTGACAAACTAGTCATTATCCTATAAAAGGCAGAACCAACTACACACAACTGTCACATTAACTCCCCACTAACAAGCAGTTACTGGCTCTTTCTCTCTCTCTCTTCCCAGTAATCAGACTATATAAGTCTCACCTCACACTCAAACTCTCACGTTCTCTCTTCCCTCAAATGCGCATCAAGATCACAGCTCTAAAACTTCCTTATTCTGAATCATCATCCTCATCTTCTCCAGATAAGATGTCTTCCTCTGAGAAATCACAATCTCTGAGTGTTCACTCAAGCCAAGAAACCCTATCTCGCTCTCCATCTCCACAACCTAGCACTGAAACAGAGCCTTCACAAACCACCCAACCTTCACAACCCTCACCATCCTCTAAATCCACATCATCCAAGAAGAGTACCCCACTGCCTCCTCGTATGAAATCACAGAACAGAGGATTGCTGGCCAAGTGACTCAGTCTTCTGCATCCAGATCCCCTGTTCACATTGACCTCACACAACCTGGATCTTCAAAGAAAAGAAAGGAGAAAGTTTACTGAAGGAAAGAAGATTTCATTTCAGTCTGACCTCTTCTTAAACGAAGAAGTTGAAGAAAAGTTTACAAAGAGATTTTCTGAGAAGACAATCATAATTGGCAGAGTCATCTCCACTCAAGAACTGAAGGACGAAGGATGGGATCTGACCCCTTATCTGGAAAGGCAAGGATGACAGAACTACTTGACCATGACTGACTACGTCTTTCCAAAGTTGACCAGAGCTTTCTATGCCGCCTGCTACAAAGCCAAAGGATCATCTGAGGAACAGCCCCACATCATCTCTGACATCAAAGGAGTTCATATTGAGCTCACTGAGGAGTCTCTAGGAGCAATCATCCAAGCACCTGTGACTGGAAACAGGTTGTATCATGAAGATCAATGGTGGAACAACATTGGAATTCCTTCTGCAAGTGTGGGTACCTCTCTGTTCAAAGGAGGACTCATCTCAGATGCTTCATCATCCCTTAATCCTTTTGGCAAATTCCTTTTTCATCTGGTTGCAAAGTGCATCATGCCAAGGGCTGGCACTTTCAACAAAGTCTATCACCAAGACTTGATGGTGATGTACCATCTCAAGCATGGAATCCCCCTCAATCTACCTTTCCTCATCTTGAGACACATGGAACACGCCTTCCACAACTCCAAAATCAACGCCTCTCTCCCATTTGGCATGCTCACTACCATCATCATGAAGCACTTTAAGGTGGACTTCAGCAACTGTGACAGGTCTGATGAGAGACCTGGGTATATTGGAACCAAGAACCTCAAATCCCTGAGTCTAGATGGTAAGACCATTCCCCCTCCTACTTTTCCTTTGACTAACTCCACACCTATTGTGCCTACTACCATACAGGCCTCTCCTTCTTCAAAGATGTCTGAGGCTAAAAAGAAAAAGAAGAAGAAGGCATCAAAAGAAGCTGCTGAGGGATCTCAAGAAGGATCTGAGATTCCTGTCAAAGAGAAAAAGGGAAAAGTTCAACCTTCCTCCTCTACAGAAACAGAGAAAAAGAAGAAGAAGAAAAGAAAATCAAAGACTGAACCCACTCCCCAAACACAAGAAACTCCTGGAGTAAATGAGCCACAGCTGGAGCAAGTGGCAGAAGAAGAGGAAGTAAGACATGCAGAAGAAGTGGCCAGAAATGAAGAAGATGTGGCCATTGGTGAAGTAAATGTTGCTGGTGAAAATGAACATCAGAATATAGATGAGACCCTGATCCTCTCACCCCAACATCTGTCAACTCCACAGTCTCCTGCACCAGAACAGATCACTGGAGAAGTTTCCCCAGTAAGTAAGATTGTTGCTGAGACACTGGTCAGCTTAGAAAAGGATGCAACTGCATCAAGTCATAACACAATTCCAGAACAGCAACCTGAGCCAGAGACAGTGGAAGTCACACATCCTCAACCAATTTCCCTGTAAGACCTGCGCCAACTTGCTCTACTTCATTTCCTACTTCTGGAAAGTTCTTCGTTGAGACCATATTCAATACTTCACCTCTGCCAAAATATGACCAATCTGCACCATCTGCTGCAAGACCTCAACCAGCTGATCCACCCTCCTCTGAACCATCCATCCCTACACATCTCTCCAATTCAATTAATACTTTTCTGAATCAACTTCAAGAGGAGCAACAGCAGTATCAGCAAAACCTCAACACCAGGTTGGAGGAAAATTAGAAGAAAATCTTGAAGAAGCTGCATCAACACAAGAAGAGGCAGGATGCTCTATTGCTGGTTTTGATACTGTTCTTCAAGCCATGCATGCAACAAATGAATTTCACAAGCAGCTCAACAGTCATATTACTCACCTGCCTCCATTACCTGAGTTCCCACAAACTGTGCTGAGGCCATCAGGACCTGACTCTGACTTATCCTCTCCCACTCATCCTAGCTTAGCTAGATTTTCATGTTTTGATAATGTCAAAAGGGGGAGAGTAGGTTAGATATCTAATGAGAGTCTTAGTAGGATTTATTTTATTTCAGCTATATGTTTGTGAGGATTGATCTGATTGATGCTAGAGATGCAGTTAGCATCTTTTCAGTATTTTGATAAGATGCAGTGGCATCTTTTATTTTGTAATCATTCTCATTATCTTTGTGATTAATGAAAATTGACTCTCTAATTATGCAGTACAATTTTGTCTGATATCTTAATACATTAATCAAAGCTCTAATCAATAAATAGAAAAGGAAGCTATGATTCAGGGGGAGTTCTTCCCATATTGTTACCTCTGTTTAATTATGAGATTGCACTTTTTAAAAGAGAAATGAAAATCATATCCCCATGCATCTTTCTCCAAAATCTCATCAGATATATAACTTATAGTTTGCCATCATCAAAAAAGGGGGAGATTGTTGAGACAAGCTCACCCTAAAGAAGTTTTTAATATGTCAAACTAAGTAAGTTCAAATATTCAGATGAGATGCATCTTGTATTATTAACTGTGTGTTCAAGTATGGCAGACACCTTGTACATCTTGAGTTATTTCAGGAAACCATTGAGACTGAAAAGATTGCCAATTCACTTGAAAGAACCAGATTACATGCAAGGCAACACAAGATCAGAAACCATGCAGAAGCATAAGCTTATAAGGCACAATCAGAATCAATAAACAGATGCAAAAGCAATCAGACACATCAGTAAGACTAAGAGAAACAATTCAGAAAATAACGCAGCATGAGATGCACATGTCTATTGTTCAGATGTCATTCCAAGGATAAAAGAGATCTCGGCATGAAGCTTTAAAGAGACTCAAGGACACCTTGAGATGCAAGCTATGAACAGATGCTAGTTCAGCTTGAGATGCAAGAAACAGCTTGAGACGTCGTCTCAAGAACAGACGCAGCAAGAAGAGATCTCACTAGAGATGCAACAAGAGCACAACAGGATCTGGACTTAAGACATAAAGCATTCTCAGTATCAGGAGACAATAAGTCAAGTCAACTAAAAAGCATGCAAGGACACTGACACAGTACTTTAGACTGAAAAGCTGCTCAGAACCTACTGAAAAGACTGTGACTGATGCTGCAAGCTCCAACGGACTCCAACGGCCATAAACGGCTAGTTTCTCGAGTCCTGGTATAAAAGAGGCATTGTTGGAAACTGAGAAGTGAGAGAGACTGCCTATACATCTGTGAAATCATCAAGCAGCTTATCACATCTCAACAGACATCTCAAGTACATCCATCAGCTGTCTGAAGATCAGACTCATCTCATCTTGAGATTGTTCATCTGTCTCTTTCATCTCATCTCTGTGTGTATCATTCAATTACTGTAATCAGAGTTGAGACTCAGTCTAGCTCATTAACTTCTATATCCATACTGTGTATGAGCTTAGGCTAGACTTATCATAAACACTCATCAGTATCTTGTCTCATCTAAGATAGGAGTGTGCCTAGTCTTAGAGTGAGGGGTGTGCGTTCTGAAGAGACTGTAAGAATACTTGTGACTCAGCTAAGATAGGAGTGTGCCTAGGCTTAGTGTGAGTGGATCGTCTTGAAGAGGCTGTAAGAATACTTATATTGGCTGGTTGTCAATAGTGGAAAATCTCACAGGTTGTGGGGATTGGACGTAGCCCAAGGTGTGGGTGAACCAGGATAAGATCTTTGTCTCTTGTCTCTTACCTTGCTTACACATCTAACTATACTGAAATCAGTAAGATATCTTGATAATTAAAGAGATAACTTAATTGGTAACCAATATAAGTAATAATCACTAGATCAGACTAAGCTCACCTCTAAAATTGTATAAGCTCTCTCTTGTCTTAACAGAGACTCCAAGT
This sequence comes from Sesbania bispinosa, assembly GCA_026901365.1. Classification (NCBI taxonomy): domain Eukaryota; kingdom Viridiplantae; phylum Streptophyta; class Magnoliopsida; order Fabales; family Fabaceae; genus Sesbania; species Sesbania bispinosa. The sequence goes on from QLOH01000089.1 coordinate 736,062, forward strand.
TAATTAACTTGAGAGCAAGTCTCAACTATCAATTCTAGTGTGGAACTGCAGGACAGACTTGGAAGGTCTCTATTCAACCCCCCCCTTCTAGAGACGTTCAGCCAACTTCAGTATGAACTTAACTAGATCATATAGTATCATGAGTTTGACTAAAGATATTATGACAACACAAGCATTAAGGAAATATTTATTTTTAGTAGTAACACATAAAATGTTACGTTAATTATTACAAAACTAAACTTTAAGGAACATAATTGAGCTTGAACGACTTAATTTAATCATTAATGTACTGTGTAGGTGAAATGAATTTCCACAAGATTGAATAATCTCTGACTTCTTTGCCTCTTCTAAATGATATAGAAGTTAAAAAGGGACTATCAACAATTGAATAACTTTGATAGTTTGCAACAATTGAAGCTATGTTAGAGGCTATCACTATTAATAGTTTGTTGCGATCGATGTCTAAGATATGATCTTATTCATGTGAATTACTTTACTCAATTGTAAATAACTAAAAGTTCACTTTTAATTTTAAATAGTTGTTCCTGTGATGCAGGGAAGTTTAGAATGCCATAATTGAATCTTTTATTCTCCTGGGTAGGTGAAATGACTTCCCATTGTACTTAACATTATCATTTAGATGTGCTTTGGAGAATAAATAGGAGCTCAACTTGACCATTTAGTGTCATAAGTTTGACAAAAGATATTATGGAAACACAAGCATTAAGGCGATATTTATTTTTAGTAGTAACACATAAAATGTAACGTTAATTATTACAAAACTAAACTTTAAGAAGCATAATTGAGCTTGAATGACTTAATTTAATCATTTAATGTACTGTGTACGTGAAATGAATTTCCACCGTACTTAACATTACCACTTAGATGAGCGTTGGAGAATCAAGTTTGAACTTAACTAGATCATTTAGTATCATGAGTTTGACAAAAGATATTACGACAACACAAGCATTAAGGCAATATTTATATTTAGTAGTAACCCAAAATGAAATGTTAATTATTACAAAACTATTATTTAAGGAGCATAATTGAGCTTGGTAACAAACACCATTTGGATTCAAACACATCAATATCTTCTATAAGATTGAAAAATCTCTATTTGCATCTTCTAAATGATAAAGAAGTTAAAAATGAACTATCAACAACTGAATAACTTTGATAGCTTGCAACAATTGAAGCTATGTTAGAGGCCATCACTATTAATAGTTTGTTGCGATAGATGTCTAAGATATCACCTTATTCATGTGGATTACTTTACTCAATTGTAAATAACTACAAGTTCCCTTTTAATTTTGAATTGTTGTTCTGTAGTGCAGGGAAGTTTTGAATGCCATAATTGAATCATTTATTCTCCTGGGTAGGTGAAATGAATTTCCATTGTACTTAACATTACCACTTAGATGTGCCTTGGAGAATAAAATAGGAGCTCAACTTGACCATTTAGTGTCATAAATTTGATAAAAGATATTATGACAACACAAGCATTAAGGCAATATTTATTTTTAGTAGTAACACATAAAATGTAACGTTAATTATTACAAAACAAAACTTTAAGGATCATAATTGAGTTTGAATGACTTAATTCATCATTTATTGTACTGTGTAGGTGAAATGAGTTTCCACCGTACTGAACATTACCACTTAAATGAGCGTTGGAGAATCAAGTATGAACTTAACTAGATCATTTAGTATCATGAGTTTGACTAAAAATATTATGACAACACAAGCATTAAGGCAATATTTATTTTTAGTACTAACACATAAAATGTTACGTTAATTATTACAAAACTAAACTTTAAGGAGCATAATTAAGCTTGAACGACTTAATTTAATCATTTAATGTACTGTGTAGGTGAAATGAATTTCCACCGTACTTAACATTACCACTTAGATGAGCGTTGGATAATCAAGTTTGAACATAATTAGATCATTTAGTATCATGAGTTTGACAAAAGATATTACGACAACACAAGCATTAAGGCAATATTTATTTTTAGTAGTAACCCAAATGAAATGTTAATTATGACAAAACTATTATTTAAGGAGCATAATTGAGATTGGTAACAAGCACCATTTGGATTCAAACACATCAATCTCTTCTATAAGATTGAATAATCTCTATTTGCATCTTCTAAATGATAAAGAAGTTAAAAATGGACTATCAACAATTGAATAACTTTGATAGCTTGCAACAATTGAAGCTATGTTAGAGGCCATCACTATTAATAGTTTGTTGCGATCGATGTCTAAGATATCACCTTATTCTTGTGGATTACTTTACTCAATTGAAAATAACTACAAGTTCCCTTTTAATTTTGACATGTTCCTGTGGCGCAGGGAAGTTTTGAATGCCATAATTGAATCATTTATTCTCCTGGGTAGGTGAAATAATTTCCATTGTACTTAACATTATCATTTAGATGTGCTTTGGAGAATAAAATAGGAGCTCAACTTGAACATTTAGTGTCATAAGTTTGACAAAAGATATTATGGAAACACAAGCATTAAGGCGATAATTATTTTTAGTAGGAACACATAAAATGTAACGTTAATTATTATAAAACTGAACTTTAAGGAGCATAATTGAGCTTGAATGACTTAATTTAATCATTTAATGTACTTTGTAGGTGAAATGAATTTCCACCGTACTTAACATTACCACTTAGATGAGCGTTGGAGAATCAAGTATGAACTTAACTAGATCATTTAGTATCATGAGTTTGACAAAAGATATTACGACAACACAAGCATTAAGGCAATATTTATTTTTAGTAGTAACCCAAAATGAAATGTTAATTATTACAAAATTATTATTTAAGGAGCGTAATTGAGCTTGGTAACAAGAACCATTGGATTCAAACACATCAATCTCTTCTATAAGATTGAACAATCTCTATTTGCATCTTCTAAATGATATAGAAGTTAAAAAGGGACAATCAACAATTGAATAACTTTGATAGTTTGCAACAATTGAAGCTATGTTAGAGGCTATCACTATTAATAGTTTGTTGCGATCGATATCTAGGATATAACCTTATTTATGTGAATTACTTTACTCAATTGTAAATAACTACAAGTTCACTTTTAATTTTAAATTGTTGTTCCTGTGATGCAGGGAAGTTTTGAATGTCATAATTGAATCTTTTATTCTCCTGGGTAGGTCAAATGACTTCCCATTGTACTTAACATTATCATTTAGATGTGCTTTGGAGAATAAAATAGGAGCACAACTTGCCCAATTAGTGTCATAAGTTTGACAAAAGATATTATGGAAACACAAGCATTAAGGCGATATTTATTTTTAGTAGTAACACATAAAATGTAACGTTAATTACTACAAAACTAACTTAGAAAGGCATGCTGTATTATAATTATACTTTATAAAAAACCAGATAGATAAAGATAAAAAAGTAGACAAATAGGACATATCATTTATGTATAGTAGTGGGGAATTATGGGACAAAAAATAAATCCGCTTGGTTTCAGACTTGGTACAACTCAAAGTCATGATTCTCTTTGGTTTGCACAACCGATAAATTATTCCGAGAATTTAAAGAAGATAAAAAAATACGAGATTGTATCAAGAATTATATACAAAAAACTATAAGAATATCTTCTGGTGTCGAGGGAATTGGACAGATAAAGATTCAAAAAAGAATCGATTTGATTCAAGTTATAATCTATATGGGATTTCCAAAGTTATTAATAGAGGGTAAGGAGCATAATTGAGCTTGAATGACTTAATTTAATCATTTAATGTACTTTGTAGGTGAAATAAATTTCCACCGTACTTAACATTACCACTTAGATGAGCGTTGGAGAATCAATTTTGAACTTAACTAGATCATTTAGTATCATGAGTTTGATAAAAGATATTACGACAACACAAGCATTAAGGCAATATTTTTTTTAGTAGTAATCCAAAATGAAATGTTAATAATTACAAAACTATTATTTAAGGAGCATAATTGAGCTTGGTAACAAGCACCATTTGGATTCAAACACATCAATCTCTTCTATAAGATTGAATAATCTCTATTTCCATATTCTAAATGATAAAGAAGTTAAAAATGGACTATCAACAATTGAATAACTTTGATAGCTTGCAACAATTGAAGCTATGTTAGCGGCCATCACTATTAATAGTTTGTTGCGATCAATGTCTAAGATATGACCTTATTCATGTGAATTACTTTACTCAATTGTAAATAACTACAAGTTCCCTATTAATTTTGAAATGTTGTTCACGTGGTGCGGGGAAGTTTTGAATGCCATAATTGAATCATTTATTCTCCTGGGTAGGTGAAATAAATTTCCATTGTACTTAACATTACCACTTAGATGTGCTTTTGAGAATAAAATAGGAACTCAACTTGACCATTTAGTGTCATAAGTTGACAAAAGATATTATGGAAACACAAGCATTAAGGCGATATTTATTTTTAGTAGTAACACACAAAATGTAACATTAATTATTACAAAACTAAACTTTAAGGAGCATAATTGAGCTTGAATGACTTATTTTAATCATTTAATGTACTGTGTACGTGAAATGAATTTCCACCGTACTTAACATTACCACATAGATGAGCGTTGGAGAATCAATTTTGAACTTAACTAGAACATTTAGTATCATGAGTTTGACAAAAGATATTACGACAACACAAGCATTAAGGCAATATTTATTTTTAGTAGTAATCCAAAATGAAATGTTAATAATTACAAAACTATTATTTAAGGAGCATAATTGAGCTTGGTAACAAGCACCATTTGCATTCAAACAAATCAATCTCTTCTATAAGATTGAATAATCTCTATTTGCATCTTCTAAATGATAAAGAAGTTAAAAATGGACTATCAACAATTGAATAACTTTGATAGCTTGCAACAATTGAAGCTATGTTAGAGGCCATCACTATTAATAGTTTGTTGCGATCGATGTCTAAATATCACCTTATTCAAGTGGATTACTTTACTCAATTGTAAATAACTACAAGTTCCCTTTTAATTTTGAATTGTTTTTCCTCTGGTGCAGGGAAGTTTTGAATGCCATAATTGAATCATTTATTCTCCTGGGTAGGTGAAATGAATTTCCATTGTACATAACATTACCACTTAGATGTGCTTTGGAGAATAAAATAGGAGCTCAACTTGACCATTTAGTGTCGTAAGTTTGACAAAAGATATTATGGAAACACAAGCATTAAGGCGATATTTATTTTTAGTAGTAACACATAAAATGTAACGTTAATTTTTACAAAATTAAACTTTAAGGAGCATAATTGAGCTTGAATGACTTAATTTAATCATTTAATGTACTGTGTAGGTGAAATGAATTTCCACCGTACTTAACATTACCACTTAGATGAGCATTGGAGAATCAATTTTGAACTTAACTAGAACATTTAGTATCATGAGTTTGACAAAAGATATTACGACAACACAAGCATTAAGGCAATATTTATTTTTAGTAGTAATCCAAAATGAAATGTTAATAATTAAAAAACTATTATTTAAGGACCATAATTGAGCTTGGTAACAAGCACCATTTGGATTCAAACACATCAATCTCTTCTATAAGATTGAATAATCTCTATTTGCATCTTCTAAATGATAAAGAAGTTAAAAATGGACTATCAACAATTGAATAACTTTCATAGCTTGCAACAATTGAAGCTATGTTAGAGGCCATCACTATTAATAGTTTGTTGCTATCGATGTCTAACATATAACCTTATTCATGTTAATTACTTTACTCAATTGTAAATAACTACAAGTTCCCTTTTAATTTTGAATTGTTGTTCCTGTGGTGCGGGGAAGTTTTGAATTCCATAATTGAATCATTTATTCTCCTGGGTAGGTTAATGAATTTCCATTGTACTTAACATTACCACTTAGATGTGCTATGGAGAATAAAATAGGAGCTCGACTTGACCATTTAGTGTCATAAGTTTGACAAAAGATATTATGGAAACACAAGTATTAAGGCGACATTTATTTTTAGTAGTAACACATAAAATGTAACGTTAATTATTACAAAACTAAACTTTAAGGAGCATAATTGAGCTTGAATGACTTAATTTAATCATTTAATGTACTGTGTAGGTGAAATGAATTTCCACCGTACTTAACATTACAACTTAGATGAGCTTTGGAGAATCAAGTTTGAACTTAACTAGATCATTTAGTATCATGAGTTTGACAAAAGATATTATGACAACACAAGCATTAAGGCAATATTTATTTTTAGTAGTAATCCAAAATGAAATGTTAATTATAACAAAACTATTATTTAAGGAGCATAATTGAGCTTGGTAACTAGCACCATTTTGATTCAAACACATCAATTTCTTCTATAAGATTGAATAATCTCTATTTGCATCTCCTAAATGATAAAGAAGTTAAAAATGGACTATCAACAATTGAATAACTTTGATAGCTTGCAACAATTGAAGCTATGTTAGAGTCCATCACTATTAATAGTTTGTTGCGATCGATGTCTAAGATATCACCTTATTCTTGTGGATTACTTTACTCAATTGTAAATAACTACAAGTTCCCTTTTAATTTTGAATTGTTGTTCCTGGGAAGTTTTGAATTCCATAATTGAATCATTTATTCTCCTGGGTAGGTGAAATGAATTTCCATAGTACTTAATATTACCACTTAGATGTGCTTTGGAAAATAAAATAGGAGCTCAACTTGACCATTTAGTGTCATAAGTTTGACAAAAGATATTATGGAAACACAAGCATTAAGGCGATATTTATTTTTAGTAGTAACACATAAAATGTAACGTTAATTATTACAAAACTAAACTTTTAGGAGCATAATTGAACTTGAATGACTTAATTTAATCATTTAATGTACTGTGTAGGTGAAATCAATTTCCACCGTACTTAACATTACCACTTAGATGAGCGTTGGAGAATCAAGTTTGAACTTAACTAGATCATTTAGTATCATGAGTTTGACAAAAGATATTACGACAACACAAGCATTAAGGCAATATTTATTTTTAGTAGTAATCCAAAATTAAATGTTAATTATTACAAAACTATTATTTAAGGAGCATAATTGAGCTTGGTAACAATCACCATTTGGATTCAAACACATCATTCTCTTCTATAAGATTGAATAATCTCTATTTGCATCTTCTAAATGATAAAGAAGTTAAAAATGGACTATCAACAATTGAATAACTTTGATAGCTTGCAACAATTGAAGCTATGTTAGAGGCCATCACTATTAATAGTTTGTTGCGATCGATGTCTAAGATATGACCTTATTCATGTGAATTACTTCACTCAATTGTAAATAACTACAAGTTCCCTTTTAATTTTGAATTGTTGTTCCTGTGGGTGCGGGGAAGTTTTGAATGCCATAATTGAATCATTTATTCTCCTGGGCAGGTGAAATGAATTTCCATTGTACTTAACATTACCACTTAGATGTGCTTTGGAGAATAAAATAGGAGCTCAACTTGACCATTTAGTGTCATAAGTTTGACAAAAGATATTATGGAAACACAAGCATTAAGGCGATATTTATTTTTAGTAGTAACACATAAAATGTAACGTTAATTATTATAAAACTAAACTTTAAGGAGCATAATTGAGCTTGGATGACTTAATTTAATCATTTAATGTACTGTGTAGGTGAAATGAATTTCCACCGTACTTAACATTACCACTTAGATGAGCGTTGGAGAATCAAGTTTGAACTTAACTAGATCATTTAGTATCATGAGTTTGACAAAAGATATTACGACAACACAAGCATTAAAGCAATATTTATTTTTAGTAGTAACCCAGAATGAAATGTTAATTATTACAAAACTATTATTTAAGGAGCATAATTGAGCTTGGTAACAAGCACCATTTGGATTCAAACACATCAATCCTTTCTACAAGATTGAATAATCTCTGACTTCTTTGCCTCTTCTAAATGATATAGAAGTTAAAAAGGGACTATCAACAATTGAATAACTTTGATAGTTTGCAACAATTGAAGCTATGTTAGAGGCTATCACTATTAATAGTTTGTTGCAATCGATGTCTAAGATATGACCTTATTCATGTGAATTACTTACTCAATTGTAAATAACTAAAAGTTCACTTTTAATTTTAAATTGTTGTTCCGGTGATGCAGGGAAGTTTTGAATTCCATAATTGAATCTTTTATTCTCCTGGGTAGGTGAAATGACTTCCCATTGTACTTAACATTATCATTTAGATGTGCTTTGGAGAATAAAATAGGAGCTCAACTTGACCATTTAGTGTCATAAATTTGACAAAAGATATTATGGAAACACAAGCATTAAGGCGATATTTGCGACACCCTTAGTTGTACCGCTATGAATATCACATTACGGAACGTAACCGTCGAACTTACTGTTTTAAAACTTGGAAAAATACTGGATTTTTTTTTTGAAAGAGCTTTAGCTATTCACAACTTATTACTTTCTAATTTCCATTTTAGGTATTTATTAAAATGTCCTTTCCTTAGTCTGAAATTCATTTTTTTTTTAAAACATCTAGGCGATTCAATCATTCCATATACACACACGACATACATGCAGATCTAAGATCGATCATAGGAAGGAAACATAAACAATATATACATATATACCATAATGTCAAAGTGATTCCCAGATATCAACACCACCAATCAAAATAAGAGTTCTAGCAGTCGGATAAAACAAATAAGACCTCAACCCAAAACAAAATAAGAGGCCACTAATCAGAGCTGCTATCTACTAGACTCAACACTACGCCCAACCACACTATACTACTCGTCATCATCCGACTCAGCAGAGATCCACCCACATCTCCTCCCGTCAGTGCCTCTGAGATTGATCATCCCAAAGTCCTTTGAGGGGTCATCACTGGAAGGGTCTTCTTCCGGTTCTGCGTCCTCAGAATCGTCCTCCGGGTCCTCCTCGGGGTCCTCCTCCTCGGATGTAGCATCATCGATCATAATCAGGTCCGGTACACTCGGAGGGGAACAGCTGAAGAAACCAGGACGTGCAGACTGTGGAGGTGACACCTCTGGGCCAGGAGTGTAGCGAGGGGAGTTTGGCTCGTCCAACATCGCCCTACGCGAAGACTGTGATGAAGACGACGGAGCGGGACGACGACGACGGTTGAGAAAAGTGGTGTGGCGTCTAAGACCAGGGGGCGTCTCGAACTCTAGGATCACTGGCACGGTGAAATCTAACTCTGGGACCAGGGGCAGGCTGGGGTGAGAAATCGTGACACGCACCTCCCCCGTGAATACGCATCGTCTAGGAATGTCGGTTACACGCCACTGGCCCCGTGGCTCCCATGTTAGCTGGACACGCATAGTCGTCATCTTGCAGATCTCCAACACCGGCTGCCGACGTGGCGGAAGGACACAACGCTAGGAAATAACAAAAGTAGAAAAGGAAGGGTGAGAACATCGCATGAACTCATATCAAGTAGAAAATAGTAACTAAAGCATTCACCAGACCTTTTCACAATCATAATCACAATCACAATCACAATCATATGATTTATGCTGTCATGATGCATATAAACTAATGCATGCGGGCCCAGGGAAACATCACCAACAACAGAGCACATAGAAACTGCTCAACCATATATGGACAATGTCTCAGGAGTTTGTCTGTACTAGCAAATAAAATAGTACTTAGGAGCATTGCTCAATCTCTGGCCAAGACGATTTTCCCTGTTCTTCCAGACAACTCGACTGATTCATGAAAACTTGAGAGCGACAGGATAGTCAAGCCTGTACCCCGTTTGCACGACAGTAGGGGGCGAGCCTACGTCACTTGAGCCATTCCGGGACCTGACTTATCCTCAGAGCTGGCATCCCTCTTTCAGGACCCGGCTGGTGTTCTTTGCAAAACCCAGTGCACCCGTCCCTACCAGTTTCACACTGTACTATAGTGTTATTGTCATATAGGTCACAAGGTTTTTTTAACCTCAATATCATCATTTATGCCTTATGATGCATGTCACACAACAATGCCTAAAGCATTGCACCCTCACAGGCAAAGCCTAATGAGTCATTCCACGTCACCACTTCCCATGGCACGCCTTGGTCCCAAGTCTTTTCTTCACAAGAGAAACCAAATCACACTCTCTTACCAAGCTTCTCAAGTCTTATGTAAAGAGAAAGTGTTGGTTATAATCTTTTAAGATGGTTTGTAATAGTGTTATGATAACCAATTTCACTTAAGTCCTATAACTTACTAAGACTTATGGGTGTGTTTTATGAAAGACTTTTCTCTTCCTAGTTCTCTTTGTATGACTAATTAAGATTAGGTTTAGTCTTTAATCATAACTAATCTTTATTAATCGGATTACAATTAAGCTTTTACTTTCTTTAATTAAGTCTTAATCCTTACTTAAGGTCCTAATTAATTTCTAATTATCCCTTAATCTCCTCCTTAATCTTGGATTAGGATTATTAATTACATTTGATTAAGGTTAATTATAATTAATTAGCTCTTAACCATCATTAGCGATTAATTACTTAATTAATGATTATATTAAGATTAATTATATTTAGACTTAATTAATCTTTAATTAACTTAAATAAATTAGGTTAATCAACTTAGGTAATTAAATTAATTAAGTTCATTAATTAATTCTAAGCTTAATCTTAACAACTTAGATTAATTATTTTTAATTATCTTTTAAATTGAGTTTTTACTTTCTTTTTAAATACTTTGGACTTAAATAAAAAGCCTAAAGGTTATTGGACCCATGAGAGCCCATTTTTACTCTTAGTAAATTAAAAATATGACTTCTAAATAGACTTTTATTTTTATTAATTTAAAAAATCCGAATTTAATTATTTATTTTAAAAACTTAACTTATTTGCATTTTAGCCCTTTTTGTTACAATTTTATCTTTTAGTCCTTTTGGACAAACTTAGCCCAAAAACATGTTTTAAACATCCTTTTGATCTTTTTACGATAAAAAGGACATTCTTGATGAATTTCATCAAGAACTCACATGAACTTCAAGAACATGCTTGAATGTTCATCAAAACCTTAACTTTTCCAATCATCCAATCTTCACCAAAATCTCACATAATCATGTATATACATTCCAAATAACAACTAACACATTTAATCCATTCAAATCATCCATGCACATTTTCAAGATTCAAACTTGCATTTTTAAGCTCAAAATGCCATTTTTTCAAGATCAATCACCAAAACAATTTTATAATTCCAACCAACCACATGTATGTTCATCAAATCATCATATAAACACATTACAATCATCAAAACAAATTTAGAATACATGCAGCCCATTTTTCTCTCTTTGGCCGAGAGCAAAAGAGGAAAAAGAGAGGATTTTTGCAAAATTTTTAACTTGGCTTGCATGCACCCAAATCCACCAAATAGATACATTTCCAACGTCAAAATAGACATGCAAACAACAATATCAATCCAGCTCAAAAGATTCAAGAACATACATGCAAAATAAGTTCAAAAGATAGGATTTTTTCAAGTGAAAATAAGGCCAAAAAGCAAGGATTCAAGGGTAAATCCTTGACTCTAGTTACATTTCCTACTAGAGTTCAAGTTCTCCCCCCCTTTACCTCAAATCTTCAAGGAAAAGGTGCATATTTTCAGCCCCCAAAACAGCCCCCAAGATGCCTCCTTTAGTCACCAACAAGGATTTGCAAGGCTAGAAAGATTAGTGTTTAAGCTTAGGGTTCAAAGATGGAACCTTAAGCTCGAAAGTGTTTGGAGAGAAATGGAGATTTTGGGAGAAAAGAAGAAGAGTTCTCACGGCTGCAAGGAGGAGAGGAAGGGAGAAATGAGAGAATTTTGGTTGGTTTGCATGTAAGAAAGAAATAAAGTGAGAAAAGTGTAATAAATGCCATCAAGTCACCTTTTTATGTATTGATGGATTGGAAGGGAAAAATGGCCAAGTGTATACCATGCATGAAAAGCTGGTTGCACGGTCTCCAAGGAGAAAAAGAGAAAGCTTGGGCAATTTTTCTGGCCCGGATTAAGAGTATTCGGGCCCGGGTCAAGGTACAGAAGGGCAAAAAAGTCATTTTTCACAAAAAATCCTAAAAAATCCCAGAAAATTCCTAAAAATAGGAAATTCAATTCTAAATCCAAAAATATAAATTTTGATCATTAAAAATAATTTTAATCACTCAAAATCCAATAAAACACTCAAAACGGCAAAAACGGTAAAACGCGGGCGTTACAATATTTATTTTTAGTAGTAACACATAAAATGTAACGTTTATTATTACAAAACTAAACTTTAAGAAGCATAATTGAGCTTGAATGACATAATTTAATCATTTAATGTACTTTGTAGGTGAAATGAATTTCCACCGTACTTAACATTACCACTTAGATAAGCGTTGGAGAATCAAGTTTGAACTTAACTAGATCATTTAGTATCATGAGTTTGACAAAAGATATTACGACACACAAGCATTAAGGCAATATTTATTTTTAGTAGTAACCCAAAATGAAATGTTAATTATGACAAAACTATTATTTAAGGAGCATAATTGAGCTTGGTAACAAGCACCATTTGGATTCAAACACATCAATCTCTTTTATAAGATTGAATAATCTCTATTTGCATCTTCTAAATGATAAAGAAGTTAAAAATGGACTATCAACAATTGAATAACTTTGATAGCTTGCAACAATTGAAGCTAAGTTAGAGGCCATCACTATTAATAGTTTCTTGCGATCGATGTCTAAGATATCACCTTATTCATGTGGATTACTTTACTCAATTGTAAATAACTACAAGTTCCCTTTTAATTTTGAATTGTTGTTCCTGTGGTGCAGAGAAGTTTTGAATGCCATAATTGAATCATTTATTCTCCTGGGTAGGTGAAATGAATTTCCATTGTACTTAACATTACCACTTAGATGTGCTATGGAGAATAAAATAGGAGCTCAACTTGACCATTTAGTGTCATAAGTTTGACAATAGATATTATGGAAACACAAACATTAAGGCGATATTTATTTTTAATAGTAACACATAAAATGTAACGTTAATTATTATAAAACTAAACTTTAAGGAGCATAATTGAGCTTGAATGACTTAATTTAATCATTTAATGTACTGTGCAGGTGAAATGAATTTCACCGTACTGAACATTACCACTTAGATGAGCGTTGGAGAATCAAGTTTGAACTTAACTAGATCATTTAGTATCATGAGTTTGACAAAAGATATTACGACACACAAGCATTAAGGCAATATTTAATTTATTTTTAGTAGTAACCCAAAATGAAATGTTAATTATGACAAAACTATTATTTAAGGAGCATAATTGAGCTTGGTAACAAGCACCATTTGGATTCAAACACATCAATCTCTTCTATAAGATTGAATAATCTCTATTTGCAACTTCTAAATGATAAAGAAGTTAAAAATGGAATATCAACAATTGAATAACTTTGATAGCTTGCAACAATTGAAGCTATGTTAGAGGCCATCACTATTAATAGTTTGTTGCGATTGATGTCTAAGATATCACCTTATTCATGTGGATTACTTTACTCAATTGTAAATAACTACAAGTTCCCTTTTAATTTTGAATTGTTGTTCCTATGGTGCAGAGAAGTTTTGAATGCCATAATTGAATCATTTAGTATCATGAGTTTGACAAAAGATATTACGACAACACAAGCATTAAAGCAATATTTATTTTTAGTAGTAACCCAGAATGAAATGTTAATTATTACAAAACTATTATTTAAGGAGCATAATTGAGCTTGGTAACAAACACCATTTGGATTCAAACACATCAATCCTTTCTACAAGATTGAATAATCTCTGACTTCTTTGCCTCTTCTAAATGATATAGAAGTTAAAAAAGGGCCTATCAACAATTGAATAACTTTGATAGTTTGCAACAATTGAAGCTATGTTCGAGGCTATCACTATTAATAGTTTGTTGCTATCAATGTCTAAGATATGACCTTATTCATGTGAATTACTTACTCAATTGTAAATAACTACAAGTTCACTTTTAATTTTAAATTGTTGTTCCTGTGATACAGGGAAGTTTTGAATGCCATAATTGAATCTTTTATTCTCCTGGGTAGGTGAAATGACTTCCCATTGTACTTAACATTATCATTTAGATGTGCTTTGGAGAATAAAATAGGAGCTCAACTTGACCATTTAGTGTCATAAGTTTGACAAAAGATATTATGGAAACACAAGCATTAAGGCGATGTTTATTTTTAGTAGCAACACATAAAATGTAATGTTAATTATTATAAAACTAAACTTTAAGGAGCATAATATAGCTTGAATGACATAATTTAATCATTTAATGTACTTTGTAGGTGAAATGAATTTCCACCGTACTTAACATTACCACTTAGATGAGCGTTGGAGAATCAAGTTTGAACTTAACTAGATCATTTAGTATCATGAGTTTGACAAAAGATATTACGACACACAAGCATTAAGGCAATATTTAATTTATTTTTAGTAGTAACCCAAAATGAAATGTTAATTATGACAAAACTATTATTTAAGGAGCATAATTGAGCTTGGTAACAAGCACCATTTGGATTCAAACACATCAATCTCTTCTATAAGATTGAATAATCTCTATTTGCATCTTCTAAATGATAAAGAAGTTAAAAATGGACTATCAACAATTGAATAACTTTGATAGCTTGCAACAATTGAAGCTATGTTAGAGGCCATCACTATTAATAGTTTCTTGCGATCGATGTCTAAGATATCACCTTATTCATGTGGATTACTTTACTCAATTGTAAATAACTACAAGTTCCCTTTTAATTTTGAATTGTTGTTCCTGTGGTGCAGAGAAGTTTTGAATGCCATAATTGAATCATTTATTCTCCTGGGTAGGTGAAATGAATTTCCATTGTACTTAACATTACCACTTAGATGTGCTTTGGAGAATAAAATAGGAGCTCAACTTGACTATTTAGTGTCATAAGTTTGACAATAGATATTATGGAAACACAAGCATTAAGGCGATATTTATTTTTAATAGTAACACATAAAATGTAACATTAATTATTATAAAACTAAACTTTAAGGAGCATAATTGAGCTTGAATGACTTAATTTAATCATTTAATGTACTGTGCAGGTGAAATGAATTTCACCGTACTGAACATTACCACTTAGATGAGCGTTGGAGAATCAAGTTTGAACTTAACTAGATCATTTAGTATCATGAGTTTGACAAAAGATATTACGACACACAAGCATTAAGGCAATATTTAATTTATTTTTAGTAGTAACCCAAAATGAAATGTTAATTATGACAAAACTATTATTTAAGGAGCATAATTGAGCTTGGTAACAAGCACCATTTGGATTCAAACACATCAATCTCTTCTATAAGATTGAATAATCTCTATTTGCAACTTCTAAATGATAAAGAAGTTAAAAATGGAATATCAACAATTGAATAACTTTGATAGCTTGCAACAATTGAAGCTATGTTAGAGGCCATCACTATTAATAGTTTGTTGCGATCGATGTCTAAGATATCACCTTATTCATGTGGATTACTTACTCAATTGTAAATAACTACAAGTTCCCTTTTAATTTTGAATTGTTGTTCCTATGGTGCAGAGAAGTTTTGAATGCCATAATTGAATCATTTAGTATCATGAGTTTGACAAAAGATATTACGACAACACAAGCATTAAAGCAATATTTATTTTTAGTAGTAACCCAGAATGAAATGTTAATTATTACAAAACTATTATTTAAGGAGCATAATTGAGCTTGGTAACAAACACCATTTGGACTCAAACACATCATTCCTTTCTACAAGATTGAATAATCTCTGACTTCTTTGCCTCTTCTAAATGATATAGAAGTTAAAAAAGGGCCTATCAACAATTGAATAACTTTGATAGTTTGCAACAATTGAAGCTATGTTAGAGGCTATCACTATTAATAGTTTGTTGCTATCGATGTCTAAGATGTGACCTTATTCATGTGAATTACTTACTCAATTGTAAATAACTACAAGTTCACTTTTAATTTTATATTGTTGTTCCTGTGATACAGGGAAGTTTTGAATGCCATAATTGAATCTTTTATTCTCCTGGGTAGGTGAAATGACTTCCCATTGTACTTAACATTATCATTTAGATGTGCTTTGGAGAATAAAATAGGAGCTCAACTTGACCATTTAGTGTCATAAGTTTGACAAAAGATATTATGGAAACACAAGCATTAAGGCGATATTTATTTTTAGTAGCAACACATAAAATGTAATGTTAATTATTATAAAACTAAACTTTAAGGAGCATAATATAGCTTGAATGACATAATTTAATCATTTAATGTACTTTGTAGATGAAATGAATTTCCACCGTACTTAACATTACCACTTAGATGAGCGTTGGAGAATCAAGTTTGAACTTAACTAGATCATTTAGTATCATGAGTTTGACAAAAGATATTACGACACACAAGCATTAAGGCAATATTTAATTTATTTTTAGTAGTAACCCAAAATGAAATGTTAATTATGACAAAACTATTATTTAAGGAGCATAATTGAGCTTGGTAACAAGCACCATTTGGATTCAAACACATCAATCTCTTCTATAAGATTGAATAATCTCTATTTGCAACTTCTAAATTATAAAGAAGTTAAAAATGGAATATCAACAATTGAATAACTTTGATAGCTTGCAACAATTGAAGCTATGTTAGAGGCCATCACTATTAATAGTTTGTTGCGATCGATGTCTAAGATATCACCTTATTCATGTGGATTACTTTACTCAATTGTAAATAACTACAAGTTCCCTTTTAATTTTGAATTGTTGTTCCTATGGTGCAGAGAAGTTTTGAATGCCATAATTGAATCATTTAGTATCATGAGTTTGACAAAAGATATTACGACAACACAAGCATTAAAGCAATATTTATTTTTAGTAGTAACCCAGAATGAAATGTTTATTATTACAAAACTATTATTTAAGGAGCATAATTGAGCTTGGTAACAAACACCATTTGGACTCAAACACATCATTCCTTTCTACAAGATTGAATAATCTCTGACTTCTTTGCCTCTTCTAAATGATATAGAAGTTAAAAAAGGGCCTATCAACAATTGAATAACTTTGATAGTTTGCAACAATTGAAGCTATGTTAGAGGCTATCACTATTAATAGTTTGTTGCTATCGATGTCTAAGATGTGACCTTATTCATGTGAATTACTTACTCAATTGTAAATAACTACAAGTTCACTTTTAATTTTATATTGTTGTTCCTATGATACAGGGAAGTTTTGAATGCCATAATTGAATCTTTTATTCTCCTGGGTAGGTGAAATGACTTCCCATTGTACTTAACATTATCATTTAGATGTGCTTTGGAGAATAAAATAGGAGCTCAACTTGACCATTTAGTGTCATAAGTTTGACAAAAGATATTATGGAAACACAAGCATTAAGGCGATATTTATTTTTAGTAGCAACACATAAAATGTAATGTTAATTATTACAAAACTAAACTTTAAGGAGCATAATATAGCTTGAATGACATAATTTAATCATTTAATGTACTTTGTAGGTGAAATGAATTTCCACCGTACTTAACATTACCACTTAGATGAGCGTTGGAGAATCAAGTTTGAACTTAACTAGATCATTTAGTATCATGAGTTTGACAAAAGATATTACGACACACAAGCATTAAGGCAATATTTAATTTATTTTTAGTAGTAACCCAAAATGAAATGTTAATTATGACAAAACTATTATTTAAGGAGCATAATTGAGCTTGGTAACAAGCACCATTTGGATTCAAACACATCAATCTCTTCTATAAGATTGAATAATCTCTATTTGCATCTTCTAAATGATAAAGAAGTTAAAAATGGACTATCAACAATTGAATAACTTTGATAGCTTGCAACAATTGAAGCTATGTTAGAGGTCATCACTATTAATAGTTTCTTGCAATCGATGTCTAAGATATCACCTTATTCATGTGGATTACTTTACTCAATTGTAAATAACTACAAGTTCCCTTTTAATTTTGAATTGTTGTTCCTGTGGTGCAGAGAAGTTTTGAATGCCATAATTGAATCATTTATTCTCCTGGGTAGGTGAAATGAATTTCCAGTGTACTTAACATTACCACTTAGATGTGCTTTGGAGAATAAAATAGGAGCTCAACTTGACCATTTAGTGTCATAAGTTTGACAATAGATATTATGGAAACTCAAGCATTAAGGCGATATTTATTTTTAATAGTAACACATAAAATGTAACGTTAATTATTATAAAACTAAACTTTAAGGAACATAATTGAGCTTGAATGACTTAATTTAATCATTTAATGTACTGTGTAGGTGAAATGAATTTCACCGTACTGAACATTACCACTTAGATGAGCGTTGGAGAATCAAGTTTGAACTTAACTAGATCATTTAGTATCATGAGTTTGACAAAAGATATTACGACACACAAGCATTAAGGCAATATTTAATTTATTTTCAGTAGTAACCCAAAATGAAATGTTAATTATGACAAAACTATTATTTAAGGAGCATAATTGAGCTTGGTAACAAGCACCATTTGGATTCAAACACATCAATCTCTTCTATAAGATTGAATAATCTCTATTTGCAACTTCTAAATGATAAAGAAGTTAAAAATGGAATATCAACAATTGAATAACTTTGATAGCTTGCAACAATTGAAGCTATGTTAGAGGCCATCACTATTAATAGTTTGTTGCGATCGATGTCTAAGATATCACCTTATTCATGTGGATTACTTTACTCAATTGTAAATAACTACAAGTTCCCTTTTAATTTTGAATTGTTGTTCCTATGGTGCAGAGAAGTTTTGAATGTCATAATTGAATCATTTAGTATCATGAGTTTGACGAAAGATATTACGACAACACAAGCATTAAAGCAATATTTATTTTTAGTAGTAACCCAGAATGAAATGTTAATTATTACAAAACTATTATTTAAGGAGCATAATTGAGCTTGGTAACAAACACCATTTGGATTCAAACACATCAATCCTTTCTACAAGATTGAATAATCTCTGACTTCTTTGCCTCTTCTAAATGATATAGAAGTTAAAAAAGGGCCTATCAACAATTGAATAACTTTGATAGTTTGCAACAATTGAAGCTATGTTAGAGGCTATCACTATTAATAGTTTGTTGCTATCGATGTCTAAGATATGACCTTATTCATGTGAATTACTTACTCAATTATAAATAACTACAAGTTCACTTTTAATTTTAAATTGTTGTTCCTGTGATACAGGGAAGTTTTGAATGCCATAATTGAATCTTTTATTCTCCTGGGTAGGTGAAATGACTTCCCATTGTACTTAACATTATCATTTAGATGTGCTTTGGAGAATAAAATAGGAGCTCAACTTGACCATTTAGTGTCATAAGTTTGACAAAAGATATTATGGAAACACAAGCATTAAGGCGATATTTATTTTTAGTAGCAACACATAAAATGTAATGTTAATTATTACAAAACTAAACTTTAAGGAGCATAATATAGCTTGAATGACATAATTTAATCATTTAATGTACTTTGTAGGTGAAATGAATTTCCACCGTAATTAACATTACCACTTAGATGAGCATTGGAGAATCAAGTTTGAACTTAACTAGATCATTTAGTATCATGAGTTTGACAAAAGATATTACGACACACAAGCATTAAGGCAATATTTAATTTATTTTTAGTAGTAACCCAAAATGAAATGTTAATTATGACAAAACTATTATTTAAGGAGCATAATTGAGCTTGGTAACAAGCACCATTTGGATTCAAACACATCAATCTCTTCTATAAGATTGAATAATCTCTATTTGCATCTTCTAAATGATAAAGAAGTAAAAAATGGACTATCAACAATTGAATAACTTTGATAGCTTGCAACAATTGAAGCTATGTTAGAGGCCATCACTATTAATAGTTTCTTGCGATCGATGTCTAAGATATCACCTTATTTATGTGGATTACTTTACTCAATTGTAAATAACTACAAGTTCCCTTTTAATTTTGTATTGTTGTTCCTGTTTTGAATGCTATAATTGAATCATTTATTCTCTTGGGTAGGTGAAATGAATTTCCATTGTACTTAACATTACCACTTAGATGTGCTTTGGAGAATAAAATAGGAGCTCAACTTGACCATTTAGTGTCATAAGTTTGACAATAGATATTATGGAAACACAAGCATTAAGGCGATATTTATTTTTAATAGTAACACATAAAATGTAACGTTAATTATTATAAAACTAAACTTTAAGGAGAATAATTGAGCTTGAATGACTTAATTTAATCATTTAATGTATTGTGTAGGTGAAATAAATTTCCACCGTACTGAACATTATCACTTAGACGAGCGTTGGAGAATCAAGTTTGAACTTAACTAGATCATTTAGTATCATGAGTTTGACAAAAGATATTACGACAACACAAGCATTAAAGCAATATTTATTTTTAGTAGTAACCCAGAATGAAATGTTTATTATTACAAAACTATTATTTAAGGAGCATAATTGAGCTTGGTAACAAACACCATTTGGACTCAAACACATCATTCCTTTCTACAAGATTGAATAATCTCTGACTTCTTTGCCTCTTCTAAATGATATAGAAGTTAAAAAAGGGCCTATCAACAATTGAATAACTTTGATAGTTTGCAACAATTGAAGCTATGTTAGAGGCTATCACTATTAATAGTTTGTTGCTATCGATGTCTAAGATGTGACCTTATTCATGTGAATTACTTACTCAATTGTAAATAACTACAAGTTCACTTTTAATTTTATATTGTTGTTCCTATGATACAGGGAAGTTTTGAATGCCATAATTGAATCTTTTATTCTCCTGGGTAGGTGAAATGACTTCCCATTGTACTTAACATTATCATTTAGATGTGCTTTGGAGAATAAAATAGGAGCTCAACTTGACCATTTAGTGTCATAAGTTTGACAAAAGATATTATGGAAACACAAGCATTAAGGCGATATTTATTTTTAGTAGCAACACATAAAATGTAATGTTAATTATTACAAAACTAAACTTTAAGGAGCATAATATAGCTTGAATGACATAATTTAATCATTTAATGTACTTTGTAGGTGAAATGAATTTCCACCGTACTTAACATTACCACTTAGATGAGCGTTGGAGAATCAAGTTTGAACTTAACTAGATCATTTAGTATCATGAGTTTGACAAAAGATATTACGACACACAAGCATTAAGGCAATATTTAATTTATTTTTAGTAGTAACCCAAAATGAAATGTTAATTATGACAAAACTATTATTTAAGGAGCATAATTGAGCTTGGTAACAAGCACCATTTGGATTCAAACACATCAATCTCTTCTATAAGATTGAATAATCTCTATTTGCATCTTCTAAATGATAAAGAAGTTAAAAATGGACTATCAACAATTGAATAACTTTGATAGCTTGCAACAATTGAAGCTATGTTAGAGGTCATCACTATTAATAGTTTCTTGCAATCGATGTCTAAGATATCACCTTATTCATGTGGATTACTTTACTCAATTGTAAATAACTACAAGTTCCCTTTTAATTTTGAATTGTTGTTCCTGTGGTGCAGAGAAGTTTTGAATGCCATAATTGAATCATTTATTCTCCTGGGTAGGTGAAATGAATTTCCAGTGTACTTAACATTACCACTTAGATGTGCTTTGGAGAATAAAATAGGAGCTCAACTTGACCATTTAGTGTCATAAGTTTGACAATAGATATTATGGAAACTCAAGCATTAAGGCGATATTTATTTTTAATAGTAACACATAAAATGTAACGTTAATTATTATAAAACTAAACTTTAAGGAACATAATTGAGCTTGAATGACTTAATTTAATCATTTAATGTACTGTGTAGGTGAAATGAATTTCACCGTATTGAACATTACCACTTAGATGAGCGTTGGAGAATCAAGTTTGAACTTAACTAGATCATTTAGTATCACGAGTTTGACAAAAGATATTACGACACGCAAGCATTAAGGCAATATTTATTTTTAGTAGTAACCCAAAATGAAATGTTAATTATGACAAAACTATTATTTAAGGAGCATAATTGAGCTTGGTAACAAGCACCATTTGGATTCAAACACATCAATCTCTTCTATAAGATTGAATAATCTCTATTTGCATCTTCTAAATGATAAAGAAATTAAAAATGGACTATCAACAATTGAATAACTTTGATAGCCTGCAACAATTGAAGCTATGTTAGAGGTCATCACTGTTAATAGTTTGTTGCGATCGATGTCTAAGATATGACCTTATTCATGTGAATTACTTTACTCAATTGTAAATAACTACAAGTTCCCTTTTAATTTTGAATTGTTGTTCATGTGGTGCGGGGAAGTTTTGAATGCCATAATTGAATCATTTATTCTCCTGGTAGGTGAAATGAATTTCCATTGTACTTAACCATACCACTTAGATGTGCTTTGGAGAATAAAATAGGAGCTCAACTTGACCATCTAGTGTCATAAATTTGACAAAAGATATTATGGAAACACAAGCATTAAGGCGATTTTTATTTTGAGTAGTAACACATAAAATGTAACGTTAATTATTATAAAACTAAACTTTAAGGAGCATAATTGAGCTTGAATGACTTAATTTAATCATTTAATGTATTGTGTAGGTGAAATGAATTTCCACCGTACTGAACATTATCACTTAGACGAGCGTTGGAGAATCAAGTTTGAACTTAACTAGATCATTTAGTATCATGAGTTTGACA
Source organism: Sesbania bispinosa (assembly GCA_026901365.1). Lineage (NCBI taxonomy): Eukaryota > Viridiplantae > Streptophyta > Magnoliopsida > Fabales > Fabaceae > Sesbania > Sesbania bispinosa. The sequence goes on from QLOH01000089.1 coordinate 758,892, forward strand.
AAAGATATTACGACAACACAAGCATTAAAGCAATATTTATTTTTAGTAGTAACCCAGAATGAAATGTTAATTATTACAAAACTATTATTTAAGGAGCATAATTGAGCTTGGTAACAAGCCCCATTTGGATTCAAACACATCAATTCTTTCTACAAGATTGAATAATCTCTGACTTCTTTGCCTCTTCTAAATGATATAGAAGTTAAAAAGGGACTATCAACAATTGAATAACTTTGATAGTTTGCAACAATTAAAGCTATGTTAGAGGCTATCACTATTAATAGTTTGTTGCCATCGATGTCTAAGATATGACCTTATTCATGTGAATTACTTACTCAATTGTAAATAACTACAAGTTCACTTTTAATTTTAAATTGTTGTTCGTGTGATACAGGGAAGTTTTGAATGCCATAATTGAATCTTTTATTCTCCTGGGTAGGTGAAATGACTTCCCATTGTACTTAACATTATCATTTAGATGTGCTTTGGAGAATAAAATAGGAGCTCAACTTGACCATTTAGTGTCATAAGTTTGACAAAAGATATTATGGAAACACAAGCATTAAGGCGATATTTATTTTTAGTAGCAACACATAAAATGTAATGTTAATTATTACAAAACTAAACTTTAAGGAGCATAATATAGCTTGAATGACATAATTTAATCATTTAATGTACTTTGTAGGTGAAATGAATTTCCACCGTACTTAACATTACCACTTAGATGAGCGTTGGAGAATCAAGTTTGAACTTAACTAGATCATTTAGTATCATGAGTTTGACAAAAGATATTACGACACACAAGCGTTAAGGCAATACTTAATTTATTTTTAGTAGTAACCCAAAATGAAATGTTAATTATGACAAAACTATTATTTAAGGAGCATAATTGAGCTTGGTAACAAGCACCATTTGGATTCAAACACATCAATCTCTTCTATAAGATTGAATAATCTCTATTTGCATCTTCTAAATGATAAAGAAGTTAAAAATGGACTATCAACAATTGAATAACTTTGATAGCTTGAAACAATTGAAGCTATGTTAGAGGCCATCACTATTAATAGTTTCTTGCGATCGATGTCTAAGATATCACCTTATTCATGTGGATTACTTTACTCAATTGTAAATAGCTACAAGTTCCCTTTTAATTTTGAATTGTTGTTCCTGTGGTGCAGAGAAGTTTTGAATGCCATAATTGAATCATTTATTCTCCTGGGTAGGTGAAATGAATTTCCATTGTACTTAACATTACCACTTACATGTGCTTTGGAGAATAAAATAGGAGCTCAACTTGACCATTTAGTGTCATAAGTTTGACAATAGATATTATGGAAACACAAGCATTAAGGCGATATTTATTTTTAATAGTAACACATAAAATGTAATGTTAATTATTATAAAACTAAATTTAAGGAGCATAATTGAGCTTGAATGACTTAATTTAATCATTTAATGTACTGTGTAGGTGAAATGAATTTCACCGTACTGAACATTACCACTTAGATGAGCGTTGGAGAATCAAGTTTGAACTTAACTAGATCATTTAGTATCATGAGTTTGACAAAAGATATTACGACAACACAAGCATTAAAGCAATATTTATTTTTAGTAGTAACCCAGAATGAAATGTTAATTATTACAAAACTATTATTTAAGGAGTATAATTGAGGTTGGTAACAAGCACCATTTGGATTCAAACACATCAATCCTTTCTACAAGATTGAATAATCTCTGACTTCTTTGCCTCTTCTAAATGATATAGAAGTTAAAAAGGGACTATCAACAATTGAATAACTTTGATAGTTTGCAACAATTGAAGCTATGTTAGAGGCTATCACTATTAATAGTTTGTTGCGATCGATGTCTAAGATATGACCTTATTCATGTGAATTACTTACTTAATTGTAAATAACTACAAGTTCACTTTTAATTTTAAATTGTTGTTCGTGTGATACAGGGAAGTTTTGAATGCCATAATTGAATCTTTTATTCTCCTGGGTAGGTGAAATGACTTCCCATTGTACTTAACATTATCATTTGGATGTGCTTTAGAGAATAAAATAGGAGCTCAACTTGACCATTTAGTGTCATAAGTTTGACAAAAGATATTATGGAAACACAAGCATTAAGGCGATATTTATTTTTAGTAATAACACATAGAATGTAATGTTAATTATTACAAAACTAAACTTTAAGGAGCATAATATAGCTTGAATGACATAATTTAATCATTTAATGTACTTTGTAGGTGAAATGAATTTCCACCGTACTTAACATTACCACTTAGATGAGCGTTGGAGAATCAAGTTTGAACTTAACTAGATCATTTAGTATCACGAGTTTGACAAAAGATATTATGACACGCAAGCATTAAGGCAATATTTATTTTTAGTAGTAACCCAAAATTAGATGTTAATTATGACAAAACTATTATTTAAGGAGCATAATTGAGCTTGGTAACAAGCACCATTTGGATTCAAAACACATCAATCTCTTCTATAAGAATGAATAATCTCTATTTGCATCTTCTAAATGATAAAGAAATTAAAAATGGACTATCAACAATTGAATAACTTTGATAGCCTGCAACAATTGAAGCTATGTTAGAGGTCATCACTGTTAATAGTTTATTGCGATCGATGTCTAAGATATGACCTTATTCATGTGAATTACTTTACTCAATTGTAAATAACTACAAGTTCCCTTTTAATTTTGAATTGTTGTTCATGTGGTGCGGGGAAGTTTTGAATGCCATAATTGAATCATTTATTCTCCTGGGTAGGTGAAATGAATTTCCATTGTACTTAACATTACCACTTAGATGTGCTTTGGAGAATAAATAGGAGCTCAAATTGACCATTTAGTGTCATAAGTTTGACAAAAGATATTATGGAAACACAAGCATTAAGGCGATATTTATTTTATTAGTAACACATAAAATGTAACGTTTATTATTACAAAACTAAATTTTAAGGAGCATAATTGAGCTTGAATGACATAATTTAATCATTTAATGTACTGTGTAGGTGAAATGAATTTCCACCGTACTTAACATTACCACTTAGATGAGCGTTGGAGAATCAAATTTGAACTTAACTACATCATTTAGTATCATGAGTTTGACAAAAGATATTACGACAACACAAGCATTAAAGCAATATTTATTTTTAGTAGTAACCCAGAATGAAATGTTAATTATTACAAAACTATTATTTAAGGAGCATAATTGAGCTTGGTAACAAGCACCATTTGGATTCAAACACATCAATCCTTTCTACATGATTGAATAATCTCTGACTTCTTTGCCTCTTCTAAATGATATAGAAGTTAAAAAGGGACTATCAACAATTGAATAACTTTGATAGTTTGCAACAATTGAAGCTATGTTAGAGGCTATCACTATTAATAGTTTGTTGCGATCTATGACTAAGATATGACCTTATTCATGTGAATTACTTACTCAATTGTAAATAACTACAAGTTCACTTTTAATTTTGAATTGTTGTTCCTGTGGTGTAGAGAAGTTTTGAATGCCATAATTGAATCATTTATTCTCCTGGGTAGGTGAAATGAATTTCCATTGTACTTAACATTACCACTTAGATGTGCTTTGGAGAATAAAATAGGAGCTCAACTTGACCATTTAGTGTCATAAGTTTGACAAAAGATATTACGGAAACACAAGCATTAAGGCGATATTTATTTTTAGTAGTAACACATAAAATGTAACGTTAATTATTATAAAACTAAACTTTAAGGAGCATAATTAAGCTTGAATGACTTAATTTAATCATTTAATGTACTGTGTAGGTGAAATGAATTCCCACCGTACTTAACGTTACCACTTAGATGAGCGTTGGAGAATCAAGTTTGAACTTAACTAGATCATTTAGTATCATGAGTTTGACAAAAGATATTACGACAACACAAGCATTAAGGCAATATTTATTTTAGTAGTAATCCAAAATGAAATGTTAATTATTACAAAACTATTATTTAAGGAGCATAATTGAGCTTGGTAACAAGCACCATTTGGATTCAAACACATCAATCTCTTCTATAAATAAGATTGAATAATCTCTATTTGCATCTTCTAAATGATAAAGAAGTTAAAAATGGACTATCAACAATTGAATAACTTTGATAGCTTGTAACAATTGAAGCTATGTTAGAGGCCATCACTATTAATAGTTTGTTGCGATCGATGTCTAAGATATGACCTTATTCATGTGAATTACTTACTCAATTGTAAATAACTACAAGTTCACTTTTAATTTTAAATTGTTGTTCGTGTGATACAGGGAATTTTTGAATGCCATAATTGAATATTTTATTCTCCTGGGTAGGTGAAATGACTTCCCATTGTACTTAACATTATCATTTAGATGTGCTTTGTAGAATAAAATAGGAGCTCAACTTGACCATTTAGTGTCATAAGTTTGACAAAAGATATTATGGAAACACAAGCATTAAGGCGATATTTATTTTTAGTAGTAACACATAAAATGTAAAGTTAATTATTACAAAACTAAACTTTAAGGAGCATAATATAGCTTGAATGACATAATTTAATCATTTAATGTACTTTGTAGGTGAAATGAATTTCCACCGTACATAACATTACCACTTAGATGAGCGTTGGAGAATCAAGTTTGAACTTAACTAGATCATTTAGTATCACGAGTTTGACAAAAGATATTACGACACACAAGCATTAAGGCCATATTTATTTTTAGTAGTAACCCAAAATGAAATGTTAATTACGACAAAACTATTATTTAAGGAGCATAATTGAGCTTGGTAACAAGCAGCATTTGGATTCAAACACATCAATCTCTTCTATAAGATTGAATAATCTCTATTTGCATCTTCTAAATGATAAAGAAATTAAAAATGGACTATCAACAATTGAATAACTTTGATAGCCTGCAACAATTGAAGCTATGTTAGAGGTCATCACTGTTAATAGTTTGTTGCGATCGATGTATAAGATATCACCTTATTCATGTGGATTACTTTACTCAATTGTAAATAACTACAAGTTCCCTTTTAATTTTGAATTGTTGTTCCTGTGGTGCAGGGAAGTTTTGAATGCCATAATTGAATCATTTATTCTCCTGGGTAGGTGAAATGAATTTCCATTGTACTTAACATTACCACTTAGATGTGCTTTGGAGAATAAAATAGGAGCTCAACTTGACCATTTAGTGTCATAAGTTTGACAAAAGATATTATGGAAACACAAGCATTAAGGCGATATTTATTTTTATTAGTAACACATAAAATGTAACGTTTATTATTACAAAACTAAATTTTAAGGAGCATAATTGAGCTTGAATGACATAATTTAATCATTTAATGTACTGTGTAGGTGAAATGAATTTCCACCGTACTTAACATTACCACTTAGATGAGCGTTGGAGAATCAAATTTGAACTTAACTACATCATTTAGTATCATGAGTTTGACAAAAGATATTACGACAACACAAGCATTAAAGCAATATTTATTTTTAGTAGTAACCCAGAATGAAATGTTAATTATTACAAAACTATTATTTAAGGAGCATAATTGAGCTTGGTAACAAGCACCATTTGGATTCAAACACATCAATCCTTTCTACATGATTGAATAATCTCTGACTTCTTTGCCTCTTCTAAATGATATAGAAGTTAAAAAGGGACTATCAACAATTGAATAACTTTGATAGTTTGCAACAATTGAAGCTATGTTAGAGGCTATCACTATTAATAGTTTGTTGCGATCTATGACTAAGATATGACCTTATTCATGTGAATTACTTACTCAATTGTAAATAACTACAAGTTCACTTTTAATTTTGAATTGTTGTTCCTGTGGTGTAGAGAAGTTTTGAATGCCATAATTGAATCATTTATTCTCCTGGGTAGGTGAAATGAATTTCCATTGTACTTAACATTACCACTTAGATGTGCTTTGGAGAATAAAATAGGAGCTCAACTTGACCATTTAGTGTCATAAGTTTGACAAAAGATATTACGGAAACACAAGCATTAAGGCGATATTCATTTTTACTAGTAACACATAAAATGTAACGTTAATTATTACAAAAATAAACTTTAAGGAGCATAATTGAGCTTGAATGACATAATTTAATCATTTAATGTACTTTGTAGGTGAAATGAATTTCCACCGTACTTAACATTACCACTTAGATGAGCGTTGGAAAATCAAGTATGAACTTAACTAGATCATTTAGTATCATGAGTTTGACAAAAGACATTACGACAACACAAGCATTAAGGCAATATTTATTTTTAGTAGTAACCCAAAATGAGATGTTAATTATGACAAAACTATTATTTAAGGAGCATAATTGAGCTGGGTAACAAGCACCATTTGGATTCAAACACATCAATTCTTTCTATAAGATTGAATAATCTCTGACTTCTTTGCCTCTTCTAAATGATATAGAAGTTAAAAAGGGACTATCAACAATTGAATAACTTTGATAGTTTGCAACAATTAAAGCTATGTTAGAGGCTATCACTATTAATAGTTTGTTGCGATCAATGTCTAAGATATGACCTTATTCATGTGAATTACTTACTCAATTGTAAATAACTACAAGTTCACTTTTAATTTTAAATTGTTGTTCGTGTGATACAGGGAATTTTTGAATGCCATAATTGAATATTTTATTCTCCTGGGTAGGTGAAATGACTTCCCATTGTACTTAACATTATCATTTAGATGTGCTTTGTAGAATAAAATAGGAGCTCAACTTGACCATTTAGTGTCATAAGTTTGACAAAAGATATTATGGAAACACAAGCATTAAGGCGATATTTATTTTAGTAGTAACACATAAAATGTAAAGTTAATTATTACAAAACTAAACTTTAAGGAGCATAATATAGCTTGAATGACATAATTTAATCATTTAATGTACTTTGTAGGTGAAATGAATTTCCACCGTACATAACATTACCACTTAGATGAGCGTTGGAGAATCAAGTTTGAACTTAACTAGATCATTTAGTATCACGAGTTTGACAAAAGATATTACGACACACAAGCATTAAGGCCATATTTATTTTTAGTAGTAACCCAAAATGAAATGTTAATTACGACAAAACTATTATTTAAGGAGCATAATTGAGCTTGGTAACAAGCAGCATTTGGATTCAAACACATCAATCTCTTCTATAAGATTGAATAATCTCTATTTGCATCTTCTAAATGATAAAGAAATTAAAAATGGACTATCAACAATTGAATAACTTTGATAGCCTGCAACAATTGAAGCTATGTTAGAGGTCATCACTGTTAATAGTTTGTTGCGATCGATGTATAAGATATCACCTTATTCATGTGGATTACTTTACTCAATTGTAAATAACTACAAGTTCCCTTTTAATTTTGAATTGTTGTTCCTGTGGTGCAGGGAAGTTTTGAATGCCATAATTGAATCATTTATTCTCCTGGGTAGGTGAAATGAATTTCCATTGTACTTAACATTACCACTTAGATGTGCTTTGGAGAATAAAATAGGAGCTCAACTTGACCATTTAGTGTCATAAGTTTGACAAAAGATATTATGGAAACACAAGCATTAAGGCGATATTTATTTTTATTAGTAACACATAAAATGTAACGTTTATTATTACAAAACTAAATTTTAAGGAGCATAATTGAGCTTGAATGACATAATTTAATCATTTAATGTACTGTGTAGGTGAAATGAATTTCCACCGTACTTAACATTACCACTTAGATGAGCGTGGGAGAATCAAATTTGAACTTAACTACATCATTTAGTATCATGAGTTTGACAAAAGATATTACGACAACACAAGCATTAAAGCAATATTTATTTTTAGTAGTAACCCAGAATGAAATGTTAATTATTACAAAACTATTATTTAAGGAGCATAATTGAGCTTGGTAACAAGCACCATTTGGATTCAAACACATCAATCCTTTCTACATGATTGAATAATCTCTGACTTCTTTGCCTCTTCTAAATGATATAGAAGTTAAAAAGGGACTATCAACAATTGAATAACTTTGATAGTTTGCAACAATTGAAGCTATGTTAGAGGCTATCACTATTAATAGTTTGTTGCGATCTATGACTAAGATATGACCTTATTCATGTGAATTACTTACTCAATTGTAAATAACTACAAGTTCACTTTTAATTTTGAATTGTTGTTCCTGTGGTGTAGAGAAGTTTTGAATGCAATAATTGAATCATTTATTCTCCTGGGTAGGTGAAATGAATTTCCATTGTACTTAACATTACCACTTAGATGTGCTTTGGAGAATAAAATAGGAGCTCAACTTGACCATTTAGTGTCATAAGTTTGACAAAAGATATTACGGAAACACAAGCATTAAGGCGATATTTATTTTTAGTAGTAACACATAAAATGTAACGTTAATTATTATAAAACTAAACTTTAAGGAGCATAATTAAGCTTGAATGACTTAATTTAATCATTTAATGTACTGTGTAGGTGAAATGAATTCCCACCGTACTTAACGTTACCACTTAGATGAGCGTTGGAGAATCAAGTTTGAACTTAACTAGATCATTTAGTATCATGAGTTTGACAAAAGATATTACGACAACACAAGCATTAAGGCAATATTTATTTTTAGTAGTAATCCAAAATGAAATGTTAATTATTACAAAACTATTATTTAAGGAGCATAATTGAGCTTGGTAACAAGCATCATTTGGATTCAAACACATCAATCTCTTCTATAAATAAGATTGAATAATCTCTATTTGCATCTTCTAAATGATAAAGAAGTTAAAAATGGACTATCAACAATTGAATAACTTTGATAGCTTGTAACAATTGAAGCTATGTTAGAGGCCATCACTATTAATAGTTTGTTGCGATCGATGTCTAAGATATCACCTTTTTCATGTGGATTACTTTACTCAATTGTAAATAACTACAAGTTCCCTTTTAATTTTGAATTGTTGTTCCTGTGGTGCAGGGAAGTTTTGAATTCCATAATTGAATCATTTATTCTCCTGGGTAGGTGAAATGAATTTCCATTGTACTTAACATTACCACTTAGATGTGCTTTGGAGAATAAAATAGGAGCTCAACTTGACCATTTAGTGTGATAAGTTTGACAAAAGAGATTATGGAAACACAAGCATTAAGGCGATATTTATTTTTAGTAGTAACACATAAAATGTAACGTTAATTATTATAAAACTAAACTTTAAGGAGCATAATTGAGCTTGAATGACATAATTTAATCATTTAATGTACTTTGTAGGTGAAATGAATTTCCACCGTACTTAACACTACCACTTAGATGAGCGTTGGAGAATCAAGTTTGAACTTAACTAGATCATTTAGTATCATGAGTTTGACAAAAGATATTACGACACACAAGCATTAAGGCAATATTTATTTTTAGTAGTAACCCAAAATGAAATGATAATTATGACAAAACTATTATTTAACGAGCATAATTGAGCTTGGTAACAAGCACCATTTGGAATTAAACACATCAATCTCTTCTATAAGATTGAATAATCTCTATTTGCATCTTCTAAATGATAAAGAAGTTAAAAATGGACTATCAACAATTGAATAACTTTGATAGCTTGCAACAATTGAAGCTATGTTAGAAGCCATCACTATTAATAGTTTGTTGCGGATGTCTAAGATATCACCTTATTCATGTGGATTACTTTACTCAGTTGTAAATAACTACAAGTTCCCTTTTAATTTTAATTGTTGTTCCTGTGGTGCAGAGAAGTTTTGAATGCCATAATTGAATCATTTATTCTCCTGGGTAGGTGAAATGAATTTCCATTGTACTTAACATTACCACTTAGATGTGCTTTGGAGAATAAAATAGGAGCTCAACTTGACCATTTAGTGTCATAAGTTTGACAAACGATATTATGGAAACACAAGCATTAAGGCGATATTTATTTTTAGTAGTAACACATAAAATGTAACGTTAATTATTATAAAACTAAACTTTAAGGAGCATAATTGAGCTTGAATGACTTAATTTAATCATTTAATGTATTGTGTAGGTGAAATGAATTTCCACCATACTGAACATTACCACTGAGATGAGCGTTGGAGAATCAAGTTTGAACTTAACTAGATCATTTAGTATCATGAGTTTGACAAAAGATATTACGACAACACAAGCATTAAAGCAATATTTTTTTTTAGTAGTAACCCAGAATGAAATGTTAATTATTACAAAACTATTATTTAAGGAGCATAATTGAGCTTGGTAACAAGCACCATTTGGATTCAAACACATCAATCCTTTCTACAAGATTGAATAATCTCTGACTTCTTTGCCTCTTCTAAATGATATAGAAGTTAAAAGGGGACTATCAACAATTGAATAACTTTGATAGTTTGCAACAATTGAAGCTATGTTAGAGGCTATCACTATTAATAGTTTGTTGTGATCGATGTCTAAGATATCACCTTATTCATGTGGATTACTTTACTCAATTGTAAATAACTACAAGTTCCCTTTTAATTTTAAATTGTTGTTCCTGTGATACAGGGAAGTTTTGAATGCCATAATTGAATCTTTTATTCTCCTGGGTAGGTGAAATGACTTCCCATTGTACTTAACATTATCATTTAGATGTGCTTTGGAGAATAAAATAGGAGTTCAACTTGACCATTTAGTGTCATAAGTTTGACAAAAGATATTATGGAAACACAAGCATTAAGGCGATATTTATTTTTATTAGTAACACATAAAATGTAACGTTTATTATTACAAAACTAAATTTTAAGGAGCATAATTGAGCTTGAATGACATAATTTAATCATTTAATGTACTGTGTAGGTGAAATGAATTTCCACCGTACTTAACATTACCACTTAGATGAGCGTTGGAGAATCAAATTTGAACTTAACTAGATCATTTAGTATCATGAGTTTGACAAAAGATATTACGACACACAAGCATTAAGGCAATATTTATTTTTAGTAGTAACCCAAAATGAAATTTTAATTATGACAAAACTATTATTTAACGAGCATAATTGAGCTTGGTAACAAGCATCATTTGGATTCAAACACATCAATCTCTTCTATAAATAAGATTGAATAATCTCTATTTGCATCTTCTAAATGATAAAGAAGTTAAAAATGGACTATCAACAATTGAATAACTCTGATAGCTTGCAACAATTGAAGCTATGTTAGAGGCCATCACTATTAATAGTTTGTTGCGATCGATGTCTAAGATATCACCTTTTTCATGTGGATTACTTTACTCAATTGTAAATAACTACAAGTTCCCTTTTAATTTTGAATTGTTGTTCCTGTGGTGAAGAGAAGTTTAGAATGCCATAATTGAATCATTTATTCTCCTGAGTAGGTGAAATGAATTTCCATTGTACTTAACATTACCACTTAGATGTGCTTTGGAGAATAAAATAGGAGCTCAACTTGACCATTTAGTGTCATAAGTTTGACAAAAGATATTATGGAAACACAAGCATTAAGGCGATATTTATTTTAGTAGTAACACATAAAATGTAACGTTTATTATTACAAAACTAAATTTTAAGGAGCATAATTGAGCTTGAATGACATAATTTAATCATTTAATGTACTGTGTAGGTGAAATGAATTTCCACCGTACTTAACATTACCACTTAGATGAGCGTTGGAGAATCAAATTTGAACTTAACTAGATCATTTAGTATCATGAGTTTGACAAAAGATATTACGACACACAAGCATTAAGGCAATATTTATTTTTAGTAGTAACCCAAAATGAAATGATAATTATGACAAAACTATTATTTAACGAGCATAATTGAGCTTGGTAACAAGCACCATTTGGAATTAAACACATCAATCTCTTCTATAAGATTGAATAATCTCTATTTGCATCTTCTAAATGATAAAGAAGTTAAAAATGGACTATCAACAATTGAATAACTTTGATAGCTTGCAACAATTGAAGCTATGTTAGAAGCCATCACTATTAATAGTTTGTTGCGGATGTCTAAGATATCACCTTATTCATGTGGATTACTTTACTCAGTTGTAAATAACTACAAGTTCCCTTTTAATTTTAATTGTTGTTCCTGTGGTGCAGAGAAGTTTTGAATGCCATAATTGAATCATTTATTCTCCTGGGTAGGTGAAATGAATTTCCATTGTACTTAACATTACCACTTAGATGTGCTTTGGAGAATAAAATAGGAGCTCAACTTGACCATTTAGTGTCATAAGTTTGACAAACGATATTATGGAAACACAAGCATTAAGGCGATATTTATTTTTAGTAGTAACACATAAAATGTAACGTTAATTATTATAAAACTAAACTTTAAGGAGCATAATTGAGCTTGAATGACTTAATTTAATCATTTAATGTATTGTGTAGGTGAAATGAATTTCCACCATACTGAACATTACCACTGAGATGAGCGTTGGAGAATCAAGTTTGAACTTAACTAGATCATTTAGTATCATGAGTTTGACAAAAGATATTACGACAACACAAGCATTAAAGCAATATTTTTTTTTAGTAGTAACCCAGAATGAAATGTTAATTATTACAAAACTATTATTTAACGAGCATAATTGAGCTTGGTAACAAGCACCATTTGGATTCAAACACATCAATCCTTTCTACAAGATTGAATAATCTCTGACTTCTTTGCCTCTTCTAAATGATATAGAAGTTAAAAGGGGACTATCAACAATTGAATAACTTTGATAGTTTGCAACAATTGAAGCTATGTTAGAGGCTATCACTATTAATAGTTTGTTGTTATCGATGTCTAAGATATCACCTTATTCATGTGGATTACTTTACTCAATTGTAAATAACTACAAGTTCCCTTTTAATTTTAAATTGTTGTTCCTGTGATACAGGGAAGTTTTGAATGCCATAATTGAATCTTTTATTCTCCTGGGTAGGTGAAATGACTTCCCATTGTACTTAACATTATCATTTAGATGTGCTTTGGAGAATAAAATAGGAGTTCAACTTGACCATTTAGTGTCATAAGTTTGACAAAAGATATTATGGAAACACAAGCATTAAGGCGATATTTATTTTTATTAGTAACACATAAAATGTAACGTTTATTATTACAAAACTAAATTTTAAGGAGCATAATTGAGCTTGAATGACATAATTTAATCATTTAATGTACTGTGTAGGTGAAATGAATTTCCACCGTACTTAACATTACCACTTAGATGAGCGTTGGAGAATCAAATTTGAACTTAACTAGATCATTTAGTATCATGAGTTTGACAAAAGATATTACGACACACAAGCATTAAGGCAATATTTATTTTAGTAGTAACCCAAAATGAAATTTTAATTATGACAAAACTATTATTTAACGAGCATAATTGAGCTTGGTAACAAGCACCATTTGGAATTAAACACATCAATCTCTTCTATAAGATTGAATAATCTCTATTTGCATCTTCTAAATGATAAAGAAGTTAAAAATGGACTATCAACAATTGAATAACTCTGATAGCTTGCAACAATTGAAGCTATGTTAGAGGCCATCACTATTAATAGTTTGTTGCGATCGATGTCTAAGATATCACCTTATTCATGTGGATTACTTTATTCAATTGTAAATAACTAGAAGTTCCCTTTTAATTTTGAATTGTTGTTCCTGTGGTGAAGAGAAGTTTAGAATGCCATAATTGAATCATTTATTCTCCTGAGTAGGTGAAATGAATTTCCATTGTACTTAACATTACCACTTAGATGTGCTTTGGAGAATAAAATAGGAGCTCAACTTGACCATTTAGTGTCATAAGTTTGACAAAAGATATTATGGAAACACAAGCATTAAGGCGATATTTATTTTTATTAGTAACACATAAAATGTAACGTTTATTATTACAAAACTAAATTTTAAGGAGCATAATTGAGCTTGAATGACATAATTTAATCATTTAATGTACTGTGTAGGTGAAATGAATTTCCACCGTACTTAACATTACCACTTAGATGAGCGTTGGAGAATCAAATTTGAACTTAACTAGATCATTTAGTATCATGAGTTTGACAAAAGATATTACGACACACAAGCATTAAGGCAATATTTATTTTTAGTAGTAACCCAAAATGAAATTTTAATTATGACAAAACTATCATTTAACGAGCATAATTGAGCTTGGTAACAAGCACCATTTGGAATTAAACACATCAATCTCTTCTATAAGATTGAATAATCTCTATTTGCATCTTCTAAATGATAAAGAAGTTAAAAATGGACTATCAACAATTGAATAACTCTGATAGTTTGCAACAATTGAAGCTATGTTAGAGGCTATCACTATTAATAGTTTGTTGTGATCGATGTCTAAGATATCACCTTATTCATGTGGATTACTTTACTCAATTGTAAATAACTACAAGTTCCCTTTTAATTTTAAATTGTTGTTCCTGTGATACAGGGAAGTTTTGAATGCCATAATTGAATCTTTATTCTCCTGGGTAGGTGAAATGACTTCCCATTGTACTTAACATTATCATTTAGATGTGCTTTGGAGAATAAAATAGGAGTTCAACTTGACCATTTAGTGTCATAAGTTTGACAAAAGATATTATGGAAACACAAGCATTAAGGCGATATTTATTTTATTAGTAACACATAAAATGTAACGTTTATTATTACAAAACTAAATTTTAAGGAGCATAATTGAGCTTGAATGACATAATTTAATCATTTAATGTACTGTGTAGGTGAAATGAATTTCCACCGTACTTAACATTACCACTTAGATGAGCGTTGGAGAATCAAATTTGAACTTAACTAGATCATTTAGTATCATGAGTTTGACAAAAGATATTACGACACACAAGCATTAAGGCAATATTTATTTTTAGTAGTAACCCAAAATGAAATTTTAATTATGACAAAACTATTATTTAACGAGCATAATTGAGCTTGGTAACAAGCACCATTTGGAATTAAACACATCAATCTCTTCTATAAGATTGAATAATCTCTATTTGCATCTTCTAAATGATAAAGAAGTTAAAAATGGACTATCAACAATTGAATAACTCTGATAGCTTGCAACAATTGAAGCTATGTTAGAGGCCATCACTATTAATAGTTTGTTGCGATCGATGTCTAAGATATCACCTTATTCATGTGGATTACTTTATTCAATTGTAAATAACTACAAGTTCCCTTTTAATTTTGAATTGTTGTTCCTGTGGTGAAGAGAAGTTTTGAATGCCATAATTGAATCATTTATTCTCCTGAGTAGGTGAAATGAATTTCCATTGTACTTAACATTACCACTTAGATGTGCTTTGGAGAATAAAATAGGAGCTCAACTTGACCATTTAGTGTCATAAGTTTGACAAAAGATATTATGGAAACACAAGCATTAAGGCGATATTTATTTTTAGTAGTAACACATAAATTGTAACGTTAATTATTATAAAAGTAAACTTTAAGGAGCATAATTGAGCTTGAATGACTTTATTTAATCATTTAATGTACTGTGTAGGTGAAATGAATTTCCACCGTACTTAACATTACCACTTAGATGAGCGTTGGATAATCAAGTTTGAACTTAACTAGATCATTTAGTATCATGAGTTTGACAAAAGATATTACGACAACACAAGCATTAAAGCAATATTTATTTTTAGTAGTAACCCAGAATGAAATGTTAATTATTACAAAACTATTATTCAAGGAGCATAATTGAGCTTTGTAACAAACACCATTTGGATTCAAACACATCAATCCTTTCTACAAGATTGAATAATCTCTGACTTCTTTGCCTGTTCTAAATGATATAGAAGTTAAAAGGGGACTATCAACAATTGAATAACTTTGATAGTTTGCAACAATTGAAGCTATGTTAGAGGCTATCACTATTAATAGTTTGTTGCGATCGATGTCTAAGATATCACCCTATTCATGTGGATTACTTTACTCAATTGTAAATAACTACAAGTTCAGTTTTAATTTTAAATTGTTGTTCCTCAGGGAAGTTTTGAATGCCATAATTGAATCTTTTATTCTCCTGGGTAGGTGAAATGAATTTCCATTGTTCTTAACATTACCACTTAGATGTGCTTTGGAGAATAAAATAGGAGCTCAACTTGAGCATTTAGTGTCATAAGTTTGACAAAAGATATTATGGAAACACAAGCATTAAGGCGATATTTATTTTTAGTAGTAACACATAAAATGTAACGTTAATTATTATAAAACACTATGCCAAAAAAGTCTTTTTACCGCGGTTCTGGAAGGCTTTTTACTGCGGTTACGACCGCGGTCTACCATGGTGAGATAAAAGGAATTACCGCGGTTAATTTTTGGAACCGCGGTAATTGAGTTAGTCTTTTTACCGCGGTTCCGAAAAGTAACCGCGTTAAAAAGCCTGGAAGCGTGAAAAATCTGGCACACTTTTTACCGCGGTTGGATTAAGGAACCGAGGTAAAAAGCCATAGAGTATCATAGCTATTCTGTAGTTAATGTCTAGTTATTTTATTAAAAATCCTAACAAAAAGCAAAATTTTAGGATACTTTCTCCTGCTATACATAAATTATCATAACATGAAATAATAATAAGGAGGATTAAATTCTAAAATTATTGGCACCAAAATAATATTATTAAACAAAACAAGATCATAACAAAACCATAAATATTTAGCACTTGGAACCAAATTTATATATTTAAAGCATTTAATCAAATCTAGAAGATCAACAAGCATAATATAATGGTCAGAGATCAAATGACAAAAAAAAGTGGTTTAGAGCAGTAACATCAGATCGCAGAGTACTTCCTTTTGACAAAGGAACTTCAAAACTCCCAAGTCCAATAGTTCCAGGCGGAGCCATTGGCACAGGAGCAGTGATCTCAGTTCCTTTCTGCAGGAACTTCTCTATCCATGAAATCTGCACAAGTTTAGCATAAGCACTAAGAGTATGGTTGATTACCTTAAACATATTGATCAAGGTCCTAATCAAACAAGTCCATAAATCAAATTATTTTTTGCCAAGGAAATTTAAGATCAAGCATTCATAGCCCAAGCATGATAATTAGGTTTCAAATTGAACCAATAAATATGTGTAAAATTACTCATTCCACTGAGTAATTAAAACCAAGAGGGACAGAAATACAGGCTTGGTCACGTCAAAGAACACTTGTAAATGAGAATGGCTTAAAAGGAAAACAATATTCATCTCATTTTCATCATTTCTTTTTAACCATCATACAATCTCTCTTAGTTATCGATTGATTGCACCTCGAATCATTGAAGCTAGACAATTATTGATGTATATTTCTGAGCAATTTCTTTTCTTCTGAATTGGATTTAATTTAAAGAGCTAAATGCCAGTTCTAGTGTTCTGAACTGACTTTAAAACCAGTTTTGAACTGGTTTATTAGAACTAATTACTCAACAACATCACCAGATTTGCTATCTAAGAGTGAATGCCAAAATCAGTTGTCAAACAGAAGAAGAGGGAATTATCAGCTAAGTCCTTTTTTAGTCAACAGAGTCTAATTGAGTTCTTATCAGAATTCAATGAAGTGAGTGAGGAAGAAACAGAAACCAGAGACAGAACAACACTCAGAAACACAAACCATTCTTGAAAACAAAAATGGTAGATGCAGAAATCAGTACCTGAAACAACTCCTTTGTCTCCTTGAAAATGGATCACTCAAAATATGCTTTTGAGCAAATTCATATATGAAATGTTATGGGCCTTGGTGACATCCTCAAATATGCAGCATACTGAACTAAACCCAATGTATATATATAGTACAGATAGAAGATAGAACAACTCAAAAGACCAAACATCCAAGCATTTAACATACAAAGCCTGTTGTAAAGAGCAACTAGCAGCCTCATATATTTTAGAATTTTCTATTAAATGTAACTACATGTTCAGCAACTTACCAATCTCACTGCCAGTATGAAAATAAAAAACATGAACTCACATGTCTTCTCCCCCAGCAATGAATTTGTTCCCATACTTGGGCTCCAGTTATGCTGATTCCACAGTGCAGGGCATATCATAGCTCTTCACCAATCCATAGCTGAAAAACACATGTAACACTATGAACCAAACAGGCAAAATCTTAAATAAGAAATTGACCAGCTAGGCTTACTATTACAATATGGAAAGTTCCTTATTCATTATGGTGTAATCCTAGGATTGTCTCACACCTACCATTTAAGCAATACACACAGTAGAACAGATGTACAAATTTGGGGTTGCTAATAATTATAACAATCGCATCAAATAAGAAACCAATACTCCTAAAGGCTACTGATAAATTGATTGACTGTTAAAACAAGGATTTCAATATGTCATTGTAAACTGTTAGTAAGGTTACAATTTGAGGGACATGCAATATGATAGATTCAAAACTCATAACACCAAGAAGTCTATTACTTGAGAAATCTTACTATACATGATTCTATTCAAATCAACATCTTAAATACATTCAAACACATAACTAAGCTAGAAACAGATACACACAAGTATAATCAATCCATTACCTAATTAAGTAGAAATGCTTGGCTAGGTGGTGCTCCTCTACTCTTTCCAATACCTAGTGGTTGACTAATTAACTAGCACCAAGAGTTGACACATTAAACCCATACATCCAAGAGTTGACACATTCAATGCAAAAAAGAATATAAACCCTAACCCTATATAGTGAATCTTACCTCGTGAATGGGCAAGCAATTTATCTTCCATGTCCTGAAGCATATCTCCATGAAGCAACATGGCTGCATTTTGAGCCATTTTCAATCTCACCCCATCGATTGTGTGTCTTCTTCCTTGCTACCATGACAGTGTGAGCTCCTATCCCCTGCACCAAACCAATAAAAACAGAAATACAGAAAAAGTAATTACATTTATGTTAGAGGCATAGTGACATAACAGTATTAGACTGAGGTTGTGAAGGGCATTGTTCCCACTATGTTGTTTTGCCATAGAAGTAGACTCTGAAGCTTCCTGAGCTCTCCAATCTGATGTGGGACTGAACCAGAAATTGAGTTCTGATACAAGTACAGGTTCTGCAACTCACTGCGATTCCCAATCTCTTCTGGGATAGACCTTCAGTTAACTGCAAATGAAAGACCTTCAGTTAAACAAAATAGTGATACTTAGCTTAAGTGAAGTTTGTGGTTTATAGCACACAATGCATTGAATGATATTATATTCCAGAATGTAACCTGTTTTAGCCTTTTTAGCTACTCAGGAAATAAAAAAGGGACAGTGATCCTAGATCTTATTCTCTTATTTTTAAGATCCATATTGAAATGTGGGGTTTAACTGTTTAGAAAATGCAAAAATTCCATGTAGCTATTTAACAATATTTAATGTCCAAACTTGTATTGTAAATCACTAAATCGTATCTCAACTCTCAAGTCTCAAATGCCATTTTATTTTCTAAAACTAAAACTTTCAAATGATCAGTTCTTTCCTCCACCACCCGGTCTTACAAAATCACAAAAAAGTATCAATTTCGCATTATTTAATTGGAAAACTTAGAACGAAATTTGCAAGGATATAGGAAACTTTATCTAATTTGTTTCCTCTTTCTAAATTCAAGAAACACAAGAATCATACTTGTGTTCATTACAGTTTTATTTCTGAAATCAAGTAAATGAGTTCAAACTCAGCAAAGTAACATTATTACAATGCGCTACATATCTTTATTTGGTCATCCATTGGCCTTCAAAATGGAAAATTTGAACCACTCTTTGATTGTGACACTTTACCTCAGACCATTTCAATTAGAGAAGTGGCGAAATAAATTGGAGAAAGGGAGTATATGTTGTTCACAAGGAGAAAAAGCTATTTAAAGAGCATATCAACTAAGAGTGTTATTGAAGTGGCGAAATAGATTGTGACACAAGGTTTTATTGAAGAAAAATAAAAATAAAAGAGCATATCAACTAAGAGTGTTGTTTAAAATAAAAAGGAGAAAAACTATTTAAAAGCATGCATTTACCTGTAAATCTGGATTTCCTGAAGGAGATAATTCACCAAATAATTTCATGTGGAATATATGCACATCAAATGGTTTATATGTAACCAGGATATAATCTTGGTACACATCCATCATCATTGGTTTAGCAAACAATGGTTTTCAACTGAGCAATGAGCTTTCATAAAGGTGATATCTTGGGTAGAAGAGCAATTCATACCTGAGATAAATAAGGAGACCAAAGAGACCATTGAATGTAGAACAAAATGGTTTCATATATTGCACGATGATACAGTAAATGTTATAGAAACTAGATTTAATGAGTCCTAGAATTTATTTTTTACTTTTTGGGTTCAATGAGACCTAGACTTTAAATAGTAGATAAAGATTAAAAAACCATAGCATCCATTAGATTCAGGCTTTTCCAGGCATGTACACCATTAAACACCAATTGACAAACACTAAAATTTGCAAATATCAACCACATTAAACAAGTAAGCAAATAAAAGTATCTCACGTGTTGGAAGAATCAGCATAGTTGCAGACAGGGCTCACGGCGGAGAGCTTAGGGTTTACGGCGGAGAGTTCACAGGGCTCACGGTTCGCAGTGGAGAGCTCCCACGGCTTAGGGCTCACGGCGGGGCACCACCAGCTGCGAACGGATGACGAACGGCGACAGGCAGACCACCACCAGCAGCGAACGGAGAGAATGGTGCAGGGGCGAGCGGCGACGACGACAAAGGGATGTCTCTCCCCTCTGGCAGCGTCATCGTGGTTCCTCAGACCATCATCGTGTGTGCGCCACCACCAAGAGTGGTTCTCCTCCGTAGCCACCTCCCATGTCCCTACCCACTCTCCCTCCCTCCGCGAAATGCCCAAATGGAACCCTAATGCTGGGTGTGTGCGTGTGTAAAATTCGGAAAAGTTAATTACCGCGGTTCCGATAAAGGACCGCGATAATTTATACTAGCAAGCTTTTTACCCCGGTTTAAATCCAGAACCGCAGTAATTATGCGTAGAACTTTAGGAAAAAAAACATAAATTTAATTCTATTACCACGGATAAAATACGGAACCGCGGTAATTTGTTAAATTTCACTTTTTCACCGCGGTTCCTTATTATAACCGAGCTAATTTTGGCGCGGTAAAATCCCTATTTTGGCATAGTGAAAGTAAACTTTAAGGAGCATAATTGAGCTTGAATGACTTAATTTAATCATTTAATGTACTGTGTAGGTGAAATGAATTTCCACCATACTTAACATTACCACTTAGATGAGCGTTGGATAATCAAGTTTGAACTTAACTAGATCATTTAGTATCATGAGTTTGACAAAAGATATTACGACAACACAAACATTAAAGCAATATTTATTTTTAGTAGTAACCCAGAATGAAATGTTAAGGAGCATAATTGAGCTTGGTAACAAGCACCATTTGGATTCAAACACATCAATCCTTTCTACAAGATTGAATAATCTCTAACTTCTTTTCCTCTTCTAAATGATATAGAAGTTAAAAAAGGACTATCAATAGTTGAATAACTTTGATAGTTTGCAACAATTGAAGCTATGTTAGAGGCTATCACTATTAATAGTGTTTTGCTATCAATGTCTAAGATATGACCTTATTCATGTGAATTACTTACTCAATTGTAAATAACTACAAGTTCACTTTTAATTTTAAATTGTTGTTCCTCAGGGAAGTTTTGAATGCCGTAATTGAATTTTTTATTCTACTGGGTAGGTGAATTGACTTCCCTTTGTACTTAACATTATCATTTAGATGTGCTTTGGTGAATAAAATAGGAGCTCAACTTGACCATTTAGTGTCATAAGTTTGACAAAAGATATTATGGAAACACAAGCATTAAGGCGATATTTATTTTTAGTAGTAACACATAAAATGTAATGTTAATTATTACAAAACTAATCTTTAAGGAGCATAATTGAGCTTGAATGACATAATTTAATCATTTAATTTACTTTGTAGGTGAAATGAATTTCCACCGTACTTAACATTACCACTTAGATGAGCGTTGGAGAATCAAGTTTGAACTTAACTAGATCATTTAGTATCATGAGTTTGACAAAAGATATTACGACAACACAAGCATTAAAGCAATATTTATTTTTAGTGGTAACCCAGAATGTAATGTTAATTATTACAAAACTATTATTTAAGGAGCATAATTGAGCTTGGTAACAAACACCATTTGGATTCAAACACATAAATCCTTTCTACAAGATTGAATAATCTCTGACTTCTTTGCCTCTTCTAAATGATATACAAGTTAAAAAGAGACTACCAACAATTGAATAACTTTGATAGTTTGCAACAATTGAAGCTATGTTAGAGGCTATCACTATTAATAATTTGTTGCGATCGATGTCTAAGATATGACCTTATTCATGTGAATTACTTACTCAATTGTAAATAACTACAAGTTCACTTTTAATTTTGAATTGTTGTTCCTGTGGTACAGAGATGTTTTGAATGCCATAATTGAATCATTTATTCTCCTGGGTAGGTGAAATGAATTTCCATTGTACTTAACATTACCACTTAGATGTGCTTTGGAGAATAAAATAGGAGTTCAACTTGACCATTTAGTGTCATAAGTTTGACAAAAGATATTATGGAAACACAAGCATTAAGGCGATATTTATTTTTAGTAGTAACACATAAAATGTAACATTAATTATTATAAAACTAAACATTAAGGAGCATAATTGAGCTTGAATGACTTAATTTAATCATTTAATGTATTGTGTAGGTGAAATGAATTTCCACCGTACTGAACATTACACTTAGATGAGCGTTGGAGAATCAAGTTTGAACTTAACTAGATCATTTAGTATCATGAGTTTGACAAAAGATATTACGACAACACAAGCATTAAAGCAATATTTATTTTTAGTAGTAACCCAGAATGAAATGTTAATTATTACAAAACTATTATTTAAGGAGCATAATTAAGCTTGGTAACAAGCACCATTTGGATTCAAACACATCAATCCTTTCTACAAGATTGAATAATCTCTGACTTCTTTGCCTCTTCTAAATGATATAGAAGTTAAAAAGGAACTATCAACAATTGAATAACTTTGATAGTTTGCAACAATTGAAGCTATGTTAGAGGCTATCACTATTAATAGTTTGTTGCGATCCATGTCTAAGATATGACCTTATTCATGTGAATTACTTACTCAATTGTAAATAACTACAAGTTCCCTTTTCATTTTAAATTGTTCTTTGTGATACAGGGAAGTTTTGAATGCCATAATTGAATCTTTTATTCTCCTGGGTAGGTTAAATGACTTCCCATTGTACTTAACATTATCATTTAGATGTGCTTTGCAGAATAAAATAGGAGTTCAACTTGACCATTTAGTGTCATAAGTTTGACAAAAGATATTATGGAAACACAAGCATTAAGGCGATATTTATTTTTAGTAGTAACACATAAAATGTAACGTTAATTATTACAAAACTAAACTTTAAGGAGCATAATTGAGCTTGAATGACATAATTTAATCATTTAATGTACTTTGTAGGTGAAATGAATTTCCACCATACTTAACATTACCACTTAGATGAGCGTTGGAGAATCAAGTGTGAACTTAACTAGATCATTTAGTATCATGAGTTTGACAAAAGATATTACGACAACACAAGCATTAAGGCAATATTTATTTTTAGTAGTAACCCAGAATGAAATGTTAATTATTACAAAACTATTATTTAAGGAGCATAATTGAGCTTGGTAACAAGCACCATTTGGATTCAAACACATCAATCCTTTCTACAAGATTGAATAATCTCTGACTTTTTTGCCTCTTCTAAATGATATAGAAGTTGAAAAGGGACTATCAACAATTGAATAACTTTGATAGTTTGCAACAATTGAAGCTATGTTAGAGGCTATCACTATTAATAGTTTGTTGCGATCGATGTCTAAGATATGACCTTATTCATGTGAATTACTTACTCAATTGTAAATAACTACAAGTTCCCTTTTAATTTTGAATTGTTGTTCCTGTGGTGCAGAGAAGTTTTGAATGCGATAATTGAATCTTTTATTCTCCTGGGTAGGTGAAATGACTTCCCATTGTACTTAACAATATCATTTAGATGTGCTTTGGAGAATAAAATAGGAGTTCAACTTGACCATTTAGTGTCATAAGTTTGACAAAAGATATTATGGAAACACAAGCATTAAGGCGATATTTATTTTTAGTAGTAACACATAAAATGTAACGTTAATTATTACAAAACTAAACTTTAAGGAGCATAATTGAGCTTGAATGACATAATTTAATCATTTAATGTACTTTGTAGGTGAAATGAATTTCCACCGTACTTAACATTACCACTTAGATGAGCGTTGGAGAATCAAGTATGAACTTAACTAGATCATTTAGTATCATGAGTTTGACAAAAGATATTACGACAACACAAGCATTAAGGCAATATTTATTTTTAGTAGTAACCCAAAATGAATGTTAATTATGACAAACTATTATTTAAGGAGCATAATTGAGCTTGGTAACAAGCACCATTTGGATTCAAACACATCAATCTCTTCTGTAAGATTGAATAATCTCTATTTGCATCTTCTAAATGATAAAGAAGTTAAAAATGGACTATCAACAATTGAATAACTTTGATAGCTTGCAACAATTGAAGCTATGTTAGAGGCCATCACTATTAATAGTTTGTTGCGATCGATGTCTAAGATATCACCTTATTCATGTGGATTACTTTACTCAATTGTAAATAACTACAAGTTCCCTTTTAATTTTGAATTGTTGTTCCTGTGGTGAAGAGAAGTTTTGAATGCCATAATTGAATCATTTATTCTCCTGAGTAGGTGAAATGAATTTCCATTGTACTTAACATTACCACTTAGATGTGCTTTGGAGAATAAAATAGGAGCTCAACTTGACCATTTAGTGTCATAAGTTTGACAAAAGATATTATGGAAACACAAGCATTAAGGCAATCTTTATTTTTATTAGTAACACATAAAATGTAACATTAATTATTAAAAAACTGAACTTTAAGGAGCATAATTGAGCTTGAATGACTTAATTTAATCATTTAATGTACTTTGTAGGTGAAATGAATTTCCACCGTACTTAACATTACCGCTTAGATGAGCGTTGGAGAATCAAGTTTGAACTTAACTAGATCATTTAGTATCATGAGTTTGACAAAAGATATTACGACACACAAACATTAAGGCAATATTTATTTTTAGTAGTAACCCAAAATGAAATGTTAATTATGACAAAACTATTATTTAAGGAGCATGATTGAGCTTGGTAACAAGCACCATTTGGAATTAAACACATCAATCTCTTCTATAAGATTGAATAATCTCTATTTGCATCTTCTAAATGATAAAGAAGTTAAAAAAGGACTATCAACAATTGAATAACTTTGATAGCTTGCAACAATTGAAGCTATGTTAGAGGCCATCACTATTAATAGTTTGTTGCGATCTATGTCTAAGATATGACCTTATTCATGTGAATTACTTTGCTCAATTGTAAATAACTACAAGTTCCCTTTTAATTTTGAATTGTTGTTCCTGTGGTGCGGGGAAGTTTTGAATGTCATAATTGAATCATTTATTCTCCTGGGTAGGTGAAATGAATTTCCATTGTACTTAACATTACCACTTAGATGTGCTTTGGAGAATAAAATAGGAGCTCAACTTGACCATTTAGTGTCATAAGTTTGACAAAAGATATTATGGAAACACAAGCATTAAGGCGATATTTATTTTTAGTAGTAACACATAAAATGTAACGTTAATTATTATAAAAGTAAACTTTAAGGAGCATAATTGAGCTTGAATGACTTAATTTAATCATTTAATGTACTGTGTAGGTGAAATGAATTTCCACCGTACTTAACATTACCACTTAGATGAGCGTTGGATAATCAAGTTTGAACTTAACTAGATCATTTAGTATCATGAGTTTGACAAAAGATATTACGACAACACAAGCATTAAAGCAATATTTATTTTTAGTAGTAACCCAGAATGAAATGTTAATTTTTACAAAACTATTATTTAAGGAGCATAATTGAGCTTGGTAACAAGCACCATTTGGATTCTAACACATCAATCCTTTCTACAAGATTGAATAATCTCTATTTGCATTGCCTCTTCTAAATGATATAGAAATTAAAAAGGGACTATCAATAGTTGAATAACTTTGATAGTTTGCAACAATTGAAGCTATGTTAGAGGCTATCACTATTAACAGTTTGTTGCGATCGATGTCTAAGATATGACCTTATTCATGTGAATTACTTACTCAATTGTAAATAACTACAAGTTCACTTTTAATTTTAAATTGTTGTTCCTCCGGGAAGTTTTGAATGCCATAATTGAATCTTTTATTCTCCTGGGTAGGTGAAATGACTTCCCTTTGTACTTAACATTATCATTTAGATGTGCTTTGTGTTGGCGCAAAAACCCTCTGAGATTTGGTTTCAATGACAACAAACCTATTGATCAAAATTAATGTTTTCTGTTCTTGAAGTTACTGATGTTTTGTGTGAGATCTTAGAAAGACAGGATTCGTACGCTTAGCAAAGAACTAAGAAAGATCAGAAGAACCACGAGCTCAGACTGAGATTGAGAGGCTAGCACAGATTGAGATTGGTAGTAAGCCTCAGACTTATGTTGAAGATAAAGATCAGCCTGAGATTGAGTAATTAATGAAAGTCCTTCCTAAGATTCAGAAAGATCAGAATCCTATTATTAAGAAGCATCAGACTTCAGAATTGTCTTTGAAGAACAGGCAGAGCTTAGAAGTTCAATATGCTGAAGGTAATTTCAGAAGAAAGCCTCAAGACATATCATTTATCAGAAAGTCTTCAAGAAGCTTAGAATGGTTTAATATGAAGTTAGCCCAAGTTGAGAGAGAGGTGCACATCAAAGTAAAGTCTCATCTAAAATCAGAAAGGGTCTCTACTAGAAATGTCAATCATCAAGTCAAGTCAAGATGAGCTCAATCAATGAATTAAGTTGCATCAAGAAGACCAATATTTGAAACTCAAGATGAGACGCAGACTCAAGCATAAGATGCTATCTCATGTTCAGATGCAAGCTCAGTCTAGAAATCAGCTTAAGACCAATGCTCAAAAGAGATCTCAGCATAAAGCCTAAAGAGACTCAAGCTCAGCTTGAGATGCAAGCAATGAACAGATGCTAGTTCAGCTTGAGATGCAAGGACAACTTGAGACGTCGTCTCAAGAACAGACGCAGCCAGATGAGATCTCAACAGAGATGCAGAATCAGACTTGAGATGCAGTCTCAACAGAGATGCAGAATCAGACTTGAGATGCAGTCTCAACAGAGATGCAGAATCAGACTTGAGATGCAGTCTCAACAGAGATGCAGAATCAGACTTGAGATGCAGTCTCAACTTAAGATGCAGAATCAGACATGAGACAGTCTCAAGATCAGATGCAGTCTCAAGTTCAGATGCAGACATAAGACAGTCTCAGATCAGATGCAGTCTCAAGATCAGACACAGAGATCAGATGCGGACATGAGACAAATACAGTCTCAAGATCAGACGCAGAGATCAGATGCAGACATGAAACTCAGACTTGAGATGCAAACATGAGACTCAGACTTGAGACACAGAGACAAGATGCAGAGATCAGACTCAACTCATCAGAGACTCAGCAGCAAAAGCTAGTCAACGCAAGTACACTGTCACAACAGAGACTGCACCAAGAAAAGTACTGTGCACATGACAGAAAAGTGAAAGTCATCTTCTCTCTCTTCCAACGGCTAGTATAACGGCTAGTTAACGGCTAGTTTTTCTGAAGACTATAAAAGGAAGTCTCATTCTGATGAGACAGTGGTGAGACACAGTGAGACTCAGCAGAGATGCTGCTGCACAACCAGAAAATCCAAGTCTCAAGTGAATCTCAACCTACCTACCTATGCTATCTTAGCCAACATCTTGTAGTAGGTTTAGCTCTTGTTATGTATTGATTTGTATACACTCCTTGAGTGATTTAGAGCGTGATACCTAGCTGAGCTCACGGTTTATCCATACTTTATATGTAGTCCAAGCTAGATCAATCACATCTCATCTCATACCATCAAGTCTCAACTAAGTCAGGAGGTGCCTGAGCTTAGTGTGAGCTATTGTAAAGCCTGGAGAGGCACTGTAACAAGAATACTCACTGAGTTGCCTGGAGAGGCAGTTGAAAACAAAGAATACTGCATGCGTTGCCTGAAGAGGCAGTTGAGAACAAAGAATACTTGAGACTCAACCAAGGTAGGAGTGCCTATGCTTGGTGTGAGGGGCGTCCTGAAGAGGCTGTAAGAATACTTGTATTGACGGGTTTGTCAATAGTGGAAATCTCACGAGTTGTGAGGACTGGACGTAGCCCAAGGTTGTGGGTGAACCAGTATAAATCTCAGTGTGCATCTCCTTTCCCTATCTCTTTATTTATGTTGTGCATCTCATGTCTCTAATCTGTTTGTTAATATAAATCTGTTCAGAGAAAACCAAACTGTAATTACTAAACTACATCCATGCATCTCATCTTACATCTCATCTCAGACCCATCTCATCTCAGATCCTATCTCAACCTGAGATCAGTCAATAGTCTCACTCATTCTCTTTTAAGGTCTTAACATTTGATGAGCTAATTGTTCTCACATCCCAATTTCTGTTTACTAAACTAAATCAAATCTATTCAAAGATAATCAAGTTTCATTTATCATCAAATCATCTTTACTTGATTACATAATTATTGTTGAGACAACATCTCACCTTACATCTCAAGCCTATCTCATCTCAGATCCCATCTCAACTTGAGATCAATAACATCCCATCTAACCTACTTGAGACTCCAAGTGTCAAACTTGAGATCATATCTCAACGTGAATTTAAGTGTGTATTTTCAGGTACAATATTTTCAAGTCTCTATTCAACCCCCCCTTCTAGAGACATTCAGCCAACTTCAGTTGGTATCAGAGCTTGGCCTCTTGGGGTTGAGCACACCAACGTGTGAAGAGGAGAAAGATCCAAGAAAGAAAGATGGCTGAAGAGAAAGAGAATAGCTAACAAAGCTAAAAAAAGAAAAAAGCTCAAGCAGTTGAAACTTCTGACAAGGGGTTACGAAACTAAAAGAGGATTCAATAAAAGGATGAAGAAACACTTCAGATTTGAGAGCTTGTTGAAGAAAAAGCATCTAAAGCAGCCATGATTAATAATGAATCTCCAACGCGTATTTGGGAAATGTTCTGCAATAGTGGTCTGCTGGCTTATTGGCAATGGGTGTCTTTTCTCGTGAAACAATATGCTGACAATAGAAGCTTACAATGTTAACTTGTTTCCGGCCAGAAGTTGATGTATGGAGCGCTATACTCTGTTAGGTGGTGTTCCTCTGTTTTGGGCATCAATGAGCAAGCCGTGGCTTTTATGGAATAAAACCACACAAGACAAGAATAGGTTCCTCTCCCTCACGGATAAAGAGTTTGGGTAAAGGAATATTGACAAGGGCAAAGGAATATTGACAAAGCAGCTTGATGAAACTGTGGTTCCACTAAAAGGAAGCCAACCTGGACTGTGACAGAAGTAAGGAACCGACTTGCTGAACAGCTTATTTGCAGACAAACTCTTTGGGTCAAACTAAAGAAATTGTTGAAACCTTGAAGTTGCTGACCTGGACAAAATGGTGGACACACAAGAAAAGGAAATGCTGGTAACGTTGCTCTTATTAGTTGAAATGAATATATTTTTACTATTACTTGAAACAAGCTTATCACGTTCCAATCAACGTTTAATTAAGAAACGTTATTTCCGTTCTGTTTCTCTTTACAAGTGATAGTAAACTATATATATACATATATATATATATATATATAACAATGAAAATAATAGCATGTTTGTAAGTGTTTATGCAAAACAAGCTAGATAACCTTTTCTTTCTTCACGTTCTTTAAGTGAAGTAAGGTGGACAACCTTTCTCCCTTTTATTAATCAAAGAATATCACTTAAAAAAAGAGGAAGGCAAACGTTTGAAATACCAATTGGTTTTACAATGATATATGTGTGTTGAATTAATTGGTTATTTTGGTTGAGGAATGCAATGCAGTTACTGGGTGTGTATCAGCTGTCTAACATCATACATTTGCTAAAATTGTTAAAATGATACATGTTTGATTACTAACCCACTTGGACCCAAAGTTAAATGGGTACCAAAATATTCTCCTAGTGATTTGATTATGCAGAAAATTGTCACATTGATCTAGTCAAGGAGGAGTAAGGAAATATGGGATGAACTTCTCACCTCAACTAATCATGGTATTGAGATAGAAGGATTTCAGCATAGAAGCAACTCTTGATATGTTTCAACTGATATTCCAAAGTGGTCTTCTTGTTCAAATTGGAGAAGCTAACTTCCACTTGCACAAGTGTCATTTGCTGTCTCAAAATGGGAAGCTGAACAAAATCAATGAATCATATATGATTTTCATGTCCCTGACTTGAATAAGCCAGTTATGGGTGATCTTCCTAGTGGACCTAAGGCTTTAGAACTTACAACAAATTTCTGGTATGGAATTACCATTGAATTAACATTTGGAAATATCTTTGGGCTAAGGTGTGCTACCAAGTATCTTGAAATAACCAAGGACCTAAAAGAAGACAATCTTCTATTCAAAACTAAAGCACTCCTTAGCTATGTGGTTCTGTCTTCATGAAGAGAACCTCCAAATAGTTTGAAGATGCATTGAGTCTACAGCTTGGAAAATTTGTGCTAATCCAATAGAATAAAGAAGACCACCGAAGAGTTCATAGTCCAAAATAAAATGACATAAAAGATTCAAGCATGAATCAGCTAGTTCCTTCCGATTGGTAGTTTAAAGATGCTGCAATCCTTGAGATTGATCACTTTATTACAGTCATCATTGCCATTAAGATTG
This sequence comes from Sesbania bispinosa, assembly GCA_026901365.1. Classification (NCBI taxonomy): domain Eukaryota; kingdom Viridiplantae; phylum Streptophyta; class Magnoliopsida; order Fabales; family Fabaceae; genus Sesbania; species Sesbania bispinosa. Next base: position 789,848 of record QLOH01000089.1, read on the forward strand.
GAGGATGAAACTGCTCATACAGGGAACCCTCTTTGGTAATATCAATCTCTTATCCCTCCTTGCACTTGGACTAAAACATACTTGATCAAAAATCATTGATAAATTCTGTTTTGTGTCTCTACTAGTTTTAATGACATCATGGCTGTATGTATTTCAATATCTAAGCATGCTAGACTTGTAGAGACCATGTTTGCAAAAGACATTAAAATCCATTTGATCATTATATGTTACCTCTGTTGTTTTTATTTGAGTTTCTGAATAGCAAATTAAAAAATCATATTTTTACTCTCTCTTGAATGATTAAATATCTCATATGCTCACTTAGAGTTTGGAGTATCAAATGATAGATGTCCTCTTGTTGGAAAATGCTTAATATATGATCATATCTGTGAAACAAGTTGTCAATTTGAAATCTGAATATTTTCTGAACATTCTACAACATCCAAAGTAACTATAGAGTCTACAATATTCTCATTGCTCAATATGTGAAAGAAAATATGCATGATAGTTTTGACAAGACTAATCCTACACTTGACATGAGAAAGATTGTAGATTTGGAGACAAAATGGAATGCTTTGATCTCAACAAGAACAATATGAGAAAATCCTCATATCTAAGTTAAAAGGATGCTCAGAAAATTATAAAAAGCAAGAAAGTGCAGCTGCACTTGAGAGAGTCTCATATGAGTCTCAAGTTGAGACTGAGCCTGAGACTTAGATGGAGAGAAGACCAAGTGAGATTCTTGTTGCAGCTATGATCTTGACAAGCTCAAAAGGAAATTCATGAATTTTAGAAAATAGCTACTGCACAAGAGAGCAAGTGCTTTCACACAATATGAGAAAGAGAAAGAATCTTCTAAGAGAAGAAAGCACAAAGAGATGTCTAAATTAGAAAAGAAAATGCAGAAGTTGATAAGTCTATCTCTACTTATATCAAGCTGCAAATTTTTAAGTCATATGGATCAAATGACAACTTGAGAAATGCTTCATAAGGTACTCTGAAACTCTAATCTTTCATGATGATGCATATGTGATATTCTCATCTTGAAAAATAGGATTTAATGTATGATGATGCTATGCAGAATTTAGAAATCATTTTTCAATGATAAACATATGCTTATTTGAATGATTCTGTGCTGTTTGGATAATTTGAATTCTGAATGCTTCTCTGTCATGATCTTAATACAGTTTTGAATCTCAACTATTGTGAGTATGATGTAATGCAACATATGCTTAAGTTATGATCTTGCATCATAAGAGAATTGAAATTTGAAATCTATTTATGCAACATGAGCTGATCATATGAAAATATATCCTTAAGTCAATCTCATGATAATTGAGAAAAGAGAACTTGGAAAGTTTGAGTTGATTAATTAGGAGAAAACATTTCAACAAGCTAAGTCTATATGCTCTCCAATTATTTAATCAAGTCAATCTTCCAAGTAATAGATATGAAAAAGAAATTCTGAGATTGAAAGGCTCATAAAGGATTGTGAAACAAGTGAAAGTTGAAGGCAAATAGGTTATTGCACTGTATGCAGAAATGTTTCTGATATAGCCTCTCTAAAATGATCATAACTTGAGTTACAAAATTGATTTTTGAGTAAAACCAATTCCATTGGAAAGCTAACTCATAAGAGTACAAAACTGGAAAGTTTGAAGCTATTATACTGAGCCGAGAAGTACCAGAAAAATTTGTTGACACAGCTGCAGTTCCACAAATGCTCATAGAAACATGTTTACTTAAAATCATCATAGCTGGAGCTATAGGTATTATTTTTCTGTGAGAACAATTTTATTGGAAAGATAATTTAAATAGAATCAAACTGGAAAGTTTGAGATTTTATATAAATCACAGAAGTTCCAGTAAATCTATGAACACAGCTGCAGTGTTACAAGCTTCAATGTAAACATGTTCACTTAAAAATGTCATAACAGAAGTTATAGAAATGCTTTTTCAGTGAAACAAATTTTGTGTGAAAGATATTCTGTATCTGTATCAAACTGGAAATTTTGAAGATTTTATACTAACCACAGAAGTGCCAGAAATTTCAGGAACATAGTCTCACTGATACAATGTCTGATATAAACCTTCTCACTTAAATTGATCATAACTGGAGCTAGAGAAATGATTTTGAGTGAAACCAGTTTTGTATGAAAGCTAGCTCATATAAGTATTTTACTGGAAAGTTTCAGAATTTTTCATCATCTGCATAACTCCCAGAAAGCACTTCAAGTGGACTGATCTCTCATACAGTCAAATCTGAACACATCTGTTTGCATGCTTATATCTGGAGCTAGGAAAAGCCTTTTCAAATGAAACCAGATGGATTTGAAAGATGTTGTTCTATGGTTTAACAGTGTTAATTTTGACTATTGTTGGATGCATAGATTGATCACAGTGAATGAAAAACCAGACCTGTCACAGTAAACACTCTATTATAGAACAACCAACTTTGATCACTCATATCTTATGATAGAAAACTCCAAATGAAATGACTTTTATGCCATTAGAAAGCTTGTGATGTCTAGTTTATTGTGTTGAAATCTCATATTTTATGAACTGGAAATAACTCACAAGTTCAGATTAAAGTAGCTAAAGTCAATGGATGTTTTCTGATTTGGTGCTGAAACTTCAAATTAAAATATCTTTAATTGTACCAATCCAAATGAGTTGATTTTTGTGGCAATGGAAAGTTGTCATGATGTGGTTTATTGTGATAGAATATAAATTTCTAGATCAATCTATGATAGGAGCATTACTTGTCAAAGATTAAGGATATATGATAGAAAAATAGTGAGACTTGATCTCTTGAAAGTGATACCTTTGACAATGTCCTCTTGATTCCCAAATCTGTGATAAACTTTGGCATATCAAAAGTAAATTATTGTATCAAATTAATGTGCATATTATGATTTGGAATATTGGGTGAATCAATGAGTATGAAAGGAACTTAACATTGAATATCAAAATCTTTGAAATATTATCAGAACAGATCTTGTTTGCTAAAAAATATGCACTGATTTTGATCTTATCTACAAATCATATTGATAAATTTCTGTTCTGTGTTCTCCTGCTGTCCAAGTATGTAATCTTGTATTTATGCTTCTATTCATGTTCTATAGATTTAACTCACTATGGGCATAAAAATCAAGGTGAGTAACATATGTAGGGGGAGTAGCTGAACCAATCTTTGTGCTAAATGTATTCTTGCTACTTGAATATATATATGCATCAAATGAAATTCTTATCATCTAATCAAGTATGCAAACAGAATAAGTTATTGTTCTGGTTTAAGATTGAGTTCTGTTTTCTGATAATCTATCCTAACTGCATCCCCTACTCAATGTTGGAGTAAATAATGATAATTCTGAAAGTTGAATTTTCTGCATCAACTATTAAAGAGTTGCTAAAAACCAGCAACTTTGGAAATATGAGCAGAACCTTTACATCTTGAGGGGGAGTTAGCCAAATTATTTGCAAATGTATTTACCATGTATGCTGACTCAGTTGGGGTGTGATTATTTATGGATTTTGATGAATGCATATACCTTTTTCCTCTACAACTCTAGAAATTACTCTTTATCTTTCTTGAGGAAATGTTAAAATGAAAAGAGAATGGGAAAATAGCTCTCTTGAGGTTTGAATTGTGAAAGATGATCAAAGAGAAAACTGTAAGAATGAAGTTTAAGAAGATTCTGAACTTAGTAAGAGAGTTTCTGCAAAATATGGATATCAAGTTACTAAGAAATTCTGGAATCTGGACTCTAAAAGCTCTTCTCTTACCTTAGTCTTTGATTTTTCTATTCTAACTATACTTATTGGAGCATTTATCCCTTTCCATATCATATTGCTTCATCTAAAATTCTTGGGATCATTGTTATAACCATATGTGTGATCTATTGTTTTATCATTCTAGGGTAATTGAGAATATTATTGCATATATCTCTTGCTCAAAACCCTCTGTTAAGATCAACCATATGCTTGACAAGTGAAAATCATGTCTTTAATGCCATTAGTATAATTGAAAATCAATAAGAGGTGATTATTTGACAGATTTTTCAGATGCTATGTATTTGATATATTTCTCCTTCCATCTTTTTGTTGATGCCAAAAGAGGGAGAAATAGGAAAGTAATTGTCATGTGCATAATAGCATAACATTTCTGAATCATGCTATGTTATTGATTGAACTTTTCATTGTTATACGCATGAATTCAGGGGGAGTTCATTTGAATGTGATCAGTTACATGTTGTTATGCATGAAAACTTAATTTTATTCAAATAGGTTTGTCATCATCAAAAAGGGGGAGATTGTTGGCGCAAAAACCCTCTGAGATTTGGTTTCAATGACAAGAGAGCAAGTCAAGATGAGAAAGGGTCTCTACTAGAAATGTCAATCATCAAGTCAAGTCAAGATGAGCTCAATCAATGAATTAAGTTGCATCAAGAAAACCAGTATTTGAAACTCAAGATGAGACGCAGACTCAAGCATAAGATGCTATCTCATGTTCAGATGCAAGCTCAGTCTAGAAATCAGCTTAAGACCAATGCTCAAAAGAGATCTCAGCATAAAGCCTAAAGAGACTCAAGCTCAGCTTGAGATGCAAGCAATGAACAGATGCTAGTTCAGCTTGAGATGCAAGGACAGCTTGAGACGTCGTCTCAAGAACAGACGCAGCCAGATGAGATCTCAACAGAGATGCAGAATCAGACTTAAGATGCAGTCTCAACAGAGATGCAGAATCAGACTTGAGATGCAGTCTCAACAGAGATATAGAATCAGACTTGAGATGCAGTCTTAACAGAGATGCAGAATCAGACTTGAGATGCAGTCTCAACTTAAGATGCAGAATCAGACATGAGACAGTCTCAAGATCAGATGCAGTCTCAAGTTCAGATGCAGACATAAGACAGTCTCAGATCAGATGCAGTCTCAAGATCAGACACAGAGATCAGATGCGGACATGAGACAGATACAGTCTCAAGATCAGACGCAAAGATCAGATGCAGACATGAAACTCAGACTTGAGATGCAGACATGAGACTCAGACTTGAGACACAGAGACAAGATGCAGAGATCAGACTCAGCTCATCAGAGACTCAACAGCAAAAGCTAGTCAACGCAAGTACACTGTCACAGCAGAGACTGTACCAAGAAAAGTACTGTGCACATGACAGAAAAGTGAAAGTCAGCTTCTCTCTCTTCCAACGGCTAGTATAACGGCTAGTTAACAACTAGTTTTTCTGAAGACTATAAAAGGAAGTCTCATTCTGATGAGACAGTGGTGAGACACAGTGAGACTCAGCAGAGATGCTGCTGCAACCCCAGAAAAATCCAAGTCTCAAGTGAATCTCAACCTACCTACCTATGCTATCTTAGCCAACATCTTGTAGTAGGTTTAGCTCTTGTTATGTATTGATTTGTATACACTCCTTGAGTGATTTAGAGCGTGATACCTAGCTGAGCTCACGGTTTATCCATACTTTGTATGTAGTCCAAGCTAGATCAATCACATCTCATCTCATACCATCAAGTCTCAACTAAGTCAGGAGGTGCCTGAGCTTAGTGTGAGCTATTGTAAAGCCTGGAGAGGCACTGTAACAAGAATACTCACTGAGTTTCCTGGAGAGGCAGTTGAAAACAAAGAATACTGCATGCGTTGCCTGAAGAGGCAGTTGAGAACAAAGAATACTTGAGACTCAACCAAGGTAGGAGTGCCTATGCTTGGTGTGAGGGGCGTCCTGAAGAGGCTGTAAGAATACTTGTATTGACGGGTTTGTCAATAGTGGAAATCTCACGAGTTGTGAGGACTGGACGTAGCCCAAGGTTGTGGGTGAACCAGTATAAATCTCAGTGTGCATCTCCTTTCCCTATCTCTTTATTTATGTTGTGCATCTCACGTCTCTAATCTGTTTGTTAATATAAATCTGTTCAGAGACAACCAAACTGTAATTACTAAACTACATCCATGCATCTCATCTTACATCTCATCTCAGACCCATCTCATCTCAGATCCTATCTCAACCTGAGATCAGTCAATAGTCTCACTCATTCTCTTTTAAGGTCTTAACATTTGATGAGCTAATTGTTCTCACATCCCAATTTCTGTTTACTAAACTAAATCAAATCTATTCAAAGATAATCAAGTTTCATTTATCATCAAATCATCTTTACTTGATTACATAATTATTGTTGAGACAACATCTCACCTTACATCTCAAGCCTATCTCATCTCAGATCCCATCTCAACTTGAGATCAATAACATCTCATCTAACCTACTTGAGACTCCAAGTGTCAAACTTGAGATCATATCTCAACGTGAATTTAAGTGTGTGTTTTCAGGTACAATATTTTCAAGTCTCTATTCAACCCCCTTCTAGAGACATTCAGCCAACTTCACTTTGGTGAATAAAATAGGAGCTCAACTTGACCATTTAGTGTCATAAGTTTGACAAAAGATATTATGGAAACACAAGCATTAAGGCGATATTTATTTTTAGTAGTAACACATAAAATGTAACGTTAATTATTACAAAACTAAACTTTAAGGAGCATAATTGAGCTTGAATGACATAATTTAATCATTTAATTTACTTTGTAGGTGAAATGAATTTCCACCGTACTTAACATTACCACTTAGATAAGCATTGGAGAATCAAGTTTGAACTTAACCAGATCATTTAGTATCATGAGTTTGACAAAAGATATTACGACACACAAGCATTAAGGCAATATTTATTTTTAGTAGTAACCCAAAATGAAATGTTAATTATGACAAAACTATTATTTAAGGAGCATAATTGAGCTTGGTAACAAGCACCATTTGGATTCAAACACATCAATCTCTTCCATAAGATTGAATAATCTCTATTTGCATCTTCTAAATGATAAAGAAGTTAAAAATGGACTATCAACAATTGAATAACTTTGATAGCTTGCAACAATTGAAGCTATGTTAGAGGCATCACTATTAATAGTTTGTTGCGATCGATGTCTAAGATATCACCTTATTCATGTGGATTACTTTACTCAATTGTAAATAACTACAAGTTCCCTTTTAATTTTGAATTGTTGTTCCTGTGGTGCAGAGAAGTTTTGAATGCGATAATTGAATCATTTATTCTCCTGGGTAGGTGAAATGAATTTCCATTGTACTTAATATTACCACTTAGATGTGCTTTGGAGAATAAAATAGGAGCTCAACTTGACCATTTAGTGTCATAAGTTGGACAAAAGATATTATGGAAACACAAGCATTAAGGCAATATTTACTTTTAGTAGTAACACATAAAATGTAACGTTAATTATTACAAAACTAAACTTTAAGGAGCATAATTGAGCTTGAATGACTTAATTTAATCATTTAATGTACTGTGTAGGTGAAATGAATTTCCACCGTACTTAACATTACCACTTAGATGAGCGTTGGAGAATCAAGTTTGAACTTAACTAGATCATTTAGTATCATGAGTTTGACAAAAGATATTACGACACACAAGCATTAAGGCAATATTTATTTTTAGTAGTAACCCAAAATGAAATGTTAATTATGACAAAACTATTGTTTAAGGAGCATAATTGAGCTTGGTAACAAGCACCATTTGGATTCAAACACATCACTCTCTTCCATAAGATTGAATAATCTCTATTTGCATCTTCTAAATGATAAAGAAGTTAAAAATGGACTATCAACAATTGAATAACTTTGATAGCTTGCAACAATTGAAGCTATGTTAGAGGCCATCACTATTAATAGTTTATTGCGATCGATGTCTAAGATATCACCTTATTCATGTGGATTACTTTACTCAATTGTAAATAACTACAAGTTCCCTTTTAATTTTGAATTGTTGTTCCTGTGGTGCAGAGAAGTTTTGAATGCGATAATTGAATCATTTATTCTCCTGGGTAGGTGAAATGAATTTCCATTGTACTTAATATTACCACTTAGATGTGCTTTGGAGAATAAAATAGGAGCTCAACTTGACCATTTAGTGTCATAAGTTTGACAAAAGATATTATGGAAACACAAGCATTAAGGCAATATTTACTTTTAGTAGTAACACATAAAATGTAACGTTAATTATTATAAAACTAAACTTTAAGGAGCATAATTGAGCTTGAATGACTTAATTTAATCATTTAATGTACTGTGTAGGTGAAATGAATTTCCACCGTACTTAACATTACCACTTAGATGAGCGTTGGAGAATCAAGTTTGAACTTAACTAGATCATTTAGTATCATGAGTTTGACAAAAGATATTACAACAACACAAGCATTAAGACAATATTTATTTTTAGTAGTAACCCAGAATGAAATGTTAATTATTACAAAACTATTATTTAAGGAGAATAATTGAGCTTGGTAACAAGCACCATTTGGATTCAAACACATCAATCCTTTCTACAAGATTGAATAATCTCTGACTTCTTTGCCTCTTCTAAATGATATAGAAGTTCAAAAGGGACTATCAATAGTTGAATAACTTTGATAGTTCGCAACAATTGAAGCTATGTTAGAGGTTATCACGATTAATAGTTTGTTGCGATTGATGTCTAAGATATGACCTTATTCATGTGAATTACTTACTCAATTGTAAATAACTACAAGTTCACTTTTAATTTTAAATTGTTGTTCCTCAGGGAAGTTTTGAATGCCATAATTGAATCTTTTATTCTCCTGGGTAGGTGAAATGACTTCCCTTTGTACTTAACATTATCATTTAGATGTGCTTTGGTGAATAAAATAGGAGCTCAACTTGACCATTTAGTGTCATAAGTTTGACAAAAGATATTATGGAAACACAAGCATTAAGGCGATGTTTATTTTTAGTAGCAACACATAAAATGTAATGTTAATTATTACAAAACTAAACTTTAAGGAGCATAATTGAGCTTGAATGACATAATTTAATCATTTAATTTACTTTGTAGGTTGAATGAATTTCCACCGTACTTAACATTACCACTTAGATGAGCATTGGAGAATCAAGTTTGAACTTAACTAGATCATTTAGTATCATGAGTTTGACAAAAGATATTACGACACACAAGCCTTAAGGCAATATTTATTTTTAGTAGTAACCCAAAATGAAATGTTAATTATGACAAAACTATTATTTAAGGAGCATAATTGAGCTTGGTAACAAGCACCATTTGGATTCAAACACATCAATCTCTTCTATAAGATTGAATAATCTCTATTTGCATCTTCTAAATGATAAAGAAGTTAAAAATAGACTATCAACAATTGAATAACTTTGATAGCTTGCAACAATTGAAGCTATGTTAGAGGCCATCACTATTAATAGTTTGTTGCGATCGATGTCTAACATATGACCTTATTCATGTGAATTACTTTACTTAATTGTAAATAACTACAAGTTCACTTTTAATTTTAAATTGTTGTTCTTGTGATGCAGGGAAGTTTTTAATGCCATAATTGAATCTTTTATTCTCCTTGGTAGGTGAAATGAATTTCCATTGTACTTAACATTACCACTTAGATGTGCTTTGGAGAATAAAATAGGAGCTCAACTTGACCATTTAGTGTCATAAGTTTGACAAAAGATATTATGGAAACACAAGCATTAAGGCGATATTTATTTTTAGTAGTAACACATAAAATGTAACTTTAATTATTACAAAACTAAACTTTAAGGAGCATAATTGAGCTTGAATGACATAATTTAATCATTTAATTTACTTTGTAGGTGAAATGAATTTCCACCGTACTTAACATTACCACTTAGATGAGCATTGGAGAATCAAGTTTGAACTTAACTAGATCATTTAGTATCATGAGTTTGACAAAAGATATTACGACACACAAGCCTTAAGGCAATATTTATTTTTAGTAGTAACCCAAAATGAAATGTTAATTATGACAAAACTATTATTTAAGGAGCATAATTGAGCTTGGTAACAAGCACCATTTGGATTCAAACACATCAATCTCTTCTATACGATTGAATAATCTCTATTTGCATCTTCTAAATGATAAAGAAGTTAAAAATAGACTATCAACAATTGAATAATTTTGATAGCTTGCAACAATTGAAGCTATGTTAGAGGCCATCACTATTAATAGTTTGTTGCGATCGATGTCTAAGATATGACCTTATTCTTGTGAATTACTTTACTCAATTGTAAATAACTACAAGTTCCCTTTTAATTTTGAATTGTTGTTCATGTGGTGCGGGGAAGTTTTGAATGCCATAATTGAATCATTTATTCTCCTTGGTAGGTGAAATGAATTTCCATTGTACTTAACATTACCACTTAGATGTGCTTTGGAGAATAAAATAGGAGCTCAACTTGACCATTTAGTGTCATAAGTTTGACATAAGATATTATGGAAACACAAGCATTAAGGCGATATTTAATTTTAGTAGTAACACATAAAATGTAACGTTAATTATTACAAAACTAAACTTTAAGGAGCATAATTGAGCTTGAATGACATAATTTAATCATTTAATGTACTGTGTAGGTGAAATGAATTTCCACCGTACTTAACATTACCACTTAGATGAGCATTGGAGAATCAAGTTTGAACTTAACTAGATCATTTAGTATCATGAGTTTGACAAAAGATATTACGACACACAAGCCTTAAGGCAATATTTATTTTTAGTAGTAACCCAAAATGAAATGTTAATTATGACAAAACTATTATTTAAGGAGCATAATTGAGCTTGGTAACAAGCACCATTTGGATTCAAACACATCAATCTCTTCTATAAGATTGAATAATCTCTATTTGCATCTTCTAAATGATAAAGAAGTTAAAAATAGACTATCAACAATTGAATAACTTTGATAGCTTGCAACAATTGAAGCTATGTTAGAGGCCATCACTATTAATAGTTTGTTGCGATCGATGTCTAACATATGACCTTATTCATGTGAATTACTTTACTTAATTGTAAATAACTACAAGTTCACTTTTAATTTTAAATTGTTGTTCTTGTGATGCAGGGAAGTTTTTAATGCCATAATTGAATCTTTTATTCTCCTTGGTAGGTGAAATGAATTTCCATTGTACTTAACATTACCACTTAGATGTGCTTTGGAGAATAAAATAGGAGCTCAACTTGACCATTTAGTGTCATAAGTTTGACAAAAGATATTATGGAAACACAAGCATTAAGGCGATATTTATTTTTAGTAGTAACACATAAAATGTAACTTTAATTATTACAAAACTAAACTTTAAGGAGCATAATTGAGCTTGAATGACATAATTTAATCATTTAATTTACTTTGTAGGTGAAATGAATTTCCACCGTACTTAACATTACCACTTAGATGAGCATTGGAGAATCAAGTTTGAACTTAACTAGATCATTTAGTATCATGAGTTTGACAAAAGATATTACGACACACAAGCCTTAAGGCAATATTTATTTTTAGTAGTAACCCAAAATGAAATGTTAATTATGACAAAACTATTATTTAAGGAGCATAATTGAGCTTGGTAACAAGCACCATTTGGATTCAAACACATCAATCTCTTCTATAAGATTGAATAATCTCTATTTGCATCTTCTAAATGATAAAGAAGTTAAAAATAGACTATCAACAATTGAATAACTTTGATAGCTTGCAACAATTGAAGCTATGTTAGAGGCCATCACTATTAATAGTTTGTTGCGATCGATGTCTAACATATGACCTTATTCATGTGAATTACTTTACTATATTCTAAATAACTACAAGTTCACTTTTAATTTTAAATTGTTGTTCTTGTGATGCAGGGAAGTTTTTAATGCCATAATTGAATCTTTTATTCTCCTTGGTAGGTGAAATGAATTTCCATTGTACTTAACATTACCACTTAGATGTGCTTTGGAGAATAAAATAGGAGCTCAACTTGACCATTTAGTGTCATAAGTTTGACAAAAGATATTATGGAAACACAAGCATTAAGGCGATATTTATTTTTAGTAGTAACACATAAAATGTAACTTTAATTATTACAAAACTAAACTTTAAGGAGCATAATTGAGCTTGAATGACATAATTTAATCATTTAATTTACTTTGTAGGTGAAATGAATTTCCACCGTACTTAACATTACCACTTAGATGAGCATTGGAGAATCAAGTTTGAACTTAACTAGATCATTTAGTATCATGAGTTTGACAAAAGATATTACGACATACAAGCCTTAAGGCAATATTTATTTTTAGTAGTAACCCAAAATGAAATGTTAATTATGACAAAACTATTATTTAAGGAGCGTAATTGAGCTTGGTAACAAGCACCATTTGGATTCAAACACATCAATCTCTTCTATAAGATTGAATAATCTCTATTTGCATCTTCTAAATGATAAAGAAGTTAAAAATAGACTATCAACAATTGAATAACTTTGATAGCTTGCAACAATTGAAGCTATGTTAGAGGCCATCACTATTAATAGTTTGTTGCGATCGATGTCTAAGATATGACCTTATTCTTGTGAATTACTTTACTCATTTGTAAATAACTACAAGTTCCCTTTTAATTTTGAATTGTTGTTCATGTGGTGCGGGGAAGTTTTGAATGCCATAATTGAATCATTTATTCTCCTGGGTAGGTGAAATGAATTTCCATTGTACTTAACATTACCACTTAGATGTGCTTTGGAGAATAAAATAGGAGCTCAACTTGACCATTTAGTGTCATAAGTTTGACAAAAGATATTATGGAAACACAAGCATTAAGGCGATATTTATTTTTAGTAGTAACACATAAAATGTAACGTTAAGTATTATAAAACTAAACTTTAAGGAGCATAATTGAGCTTGAATGACTTAATTTAATCATTTAATGTACTGTGTAGGTGAAATGAATTTCCACCGTACTTAACATTACCACTTAGATGAGCGTTGTAGAATCAAGTTTGAATTTAACTAGATCACTTAGTATTATCAGTTTCACAAAAGATATTACGACAACACAAGCATTAAGCCAATATTTATTTTTAGTAATAACCCAAAATGAAATGTTAATTATTACAAAACTAAAATTTAAGGAGCATAGTTGAGCTTGGTAACAAGCACCGTTTGGATTCAAACACATCAATCCTTTCTACAAGATTGAATAATCTCTAACTTCTTTGCCTCTTCTAAATGATATAGAAGTTAAAATGGGACTATCAACAATTGGATAACTTTGATAGTTTGCAACAATTGAAGCTATGTTAGAGGCTATGACTATTAATAGTTTGTTGCGATCGATGTCTAACATATGACCTTATTCATGTGAATTACTTTACTTAATTGTAAATAACTACAAGTTCACTTTTAATTTTAAATTGTTGTTCTTGTGATGCAGGGAAGTTTTTAATGCCATAATTGAATCTTTTATTCTCCTTGGTAGGTGAAATGAATTTCCATTGTACTTAACATTACCACTTAGATGTGCTTTGGAGAATAAAATAGGAGCTCAACTTGACCATTTAGTGTCATAAGTTTGACATAAGATATTATGGAAACACAAGCATTAAGGCGATATTTAATTTTAGTAGTAACACATAAAATGTAACGTTAATTATTATAAAACTAAACTTTAAGGAGCATAATTGAGCTTGAATGACTTAATTTAATCATTTAATGTACTGTGTAGGTGAAATGAATTTCCACCGTACTTAACATTACCACTTAGATGAGCGTTGGAGAATCAAGTTTGAACTTAACTAGATCATTTAGTATCATGAGTTTGACAAAAGATATTACGACAACACAAGCATTAAGGCAATATTTATTTTTAGTAGTAACCCAAAATGAAATGTTAATTATGATAAAACTATTATTTAAGGAGCATAATTGAGTTTGGTAAAAAGCACCATTTGGATTCAAACACATCAATCTCTTCTATAAGATTGAATAATCTCTATTTGCATCTTCTAAATGATAAAGAAGTTAAAAATGGACAATCAACAATTGAATAACTTTGATAGCTTGCAACAATTCAAGCTATGTTAGAGGCCATCACTATTAATAGTTTGTTGAGATCGATGTCTAAGATATCACCTTATTCATGTGGATTACTTTACTCAATTGTAAATAACTACAAGTTCCCTTTTAATTTTGAATTGTTGTTCCTGTGGTGCAGGGAAGTTTTGAATGCCATAATTGAATCATTTATTCTCCTGGGTAGGTGAAATGAATTTCCATGGTACTTAACATTACCACTTAGATGTGCTTTGGAGAATAAAATAGGAGCTCAACTTGACTATTTAGTGTCATAAGTTTGATAAAAGATAGTATGACAACACAAGCATTAAGGCGATATTTATTTTTAGTAGTAACACATAAAATGTAACGTTAATTATTACAAAACTAAACTTTAAGGAGCATAATTGAGCATGGAGACTTAATTTAATCATTTAATGTACTGTGTAGGTGAAATGAATTTCCACCGTACTTAACATTACCACTTAGATGAGCGTTGGAGAATCAATTTTAAATTAACTAGATCATTTAGTTTTATGAGTTTGACAAAAGATATTACGACAACACAAGCATTAAGGCAATATTTATTTTTAGTAGTAACCCAAAATGAAATGTTAATTATCACAAAACTAATATTTAAGGAGCATAGTTGAGTTTGGTAACAAGCACCATTTGGATTCATACACATCAATCAGTTTTACAAGATTGAATAATCTCTGGCTTATTTGCATCTTCTAAATGATAAAGAAGTTAAAAAGGGACTATCAAAAATTGAATAACTTTGATAGTTTGCAACAATTGAAGCTGTGTTAGAGGCTATCACTATTAATAGTTTGTTGCGATCGATGTCTAAGATATGACCTTATTCATGTGAATTGCTTTACTCAATTGTAAATAACTACAAGTTCCCTTTTAATTTTGAATTATTTTTCCTGTGGTGTGGGGAAGTTTTGAATGCCATAATTGAATCATTTATTCTCTTGGGTAGGTGAAATGAATTTCCATTGTTCTTAACACCTCTTAGATGTGCTTTGGAGAATAAAATAGGAGCTCAACTTGACCATTTAGTGTCATAAGTTTGACAAAAGATATTATGGAAACACAAGCATTAAGGCGATATTTATTTTTAGTAGTAACACATAAAATGTAACGTTAATTATTATAAAACTAAACTTTAAGGAGCATAATTGAGCTTCAATGACTTAATTTAATCATTTAATGTACTGTGTAGGTGAAATGAATTTCCACCGTACTTAACATTACCACTTAGATGAGCGTTGGAGAATCAAGTTTGAACTTAACTAGATCATTTAGTATATGAGTTTGACAAAAGATATTACGACAACACAAGCACTAAAGCAATATTTATTTTTAGCGGTAACCCAAAATGAAATGTTAATTATTACAAAACTAATATTTAAGGAGCATAATTGAGCTTGGTAACAAGCACCATTTGGATTCAAACACATCAATAATTTCTAGAAGATTGAATAATCTCTATTTGCATCTTCTAAATGATAAAGAAGTTAAAAATGGACTATCAACAATTGAATAACTTTGATAACTTCCAACAATTGAAGCTATGTTAGAGGCCATCACTATTAATAGTTTGTTGCGATCAATGTCTAAGATATGACCTTATTGGT
Source organism: Sesbania bispinosa (assembly GCA_026901365.1). Classification (NCBI taxonomy): domain Eukaryota; kingdom Viridiplantae; phylum Streptophyta; class Magnoliopsida; order Fabales; family Fabaceae; genus Sesbania; species Sesbania bispinosa. The sequence continues at coordinate 805,443 of QLOH01000089.1, forward strand.
GTGAATTACTTTACTCAATTGTAAATAACTACAAGTTCCCTTTTAATTTTGAATTGTTGTTCCTGTGATGCAGGGAAGTTTTGAATGCCATAACTGAATCATTTATTCTCCTGGGTAGGTGAAATGAATTTCCATGGTACTTAACATTACCACTTAGATGTGCTTTGGAGAATAAAATAGGAGCTCAACTTGACCATTTAGTGCCATAAGTTTGATAAAAGATATTATGACAGCAAAAACATTAAGGCAATATTTATTTTTAGTAGTAACACATAAAATGTAACGTTAATTATTATAAAACTAAACTTTAAGGAGCATAATTGAGCTTGAATGACTTAATTTAATCATTTAATATACTGTGTAGGTGAAATGAATTTCCACCGTACTTAACATTACCACTTAGATGAGCGTTGGAGAATCAAGTTTGAACTTAACTAGATCATTTAGTATCATGATTTTGACAAAAGATATTACGACAACACAAGCATTAAAGCAATATTTATTTTTAGTAGTAACCCAAAATGAAATGTTAGTTATTACAAAACTATTATTTAAGGAGCATAATTGAGCTTGTTAACAAGCACCATTTGGATTCAAACACATCAATCTCTTCTATAAGATTGAATAATCTCTATTTGCATCTTCTAAATGATAAAGAAGTTAGAAATGGACTATCAACAATTGAATAAGTTTGATAGCTTCCAACAATTGAAGCTATGTTAGAGGCCATCACTATTAATAGTTTGTTGCGATCAATGTCTAAGATATGACCTTATTCGTGTGAATTACTTTACTCAATTGTAAATAACTACAAGTTCCCTTTTAATTTTGAATTGTTGTTCCTGTGGTGCAGGGAAGTTTTGAATGCCATAATTGAATCATTTATTCTCCTGGGTAGGTGAAATGAATTTCCATGGTACTTAACATTACCACTTAGATGTGCTTTGGAGAATAAAATAGGAGCTCAACTTGACCATTTAGTGCCATAAGTTTGATAAAAGATATTATGACAGCACAAACATTAAGGCAATATTTATTTTTAGTAGTAACACATAAAATGTAACGTTAATTATTACAAAACAAAACTTTAAGGATCATAATTGAGTTTGAATGAATTAATTGTCATTTATTGTACTGTGTAGGTGAAATGAGTTTCCACCGTACTTAACATTACCACTTAGATGAGCTTTGGAGAAAGTATGAACTTAACTAGATCATTTAGTATCATGAGTTTGCTAAAGATATTACGACAACACAAGCATTAAGACAATGGGTCTGTTTGGGTAAAACTTCTGCAGAAGTACTTCTAGGTGAAAAAAAATAGCATGAATCAAGGAGGTCAAATGCATTCAACTTCTCCATAAGTTAAAATTAGTTACTTTTAGAGAAGCTAAATGGGAGAGCTTTTGGAGGAGGTGGTCTACAAAGGCTAATTTTAACTTATGGAGAAGTTAAATCCATTTGACCTCTTTGATTCATGCTATTTTTTTCACCTAGAAGTACTTCTGGAGAAGTTGCACCCAAACAGGCTCAATATTTATTTTTAGTAGTAACACATAAAATGTTACGCTAATTATTACAAAACTAAACTTTAAGGAGGATAATTGAGCATGAACGACTTAATTTAATCATTTAATGTACTGTGTAGGTGAAATGAATTTCCACCGTACTTATCATTACCACTTGGATGAGCGTTGGAGAATCAATTTGAAATTAACTAGATCATTTAGTTTTATGAGTTTGACAAAAGATATTACGACAACACAAGCATTAAGGCAATATTTATTTTTAGTAGTAACCCAAAATGAAATGTTAATTATCTCAAAACTAAATTTAAGGAGCATAGTTGAGCTTGGTAACAAGCACCATTTGGATTCAAACACATCAATCCGTTTTACAAGATTGAATAATCTCTGGCTTATTTGCATCTTCTAAATGATAAAAAAGTTAAAAAGGGACTATCAACAATTGAATAACTTTGATAGTTTGCAACAATTGAAGCTGTGTTAGAGGCTATCACTATTAATAGTTTGTTGCGATCGATGTCTAAGATATGACCTTATTCATGTGAATTGCTTTACTCAATTGTAAATAACTACAAGTTCCCTTTTAATTTTGAATTATTTTTCCTGTGGTGTGGGGAAGTTTTGAATGCCATAATTGAATCATTTATTCTCCTGGGTAGGTGAAATGAATTTCCATGGTACTTAACAGTACCACTTAGATGTGCTTTGGAGAATAAAATAGGAGCTCAACTTGACTATTTAGTGTCATAAGTTTGATAAAAGATATTATGACAACACAAGCATTAAGGCGATATTTATTTTTAGTAGTAACACATAAAATGTAACGTTAATTATTACAAAACAAAACTTTAAGGATCATAATTGAGTTTGAATGACTTAATTCAATCATTTATTGTACTGTGTAGGAGAAATGAGTTTCCACCGTACTTAACATTACCACTTAGATGAGCGTTGGAGAATCAAGTATGAAGTTAACTAGATCATTTAGTATCATGAGTTTGCTAAAGATATTACGACAACACAAGCATTAAGACAATATTTATTTTTAGTAGTAACACATAAAATGTTACGTTAATTATTACAAAACTAAACATTAAGGAGCATAATTGAGCATGAACGACTTAATTTAATCATTTAATGTACTGTGTAGGTGAAATGAATTTCCACCGTACATAACATTACCACTTAGATGAGTGTTGGAGAATCAAGTTTGAAATTAAGTAGATCATTTAGTTTTATGAGTTTGACAAAAGATATTACGACAACACAAGCATTAAGGCAATATTTATTTTTAGTAGTAACCCAAAATGAAATGTTGATTATTACAAAACTAAAATTTAAGGAGCATAATTGAGCTTGGTAACAAGCACCATTTGGATTCAAACACATCAATCCGTTTTACAAGATTGAATAATCTCTGACTTCTTTGCATCTTCTAAATGATAAAGAAGTTAAAAAGGGACTATCAACAATTGAATAACTTTGGTAGTTTGCAACAATTGAAGCTGTGTTAGAGGCTATCACTATTAATAGTTTGTTGCGATCGATGTCTAAGATATGACCTTATTCATGTGAATTACTTTACTCAATTGTAAATAACTTCAAGTTCCCTTTTAATTTTGAATTGTTGTTCCTGTAGAGTGGGGAAGTTTTGAATGCCATAATTGAATCATTTATTCTCCTGGGTAGGTGAAATGAATTTCCATTGTACTTAACATTACCACTTAGATGTGCTTTGAAGAATAAAATAGGAGCTCAACTTGACCATTTAGTGTCATAAGTTTGACAAAAGATATTATGGAAACACAAGCATTAAGGCGATATTTATTTTTAGTAGTAACACATAAAATGTAACGTTAATTATTATAAAACTAAACTTTAAGGAGCATAATTGAGCTTGAATGACTTAATTTAATCATTTAATATACTGTGTAGGTGAAATGAATTTCCACCGTACTTAACATTACCACTTAGATGAGCGTTGGAGAATCAAGTTTGAACTTAACTAGATCATTTAGTATCATGATTTTGACAAAAGATATTACGACAACACAAGCATTAAAGCAATATTTATTTTTAGCGGTAACCCAAAATGAAATGTTAATTATTACAAAACTATTATTTAAGGAGCATAATTGAGCTTGGTAACAAGCACCATTTGGATTCAAACACATCAATACTTTCTAGAAGATTGAATAATCTCTATTTGCATCTTCTAAATGATTAAGAAGTTAAAAATGGACTATCAACAATTGAATAACTTTGATAGCTTCCAACAATTGAAGCTATGTTAGAGGCCATCACTATTAATAGTTTGTTGCGATCAATGTCTAAAATATGACCTTATTGGTGTGAATTACTTTACTCAATTGTAAATAACTACAAGTTCCCTTTTAATTTTGAATTGTTGTTCCTGTGGTGCAGGGAAGTTTTGAATGCCATAATTGAATCATTTATTCTCCTGGGTAGGTGAAATGAATTTCCATGGTACTTAACATTACCACTTAGATGTGCTTTGGAGAATAAAATAGGAGCTCAACTTGACCATTTAGTGCCATAAGTTTGATAAAAGATATTATGACAGCAAAAACATTAAGGCAATATTTATTTTTAGTAGTAACACATAAAATGTAACGTTAATTATTATAAAACTAAACTTTAAGGAGCATAATTGAGCTTGAATGACTTAATTTAATCATTTAATATACTGTGTAGGTGAAATGAATTTCCACCGTACTTAACATTACCACTTAGATGAGCGTTGGAGAATCAAGGTTGAACTTAACTAGATCATTTAGTATCATGATTTTGACAAAAGAAATTACGACAACACAAGCATTAAAGCAATATTTATTTTTAGTAGTAACCCAAAATGAAATGTTAATTATTACAAAACTATTATTTAAGGAGCATAATTAAGCTTGTTAACAAGCACCATTTGGATTCAAACACATCAATCTCTTCTATAAGATTGAATAATCTCTATTTGCATCTTCTAAATGATAAAGAAGTTAGAAATGGACTATCAACAATTGAATAACTTTGATAGCTTCCAACAATTGAAGCTATGTTAGAGGCCATCACTATTAATAGTTTGTTGCGATCAATGTCTAAGATATGACCTTATTCGTGTGAATTACTTTACTCAATTGTAAATAACTACAAGTTCCCTTTTAATTTTGAATTGTTGTTCCTGTGGTGCAGGGAAGTTTTGAATGCCATAATTGAATCATTTATTCTCCTGGGTAGGTGAAATGAATTTCCATGGTACTTAACATTACCACTTAGATGTGCTTTGGAGAATAAAATAGGAGCTCAACTTGACCATTTAGTGCCATAAGTTTGATAAAAGATATTATGACAGCACAAACATTAAGGCAATATTTATTTTTAGTAGTAACACATAAAATGTAACGTTAATTATTACAAAACAAAACTTTAAGGATCATAATTGAGTTTGAATGAATTAATTCAGTCATTTATTGTACTGTGTAGGTGAAATGAGTTTCCACCGGACTTAACATTACCACTTAGATGAGTTTGCTAAAGATATTACGACAACACAAGCATTAAGACAATGGGCCTGTTTGGGTAAAACTTCTGCAGAAGTACTTCTAGGTGAAAAAAAATAGCATGAATCAAGGAGGTCAAATGCATTCAACTTCTCCATAAGTTAAAATTAGTTACTTTTAGAGAAGCTAAATGGGAGAGCTTTTGGAGGAGGTGGTCTACAAAGGCTAATTTTAACTTATGGAGAAGTTAAATCCATTTGACCTCTTTGATTCATGCTATTTTTTTCACCTAGAAGTACTTGTGGAGAAGTTGCACCCAAACAGGCTCAATATTTATTTTTAGTAGTAACACATAAAATGTTACGCTAATTATTACAAAACTAAACTTTAAGGAGGATAATTGAGCATGAACGACTTAATTTAATCATTTAATGTACTGTGTAGGTGAAATGAATTTCCACCGTACTTATCATTACCACTTAGATGAGCGTTGGAGAATCAATTTTGAAATTAACTAGATCATTTAGTTTTATGAGTTTGACAAAAGATATTACGACAACACAAGCATTAAGGCAATATTTATTTTTAGTAGTAACCCAAAATGAAATGTTAATTATCACAAAACTAAAATTTAAGGAGCATAGTTGAGCTTGGTAACAAGCACCATTTGGATTCAAACACATCAATCCGTTTTACAAGATTGAATAATCTCTGGCTTATTTGCATCTTCTAAATGATAAAAAAGTTAAAAAGGGACTATCAACAATTGAATAACTTTGATAGTTTGCAACAATTGAAGCTGTGTTAGAGGCTATCACTATTAATAGTTTGTTGCGATCGATGTCTAAGATATGACCTTATTCATGTGAATTGCTTTACTCAATTGTAAATAACTACAAGTTCCCTTTTAATTTTGAATTATTTTTCCTGTGGTGTGGGGAAGTTTTGAATGCCATAATTGAATCATTTATTCTCCTGGGTAGGTGAAATGAATTTCCATGGTACTTAACATTACCACTTAGATGTGCTTTGGAGAATAAAATAGGAGCTCAACTTGACCATTTAGTGTCATAAGTTTGACAAAAGATATTATGGAAACACAAGCATTAAGGCGATATTTATTTTTAGTAGTAACACATAAAATGTAACGTTAATTATTATAAAACTAAACTTTAAGGAGCATAATTGAGCTTGAATGACTTAATTTAATCATTTAATGTACTGTGTAGGTGAAATGAATTTCCACCGTACTTAACATTACCACTTAGATGAGCGTTGGAGAATCAAGTTTGAACTTAACTAGATCATTTAGTATCATGAGTTTGACAAAAGATATTACGACAACACAAGCATTAAAGCAATATTTATTTTTAGCGGTAACCCAAAATGAAATGTTAATTATTACAAAACTGTTATTTAAGGAGCATAATTGAGCTTGGTAACAAGCACCATTTGGATTCAAACACATCAATACTTTCTAGAAGATTGAATAATCTCTATTTGCATCTTCTAAATGATAAAGAAGTAAAAAATGGACTATCAACAATTGAATAACTTTGATAGCTTCCAACAATTGAAGCTATGTTAGAGGCCATCACTATTAATAGTTTGTTGCGATCAATGTCTAAGATATGACCTTATTCGTGTGAATTACTTTACTCAATTGTAAATAACTACAAGTTCCCTTTTAATTTTGAATTGTTGTTCCTATGGTGCAGGGAAGTTTTGAATGCCATAACTGAATCATTTATTCTCCTGGGTAGGTGAAATGAATTTCCATGGTACTTAACAGTACCACTTAGATGTGCTTTGGAGAATAAAATAGGAGCTCAACTTGACTATTTAGTGTCATAAGTTTGATAAAAGATATTATGACAACACAAGCATTAAGGCGATATTTATTTTTAGTAGTAACACATAAAATGTAACGTTAATTATTACAAAACAAAACTTTAAGGATCATAATTGAGTTTGAATGACTTAATTCAATCATTTATTGTACTGTGTAGGAGAAATGAGTTTCCACCGTACTTAACATTACCACTTAGATGAGCGTTGGAGAATCAAGTATGAATTTAACTAGATCATTTAGTATCATGAGTTTGCTAAAGATATTACGACAACACAAGTATTAAGACAATATTTATTTTTAGTAGTAACACATAAAATGTTACGTTAATTATTACAAAACTAAACTTTAAGGAGCATAATTGAGCATGAACGACTTAATTTAATCATTTAATGTACTGTGTAGGTGAAATGAATTTCCACCGTACTTAACATTACCACTTAGATGAGTGTTGGAGAATCAAGTTTGAAATTAACTAGATCATTTAGTTTTATGAGTTTGACAAAAGATATTACGACAACACAAGCATTAAGGCAATATTTATTTTTAGTAGTAACCCAAAATGAAATGTTAATTATTACAAAACTAAAATTTAAGGAGCATAATTGAGCTTGGTAACAAGCACCATTTGGATTCAAACACATCAATCCGTTTTACAAGATTGAATAATCTCTGACTTCTTTGCATCTTCTAAATGATAAAGAAGTTAAAAAGGGACTATCAACAATTGAATAACTTTGATAGTTTGCAACAATTGAAGCTGTGTTAGAGGCTATCACTATTAATAGTTTGTTGCGATCCATGTCTAAGATATGACCTTATTCATGTGAATTACTTTACTCAATTGTAAATAACTTCAAGTTCCCTTTTAATTTTGAATTGTTGTTCCTGTAGTGTGGGGAAGTTTTGAATGCCATAATTGAATCATTTATTCTCCTGGGTAGGTGAAATGAATTTCCATTGTACTTAACATTACCAATTAGATGTGCTTTGAAGAATAAAATAGGAGCTCAACTTGACCATTTAGTGCCATAAGTTTGATAAAAGATATTATGACAGCAAAAACATTAAGGCAATATTTATTTTTAGTAGTAACACATAAAATGTAACGTTAATTATTATAAAACTAAACTTTAAGGAGCATAATTGAGCTTGAATGACTTAATTTAATCATTTAATATACTGTGTAGGTGAAATGAATTTCCACCGTACTTAACATTACCACTTAGATGAGCGTTGGAGAATCAAGTTTGAACTTAACTAGATCATTTAGTATCATGATTTTGACAAAAGAAATTACGACAACACAAGCATTAAAGCAATATTTATTTTTAGTAGTAACCCAAAATGAAATGTTAATTATTAAAAAAATATTATTTAAGGAGCATAATTGAGCTTGTTAACAAGCACCATTTGGATTCAAACACATCAATCTCTTCTATAAGATTGAATAATCTCTATTTGCATCTTCTAAATGATAAAGAAGTTAGAAATGGACTATCAACAATTGAATAACTTTGATAGCTTCCAACAATTGAAGCTATGTTAGAGGCCATCACTATTAATAGTTTGTTGTGATCAATGTCTAAGATATGACCTTATTCGTGTGAATTACTTTACTCAATTGTAAATAACTACAAGTTCCCTTTTAATTTTGAATTGTTGTTCCTGTGGTGCAGGGAAGTTTTGAATTCCATAATTGAATCATTTATTCTCCTGGGTAGGTGAAATGAATTTCCATGGTACTTAACATTACCACTTAGATGTGCATTGGAGAATAAAATAGGAGCTCAACTTGTCCATTTAGTGCCATAAGTTTGATAAAAGATATTATGACAGCACAAACATTAAGGCAATATTTATTTTTAGTAGTAACACATAAAATGTAACGTTAATTATTACAAAACAAAACTTTAAGGATCATAATTGAGTTTGAATGAATTAATTCAGTCATTTATTGTACTGTGTAGGTGAAATGAGTTTCCACCGTACTTAACATTACCACTTAGATGAGCTTTGGAGAAAGTATGAACTTAACTAGATCATTTAGTATCATGAGTTTGCTAAAGATATTACGACAACACAAGCATTAAGACAATATTTATTTTTAGTAGTAACACATAAAATGTTACGCTAATTATTACGAAACTAAACTTTAAGGAGGATAATTGAGCATGAACGACTTAATTTAATCATTTAATGTACTGTGTAGGTGAAATGAATTTCCACCGTACTTATCATTACCACTTAGATGAGCGTTGGAGAATCAATTTTGAAATTAACTAGATCATTTAGTTTTATGAGTTTGACAAAAGATATTACGACAACACAAGCATTAAGGCAATATTTATTTTTAGTAGTAACCCAAAATGAAATGTTAATTATCACAAAACTAAAATTTAAGGAGCATAGTTGAGCTTGGTAACAAGCACCATTTGGATTCAAACACATCAATCCGTTTTACAAGATTGAATAATCTCTGGCTTATTTGCATCTTCTAAATGATAAAGAAGTTAAAAAGGGACTATCAACAATTGAATAACTTTGATAGTTTGCAACAATTGAAGTTGTGTTAGAGGCTATCACTATTAATAGTTTGTTGCGATCGATGTCTAAGATATGACCTTATTCATGTGAATTGCTTTACTCAATTGTAAATAACTACAAGTTCCCTTTTAATTTTGAATTATTTTTCCTGTGGTGTGGGGAAGTTTTGAATGCCATAATTGAATCATTTATTCTCTTGGGTAGGTGAAATGAATTTCCATTGTTCTTAACATTACCTCTTAGATGTGCTTTGGAGAATAAAATAGGAGCTCAACTTGACCATTTAGTGTCATAAGTTTGACAAAAGATATTATGGAAACACAAGCATTAAGGCGATATTTATTTTTAGTAGTAACACATAAAATGTAACGTTAATTATTATAAAACTAAACTTTAAGGAGCATAATTGAGCTTGAATGACTTAATTTAATCATTTAATGTACTGTGTAGGTGAAATGAATTTCCACCGTACTTAACATTACCACTTAGATGAGCGTTGGAGAATCAAGTTTGAATTTAACTAGATCATTTAGTATCATGAGTTTGACAAAAGATATTACGACAACCCAAGCATTAGAGCAATATTTATTTTTAGCGGTAACCCAAATGAAATGTTAATTATTACAAAACTATTATTTAAGGAGCATAATTGAGCTTGGTAACAAGCACATTTTGGATTCAAACAAATCAATACTTTCTAGAAGATTGAATAATCTCTATTTACATCTTCTAAATGATAAAGAAGTTAAAAATGGACTATCAACAATTGAATAACTTTGATAGCTTGCAACAATTGAAGCTATGTTAGAGGCCATCACTATTAATAGTTTGTTGCGATCAATGTCTAAGATATGACCTTATTGGTGTGAATTACTTTACTCAATTGTAAATAACTACAAGTTCCCTTTTAATTTTGAATTGTTGTTCCTGTGGTGCAGGGAAGTCTTGAATGCCATAATTGAATCATTTATTCTCCTGGGTAGGTGAAATGAATTTCCATGGTACTTAACATTACCACTTAGATGTGCTTTGGAGAATAAAATAGGAGCTCAACTTGACCATTTAGTGCCATAAGTTTGATAAAAGATATTATGACAGCACAAGCATTAAGGCAATATTTATTTTTAGTAGTAACACATAAAATGTAATGTTAATTATTACAAAACAAAACTCTAAGGATCATAATTGAGTTTGAATGACTTAATTCAGTCATTTATTGTACTGTGTAGGTGAAATGAGTTTCCACCGTACTTAACATTACCACTTAGATGAGCGTTGGAGAATCAAGTTTGAGCTTAACTAGATCATTTAGTATCATGAGTTTGACAAAAGATATTACGACAACACAAGCATTAAATCAATATTTATTTTTAGCTGTAACCCAAAATGAAATGTTAATTATTACAAAACTATTATTTAAGGAGCATAATTGAGCTTGGTAATGTGAAGTCTATAAATCTGTTTAAGTAATTAAACATGATTATAAGACTTAACATCCGTTAGTTTTAATGATTAACAAATAAGATTATATAAAGAATCAATTAGATTGTATAAACAGGTTCTACTGAGAAAGGTATTTGTTTGTTAATTTTGTTTCAGGATAAAATACTCTTTAGAAGAAGAAGAAGATTTTGTGAACAGAATCAGAATCAGAAGATCAGAATCAGAAGAACAAGAGTGCAGAATCTAAAGAAGATTAATCCTTAACAGAGTTGAAGCAACTGAAGAATAGAAGTGAAGACTTGAAGATTGTCTGTAGAAGTGAAGACTTGAGGACCGTCTGAAGAATCGAAGATTAGAAGACTATCTGAAGAATCGAAGATTAGAAGACTATCTGAAGAACTGAAGGCAAAAGATATGAACTTCATACACACAGAGACCTTTCCCGGTGCATTTGAACTTCATACACCACTAAGGAAATCTCTGCAACGCAGTATTCGCAGCAACAACAGTAGCAGCTTTACTGCAGCACCAACGTTGTACTATGTCAGAACTCTCAAGAAGCGTGTCTCACAACGGATTAAAAGAAGACTATTTGCTGTCTCTAAACGATAGCATTTCAACGAGACATTTCTTCATTTGTGCAATCTGGAACAAAGCAGAAGAAAAGCTCAAGAGACTAAGCAGAAGCAACAAGGAAGATGTTTGAATAAAATATATTCAATTCAACATCTTTATCTAAATCCCAAAAGAGGAATCTGCAAACAACGACTATTGATCAAGACATCTCATTCAAAGAAGTAATGGTGTCAGAAGCAAGTGAAAAAGGAGTATATGCAGAATAAGCAAAAAGGGCAAATTCAACGGATACATACTCTCAACAGAATCAGAGGAAATCCGAAAGAAAGCAGATGCAAGATAATGCAAGATGGATAAAGCAGATAAAGCAGAGAAAGCAGATGCAAGATAATGCAAGATGGATAAAGCTGATAAAGCAGATAAAGCAGATGCAAGCTGGAGCAAGCAGATGCAAGCTGGATAAAACAGATGCAAGAAAGCAACAAGAGAGAGAATACACATAATCATCACATCTCTCAAAACAGAGCTCATCAACAGAAGTGTCAGAACGGGAGTATTCTGAACACTCAATATGCTTAAGGAGAAGCAACCGTTTGAGAAGCTATTACACAACGGCTATGAGCCACATCATCAGAAGCTCAACGGTATTATGAATTATCTTCAACGGCTATATTCAAGAAGAACATATAAATAGCCTCAAGATTGAAGTTGAAGATGTTGTTGTTAAGTGCACAACCAGGTTGGCATACAGAGCATATTAACCATGCTGCCGAGGTGCAGTTGTTATGCTGTACAACCAAGTTGGTCAGAATGATCAACCAAGATAGATCAATCAGGATGAAAATTGTTAACTAGGCTGAGTGTCTTACAGTTAACAAGAGTTGACTCGAGCTAAAATACATCATGAAAATGTCAACAACGATTGATCAGAGAGTGAATTCTCAATCGGGCTACTGATCAGCTGGTCAGTTAGTTAGATTGTACAGTTGGTCTGTTGATCAAGTGAGTTGGTTGTCAGGAAGGCAATCATGCTGTACAAATGACTATCAAAGCAGGTACGGTTTGAAGCTTTGAAGATACCTTGGTATTCCAATGATACGGGTGAGAATGTAGCCCATGGAAACCAATGGTTGGAGAATAAGGCTGAAGCTTAATTTCACATCTTAGTTAGCCTACTCTCAGAGGATGTATTCCTCATAGAAAAGACAGGGATTGTACTTAAATTCAAACACTTGTATCACTGTCTAACCTTGTATTTAGTTTGTAATGACTGTATCCTGAGTATGTACTCAGTAATCTCTATGTACAAGAAAAATCTGAGTTGAGAGGTTCTAGCGAACATCTAGCTTAGATTGAGTAGTAATACTCAACACTTAGTTAAGTGTCTGAGAGCCTGGAGAGGCTTGGTGGAAGAAAGAATACTTGTGGTAGAGCCTGGAGAGGCTTGATAGAAAAGAATACTTGTTGTGGTAGAGCCTGGAGAGGCTTGATAGAAAAGAATACTTGTTGTGTTGGCCTGGAGAGGTTAACATGTATATCTGTGGTTTTAGATAGTGTGACATATATGTGGCTGCAAGGGTCTGGGGGATTCGGAGTGGCACATATGTGTTGTTGTTATAAAAAGGCTAGTGGTGGTTTGCCACTAGGACTGGATGTAGCTCACAGGGTTTGTGGGTGAACCAGGATAAATTTTGTGTCTAAGTTCTCTTTCCCTTAATCTCTTTTACTTACAGTCTTTATATTTACGTTGGGGATTGAAAAGTATTTTTCATAACAACCTTAACTCAAGGATTTCAATAAAACAAGTTTTCATACAAACATGACGTTAAAACGTCTCTAGTGTAGATTGAAGTATTATATAAGAATATATTCAGAGGGATGTCTGAAATACCTGTCTGAAGTGAGCCCAACAGGAACTCAGTTCAGACACATGATGTAGATGGTCTCTGATCATCTAAAGTATTTTAGAAACAGTTCTGAAGGTACTCTTAGTAATATTCTTCAGAAGACACTAAGAGAAGTTTGTTTAAAATCAAAACAATCTTAAGTGTAAGAAAAAGTTTTTAATCTAAATCTTTCCGCATGTTCTTAAAATAACTCTGATCTTAAGATTGGTTTTGAACAATGATCACTTAGCGTGATTGTTTATTTTAAAGATTTCCAAAATTGTTTTAAAATGTCTAAAACACTATTCAACCCCCCCTTCTAGTGTTGCCTGTGGTTCTAACAATTGGTATCAGAGCTCACCTTCGGGTTGAGCATCTAACAAATGCAGAAGGAGTAGATCCTCAAAAGATGGAAATCTCACCAGGTTGAAGCAACTCTGAAGAATGACAATGAGAATAGGAAAATCATTTTTCCAATACTCATTATTCATAAGGCTAAAGCACAGGACGCAACAGAAAAGGAAAGTGAATCTATCTCTAGATCACAAACTGGTAACACCTTTCCTATCTATACTTAAGTTATAATATAGCTATTAATCTGTTGCATGATTTGTTTTATTGAAATTGTGAAAAATATGATTACATGATATAATTGTTTCATGCTTTCTAAATTGTGTTAAAATAAATCACTGCATGCTATGTGTTTTACTATGTTTACTGTGTGAAATGTATGATTCATTTTATGTATGCTTTACTTATTTAAATGTATGTGTTGAAGAGTCACACATGTTTAGTAAAGTAATAACTGCGTGTTTAAATTAAGTAAATGAAGAGTCGTGTGTGTTAGTCATAACTGTTTTTGAAAATATGAAACGGCACGATGTGAATCATTGAATCATCAACCAGTTTCTCTCAAAGGACACGATGCACATCTCTCAACAACTGCTTAGTGGATGGAACCGCTCCTTTCATAAAATGAAGCGACGCTTGATTGCCTATTTAAAGGATTGGAAGATCATTAGAAGAACCTCACAGTTTATTTCCTTCCAATTCATCTTAATCTATCTCAATGGCATCAAGATCAGCAATCACTTGTGCTCAAAGTCTACGCAAGTATGATGAAAGAATTATTCCCACAAGGGGAGTAAATTTAAGCGACTTTGACAAAGAAGGACTAAGAATCTCTGAGTATTTCAAGGATGTTGGCTGGATTTCCTTTCTTGAAGAGGCATCGTTCCCCTGGCATGAGCAGAGTGTTCTAGATTTCTGGAACAACTCAGAAGTGTTTCTTGAAGAAACAAGTGGTATAAACACTTTAATAATGGGAATGCCTATCAGAGTGGACTTCAAGGATCTGAAGGAAATCATTAGGGTTGAAGCAACCGGAAAACAATTCTCTTCAGATTGGGAAATCAATGATAGAGAGAAAGAGATGCATGATCAAATGTTATTTGGTCGCAGAACTCTTGAAGCATCAGTTTGCTCAAACTTACTAGAAATTCCCAGAATTCTGCTGTCAATCATTAATTGTTGTATTCTACCCAAAAGGAAGGATACAAACATCATCTCTGATATGGAAAGATTCGTGCTGATACATCTCCTTCAAAGGAAAAGATTAAATCTTCCCAGAATCATCCTCTACCATATGATGAGAAGAAAATTAGAAGAAGTCAAAGTCTTTCCCCATACTACACTAATTATGAAAATCCTTCAATATAAAGGATTTCCTATTGAAAGATTCTTTGACCAGGAGCCATCACCCTTGTTCACTATAAAAGAATATAAGCATATCAAAGGAACATCAGCAGAGGAAAATGAAGACCAAAGCCCTTTGTCGTCAACTCAAAGCAAAATAGAATCTTCTTACTATCTAAGTGTTCATGGAAATTTAAGAGAAATTTTCAGAAGATGTAATATAAGGGAGTTGAATGAACGCATCGGACGGCTGGAAGAAACACTCAGATTCTATCAACGTGAATTGCAGATGCTGAAAACACAAAAGGAGAAAGTCAGTGCCAATGAGAACAAACCTGTTGAAGATCAATGATACACTTGTGTTCTGAAATTTTTTCTCTGTATCTATGTCTTTCTGTTTTGAGTCCATTTCACATTCTATGTGTTCCAATTGTTTATATGTGTTTCCTCTTGTGCACATTTTAAGTCTATAACTCTATCCTTAATTGATTAACAAATTGTGATTCTAAAAGATAAATTTAATTAACCTAATAAGATAATTTTTAAACTTGATGAAATGTTATCTGTAATTCTAAAATGCTTAAGTTAAATAATTAGACAAATTACAATCAGGTGCTACTGAAAGGTACTTCTAGTTTGAATGTTTCAGGAAACATATTTTAAGAAGACCATCTAAGAAACATCATCTAAAAGGATGGGTAGTGTGATAACATCTTCATTGTCTGAACCTATTCAGGAAGTTCAAAATGAACTCTCTGAAAGCGTGGGTTATCAACATTAAAGATGGTTAACACTCTATGCACCAAACCTAACTCAATCTCTGAGTGGATTATACTAACTTAGTAATATCTCTATTCATCTAACCCGTTCAGAAGGCTCCTTATGGACTGTCTGAAATTGTGGGTCTGAAATGTTAAGGGATAGTTACTCAAGTCATTAGAATCCAACTCAATTGTAAAGGTGTAACATCCCAAAAATTTAGAAATCTAAATTATAACAAAAATAATAATCATAATAAAATTAAAATACTTATAATTGTATTTCGATAATATTGGTGATGAAAAGAGAATCTTTATAATAATAATAACAATAACCATTAATAAAATAATATTATAATATTAATGATATAATAATGGCACGATAATATGAATACTAAAAGAGAGATATAGAATTTGATATTAGAAGATATAATAATTTTTATTAATATAACAAGATAATAATAAAATTATTAGAAGATAAATTATATTATTAATGTTTCAATTAACCTTAATTGTTATAAATGTAGTAGTTATTATATTATTAATATTAATATAATAATATCAGAACCGATTGGGATATCCTCAGGAAAGAGATATGCTTTAGCATTTTAATTTAAAGATCATAATTCAAAATAGGAATGATAACATCACAAGAAATAGAGATAAGAGAGTAATATTAAATTTAGGATAATGTTTAAATATAAGATTCGAATTTGAATTTGAATGTAGATGGATAAGGAAAAGCTTAAGAGGCAAAAACTAAGGTTGTTGCTTGATGTTGGTTCTAAGCCTAATGACCTTGGTGCACTAAATTGCAAATATCTAGAGTTGTAGATGTCCTATTGAGAGGATTCCACTCTCATTAGAAAGCTTATTTCCGGGGCTTCAGTTTGATAGGTTATATGATAGGGTTTGGATGAAAACTGCACCGTTACAAGAAGGGAAAATATCACTCTGGTTTCCTCGCTCGAGCTGAGCTCGAGCGCAGCCTGAGCGAGAACTCGCGCTTGAGCGCAGGTCCGATTTCTGCATTTTAAAACACGTTCGTGGACGGTTTCTGTCAGTTCCTTCTTCCAATTTTTCGTATTTTCAGAGAGAGAGAGAGGTTCTAGTGAGAGAAAGTCCCAGCAAAGGCCAAGAACGAATTCTACTCATCAAGAACGAGTCTTGCCTCAATCTTTCTCCCTTCCAGGCCCTCCGTTCTTCGTTCGTTCTCCGTTTCCTCAACTCACAGGTGAGTGGACTCTCACTTGTTTGTTCTGGATGATTGCCATTGCATGTTCCCTATTCTTTTTCCCCTTTCCTTCTATGAATTAGTGATATATGTATAGTATGAATATAAGAATTGTAAATATACTGACTATTGTATGTATTGAATTGACAAAACCTTAGGGTAGATGATTGGATGATTTTGTATGATGTATTATGAACCTTGAGTATTTTATTATGAAATCATGGGCCTTGGGCCATCACAGTCATGAATTATGAATTAAGATATTACAGGGCTTATAGCCATCACAGAGCCTCCGGGCTATCACAGGGTCATTGACCGTCACAGGCCTTCGGGCAATCATGTTTAAGAAAGACGAGGTGATCTCATCTAACCCTCGACCAAGGGGAAGATGGGGGATCCTCAATTATTAAAAATAATCAAGTAATGTGTCATTCATGTTCAAATAAGACTTAATCTCAGGTTTCCCACGATATGGGAACAATATTTTCAGTGGTGCAGGATACTGATCAAAGCTATGACGAGTAGTAGATGGCATGTGAAGACCCTTAGTTTTATTGTTTATTTTACTTGATGATTTTCATGTTGTTTAGAACCACTAGTGTTATTTGTTAAAGCTACTTTAGGAATCATGATGTTAGTTTAATATTTTTGTATTGGAACCTTGATGGCAACAGTATGTTATCATTTCATTGCGTTATATATGTATTGTTGGGGCTTTAGTAATTGTTGGGTTACTCAAGCGATGGTATTGTATGTCGATACGCGAAATGAATGAAATAATTTCACGAATTTGGAAATAGTGCTTCCAACAGGCATTATTTCTGAATTTAGAAATTAGGACGTTACAAAAGGGATAAGTTAAGATGACTGTTCAAAGATTCTCTGGGAGCACAAAAGACAAAAAGCATACTGAAACGTGCAGACATCAAGCAACCTTAGATGAAGAAAAAGTCTTCAAGCAAGAAGTAATGTCAGAAGGGACTTCTTTACCCAGTGGACAATAACAAAATTCATGGTAACATCACTTCATCTTAAAACTTTTACAGCTTTGAATACCTGTCTCCATAAATACTTTTAAAAGCCTTTAAGAAACCTTTAATAGGTACAAACTTAAAAGACTTATAAAAAGTTATCAGATACTTGCCTTTACAAAATTTTTTTTCTCTCTCAAAATATTTTCGAAAAGTTTTTCAAACATATATTTATAAAACCTTCCTCTCTCTCTGTATTTAAACATATCTTGTCTTTTAAAATCTCTGTTTTCAAAAATGTGCTTGGCACTTATTTTTTTTAACTCAAAATTTTTTTCAGATATCCTTTGCTCTGATACCTTATAAGTTTGTTTCTAGAAGTTTTCCTTTTGAATGTTTTCTCACACTTTCCCTTCTATTTTTTTTTGAAAATGTATTTTCAAAAATATTTTCAAATATGTTTTTATGTTTCTTTTTAACTGTCTTTTAAAAACGTTTTCCAAAACTTACTTTAACCATGCTAATGACTCAGTTTCCTATGGTGCTTCATCTATGACCAATCAATGATGTACGTTTCAAGACTCCCATAGTCTGAAACCGTCATCATCAAAGCTATCTGAGCCTATATACATCGCGTGAACAACAATCCAATGGATTCGTTCTCCTTACTTCTCTGTTTTACCCCTGCTTTAAAGTCCTATAAATTCACAAGAGATATTCACACAAACTCACATCTTCAAAGCTCTTCCATAGCTTTGTCTAAGGTTCTGAGTTAGTGGCTCTCAATAGGATGATAAAGAAGCAAAGGAAAATAGCAGAAAGTATCTTGGAACATGTTGACGCAAGGATCAAGTCATCTTGGATGATGTATGGAATGAAGAGTAAGGGAAAGGGTTCATCTGAAAACCCGTTTCTCTATACTTGGACCATGGTGATCTTGTTGCATCACAGGTGGACTGGAAGACCACTGGGAGATCCCAGAATAGTCAATCTTATGAAGAGAACTACTGACATAGTGGTTCTTGGAATTAAGGTGCTGACTGTTGGTCGAAATACAGTCTTAAACGATGCACCTCCATTGTCTGAGATGTCACAAGGAGAATGCGTGCAGCAAAGCACGGCTGGGATGAAGTCTGGGGCTCTGAGGCAACTCCTGAAGCTCTTGCAGCGAAAGGAGTGGGGATGGCTTTGAAAGAGATGAAGTCTGATAAAGCTATGCCTCAGGCTTTCGGAGGAATCTCCGGCGTTAGCAATGGATGGATGCATTCTATTTTTGGAATGTAACCTCTTTTCCTTTTTGTGAAAACCTGCTTTTGTAAATATCAAACGTTTTGTTTAAGTTTCTCTTTTGAGCTTTCTTTTCAAAACCTGTATCTGAGCAACTGTAAAGATTTAATAAAAATCTTCTTTGTTTAGTTTCATTTATGCTTCATAACTTCTTGATAATTGCTTAACAAAATCTTAACTGTAACGAAAAACTCTTAAAAAATTGTAGAAAACTAATCAGCTTAGGGGGAGAAACCTCAGTAGTTCTTTAAAGCATAACAAATCTTAACAGGAGAAATATATCTGTCAAAACGATACATTATTTAACAATTGGTATCATTTGGTATCGGATTACATTAAATATAAACCTTTTTAATTAATGACAAAAGGGGGAGAAATATAAACAAACAAAATACTAAAAAGAGTGTAACAAAGAGGGAAATATAGAGGGAGATAATAGGAAGTAGAAATAAATAGCAAAGAAATATAACATACAGTAAGAGAGAAGATAACAAACTAAGAGTTCTAATAATAAGTAAGAATAATAATAAGTCACAACAATAGGTATCTGAAATAGTTCTAATAATAAGTAAGAATAACAATAAGTCATAACAATAGGTATCTGAAATCTTAGCAAGAACATTTTAACAATAGGTATCTGAAATTTCTGAAGTATCATATAACAATAGGTATCTGAAGGGTTCTAATAACAATAGGTGTCTGAAATCTTAACAAGAAAAATAACAATAGGTATTTGAAATCTTAACAAGAAAAAGTTTAACAATCGGTTATCTAAAATATCTGAAAAATTAACAATAAACTTGTAACAGTTGGTTAATAAAAGATTTAACAATTGGAATTGATTAATTTAAGACTTAATTGTTTCAGAAGATATCTAAAAGAATCAATGCCTGTCTCAAGGGGAGTAATATAGATAGGGGGAGTAATAAAATCTATTATCTTATTTTATTATCTCTCATTTCTTTTTATACCCATTTTGTCAGTAATATATAATTTATTTGTCATCATTAAAAAGGGGGAGATTGTGAAGTCTATAAATCTGTTTAAGTAATTAAACATGATTATAAGACTTAACATCCGTTAGTTTTAATGATTAACAAATAAGATTATATAAAGAACAAATAAGATTATATAAAGAATCAATTAGATTATATAAACAGGTTCTACTGAGAAAGGTATTTGTTTTTTAATTATGTTTCAGGATAAAATACTCTTTAGAAGAAGAAGAAGATTTTGTGAACAGAATCAGAATCAGAAGATCAGAATCAGAAGAACAAGAGTGCAGAATCTAAAGAAGATTAATCCTTAACAGAGTTGAAGCAACTGAAGAATAGAAGTGAAGACTTGAAGATTGTCTGTAGAAGTGAAGACTTGAAGACCGTCTGAAGAATCGAAGATTAGAAGACTATCTGAAGAATCGAAGATTAGAAGACTATCTGAAGAACTGAAGGCAAAAGATATGAAGAAGTACAGATTCAAATATACGTCTGTCTGAAGAACAACAATGAACTGAAGAAATGAAGAAGAAGAAGATACAAAGAAGAACGAAGCTACAATTCTAAGGAAGAAGGCCTCTGAAGTTTCAACCAGTATGAAGAATTGAAGTTGTCTGAAGGACGCAACCCGTCTGAAGTCATCAACCTGTCTTAAGTGATGAAGCTGTCTGAAGAACCAAGTCCGTCTGAAGAGCCAAGCCCGTCTGAAGACTGGAACCTGTCTGAAGACTGGAACCCGTCTGAAGGTTGGAAGCTGTCTGAAGCTTTAGTAATGACGTGGCATCTTTGCTGAAACCTTGCGTGAAGACTTTTCTAAGTCTCTGCTGCTCGTACGTTTTGAAACACATTTGTGGCAACAAACACAGAGACCTTTCCCGGTGCATTTGAACTTCATACACCACTGAGGAAATCTCTGCAACCCAGCATTCGCAGCAACAACAGTAGCAGCTTTACTGCAGCACCAACGTTGTACTATGTCAGAACTCCCAAGAAGCGTGTCTCACAACGGATTAAAAGAAGACTATTTGCTGTCTCTAAATGATAGCATTTCAATGAGACCTTTCTTCATTTGTGCAATCTAGAACAAAGTAGAAGAAAAGCTCAGGAGACTAAGCAGAAACAACAAGGAAGATGTTTGAATAAAATATATTCAATTCAACATCTTTATCTAAATCCCAAAAGAGGAATCTGCAAAGAACGACTATTGATCAAGACATCTTATTCAAAGAAGTAATGGTGTCAGAAGCAAGTGAAAAAGGAGTATATGCAGAATAAGAAAAAAGGGCAAATTCAACGGATACATACTCTCAAGAGAATCAGAGGAAATCCGAAAGAAAGCAGATGCAAGATAATGCAAGATGGATAAAGCAGATAAAGCAGAGAAAGCAGATGCAAGATAATGCAAGATGGATAAAGCAGATAAAGCAGATAAAGCAGATGCAAGCTAGAGCAAGCAGATGCAAGCTGGATAAAACAGATGCAAGAAAGCAACAAGAGAGAGAATACACATAATCATCACATCTCTCAAAACAGAGCTCATCAATAGAAGTGTCAGAACGGGAGTATTTTGAACACTCAATATGCTTAAGGAGAAGCAACCGTTTGAGAAGCTATTACACAACGGCTATATGAGCCACATCATCAGAAGCTCAACGGTATTATGAATTATCTTCAACGGCTATATTCAAGAAGAACATATAAATAGCCTCAAGATTGAAGTTGAAGATGTTGTTGTTAAGTGCACAACTAGGTTGGCATACAAAGCATATTAACCATGCTGCCGAGGTGCAGTTGTTATGTTGTACAACCAAGTTGGTCAGAATGATCAACCAAGATAGATCAATCAGGATGAAAATTGTTAACTAGGCTGAGTGTCTTACAGTTAACAAGAGTTGACTCGAGCTAAAATACATCATGAAAATGTCAACAACGATTGATCAGAGAGTGAATTCTCAATCGGGCTACTGATCAGCTGGTCAGTTAGTTAGATTGTACAGTTGGTCTGTTGATCAAGTGAGTTGGTTGTCAGGAAGGCAATCATGCTGTACAAATGACTATCAAAGCAGGTACGGTTTGAAGCTTTGAAGATACCTTGGTATTCCAATGATACGGGTGAGAATGTAGCCCATGGAAACCAATGGTTGGAGAATAAGGCTGAAGCTTAATTTCACATCTTAGTTAGCCTACTCTCAGAGGATGTATTCCTCATAGAAAAGACAGGGATTGTACTTAAATTCAAACACTTGTATCACTGTCTATCCTTGTATTTAGTTTGTAATGACTGTATCCTGAGTATGTACTCAGTAATCTCTATGTACAAGAAAAATCTGAGTTGAGAGGTTCTAGCGAACATCTAGCTTAGATTGAGTAGTATTACTCAACACTTAGTTAAGTGTCTGAGAGCCTGGAGAGGCTTGGTGGAAGAAAGAATACTTGTGGTAGAGCCTGGAGAGGCTTGATAGAAAAGAATACTTGTTGTGGTAGAGCCTAGAGAGGCTTGATAGAAAAGAATACTTGTTGTGTTGGCCTGGAGAGGTTAACATGTATATCTGTGGTTTCAGATAGTGTTACATATATGTGGCTGCAAGGGTCTAGGGGATTCGGAGTGGCACATATATGTTGTTGTATAAAAAGGCTAGTGGTGGTTTGCCACTGGGACTGGATGTAGCTCACAGGGTTTGTGGGTGAACCAGGATAAATTCTGTGTCTAAGTTCTCTTTCCCTTAATCTCTTTTACTTACAGTCTTTATATTTACGTTGGGGATTGAAAAGTATTTTTCATAACAACCTTAACTCAAGGATTTCAATAAAACAAGTTTTCATACAAACATGACGTTAAAACGTCTCTAGTGTAGATTGAAGTATTATATAAGAATATATTCAGAGGGATGTCTGAAATACCTGTTTGAAGTGAGCCCAACAGGAACTCAGTTCAGACACATGATGTAGATGGTCTCTGATCATCTAAAGTATTTCAGAAACAGTTCTGAAGGTACTCTTAGTAATATTCTTCAGAAGACACTAAGAGAAGTTTGTTTAAAATCAAAACAATCTTAAGTGTAAGAAAAAGTTTTTAATCTAAATCTTTTCCACATGTTCTTAAAATAACTCTGATCTTAAGATTGGTTTTGAACAATGATCACTTAGCGTGATTGTTTATTTTAAAGATTTCCAAAATTGTTTTAAAATGTCTAAAACACTATTCAACCCCCCCTTCTAGTGTTGCCTGTGGTTCTAACAGGTAACAAGCACCATTTGGATTCAAACACATCAATCTCTTCTATAAGATTGTATAATCTCTATTTGCATATTCTAAATGATAAAGAAGTTAAAAATGGACTATCAACAATTGAATAACTTTGATAGCTTCCAACAATTGAAGCTATGTTAGAGGCCATCACTATTAATAGTTTGTTGCGATCAATGTCTAAGATATGTCCTTATTCGTGTGAATTACTTTACTCAATTGTAAATAACTACAAGTTCCCTTTTAATTTTGAATTGTTGTTCTTGTCATGCAGAGAAGTTTTGAATGCCATAATTGAATCATTTGTTCTCCTAGGTAGGTGAAATGAATTTCCATTGTACTTAACATTACCACTTAGATGTGCTTTGGAGAATAAAATAGGAGCTCAACTTGACCATTAAGTGTTATAAGTTTGACAAAAGATATTATGGCAACACAAGCATTAAGGCGATATTTATTTTTAGTAGTAACACATAAAATGTAACGTTAATTATTACAAAACTAATCTTTAAGGAGCATAATTGAGTTTGAATGACTTAATTTAATCATTTAATGTACTGTGTAGGTGAAATGAATTTCCACCGTACTTAACATTACCACTTAGATGAGCGTTGGAGAATCAAGTTTGAAATTAACTAGATCATTTAGTCTCATGAGTTTGACAAAAGATATTACGACAACACAAGCATCAAGGCAATATTTATTTTTAGTAGTAACCCAAAATGAAATGTTAATTATTACAAAACTATTATTTAAGGAGTATGATTGAGCTTGGTAACAAGCACCATTTGGATTCAAACACATCAATCTCTTCTATAAGATTGAATAATCTTTGACTTCTTTGCATCTTTTAAAAGATAAAGAAGTTAAAAAGGGACTATCAACATTTTGTATAACTTTGATAATTTGCAACAATTGAAGCTATCCTAGAGGCTATCACTATTAATAGTTTGGTACGATCGATGTCTAAGATTTGACCATATTCATGTGAATAAGTTTATCGATTGTAAAAAACTACAAGTTCCCTTTTAATTTTGAATTGTTGTTCTTTTGATGAAGGGATGTTTTGAATACCATAATTGAATCATTTATTCTCCTGGGTAGGTGAAATGAATTTCCACTGTACTTAACATTACCACTTAGATGTGCTTTGAAGAATCAAATAGGAGCTCAACTTGACCATTTAGTGTCATGGGTTTGACAAAAGATATTATGACAACACAAGCATTAAGACAATATTTATTTTTAGTTTTAACCCAAAATGAAATGTTAATTATTACAAAACTATTATTTAAGGAGCATAATTGAGGTTGGTAACAAGCACCATTTGGATTCAAACACACCAATCTCTTCTATAAGATTGAATAATCTCTGACTTCTTTGCATTTTCTAAATGATAAAGAAGTTAAAAAGGGACTATAAACAATTGTATAACTTTGACAGTTTGCAACAGTTGAAGCTATCATAGAGGCTATCACTATTAATAGTTTGGTAGGATCCATGTCTAAGATATGACCATATTCATGTGAATAACTTTACTCAATTGTAAATAACTACAAGTTCCCATTTAATTTTGAATTGTTGTTCCTGTGATGCAGAGATGTTTTGAATGCAATAATTGAATCATTTATTCTCCTGGGTAGGTGAAATGAATTTCCACTGTACTTAGCATTACCACTTAGATGTGCTTTAAAGAATCAAATAGGTGCTCAACTTATTTAGTGTCATGAGTTTGACAAAAGATATTATGGCAACACAAGCATTAAGGCAATATTTTTTTTAGTAGTAAGCCAAACTGAAATGTTAATTATTACAAAACTATTATTTAAGGAGGATAATTGAGCTTGGTAACAAGCACCATTCGGATTCAAACACATCAATCCTTTCTACAAGATTGAATAATCTCTGGCTTTTTTGCATCTTCTAAGTAATAAAGAAGATAAAAAGGGACTATCAACAATTGTATAACTATGATAGTTTGCAACAATTGAAGCTATCAAAGAGGCTATCACTATTAATAGTTTGGTACGATTGATGTCTAAGATATGACCATATCATATGAATAACTTTACTCAATTGTAAATAACTACAAGTTCCCTTTTAATTTTGAATTGTTGTTCCTGTGCTGCAGGGAAGTTTTGAATGCCATAATTGAATCATTTATTATCCTGTGTAGGTGAAATGAATTTCCATTGTACTTAACATTACCACTTACATGTGCTTTGGAGAATAAAATAGGAGCTCAACTTGACCATTTAGTGTCACGAGTTTGACAAAAGATATTATGGCAACACAAGCATTAAGGCAATATTTTTTTAGTAGTAACCCAAACTAAAATGTTAATTATTACAAAACTATTATTTATGGAGGATAATTAAGCTTAGTAAAGAGCACCATTTGGATTCAAACACATCAATCCTTTCTACAAGATTGAATAATCTCTATTTGCATCTTCTAAATGATAAAGAGGTTAAAAAGACAACAATTGAATAACATTGATAGTTTGCAATCATTGAAGCTATGTTAGAGTCCATCACTATTAATAGTTTGTTGCGATAGATGTCTAAGATATGGCCTTATTCATGTGAATTACTTTACTCAGTTGTAAATAACTATAAGTTCCCTTTTAATTTTGAATTGTTGTTCCTGTGATGCAGAGAAGTTTTGAATGCCATAAATGAATCATTTGTTCTCCTAGGTAGGTGAAATGAATTTCTATTGTACTTAACATTACCACTTAGATGTGCTTTGGAGAATAAAATAGGAGCTCAACTTGACCATTAAGTGTTATAAGTTTGACAAAAGATATTATGGCAACACAAGCATTAAGGCGATATTTATATTTAGTAGTAACACATAAAATGTAACGTTAATTATTACAAAACTAATCTTTAAGGAGCATAATTGAGCTTGAACGACTTAATTTAATCATTTAATGTACTGTGTAGGTGAAATGAATTTCCACCGTACTTAACATTTCCACTTAGATGAGCGTTGGAGAATCAAGTTTGAAATTAACTTGATCATTTAGTCTCATTAGTTTGACAAAAGATATTACGACAACACAAGCATTAAGGCAATATTTATTTTTAGTAGTAACCCAAGATGAAATGTTAATTATTACAAAACCATTATTTAAGGAGCATAATTGAGCTTGGTAACAAGCACCATTTGGATTTAAATACATCAATCCTTTCTACAAGATTGAATAATCTTTGACTTCTTTGCATCTTTTAAAAGATAAAGAAGTTAAAAAGGGACTCTCAACAATTGTATAACTTTGACAGTTTGCAACAATTGAAGCTATCCTAGAGGCTATCACTATTAATAGTTTGGTACGATCGATGTCTAAGATTTGACCATATTCATGTGAATAAGTTTATCGATTGTAAAAAACTACAAGTTCCCTTTTAATTTTGAATTGTTGTTCTTTTGATGAAGGGATGTTTTGAATACCATAATTGAATCATTTATTCTCCTGGGTAGGTGAAATGAATTTCCACTGTACTTAACATTACCACTTAGATGTGCTTTGAAGAATCAAATAGGAGCTCAACTTGACCATTTAGTGTCATGAGTTTGACAAAAGATATTATGACAACACAAGCATTAAGACAATATTTATTTTTAGTAGTAACCCAAGATGAAATGTTAATTATTACAAAACCATTATTTAAGGAGCATAATTGAGCTTGGTAACAAGCACCATTTGGATTTAAATACATCAATCCTTTCTACAAGATTGAATAATCTTTGACTTCTTTGCATCTTTTAAAAGATAAAGAAGTTAAAAAGGGACTCTCAACAATTGTATAACTTTGACAGTTTGCAACAATTGAAGCTATCCTAGAGGCTATCACTATTAATAGTTTGGTACGATCGATGTCTAAGATTTGACCATATTCATGTGAATAAGTTTATCGATTGTAAAAAACTACAAGTTCCCTTTTAATTTTGAATTGTAGTTCTTTTGATGAAGGGATGTTTTGAATACCATAATTGAATCATTTATTCTCCTGGGTAGGTGAAATGAATTTCCACTGTACTTAACATTACCACTTAGATGTGCTTTGAAGAATCAAATAGGAGCTCAACTTGACCATTTAGTGTCATGAGTTTGACAAAAGATATTATGACAACACAAGCATTAAGACAATATTTTTTTAGTAGTAACTCAAACTGAAATGTTAATTATTACAAAACTATTATTTAAGGAGCATAATTGAGCATGGTAACAAACACCATTTGAATTCAAACACATCAATACTTTCTAGAAGATTGAATAATCTCTATTTGCATCTTCTAAATGATAAAGAAGTTAAAAAGGGACTATCAACAATTGAATAACTTTGATAGTTTGCAACAATTGAAGCTATGTTAGAGTCCATCACTATTAATAGTTTGTTGCGATCTATGTCTAAGATATGGCCTTATTCATGTGAATTACTTTACTCAGTTGTAAATAACTACAAGTTCCCTATTAATTTTGAATTGTTGTTCCTGTGATGCAGGGAA
This sequence comes from Sesbania bispinosa, assembly GCA_026901365.1. Taxonomy (NCBI): domain Eukaryota; kingdom Viridiplantae; phylum Streptophyta; class Magnoliopsida; order Fabales; family Fabaceae; genus Sesbania; species Sesbania bispinosa. The sequence continues at coordinate 833,484 of QLOH01000089.1, forward strand.
GTTTTGAATGTCATAATTGAATCATTTATTCTCCTCGGTAGGTGAAATGAATTTCCATTGTACTTAACATTACCACTTAGATGTGCTTTGGAGAATAAAATAGGAGCTTAACTTGACCAATTAGTGTCATAAGTTTGACAAAAGATATTATGGCAACACAAGCATTAAGGCGATATTTATTTTTAGTAGTAACACATAAAATGTAACCTTAATTATTAGAAAACTAAACTATAAGGTGCATAATTGAGCTTGAACGACTTAATTTAATCATTTAATGTACTGTGTAGGTGAAATGAATTTCCACCGTACTTAACATTACCACTTAGATGAGTGTTGAAGAATCAAGTTTGAACATAACTAGATCATTTAGTATCATGAGTTTGACAAAAGATATTACGACAACACAAGCATTAAGGCAATATTTATTTTTAGTAGTAACCCAAGATGAAATGTTAATTATTACAAAACCATTATTTAAGGAGCATAATTGAGCTTGGTAACAAGCACCATTTGGATTTAAATACATCAATCCTTTCTACAAGATTGAATAATCTTTGACTTCTTTGCATCTTTTAAAAGATAAAGAAGTTAAAAAGGGACTCTCAACAATTGTATAACTTTGACAGTTTGCAACAATTGAAGCTATCCTAGGGGCTATCACTATTAATATTTTGGTACGATTGATTTCTAAAATTTGACCACATTCATGTGTATAAGTTTACTCGATTGTAAAAAAGTACAAGTTCCCTTTTAATTTTGAATTGTTGTTCTCGTGATGAAGGGAAGTTTTGAATGCCATAATTGAATCATTTATTCTCCTGGGTAGGTGAAATGAATTTCCACTGTACTTAGCTTTACCACTTAGATGTGCTTTAGAGAATCAAATAGGTGCTCAACTTGACCATTTAGTGTCATGAGTTTGACAAAAGATATTATGGCAACACAAGCATTAAGGCAATATTTTTTTAGTAGTAACTCAAACTGAAATGTTAATTATTACAAAACTATTATTTAAGGAGCATAATTGAGCTTGGTAACAAGCACCATTTGGATTCAAACACATCAATCTCTTCTATAAGATTGAATAATCTCTATTTGCATCTTCTAAATGATAAAGAAGTTAAAAAGGGACTATCAACAATTGAATAACTTTGATAGTTTTCAACAATTGAAGCTATGTTAGAGTCCATCACTAATAATAGTTTGTTGCGATCGATGTCTAGGATTTGACCTTATTCATGTGAATTACTTTACTCAGTTGTAAATAACTACAAGTTCCCTTTTAATTTTGAATTGTTGTTCCTGTGATGCAGGGAAGTTTTGAATGCCATAATTGAATCATTTATTCTCCTCGGTAGGTGAAATGAATTTCCATTGTACTTAATATTACCACTTAGATGTGCTTTGGAGAATAAAATAGGAGCTTAACTTGACCAATTAGTGTCATAAGTTTGACAAAAGATATTATGGCAACACAAGCATTAAGGCGATATTTATTTTTAGTAGTAACACATAAAATGTAACCTTAATTATTAGAAAACTAAACTATAAGGTGCATAATTGAGCTTGAACGACTTAATTTAATCATTTAATGTACTGTGTAGGTGAAATGAATTTCCACCGTACTTAACATTACCACTTAGATGAGTGTTGAAGAATCAAGTTTGAACATAACTAGATCATTTAGTATCATGAGTTTGACAAAAGATATTACGACAATACAAGCATTAAGGCAATATTTATTTTTAGTAGTAACCCAAAATGAAATGTTAATTATTACAAAACCATTATTTAAGGAGCATAATTGAGCTTGGTAACGAGCACCATTTGGATTTAAATACATAAATCCTTTCTACAAGATTGAATAATCTTTGACTTCTTTGCATCTTTTAAAAGATAAAGAAGTTAAAAAGGGACTCTCAACAATTGTATAACTTTGACAGTTTGCAACAATGAAGCTATCCTAGGGGCTATCACTATTAATATTTTGGTACGATTGATTTCTAAAATTTGACCACATTCATGTGTATAAGTTTACTCAATTGTAAAAAACTACAAGTTCCCTTTTAATTTTGAATTGTTGATCTTGTGATGAAGGGAAGTTTTGAATGCCATAATTGAATCATTTATTCTCCTGAAATGAATTTCCACTGTACTTAACATTACCACATAGATGTGCTTTGAAGAATCAAATAGGAGCTCAACTTGACCATTTAGTGTCATGAGTTTGACAAAAGATATTATGATAACACACGCATTAAGGCAATATTTATTTTTAGTAGTAACCCAAAATGAAATGTTAATTATTACAAAACTATTATTTAAGGAGCATAATTGAGCTTGGTAACAAGCACCATTTGGATTCAAACACATCAATCTCTTCTATAAGATTGAATAATCTCTGACTTCTTTATATCTTCTAAATGATAAAGAAGTTAAAAAGGGACTATCAACAATTGGATAACTTTGACAGTTTGCAACAATTGAAGTTATCATAGAGGCTATCACTATTAATAGTTTGCAACAATTGAAGTTATCATAGAGGCTATCACTATTAATAGTTAAGATATGACCATATTCATGTGAATAACTTTACTCAATTGTAAATAATACAAGTTCCCTTTTAATTTTGAATTGGTGTTCCTGTGATGCATGGAAGTTTTGAATGCCATAATTGAATCATTTATTCTCCTGGTAGGTGAAATCAATTTCCATTGTACTTAACAGTACCACTTAGATTTGCTTTGGACAATAAAATAGGAGCTCAACTTGACCATTTAGTGTCATAAGTTTGACAAAAGATATTATGACAACACAAGCATTAAGGCAATATTTATTTTTAGTAGTAACACATAAAATGTAACGTTAATTATTACAAAACTAAACTTAAAGGTTCATAATTGAGCTTCAATGACTTAATTCAATCATTTATTGTACTGTGTAGGTGAAATGAGTTTCCACCACATTTAACATTACCACTTAGATGAGCGTTGGAGAATCAAGTATGAACTTAACTAGATCATTTAGTATCATGAGTTTGACAAAAGATATTACGACAACACAAGTATTAAGGCAATATTTATTTTTAGTAGTAATCCAAAATGAAATTTTAGTTATTACAAAACTATTATTTAAGGAGCATAATTGAGCTTGGTAACAAGCACCATTTGAATTCAAACACATCAATACTTTCTAGAAGATTGAATAATCTCTATTTGCATGTTCTAAATGATAAAGAAGTTAAAAAGGGACTATCAACAATTGAATAACTTTGATAGTTTGCAACAATTGAAGCTATGTTAGAGTCCATCACTATTAATAGTTTGTTGCGATCGATGTCTAAGATATGGCCTTATTCATGTGAATTACTTTACTCAGTTGTAAATAACTACAAGTTCCCTATTAATTTTGAATTGTTGTTCCTGTGATGCAGGGAAGTTTTGAATGTCATAATTGAATCATTTATTCTCCTCGGTAGGTGAAATGAATTTCCATTGTACTTAACATTACCACTTAGATGTGCTTTGGAGAATAAAATAGGAGCTTAACTTGACCAATTAGTGTCATAAGTTTGACAAAAGATATTATGGCAACACAATCATTAAGGCGATATTTATTTTTAGTAGTAACACATAAAATGTAACCTTAATTATTAGAAAACTAAACTATAAGGTGCATAATTGAGCTTGAACGACTTAATTTAATCATTTAATGTACTGTGTAGGTGAAATGAATTTCCACCGTACTTAACATTACCACTTAGATGAGTGTTGAAGAATCAAGTTTGAACATAACTAGATCATTTAGTATCATGAGTTTGACAAAAGATATTACAACAACACAAGCATTAAGGCAATATTTATTTTTAATAGTAACCCAAAATGAAATGTTAATTATTACAAAACTATTATTTAAGGAGCATAATTGAGCTTGGTAACAAGCACCATTTGGATTTAAATACATCAATCCTTTCTACAAGATTGAATAATCTTTGACTTCTTTATATCTTCTAAATGATAAAGAAGTTAAAAAGGGACTATCAACAATTGGATAACTTTGATAGTTTGCAATAATTGAAGTTATCATAGAGGCTATCACTATTAATAGTTTGGTACGACCGATATCTAAGATATGACCATATTCATGTGAATAACTTTACTCAATTGTAAATAATACAAGTTCCCTTTTAATTTTGAATTGGTGTTCCTGTGATGCATGGAAGTTTTGAATGCCATAATTGAATCATTTATTCTCCTAGGTAGGTGAAATCAATTTCCATTGTACTTAACAGTACCACTTAGATTTGCTTTGGAGAATAAAATAGGAGCTCAACTTGACCATTTAGTGTCATAAGTTTGACAAAAGATATTATGACAACACAAGCATCAAGGCAATATTTATTTTTAGTAGTAACACATAAAATGTAACGTTAATTATTACAAAACTAAACTTGAAGGATCATAATTGAGCTTGAATGACTTAATTCAATCATTTATTGTACTGTGTAGGTGAAATGAGTTTCCACCACACTTAACATTACCACTTAGATGAGCGTTGGAGAATCAAGTATGAACTTAACTAGATCATTTAGTATCATGAGTTTGACAAAAGATATTACGACAACACAAGCATTAAGGCAATATTTATTTTTAGTAGTAATCCAAAATGAAATTTTAATTATTACAAAACTATTATTTAAGGAGCATAATTGAGCTTGGTAACAAGCACCATTTGGATTCAAACTCATCAATCTCTTCTATAAGATTGAATAATCTCTATTTGCATCTTCTAAATGATAAAGAAGTTAAAAATGGACTATCAACAATTGAATAACTTTGATAGTTTGCAACAATTGAAGCTATGTTTGAGGCCATCACTATTAATAGTTTGTTGCGATCGATGTCTAAGATATGACCTTATTCATGTGAATTACTTTACTCAATTGTAAAAAACTACAAGTTCCCTTTTAATTTTGAATTGTTGTTCCTGTGGTGCGGGGAAGTTTTGAATGCCATAATTGAATCATTTATTCTCCTGGGTAGGTGAAATGAATTTCCATGGTACTTAACATTACCACTTAGATGTGCTTTGGAGAATAAAATAGGAGCTCAACTTGACCGTTTAGTGTCATAAGTTTGATAAAAGATATTATGACAACACAAGCATTAAGGCCATATTTATTTTTAGTAGTAACACATAAAATGTAACGTTAATTATTACAAAACAAAACTTTAAGGATCATAATTGAGTTTAAATGACTTAATTCAATCATTTATTGTACTGTGTAGGTGAAATGAGTTTCCACCGTACTTAACATTACCACTTAGATGAGCGTTGGAGAATCAAGTATGAACATAACTAGATCATTTAGTATCATGAGTTTGACTAAAGATATTACGACAACACAAGCATTAAGACAATATTTATTTTTAGTAGTAACACATAAAATGTTACGTTAATTATTACAAAACTAAACTTTAAGGAGCATAATTGAGCATGAACGACTTAATTTAATCATTTAATGTACTGTGTAGGTGAAATGAATTTCCACCGTACTTAACATTACCACTTAGATGAGCGTTGGAGAATCAATTTTGAAATTAACTAGACCATTTAGTGTCATAAGTTTGTCAAAAGATATTATGACAACACAAGCATTAAGGCAATATTTATTTTCAGTAGTAACCCAAAATGAAAAGTTAATTATTACAAAACTATTATTTAAGGAGTATAATTGAGCTTGGTAACAAGCACCATTTGGATTCAAACACAGCAATCTCTTCTATAAGATTGAATAATCTTTGACTTCTTTGCATCTTTTAAAAGATAAAGAAGTTAAAAAGGGACTATCAACAATTGTATAAGTTTGATAATTTGCAACAATTGAAGCTATCCTAGAGGCTATCACTATTAATAGTTTGGTACGATCGATGTCTAAGATTTGACCATTTTCATGTGAATAAGTTTATTGTAAAAAACTACAAGTTCCCTTTTAATTTTGAATTGTTGTTCTTGTGGTGAAGGGAAGTTTTGAATACCATAATTGAATCATTTGGACTGTACTTAAATGAATTTGGACTGTACTTAACATTACCACTTAGATGTGCTTTGAAGAATCAAATAGGAGCTCAACTTGACCATTTAGTGTCATGAGTTTGACAAAAGATATTACGACAACACAAGCATTAAGGCAATATTTATTTTTAGTAGTAACCCAAAATAAAATGTTAATTATTACAAAACTATTATTTAAGGAGCATAATTGAGCTTGGTAACAAGCACCATTTGGATTTAAACACATCAATCTCTTCTACAAGATTGAATAATCTCTGGTTTTTTTGCATCTTCTAAATGATAAAGAAGTTAAAAAAAGACTATCAACAATTGTATAACTATGATGGTTTACAACAATTGAAGCTATCATAGAGGCTATCACTATTAATAGATTGGTACGATTGATGTCTAAGATATGACCATATCATGTGAATAACTTTACTCAATTGCAAATAACTACAAGTTCCCTTTTAATTTTGAATTGTTGTACCTATGCTGCAGGGAAGTTTTGACTGCCATAATTGAATCATTTATTATCCTGGGTAGGTGAAATGAATTTCCACTGTACTTAACATTACCACTTAGATGTGCTTTGGAGAATAAAATAGGAGCTCAACTTGACCATTTACTGTCATAAGTTTGACAAAAGATATTATGGCAACACAAACATTAAGGCGATATTTTTTTAGTAGTAACCCTAACTGAAATGTTAATTATTACAAAACTATTATTTAAGGAGCAAAATTGAGCTTGGTAACAAGCACCATTTGGATTCAAACACATCAATACTTTCTAGAAGATTGAATAATCTCTATTTGCATCTTCTAAATGATAAGAAGTTAAAAAGGGACTATCAACAATTGAATAACTTTGATAGTTTTCAACAATTGAAGCTATGTTAGAGTCCATCACTAATAATAGTTTGTTGCGATCTATGTCTAAGATTTGACCTTATTCATGTGAATTACTTTACTCAGTTGTAAATAACTACAAGTTCCCTTTTAATTTTGAATTGTTGTTCCTGTGATGCAGGGAAGTTTTGAATGCCATAATTGAATCATTTATTCTCCTTGGTAGGTGAAATGAATTTCCATTGTACTTAACATTACCACTTAGATGTGCTTTGGAGAATAAAATAGGAGCTTAACTTGACCAATTAGTGTCATAAGTTTGACAAAAGATATTATGGCAACACAAGCATTAAGGCGATATTTATTTTTAGTAGTAACACATAAAATGTAACCTTAATTATTAGAAAACTAAACTATAAGGTGCATAATTAAGCTTGAACGACTTAATTTAATCATTTAATGTACTGTGTAGGTGAAATGATTTTCCACCGTACTTAACATTACCACTTAGATGAGTGTTGAAGAATCAAGTTTGAACATAACTAGATCATTTAGTATCATGAGTTTGACAAAAGATATTACGACAACACAAGCATTAAGGCAATATTTATTTTTAGTAGTAACCCAAAATGAAATGTTAATTATTACAAAACCATTATTTAAGGAGCATAATTGAGCTTGGTAACAAGCACCATTTGGATTTAAATATATCAATCCTTTCTACAAGATTGAATAATCTTTGACTTCTTTGCATCTTTTAAAAGATAAAGAAGTTAAAAAGGGACTCTCAACAATTGTATAACTTTGACAGTTTGCAACAATTGAAGCTATCCTAGGGGCTATCATTATTAATATTTTGGTACGATTGATTTCTAAAATTTGACCACATTCATGTGTATAAGTTGTTAGAACCACAGGCAACACTAGAAGGGGGGGGTTGAATAGTGTTTTCGATATTTTGAGACAATTTTGGAAATCTTTAAAATAAACAATCACGTTAAGTGATCATTGTACAAAGCCAATCTTAAGATCAGAGTTATTTTAAAAACATGCGGAATATATGAAAGATTAGATTAAAAACTTTTTCTTACACTTAAGATTGTTTTGATTTTAAACAAACTTATCTTAGTGTCTTCTGAAGAATATTATTAAGAGTACCTTCAGAACTATTTCTGAAATACTTCAAATGATCAGAGACCATCCATATCATGTGTCTGAACTGAGTTCCTGTTGGGCTCACTTCAGACAGGTATTTCAGACAACCCTCTGAATATATTCTTCTATAATACTTCATCCGACACTAGAGACGTTTTACCATTATGTTTGTATGAAAACTTGTTTTATTGAAATCCTTGAGTTAAGATTATTATGAAAAGTACTTTTCAATCCCCAACGTAAATATAAAGACTGTAAATAAAAGAGATTAAGGGAAAGAAAAACTCAGACACATAATTTATCCTGGTTCACCCACAAACCCTGTGAGCTACATCCAGTCCTAGAGGCAAACCACCACTAGCCTTTTTTATAACAACAACACATATGTGCCACTCCGAATCCCCCAGACCCTTGCAGCCACATATATGTCACACCAAGTATTCTTTTACAGTCAAGCCTCTTCAGGCTCAGGATCACACCGATCCTTAACACATATATGCGTCACTCCGAATCCTGCAGACCCTCGCAACCACATATATGTCACACTGAGTCACACAGACCAGCAGTAGTATTTTCTATCAAGCCTCTTCAAGCTCTAAGAGTATTCTTTTACAGTCAAGCCTCTCCAGGCTCAGGGAAACTAACCAAGTATGAAGTTTACAACTTCTCAACCTAAGTTAGATGTTCGTTAGAACTTCTCAACTCAGATTCTTCTTGTACATAGTGATTACTGAGTACATACTCAGGATACAGTCATTACAAAACTAAATACAAGGATAGACAGTGATACAAGTGTTTGAATTTAAGTACAATCCCTGTCTTTTCTATGAGGAATACATCCTCTGAGAGTAGGCTAACTAAGATGTGAAATTAAGCTCCAGCCTTATTCTCCTACCATTGGTTTCCATGGGCTACATTCTCACCCGTATCATTGGAATGCCAAGGTATCTTCAAAGCTTCAAACCGTACTTGGTTTGATAGTCATTTGTACATCATGATTGCCTTCCCGACAACCAACTCACTTGATCAACAGACCAACTGTACAATCTAACTAACTGACCAGCTGATCAGTAGCCTGATTGATAATTCACTCTGGTTGTATAACATAACAACTGCACCTCGGCAGCATGGTTAATATGCTCTGCATGCCAACAACTTGTTGGAACCGACCAACTTGGTTGTGTGCTTTTACAACAACAACAACTGGTTGTATATTCCAACAACAACATCTTGGTTGTATATCACAACAACATCTTCAACTTCAATCTTGAGGCTATTTATATGTTCTTCTTAAATATAGTCGTTGAAGATAATTCATAATGCCGTTGAGCTTCTGATGATGTGGCTCATATAGCCGTTGTGTAATAGCTTCTCATACGGTTGCTTCTCCTTAAGCATATTGAGTGTTCAGAATACTCCCGTTCTGACACTTCTGTTGACGAGCTCTGTTTGAGAGATGTGATGATCATGTGTATTCTCTCTCTTGAATTCTTCTGCTTTCTTGTATCTGTTTTATCCAGCTTGCATCTGCTTGCTCTAGCTTGTATTATCTTGCATCTGCTTGCATCTGCTTTATCCAGCTTGTATTGTCTTGCATCTTCTTGCTTTCGGATTTCTTCTGATTCTCTTGAGGATATGTATCCGTTGAGTTTGCCTTTTTTGCTTATTCTGCATATACTTCTTTTTCACTTGCTTCTGACACCATTACTTCTTTGAATGAGATGTCTTGATCAGTAGTCGTTGTTTGCAGATTCCTCTTTTGATATTTAGATAAAGATATTGAATTGAATATATTTTAGTCAAACATCTTCCTTGTTGCTTTTGCTTAGTCTCCTGAGCTTTTCTTCTGCTTTGTTCCAGTTTGCACAAATGAAGAAATGTCTCGTTGAAATGCTATCGTTTAGAGACAAGCAAATAGTCTTCTTTTAATCCGTTGTGAGACACGCTTCTTGAGAGTTCTGACATAGTACAACGTTGGTGCTGCAGTAAGGCTGCTACTGTTGTTGCTGCTACTGCTGCGTTGCAGAGATTTCCTCAGTGGTGTATGAAGTTCAAATGCACCGGGAAAGGTCTCTGTGTTTGTTGCCACAAATGTATTCAAAACGTACAGGCAGCAGAGACTTAGAAAAGTCTTCACACAAGGTTTCAGCAAAGATGTCACGTCATTACTAAAGCTTCAGACAGCTTCCAACCTTCAGACGGGTTCCAGTCTTCAGACGAACTTGGCTCTACAGACAAGCTTCATCACTTAAGACAGGTTGATGACTTCAGACAGCTCAAGTCTTTCAGACAGCTTCGTTGCTTTAGACAGCTTCACTACTTCAGCCGAGTTGCTTCCTTCAGACAACTTCAATTCTTCATATTGGTTGAAACTTCAGCGGCATTCTTCCTTAGAATTGTAGCTTCGTTCTTCTTCGTATCTTCTTCTTCTTGGTTTCTTTAGTTCATTGTTGTTCTTCAGACAGACGTATACTTGAATCTGTTTTTCTTCATATCTTTTGCCTTCAGTTCTTCAGATAGTATTCTTGGTCTTCACTTCTTCAGATGGTCTTCAAGTCTTCGCTTCTTCAGACAGTCTTCAAGTCTTTACTTCTTCAGTTCTTCAGTCAGTCTTTAAGTCCTCACTTCTATTCTTCTGATTCTGATCTTCTGATTCTGATTCTGTTCACAAAATCTTCTTCTTCTTCTAAAGTGTATTTTATCCTGAAACATAATTAACAAAAAAATACCTTTCTCAGTAGAACCTGTTTATATAATCTAATTGGTTCTTTATATAATCTTATTTGTTCTTTATATAATCTTATTGTTAATCATTAAAACTAACGGATGTTAAGTCTTATGATCATGTTTAATTACTTAAACAGATTTATAGACTTCACAATCTCCCCCTTTTTAATGATGACAAATAGATTATATATTACTGACAAAATGGGTATAAAAAGAAATGAGAGATAATAAAAATAAGATAATAGATTTTATTACTCCCCCTATCTATATTACTCCCCCTGAGACAGGCATTGATTCTTTTAGATATCTTCTGAACCAATTAAGTCTTTAATTAATCAATTTCAATTGTTAAATCTTTTATTAACCATCTGTTACAAGTTATTGTTAATATTTCAGATATTTTAGATAACTGATTGTTAAACTTTTTCTTGTTAAGATTTCAGATACCTATTGTTATTTTTCTTGTTAAAATTTCAGACACCTATGGTTATTAGAATCCTTCAGATACCTATTGTTGTATGATACTTCAGAAATTTCAGATATCTATTGTTAAAATAAACCTATTGTTAAAATGTTCTTGTTAAGATTTCAGACAGCCGATTGTATGACTTATTGTTATTCTTACTTGTTATTAGAACTCTTAGTTTGTTATCTTTTCGCTTACTGTAAGTTATATTTCTTTGCTGTTTATTTCTTCTTCCTATTATCTCCCTGTATATTTCCCTCTTTGTTACAACTCTTTTTAGTATTTTGTTAGTTTATATTTCTCCCCTTTTGTCATGAATTAAAAAGGTTTAATGTAATCCTATACCAATGTTAAACAATGTATCGTTTTGACAGATATATTTCTCCTGTTAAGATTTGTTACGCTTAAAGATCTGCTTCTCAATACTTGGATTTCTCCCCCTAAGTTGATTAGTTTTTCTACAGTCTTTTAAGAATTTCTTGTTTCAGTTAAGATTTTGTTAAGCAATTATCAAGAAGTTATGAAACTAAACAAAGAAGATTTTTAATTAAAGGAGAGAACCACTGAATTCACAGAAGAAAATACATGTAGACAAAGAAACAAAGACAATTAAACAGAGACACTAAAGATGATGGAGGGAACTAATTTTCATAAGATTGCTCGTTAGACACTAGATATTATTAGAGATCTTGAGCACATTCTTCTTTAACTCCTTTATCTTGCGACGCAGTTGAGCATTCTCCATCCTTAGTCTTTGAATCTCAGGGATGTCATCGGTTTCCACTGTGTTCCGATGATTTACCTTAAGAAGACCAGGATGTCTATGATCGTACAGGTGGCTAATGAACACATTGTTTACCATAAGAATCTTCATGATCACAGTATTGTGAGGTAGGATAGTAGAGTCTTCCAGTTTTTCTTCTTGCCATATCGAAAAGGATGATCCACGGAAGATTAATCTTCTCTTTTGCAAAGATTGACAACACAAAACCTTTCCATTTCAAGGTTATGGTTATCCTTAATTCGTGGGATCACACAATATTTCAGAATATTGAAGAGAACTTTGGGAATAACTTTCATTCCTCTCCTATTGAAGATTAGATGGTTAGACTGTTCCTCAAACAGATCTTTCCAAGCTGTGGAGAACCAATTCTCCTTCAGCTTTTACTCCGAGAGCTTTTTCAAGGATATTTGTAGTTACAACCACCTTTTGATTCATAACTTGGGCTTTGAGGCAGGTCTCTTCCCCTGAGTTTTCCAGACAAAGCGTGTTCCCAGAATTGATACACACTTTCTTCATGCCATTTGCAGTCAATGGCTTCAAAGAAAGGTAACCATCCGGCGGCTTCAAAAAAGGCAGTTACATTATTACCAATCTTAGAGAGATTCTGAAAGTCTACAATTTGAGTTTGAAGGATAGAGGAAGACATTTTGAGAGATGGAAGTGAGAAATCTTTTGGAGGTTTCCTAGAGAGATTTGGATGTTGAGATGAAGAGAGCAAATGGAAGTTTGAGAATATATGAGAATATATACAGGAGCATTTAATTTTGACACTGGACAGCGCGTTCTTGGGAAGAGTGCGTTGATTGACAGGACAAGTGAAGCGCCGCGACCTTTAGAGATATTAGGCGTTATTGTTCTAAGAGACCCCCTTATTAAAACAACATGTCTTTTCAGAGGACAACGCATTTAATGAAGGATCATGAAAGTTTAGATTAGGTAAAGAAGAGATGTTACCACATAATCCGTTTATTGTTATCTGGATGAAGAAGTCCCTTCTGAAATTACCTCTTGCTTGAAAGACTTTTTCTTTATCTGAGGTTGCTTGATGTCTGCACGTTTCAGTATGCTTTTGTCTTTTGTGCTCCCAGAGAATCTTTTGAACAGTCATCTTAACCTACCCCTTTACACTTGAGTTGGATTCTAATGACTTGAGTAACTATCCCTTAACATTTCAGACCCACAATTTCAGACAGTCCATAAGGAGCCTTCTGAACGGGTTAGATGAACAGAGATATTACTAAGTTAGTATAATCCACTCAGAGATTGAGTTAGGTTTGGTGCATAGAGTGTTAACCATCTTTAATATTGGTAACCCACGCTTCAGAGTTCATTCTGAACTTCCTGAATAGGTTTAGATAATAAAGATGTTATCACATTATGTCCTTTAGATATGTTTCTTAGATGATCTTCTTAAACCTGTTTCCTGAACATTCAAACTAGAAATACCTTTCAGTAGCATCTGATGTTGTTAAATTAAATAACTTGGATTGATTATAATGAAATAGCTTAATTAAGTTAATAATTTTGTCTTATTTGATTATCAGATTCATGTATTTCACACATACCTTTTAAATTATATATTAAACAGTTAAGAATGGGAATATAGAAAGTCACATATAAACCATTTAAACATATAGAATACATAGAAATCAAACAGAGAAGGACTTGAACAAAGTATACTGTATATATATTGATAAAGATTTAAACACAAAGATCTTGAAGCAAAAACACACAAGTGTATCATTGATCAGTAACAGCTTTGTTCTCATTGGTATTGACTTTCTCCTTTTCTCTCTTCAACATTCGTAGCTCCTTTTGGTAAAATCTGAGTGTTTCTTCCAAATGTTCAATACGTTCATCCAACCTCTTTATCTTACTTCTTCTGAATATTTCTCTTAAGTTTCCAGGAGTACTCAGATAGTCAGAAGATTCTATTTCGCTTTGAGTTGACGACAAAGGGCTTTGATCTTCATTTTCCTCTGCTGATGTTCCCTTGATATGCTTATATTCTTCTATAGTGAACAAGGGTGATGGCTCCTGGTCAAAGAGTCTTTCAATAGGAAATCCTTTATATTGAAGGATTTTCATAATCAGTGTAGTTGTGGGGAAAGACTTTGGCTTCTTCTAATTTTCTTCTCATCATATGGTAGAGGATGATTCTGGGAAGATTTAATTTTTTCCTTTGAAGAGATGTATCAGCACGAATCTTTCCATATCAGAGATGATGTTTGTATCCTTCCTTTTGGGTAGAATACAACAATTAATGATTGACAGCAGAATTCTAGGAATTTCCAGTAGTGTGAGCGTACTGGAGTTTTCAAGGATTCTGCGACCAAATAAAATCTGATCATGCATCTCTTCCTCTTTATCATAGATTTCCCAATCCGAAGAAAATTGTTTTCCGGTTGCTTCAACCCCAATGATTTCCTTCAGAACCTTGAAGTCCACTCTGATAGGCATTCCATTACTGAAGTGTTTATACCACTTGTCTCTTCAAGAAACACTTCTGAGTTGTTCTAGAAATCTAGAACACTCTGCTCATGCCAGGGGAACGATGCCCTCTTCAAGAAAGGAAATCCATCCGGCTTCCTTGAAGTACTCAGAGATTCTTAGTCCTTCTTTGTCAAAGTCGCTTAAATTTACTTCCCCTTGTGGGAATGATTCTTTCATCATACTTGCATGGACTTTGAGCACATGAGATTGCTGATCTTGATGCCATTGAGATAGATTAAGATGTTTTGGAAGAAATAAACTGTGAGGTTCTTTTGATGATCTTACAATCTTTTAAATAGGCAATCAAGCGTCGCTTCATTTTATGAAAGGAGCGGTTCCATCCACTAGCAGTTTTGGAGAGATGTGCATCGTGTCCTTTGAGAGAAAACCGGTTGATGATTCAATGATTCCACATCGTGCCATTTCATATTTTCAAAAACAGTTATGACTAACACACACGCTCTTCATTTACTTAATTTAAACACGCAGTTATTACTTTACTAACATGTGTGACTCTTCAACACATACATTTAAATAAGTAAAGCATACATAAAATGAATCATACATTTCATGCAATAAACATAGTAAAACACACATAGCATGCAGTGATTTATTTTAACACACTTTAGAAAGCATGAAACAATTATATCATGTAATCATATTTTTCACAATTTCAATAAAACAATCATGCATCAGATTAATAACTATATTTAAAATTATAACTTAATATAGAAAGGAAAGGTGTTACCACTTTGTGATCTAGAGATAGATTCACTTTCCTTTTCTGTTGCGTCCTGTGCTTTAGCTTTATGAATAATGAGTATTGGGGAAAAATGATTTTCCTATTCTCATTATCATTCTTCAGAGTTGCTTCAGCCTGGTGAGATTTCCATCTTCTGAGGATCTACTCCTTCTGTGCATTTGTTAGATGCTCAACACCGAAGGTGAGCTCTGATACCAATTGTTAGAAACCCACAGGCAACACTAGAAGGGGGGGTTGAATAGTGTTTTCGATATTTGAGACAATTTGGAAATCTTTAAAATAAACAATCACGTTAAGTGATCATTGTACAAAGCCAATCTTAAGATTAGAGTTATTTTAAAAACATGCGGAATATATGAAAGATTAAGATTAAAAACTTTTTCTTACACTTAAGATTGTTTTGATTTTAAACAAACTTATCTTAGTGTCTTCTGAAGAATATTATTAAGAGTACCTTCAGAACTGTTTCTGAAATACTTTAGATGATCAGAGACCATCCATATCATGTGTCTGAACTGAGTTCCTGTTGGGCTCACTTCAGACAGGTATTTCAGACAACCCTCTGAATATATTCTTCTATAATACTTCATCTTACACTAGAGACGTTTTACCATTATGCTTGTATGAAAACTTGTTTTATTGAAATCCTTGAGTTAATTAAGATTATTATGAAAAGTACTTTTCAATCCCCAATGTAAATATAAAGACTGTAAATAAAAGAGATTAAGGGAAAGAAAACTCAGACACAGAATTATCCTGGTTCACCCACAAACCCTGTGAGCTACATCCAGTCCTAGTGGCAAACCACCACTAGCCTTTTTATAACAACAACACATATGTGCCACTCCAAATCCCCAGACCCTTGCAGCCCACATATATGTCACACCAAGTATTCTTTTACAGTCAAGCCTCTTCAGGCTCAGGATCACACCGATCCTTAACACATATATGCGTCACTCCGAATCCTCAGACCCTCACAACCACATATATGTCACACTGAGTCACACACAGACCAGCAGTAGTATTTTCTATCAAGCCTCTTCAAGCTTTAAGAGTATTCTTTTACAGTCAAGCCTCTCCAGGCTCAGGGAAACTAACCAAGTATGAAGTTACAACTTCTCAACCTAAGTTAGATGTTCGTTAGAACTTCTCAACTCAGATTCTTCTTGTACATAGTGATTACTGAGTACATACTCAGGATACAGTCATTACAAACTAAATACAAGGATAGAACAGAGATACAAGTGTTTGAATTTAAGTACAATCCCTGTCTTTTCTATGAGGAAATACATCCTCTGAGAGTAGGCTAACTAAGATGTGAAATTAAGCTCCAGCCTTATTCTCCTACCATTGGTTTCCATGGGCTACATTCTCACCCGTATCATTGGAATGCCAAGGTATCTCCAAAGCTTCAAACTGTACCTGGTTTGATAGTCATTTGTACAACATGATTGCCTTCCCGACAACCAACTCACTTGATCAACAGACCACTGTACAATCTAACTAATTGACTAGCTGATCAGTAGCCTGATTGATAATTCACTCTGGTTGTATAGCATAACAACTGCACCTCGGCAGCATGGTTAATATGCTCTGCATGCCAACAACTTGTTGGACCGACCAACTTGGTTGTGTGCTTTTACAATAACAACAACTGGTTTGTATATTCCAACAACAACATCTTGGTTGTATATCACAACAACATCTTCAACTTCAATCTTGAGGCTATTTATATGTTCTTCTTGAATATAGCCGTTTGAAGATAATTCATAATGCCGTTGAGCTTCTGATGATGTGGCTCATATAGCCGTTGTGTAATAGCTTCTCAAACGGTTGCTTCTCCTTAAGCATATTGAGTGTTCAGAATACTCCCGTTCTGACACTTCTGTTGACGAGCTCTATTTTGAGAGATGTGATGATCATGTGTATTCTCTCTCTTGAATTCTTCTGCTTTCTTGTATCTGTTTTATCCAGCTTGCATCTGCTTGCTCTAGCTTGTATTATCTTGCATCTGCTTGCATCTGCTTTATCCAGCTTGTATCGTCTTGCATCTTCTTGCTTTCGGATTTCTTCTGATTCTCTTGAGGATATGTATCCGTTGAGTTTGCCCTTTTTGCTTATTCTGCATATACTTCTTTTTCACTTGCTTCTGACACCATTACTTCTTTGAATGAGATGTCTTGATCAGTAGTCGTTGTTTGCAGATTCCTCTTTTGATATTTAGATAAAGATGTTGAATTGAATATATTTTATTCAAACATCTTCCTTGTTGCTTTTGCTTAGTCTCCTGAGCTTTTCTTCTGCTTTATTCCAGTTTGCACAAATGAAGAAATGTCTCGTTGAAATGCTATCGTTTAGAGACAGCAAATAGTCTTCTTTTAATCCGTTGTGAGACACGCTTCTTGAGAGTTCTGACATAGTACAACGTTGGTGCTGCAGTAAGGCTGCTACTGTTGTTGCTGCGACTGCTACGTTGCAGAGATTTCCTCAGTGGTGTATGAAGTTCAAATGCACCGGGAAAGGTCTCTGTGTTTGTTGCCACAAATGTATTTCAAAATGTACGAGCAGCAGAGACTTAGAAAAGTCTTCACGCAAGGTTTCAGCAAAGATGTCACGTCATTACTAAGCTTCAGACAGCTTCCAACCTTCAGACGGGTTCCAGTCTTCAGACGAACTTGGCTCTTCAGACAACTTCATCACTTAAGACAGGTTGATGACTTCAGACAGCTCAAGTCTTTCAGACAGCTTCGTTGCTTTAGACAGCTTCACTACTTCAGCCGAGTTGCTTCCTTCAGACAACTTCAATTCTTCATATTGGTTGAAACTTCAACGGCCTTCTTCCTTAGAATTGTAGCTTCGTTCTTCTTCGTATCTTCTTCTTCATGGCTTCTTTAGTTCATTGTTGTTCTTCAGACAGACGTATACTTGAATCTGTACTTCTTCATATCTTTTGCCTTTAGTTCTTCAGATAGTATTCTTGGTCTTCACTTCTTCAGATGGTCTTCAAGTCTTCGCTTCTTCAGACAGTATTCAAGTCTTTACTTCTTCAGTTCTTCAGTCAGTCGTTAAGTCTTCACTTCTATTCTTCTGATTCTGATCTTCTGATTCTGATTCTGTTCACAAAATCTTCTTCTTCTAAAGAGTATTTTATCCTGAAACATAATTAACAAACAAATACCTTTCTCAGTAGAACCTGTTTATATAATCTAATTGGTTCTTTATATAATCTTATTTGTTCTTTATATAATCTTATTTGTAATCATTAAAACTAACGGATGTTAAGTCTTATGATCATGTTTAATTACTTAAACAGATTTATAGACTTCACATAAGTTTACTCGATTGTAAAAAACTACAAGTTCCCTTTTAATTTTGAATTGTTGTTCTTGTGATGAAGGGAAGTTTTGAATGCCATAATTGAATCATTTATTCTCCTGGGTAGGTGAAATGAATTTCCACTGTACTTAACATTACAACATAGATGTGCTTTGAAGAATCAAATAGGAGCTCAACTTGACCATTTAGTTCATGAGTTTGACAAAAGATATTATGATAACACAAGCATTAAGGCAATATTTATTTTAGTAGTAACCCAAAATGAAATAATTATTACAAAACTATTATTTAAGGAGCATAATTGAGCTTGGTAACAAGCACCATTTGGATTCAAACACATCAATCTCTTCTATAAGATTGAATAATCTCTGACTTCTTTATATCTTCTAAATGATAAAGAAGTTAAAAAGGGACTATCAACAATTGGATAACTTTAATAGTTTGCAAAATTGAAGTTATCATAGAGGCTATCACTATTAATAGTTTGGTATGATCGATGTCTAAGATATGACCATATTCATGTGAATAACTTTACTCAGTTGTAAATAATACATGTTCCCTTTTAATTTTGAATTGGTGTTCCTGTGATGCATGGAAGTTTTGAATGCCATAATTGAATCATTTATTCTCCTGGGTAGATGAAATCAATTTCCATTGTACTTAACAGTACCACTTTAGATTTGCTTTGGAGAATAAAATAGGAGCTCAACTTGACCATTTAGTGTCATAAGTTTGACAAAAAAGATATTATGACAACACAAGAATTAAGGCAATATTTATTTTTAGTAGTAACACATAAAATGTAACATTAATTATTACAAAACTAAACTTTAAGGATCATAATTGAGTTTGAATGACTTAATTTAATCATTTAATGTACTGTGTAGGTGAAATGAATTTCCACCGTACTTAACATTACCACTTAGATGAGCGTTGGGAGAATCAATTTTGAAATTAACTAGACCATTTAGTGTCATACGTTTGACAAAAGATATTATGACAACACAAGCATTAAGGAAATATTTATTTTTGTAGTAATCCAAAATGAAATTTTAATTATTACAAAACTATTATTTAAGGAGCATAATTGAGCTTGGTAACAAGCACCATTTGGATTCAAACACATCAATCTCTTCTATAAGATTGAATAATCTCTATTTGCATCTTCTAAATGATAAAGAAGTTAAAAATGGACTATCAACAATTGAATAACTTTGATAGCTTGCAACAATTGAAGCTATGTTTGAGGCCATCACTATTAATAGTTTGTGCGATCGATGTCTAAGATATGACCTTATTCATGTGAATTACTTTACTCAATTGTAAAAAACTACAAGTTCCCTTTTAATTTTGAATTGTTGTTCCTGTGTGCGGGGAAGTTTTGAATGCCATAATTGAATCATTTATTCTCCTGGGTAGGTGAAATGAATTTCCATGGTACTTAACATTACCCACGTAGATGAGCTTTGGAGAATAAAATAGGAGCTCAACTTGACCATTTAGTGTCATAAGTTTGATAAAGATATTATGACAACACAAGCATTAAGGCCATATTTATTTTAGTAGTAACACATAAATGTAACGTAATTATTACAAACAAAACTTTAAGGATCATAATTGAGTTTGATATGACTTAATTCAATCATTTATTGTACTGTGTAGGTGAAATGAGTTTCCACCGTACTTAACATTACCACTTAGATGAGCGTTGGTGAATCAAGTATGAACTCAACTAGATCATTTAGTATCATGAGTTGATAAAGATATTACGAAAACACAAGCATTAAGACAATATTTATTTTAGTAGTAACACATAAAATGTTACGTTATTTATTACAAAACTAAACTTTAAGCAGCATAATTGAGCATGAACGACTTAATTTAATCATTTAATGTACTGTGTAGGTGAAATGAATTTCCACCGTACTTAACATTACCACTAGATGAGCGTTGGAGAATCAATTTTGAAATTAACTAGACCATTTAGTGTCATACGTTTGACAAAAGATATTATGACAACACAAGCATTAAGGAAATATTTATTTTTAGTAGTAATCCAAATGAAATTTTAATTATTACAAAACTATTATTTAAGGAGCATAATTGAGCTTGGTAACAAGCACCATTTGGATTCAAACACATCAATTTCTTCTATAAGATTGAATAATCTCTATTTGCATCTTCTAAATGATAAAGAAGTTAAAAATGGACTATCAACAATTGAATAACTTTGATAGTTTGCAACAATTGAAGCTATGTTAGAGTCCATCACTATTAATAGTTTGTTGCGATCGATGTCTAAGATATGGCCTTATTCATGTGAATTACTTTACTCAATTGTAATAACTACAAGTTCACTTTTAATTTAAATTGTTGTTTCTGTGATGCAGGGAAGTTTTGAGTGCCATAATTGAATCATTATTTCTTTGGGTAGGTGAAATGAATTCCCAGTGTACTTAACATTATCATTTAGATGTGTTTTGGAGAATAAAATAGGAGCTCAACTTGACCATTTAGTGTCATAAGTTTGACAAAAGATATTATGGAAACACAAGCATTAAGACAATATTTATTTTAGTAGTAACACATGAAATTTAACGTTAATTATTACAAAACTAAACTTTAAGGAGCATAATTGAGTGTGAATGACTTAATTTAAACATTTAACGTATTGTGTAGGTGAAATGAATTTCCACCGTACTTAACATTACCACTTAGATGAGCGTTGAAGAATCAAGTTTGAACTTAACTAGATTATTTAGTATCATGAGTTTGACAAAAGATATTATGACAACACAAGCATTAAGGCAATATTTATTTTTAGTAGTAACCCAAAATGAAATGTTAATTATTACAAAACTATTATTTAAGGAGCATAATTGAGCTTGGTAACAAGCACCATTTGGATTCAAACACACCAATCTCTTCTATAAGATTGAATAAACTCTGACTTCTTTGCATTTTGTAAATGATAAAGAAGTTAAAAAGGGACTATAAACAATTGTATAACTTTGACAGTTTGCAACAATTAAAGCTATCATAGAGGCTATCACTATTAATAGTTTGGTACGATCGATATGACCATATTCATGTGAATAACTTTACTCAATTGTAAATAACTATAAGTTCCTTTAATTTTGAATTGTTGTTCCTGTGATGCAGGGAAGTTTTGAATGCCATAATTGAATCAGTTACTCTCCGGGTAGGTGAAATGAATTTCCACTGTACTTAGCATTACCACTTAGATGTGCTTTAGAGAATCAAATAGGTGCTCAACTTCACCATTTAGTGTCATGAGTTTGACAAAAGATATTATGGCAACACAAGCATTAAGGCAATATTTTTTTTAGTAGTAAGCCAAACTGAAATGTTAATTATTACAAACTATTATTTAAGGAGGATAATTGAGCTTGGTAACGAGCACCATTTGGATTCAAACACATCAATCTTTTCTACAAGATTGAACAATCTCTATTTGCATCTTCTAAATGATAAAGATGTTAAAAAGGGACTATCAACAATTGAATAACTTTGATAGTTGCAACAATTGAAGCTATGTTAGAGTCCATCACTATTAATAGTTTGTTGCGATCGATGTCTAAGATATGGCCTTATTCATGTGAATTACTTACTAACTATAAGTTCCCTTTTAATTTTGAATTGTTGTTTCTGTGATGCAGAGAAGTTTTGAATTCCATAATTGATCATTGTTCTCCTAGGTAGGTGAAATGAATTTCCATTGTACTTAACATTACCACTTAGATGTGCTTTGGAGGATAAAAAGGAGCTCAACTTGACCATTAAGTGTCATAAGTTTGACAAAGATATTATGGCAACACAAGCATTAAGGCGATATTTATTTTAGTAGTAACACATGAAATTTAACGTTAATTATTACAAAACTAAACTTTAAGGAGCATAATTGAGCTTGAATGACTTAATTTAATCATTTAACATATTGTGTAGGTGAAATGAATTTCCACCGTACTGAACATTACCACTTAGATGAGCGTTGGAGAATCAAGTTTGAACTTAACTAGATCATTTAGTATCATGAGTTTGACAAAAGATATTATGACAACACAAGCATTAAGGCAATATTTATTTTAGTAGTAACCCAAATGAAATTGTTAATTATTACAAACCTATTATTTAAGGAGCATAATTGTGCTTGGTAACAAGCACCATTTGGATTCAAACACATCAATCTTTTCTATAAGATTGAATAATCTCTGACTTCTTTGGCATTTTCTAAATGATAAAGAAGTTAAAAAGGGACTATAAACAATTGTATAACTTTGACAGTTTGCAACAATTGAAGCTATCATAGAGGCTATCACTATTATAGTTTGGTACGATCGATATGACCATATTCATGTGAATTAACTTTACTCAATTGTAAATAACTACAAGTTCCCATTTAATTTTGAATTGTTGTTCCTGTGATGCAGGGAAGTTTTGAATGCCATAATTGAATCATTTATTCTCCTGGGTAAATGAATTTCCACTGTACTTAGCATTACTACTTAGATGTGCTTTAGAGAATCAAATAGGTGCTCAACTTGACCATTTAGTGTCATGAGTTTGACAAAAGATATTATGGAAACACAAGCATTAACGCAATATTTTTTTTAGTAGTAACCCAAACTGAAATGTTAATTGTTACAAAACTATTATTTAAGGAGCATAATTGAGCTTGGTAACAAGCACCATTCGGATCAAACACATCAATCATTTCTAAAAGATTGAATAATCTCTGGTTTTTTTGCATCTTCTAAATGATAAGAAGTTAAAAAGGGACTATCAACAATTGTATAACTATGATAGTTTGCAACAATTGAAGCTATCATAGAGGCTATCACTATTAATAGTTTGGTGTCTAAGATATGACCCTATCATATGAATAACTTTACTCAATTGTAAATAACTACAAGTTCCCTTTTAATTTTGAATTGTTGTTCCTGTGCTGCCAGGGAAGTTTTGAATACCATAATTGAATCATTTATTATCCTGGGTAGGTGAAATGAATTTCCATTCTACTTAACATTACCACTTAGATGTGCTTTGGAGAATAAAATAGGAGCTCAACTTGACCATTTAGTGTCAGGAGTTTGACAAAAGATATTATGGCAACACAAGCATTAAGGCAATATTTTTTAGTAGTAACCCAAACTAAATTGTTAATTATACAAAACTATTATTTAAGGAGGATAATTGAGCTTGGTAACGAGCACCATTTGGATTCAAACACATTAATCCTTTCTACAAGATTGAATAATCTCTATTTGCATCTTCTAAATGATAAAGATGTTAAAAAGAGACTATCAATAATTGAATAACTTTGATAGTTTGCAACAATTGAAGCTATGTAAGAGTCCATCAATGTTAATAGTTTGTTGCGATCGATGTCTAAGATATGGCCTTATTCATGTGAATCATTTTACTCAGTTGTAAATAACTATAAGTTCTCTTTTAATTTTGAATTGTTGTTCCTGTGATGCAAGGAAGTTTTGAATGCCATAATTGAATCATTCGTTCTCCTGGGTAGGTGAAATGAATTTCCATTGTACTTAACAATACCACTTAGATGTGCTTTGGAGAATAAATAGGAGCTCAACTTGACCATTTAGTGTCATAAGTTTGACAAAAGATAATATGACAACACAAGCATCAAGGCGATATTTATTTTTAGTAGTAACACATAAAATTTAATGTTAATTATTACAAAACTAAACTTTAAGGAGCATAATTGAGCTTGAATGACTTAATTTAATCATTTAACGTATTGTGTAGGTGAAATGAATTTCCACCGTACTTAACATTACCACTTAGATGAGCGTTGGAGAATCAAGTTTGAACTTAACTAGATTATTTAGTATCATGAGTTTGACAAAAGATATTATGACAACACAAGCATTAAGGCAATATTTATTTTTAGTAGTAACCCAAAATGAAATGTTAATTATTACAAACCTATTATTTAAGGAGCATAATTGTGCTTGGTAACAAGCACCATTTGGATTCAAACACATCAATACTTTCTAGAAGATTGAATAATCTCTATTTGCATCTTCTAACTGATAAAGAATTTAAAAAATGGACTATAAACAATTGTATAACTCTAACAGTTTGCAACAATTGAAGCTATCATAGAGGCTATCACTATTAATAGTTTGGTACGATCGATGTCTAAGATATGACTATATTCATGTGAATAACTTTACTCAATTGTAAATAACTACAACTTCCCATTTAATTTTGAATTGTTGTTCCTGTGATGCAGGGAAGTTTTGAATGCCATAATTGAATCATTTATTCTCCTGGGTAAATGAATTTCCACTGTACTTAGCATTACTACTTAGATGTGCTTTAGAGAATCAAATAGGTGCTCAACTTGACCATTTAGTGTCATGAGTTTGACAAAAGATATTATGGAAACACAAGCATTAACGCAATATTTTTTTTAGTAGTAACCCAAACTGAAATGTTAATTATTACAAAACTATTATTTAAGCAGCATAATTGAGCTTGGTAACAAGCACCATTCAGATTCAAACACATCAATCCTTTCTACAAGATTGAATAATCTCCGGCTTTTTTGCATCTTCTAAATGATAAAGTGCCTGTTTGTTTTAAATTATGATAGGACAAAACCATGGTTTTGTAGAATTGATTTTAAGTCACTTTCGTCCAATGTGCTTCGTAAAGTGTGCATCATCCATCTCAACCATTCATTTCTAGAATCAATTCTGACCAACTGTAAACAAAACGGACCCAAAGAAGTTAAAAAGGGACTATCAACAACTGTATAAATATGATAGTTTGCAACAATTGAAGCTATCATAGAGGCTATCACTATTAATAGTTTGGTGTCTAAGATATGACCATATCATATGACCCTTTTAATTTTCAATTGTTGTTCCTGTGATGCAGGGAAGTTTTGAATGCTATAATTGAATCATTTATTCTCCTCGGTAGGTGAAATGAATTTCCATTGTACTTAACATTACCACTTAAATGTGCTTTGGAGAATAAAATAGGAGCTCAAGTTGACCATTTAGTGTCATGAGTTTGACAAAAGATATTATGGAAACACAAGCATCAAGGCAATATTTTTTTTAGTAGTAACCCAAACTGAAATGTTAATTATTACAAAACTATTATTTAAGGAACATAATTGAGCTTGGTAACAAGCACCATTCGGATTCAAACACATCAATCCTTCCAACAAGATTGAATAATCTCTGGATTTTTTGCATCTTCTAAATGATAAAGAAGTTAAAAAGGGACTATCAACAATTGTATAACTATGATAGTTTGCAACAATTGAAGCTATCATAGAGGCTATCACTATTAATAGTTTGGTGTCTAAGATATGACCATATCATATGAATAACTTTACCCAATTGTAAATAACTACAAGTTCCCTTTTAATTTTGAGTTGTTGTTCCTGTGCTTCAGGGAAGTTTTGAATGCCATAATTGAATCATTTATTCTCCTCGGTAGGTGAAATGAATTTCCATTGTACTTAACATTACCACTTAGATGTGCTTTGGAGAATAAAATAGGAGCTTAACTTGACCATTTAGTGTCATAAGTTTGACAAAAGATATTATGGCAACACAAGCATTAAGGCGATATTTATTTTAGTAGTAACACATAAAATTTAACGTTAATTATTACAAAACTAAACTTTAAGGAGCATAATTGAGCTTGAATGACTTAATTTAATCATTTAACGTATTGTGTAGGTGAAATGAATTTCCACTGTACTTAACATTACCACTTAGATGAGCGTTGGAGAATCAAGTTTGAACTTAACTAGATTATTTAGTATGATGAGTTTGACAAAAGATATTATGACAACACAAGCATTAAGGCAATATTTATTTTTAGTAGTAACCCAAAATGAAATGTTAATTATTACAAAACTATTATTTAAGGAGCATAATTGAGCTTGGTAACAAGCACCATTCGGATTCAAACACATCAATCCTTTCTACAAGATTGAATAATCTCTGGATTTTTTGCATCTTCTAAATGATAAAGAAGTTAAAAAGGGACTATCAACAATTGTATAACTATGATAGTTTGCAACAATTGAAGCTATCATAGAGGCTATCACTATTAATAGTTTGGTGTCTAAGATATGACCATATCATATGAATAACTTTACCCAATTGTAAATAACTACAAGTTCCCTTTTAATTTTGAGTTGTTGTTCCTGTGCTTCAGGGAAGTTTTGAATGCCATAATTGAATCATTTATTCTCCTCGGTAGGTGAAATGAATTTCCATTGTACTTAACATTACCACTTAGATGTGCTTTGGAGAATAAAATAGGAGCTTAACTTGACCATTTAGTGTCATAAGTTTGACAAAAGATATTATGGCAACACAAGCATTAAGGCGATATTTATTTTTAGTAGTAACACATGAAATTTAACGTTAATTATTACAAAACTAAACTTTAAGTAGCATAATTGAGCTTGAATGACTTAATTTAATCATTTAACGTATTGTGTAGGTGAAATGAATTTCCACCGTACTTAACATTACCACTTAGATGAGCGTTGGAGAATCAAGTTTGAACTTAACTAGATTATTTAGTATCATGAGTTTGACAAAAGATATTATGACAACACAAGCATTAAGGCAATATTATTTTTAGTAGTAACCCAAAATGAAATGTTAATTATTACAAAACTATTATTTATGGAGCATAATTGAGCTTGGTAACAAGCACCATTTGGATTCAAACACACCAATCTCTTCTACAATATTGAATAATCTCTGACTTCTTTGCATTTTCTAAATGATAAAGAAGTTAAAAAGGGACTATAAACAATTGTATAACTTTGACAGTTTGCAACAATTGAAGCTATCATAGAGGCTATCACTATTAATAGTTTGGAACGATCGATATGACCATATTCATGTGAATAACTTTACTCAATTGTAAATAACTACAAGTACCCTTTTAATTTTCAATTGTTGTTCCTGTGATGCAGGGAAGTTTTGAATGCCATAATTGAATCATTTTTTCTCCTGGGTAGGTGAAATGAATTTCCACTGTACTTAGCATTACCACTTAGATGTGCTTTAGAGAATCAAATAGGTGCTCAACTTGACCATTTAGTGTCATGAGTTTGACAAAAGATATTATGGAAACACAAGCATTAAGGCAATATTTTTTTAGTAGTAACCCAAACTGAAATGTTAATTATTACAAAACTATTATTTAAGGAGCATAATTGAGCTTGGTAACAAGCACCATTTGGATTCAAACACATCAATACTTTCTAGAAGATTGAATAATCTCTATTTGCATCTTCTAAATGATAAAGAAGTTAAAAATGGACTATCAACAATTGAATAACTTTGATAGCTTGCAACAATTGAAGCTATGTTTGAGGCCATCACTATTAATAGTTTGTTGCGATCGATGTCTAAGATATGACCTTCTTCATGTGACTTACTTTACTCAATTGTAAAAAACTACAAGTTCCCTTTTGATTTTGAATTGTTGTTCCTGTGGTGCGGTGAAGTTTTGAATGCAATAATTGAATCATTTATTCTCCTGGGTAGGTGAAATGAATTTCCATGGTACTTAACATTACCACTTAGATGTGCTTTGGAGAATAAAATAGGAGCTCAACTTGACCATTTAGTGTCATAAGTTTGACAAAAGATATTATGGCAACACAAGCATTAAGGCGATATTTATTTTAGTAGTAACACATAAAATTTAACGTTAATTATTACAAAACTAAACTTTAAGGAGCATAATTGAGCTTGAATGACTTAATTTAATCATTTAACATATTGTGTAGGAGAAATGAATTTCCACCGTACTTAACATTACCACTTAGATGAGCGTTGGAGAATCAAGTTTGAACTTAACTAGATTATTTAGTGTCATGAGTTTGACAAAAGATATTATGACAACACAAGCATTGAGGCAATATTTATTTTTAGTAGTAACCCAAAATGAAATGTTAATTATTACAATACTGTTATTTATGGAGCATAATTGAGCTTGGTAACAAGCACCATTTGGATTCAAACACACCAATCTCTTCTATAAGATTGAATAATCTCTGACTTCTTTGCATTTTCTAAATGATAAAGAAGTTAAAAAAGGACTATAAACAATTGTATAACTTTGACAGTTTGCAACAATTGAAGCTATCATAGAGGCTATCACTATTAATAGTTTGGAACGATCGATATGACCATATTCATGTGAATAACTTTACTCAATTGTAAATAACTACAAGTTCCCTTTTAATTTTAAATTGTTGTTCCTGTGATGCAGGGAAGTTTTGAATGCCATAATTGAATCATTTATTCTCCTGAGTAGGTGAAATGAATTTCCACTGTACTTAGCATTACCACTTAGATGTGCTTTAGAGAATCAAATAGGTGCTCAACTTGACCATTTAGTGTCATGAGTTTGACAAAAGATATTATGGAAACACAAGCATTAAGGCAATATTTTTTTTAGTAGTAACCCAAACTGAAATGTTAATTATTACCAAAACTATTATTTAAGGAGCATAATTGAGCTTGGTAACAATACTTTCTAGAAGATTGAATAATCTCTATTTGCATCTTCTAAATGATAAAGAAGTTAAAAATGGACTATCAACAATTAACATTACCACTTAGATGTGCTTTGGAGAATAAAATAGGAGCTTAACTTGACCATTTAGTGTCATAAGTTTGACAAAAGATAATATGACAACACAAGCATCAAGGCGATATTTATTTTTAGTAGTAACACATAAAATTTAATGTTAATTATTACAAAACTAAACTTTAAGGAGCATAATTGAGCTTGAATGACTTAATTTAATCATTTAACGTATTGTGTAGGTGAAATGAATTTCCACCGTACTTAACATTACCACTTAGATGAGCATTGGAGAATCAAGTTTGAACTTAACTAGATTATTTAGTATCATGAGTTTGACAAAAGATGTTATGACAACACAAGCATTAAGGCAATATTTATTTTTAGTAGTAACCCAAAATGAAATGTTAATTATTACAAACCTATTATTTAAGGAGCATAATTGAGCTTGGTAACAAGCACCATTTGGATTCAAACACATCAACACTTTCTAGAAGATTGAATAATCTCTATTTGCATCTTCTAAATGATAAAGAAGTTAAAAAATGGACTATAAACAATTGTATAACTTTGACAGTTTGCAACAATTGAAGCTATCATAGAGGCTATCACTATTAATAGTTTGGTACGATCGATGTCTAAGATATGACCATATTCATGTGAATAACTTTACTCAATTGTAAATAACTACAAGTTCCCATTTAATTTTGAATTGGTGTTCCTGTGATGCAGGGAAGTTTTGAATGCCATAATTGAATCATTTATTCTCCTGGGTAAATGAATTTCCACTGTACTTAGCATTACTACTTAGATGTGCTTTAGAGAATCAAATAGGTGCTCAACTTGACCATTTAGTGTCATGAGTTTGACAAAAGATATTATGGAAACACAAGCATTAACGCAATAATTTTTTTAGTAGTAACCCAAACTGAAATGTTAATTATTACAAAACTATTATTTAAGCAGCATAATTGAGCTTGGTAACAAGCACCATTCAGATTCAAACACATCAATCCTTTCTACAAGATTGAATAATCTCTGACTTTTTTGCATCTTCTAAATGATAAAGTGCCTGTTTGTTTTAAATTATGATAGGACAAAACCATGGTTTTGTAGAATTGATTTTAAATCACTTTCGTCCAATGTGCTTCGTAAAGTGTGCATCATCCATCTCAACCATTCATTTCTAGAATCAATTCTGACCAACTGTAAACAAAACGGACCCAAAGAAGTTAAAAAGGGACTATCAACAATTGTATAAATATGATAGTTTACAACAATTGAAGCTATCATAGAGGCTATCACTATTAATAGTTTGGTGTCTAAGATATGACCATATCATATGAATAACTTTACTCAATTGTAAATAACTACAAGTTCCCTTTTAATTTTCAATTGTTGTTCCTGTGATGCAGGGAAGTTTTGAATGCTATAATTGAATCATTTATTCTCCTCGGTAGGTGAAATGAATTTCCATTGTACTTAACATTACCACTTAAATGTGCTTTGGAGAATAAAATAGGAGCTCAAGTTGACCATTTAGTGTCATGAGTTTGACAAAAGATATTATGGAAACACAAGCATAAAGGCAATATTTTTTTTAGTAGTAACCCAAACTGGAATGTTAATTATTACAAAACTATTATTTAAGGAGCATAATTGAGCTTGGTAACAAGCACCATTCGGATTCAAACACATCAATCCTTTCTACAAGATTGAATAATCTCTGGATTTTTTTGCATCTTCTAAATGATAAAGAAGTTAAAAAGGGACTATCAACAATTGTATAACTATGATAGTTTGCAACAATTGAAGCTATCATAGAGGCTATCACTATTAATAGTTTTGCGATCGATGTCTAAGATATGACCATATTCATGTGAATACTTTACTCAATTGTAAATAACTACAAGTTCCCTTTTAATTTTGAATTGTTGTTCCTGTGCTTCAGGGAAGTTTTGAATTCCATAATTGAATCATTTATTCTCCTCGGTAGGTGAAATGAATTTCCATTGTACTTAACATTACCACTTAGATGTGCTTTGGAGAATAAAATAGGAGCTTAACTTGACCATTTAGTGTCATAAGTTTGACAAAAGATATTATGGCAACACAAGCATTAAGGCGATATTTATTTTTAGTAGTAACACATAAAATTTAACGTTAATTATTACAAAACTAAACTTTAAGGAGCATAATTGAGCTTGAATGACATAATTTAATCATTTAACGTATTGTGTAGGTGAAATGAATTTCCACCGTACTTAACATTACCACTTAGATGAGCGTTGGAGAATCAAGTTTGAACTTAACTAGATTATTTAGTATCATGAGTTTGACAAAAGATATTATGACAACACAAGCATTAAGGCAATATTTATTTTTAGTAGTAACCCAAAATGAAATGTTAATTATTACAAAACTATTATTTATGGAGCATAATTGAGCTTGGTAACAAGCACCATTTGGATTCAAACACACAAATCTCTTCTACAAGATTGAATAATCTCTGACTTCTTTGCATTTTCTAAATGATAAAGAAGTTAAAAAGGGACTATAAACAATTGTATAACTTTGACAGTTTGCAACAATTGAAGCTATCATAGAGGCTATCACTATTAATAGTTTGGAACGATCGATATGACCATATTCATGTGAATAACTTTACTCAATTGTAAATAACTACAAGTACCCTTTTAATTTTCAATTGTTGTTCCTGTGATGCAGGGAAGTTTTGAATGCCATAATTGAATCATTTTTTCTCCTGGGTAGGTGAAATGAATTTCCACTGTACTTAGCATTACCACTTAGATGTGCTTTAGAGAATCAAATAGGTGCTCAACTTGACCATTTAGTGTCATGAGTTTGACAAAAGATATTATGGAAACACAAGCATTAAGGCAATATTTTTTTAGTAGTAACCCAAACTGAAATGTTAATTATTACAAAACTATTATTTAAGGAGCATAATTGAGCTTGGTAACAAGCACCATTTGGATTCAAACACATCAATACTTTCTAGAAGATTGAATAATCTCTATTTGCATCTTCTAAATGATAAAGAAGTTAAAAATGGACTATCAACAATTGAATAACTCTGATAGCTTGCAACAATTGAAGCTATGTTTGAGGCCATCACTATTAATAGTTTGTTGCGATCGATGTCTAAGATATGACCTTATTCATGTGACTTACTTTACTCAATTGTAAAAAACTACAAGTTCCCTTTTAATTTTGAATTGTTGTTCCTGTGGTGCGGGGAAGTTTTGAATGCAATAATTGAATCATTTATTCTCCTGGGTAGGTGAAATGAATTTCCATGGTACTTAACATTACCACTTAGATGTGCTTTGGAGAATAAAATAGGAGCTCAACTTGACCATTTAGTGTCATAAGTTTGACAAAAGATATTATGGCAACACAAGCATTAAGGCGATATTTATTTTTAGTAGTAACACATAAAATTTAACGTTAATTATTACAAAACTAAACTTTAAGGAGCATAATTGAGCTTGAATGACTTAATTTAATCATTTAACGTATTGTGTAGGTGAAATGAATTTCCACCGTACTTAACATTACCACTTAGATGAGCGTTGGAGAATCAAGTTTGAACTTAACTAGATTATTTAGTATCATGAGTTTGACAAAAGATATTATGACAACACAAGCATTAAGGCAATATTTATTTTTAGTAGTAACCCAAAATGAAATGTTAATTATTACAAAACTATTATTTAAGGAGCATAATTGAGCTTGGTAACAAGCACCATTTGGATTCAAACACACCAATCTCTTCTATAAGATTGAATAATCTCTGACTTCTTTGCATTTTCTAAATGATAAAGAAGTTAAAAAGGGACTATAAACAATTGTATAACTTTGACAGTTTGCAACAATTGAAGCTATCATAGAGGCTATCACTATTAATAGTTTGGTACGATCGATATGACCATATTCATGTGAATAACATTACTCAATTGTAAATAACTACAAGTTCCCTTTTAATTTTCAATTGTTGTTCCTGTGATGCAGGGAAGTTTTGAATGTCCATAATTGAATCATTTATTCTCCTGGGTAGGTGAAATGAATTTCCACTGTACTTAGCATTACCACTTAGATGTGCTTTAGAGAATCAAATAGGTGCTCAACTTGACCATTTAGTGTCATGAGTTTGACAAAAGATATTATGGCAACACAAGCATTAAGGCAATATTTTTTTAGTAGTAACCCAAACTGAAATGTTAATTATTACAAAACTATTATTTAAGGAGCATAATTGAGCTTGGTAACAAGCACCATTTGGATTCAAACACATCAATACTTTCTAGAAGATTGAATAATCTCTATTTGCATCTTCTAAATGATAAAGAAGTTAAAAATGGACTATCAACAATTGAATAACTTTGATAGCTTGCAACAATTGAAGCTATGTTTGAGGCCATCACTATTAATAGTTTGTTGCGATCGATGTCTAAGATATGACCTTATTCATGTGACTTACTTTACTCAATTGTAAAAAACTACAAGTTCCCTTTTAATTTTGAATTGTTGTTCCTGTGGTGCGGGGAAGTTTTGAATGCAATAATTGAATCATTTATTCTCCTGGGTAGGTGAAATGAATTTCCATGGTACTTAACATTACCACTTAGATGTGCTTTGGAGAATAAAATAGGAGCTCAACTTGACCATTTAGTGTCATAAGTTTGACAAAAGATATTATGGCAACACAAGCATTAAGGCGATATTTATTTTTAGTAGTAACACATAAAATTTAACGTTAATTATTACAAACTAAACTTTAAGGAGCATAATTGAGCTTGAATGACTTAATTTAATCATTTAACGTATTGTGTAGGTGAAATGAATTTCCACCGTACTTAACATTACCACTTAGATGAGCGTTGGAGAATCAAGTTTGAACTTAACTAGATTATTTAGTATCATGAGTTTGACAAAAGATATTATGACAACACAAGCATTAAGGCAATATTTATTTTTAGTAGTAACCCAAAATGAAATGTTAATTATTACAAAACTATTATTTAAGGAGCATAATTGAGCTTGGTAACAAGCACCATTTGGATTCAAACACACCAATCTCTTCTATAAGATTGAATAATCTCTGACTTCTCTTGCATTTTCTAAACTGATAAAGAAGTTAAAAATGGACTATAAACAATTGTATAACTTTGACAGTTTGCAACAATTGAAGCTATCATAGAGGCTATCACTATTAATAGTTTGGTACGATCGATATGACCATATTCATGTGAATAACTTTACTCAATTGTAAATAACTACAAGTTCCCTTTTAATTTTCAATTGTTGTTCCTGTGATTCAGGGAAGTTTTGAATGCGATAATTGAATCATTTATTCTCCTGGGTAGGTGAAATGAATTTCCACTGTACTTAGCATTACCACTTAGATGTGCTTTAGAGAATCAAATAGGTGCTCAACTTGACCATTTAGTGTCATGAGTTTGACAAAAGATATTATGGCAACACAAGCATTAAGGCAATATTTTTTTAGTAGTAACCCAAACTGAAATGTTAATTATTACAAAACTATTATTTAAGGAGCATAATTGAGCTTGGTAACAAGCACCATTTGGATTCAAACACATCAATACTTTCTAGAAGATTGAATAATCTCTATTTGCATCTTCTAAATGATAAAGAAGTTAAAAATGGACTATCAACAATTGAATAACTTTGATAGCTTGCAACAATTGAAGCTATGTTTGAGGCCATCACTATTAATAGTTTGTTGCGATCGATGTCTAAGATATGACCTTATTCATGTGACTTACTTTACTCAATTGTAAAAAACTACAAGTTCCCTCTTAATTTTGAATTGTTGTTCCTGTGGTGCGGGGAAGTTTTGAATGCAATAATTGAATCATTTATTCTCCTGGGTAGGTGAAATGAATTTCCATGGTACTTAACATTACCACTTAGATGTGCTTTGGAGAATAAAATATGAGCTCAACTTGACCATTTAGTGTCATAAGTTTGACAAAAGATATTATGGCAACACAAGCATTAAGGCAATATTTATTTTTAGTAGTAACACATAAAATTTAACGTTAATTATTACAAAACTAAACTTTAAGGAGCATAATTGAGCTTGAATGACTTAATTTAATCATTTAACGTATTGTGTAGGTGAAATGAATTTCCACCGTACTTAACATTACCACTTAGATGAGCGTTGGAGAATCAAGTTTGAACTTAACTAGATTATTTAGTATCATGAGTTTGACAAAAGATATTATGACAACACAAGCATTAAGGCAATATTTATTTTTAGTAGTAACCCAAAATGAAATGTTAATTATTACAAAACTATTATTTAAGGAGCATAATTGAGCTTGGTAACAAGCACCATTTGGATTCAAACACACCAATCTCTTCTATAAGATTGAATAATCTCTGACTTCTCTGCATTTTCTAAACGATAAAGAAGTTAAAAATGGACTATAAACAATTGTATAACTTTGACAGTTTGCAACAATTGAAGCTATCATAGAGGCTATCACTATTAATAGTTTGGTACGATCGATATGACCATATTCATGTGAATAACATTACTCAATTGTAAATAACTACAAGTTCCCTTTTAATTTTCAATTGTTGTTCCTGTGATGCAGGGAAGTTCTGAATGCCATAATTGAATCATTTATTCTCCTGGGTAGGTGAAATGAATTTCCACTGTACTTAGCATTACCACTTAGATGTGCTTTAGAGAATCAAATAGGTGCTCAACTTGACCATTTAGTGTCATGAGTTTGACAAAAGATATTATGGCAACACAAGCATTAAGGCAATATTTTTTTAGTAGTAACCCAAACTGAAATGTTAATTATTACAAAACTATTATTTAAGGAGCATAATTGAGCTTGGTAACAAGCACCATTTGGATTCAAACACATCAATACTTTCTAGAAGATTGAATAATCTCTATTTGCATCTTCTAAATGATAAAGAAGTTAAAAATGGACTATCAACAATTGAATAACTTTGATAGCTTGCAACAATTGAAGCTATGTTTGAGGCCATCACTATTAATAGTTTGTTGCGATCGATGTCTAAGATATGACCTTATTCATGTGACTTACTTTACTCAATTGTAAAAAACTACAAGTTCCCTTTTAATTTTGAATTGTTGTTCCTGTGGTGCGGGGAAGTTTTGAATGCAATAATTGAATCATTTATTCTCCTGGGTAGGTGAAATGAATTTCCATGGTACTTAACATTACCACTTAGATGTGCTTTGGAGAATAAAATAGGAGCTCAACTTGACCATTTAGTGTCATAAGTTTGACAAAAGATATTATGGCAACACAAGCATTAAGGCGATATTTATTTTTAGTAGTAACACATAAAATTTAACGTTAATTATTACAAAACTAAACTTTAAGGAGCATAATTGAGCTTGAATGACTTAATTTAATCATTTAACGTATTGTGTAGGTGAAATGAATTTCCACCGTACTTAACATTACCACTTAGATGAGCGTTGGAGAATCAAGTTTGAACTTAACTAGATTATTTAGTATCATGAGTTTGACAAAAGATATTATGACAACACAAGCATTAAGGCAATATTTATTTTTAGTAGTAACCCAAAATGAAATGTTAATTATTACAAAACTATTATTTAAGGAGCATAATTGAGCTTGGTAACAAGCACCATTTGGATTCAAACACACCAATCTCTTCTATAAGATTGAATAATCTCTGACTTCTCTGCATTTTCTAAACGATAAAGAAGTTAAAAATGGACTATAAACAATTGTATAACTTTGACAAGTTTGCAACAATTGAAGCTATCATAGAGGCTATCACTATTAATAGTTTGGTACGATCGATATGACCATATTCATGTGAATAACTTTACTCAATTGTAAATAACTACAAGTTCCCTTTTAATTTTCAATTGTTGTTCCTGTGATTCAGGGAAGTTTTGAATGCGATAATTGAATCATTTATTCTCCTGGGTAGGTGAAATGAATTTCCACTGTACTAGCATTACCACTTAGATGTGCTTTAGAGAATCAAATAGGTGCTCAACTTGACCATTTAGTGTCATGAGTTTGACAAAAGATATTATGGCAACACCAGCATTAAGGCAATATTTTTTTAGTAGTAACCCAAACTGAAATGTTAATTATTACAAAACTATTATTTAAGGAGCATAATTGAGCATTGGTAACAAGCACCATTTGGATTCAAACACATCAATACTTTCTAGAAGATTGAATAATCTCTATTTGCATCTTCTAAATGATAAAGAAGTTAAAAATGGACTATCAACAATTGAATAACTTTGATAGCTTGCAACAATTGAAGCTATGTTTGAGGCCATCACTATTAATAGTTTGTTGCGATCGATGTCTAAGATATGACCTTATTCATGTGACTTACTTTACTCAATTGTAAAAAACTACAAGTTCCCTCTTAATTTTGAATTGTTGTTCCTGTGGTGCGGGGAAGTTTTGAATGCAATAATTGAATCATTTATTCTCCTGGGTAGGTGAAATGAATTTCCATGGTACTTAACATTACCACTTAGATGTGCTTTGGAGAATAAAATATGAGCTCAACTTGACCATTTAGTGTCATAAGTTTGACAAAAGATATTATGGCAACACAAGCATTAAGGCAATATTTATTTTTAGTAGTAACACATAAAATTTAACGTTAATTATTACAAAACTAAACTTTAAGGAGCATAATTGAGCTTGAATGACTTAATTTAATCATTTAACGTATTGTGTAGGTGAAATGAATTTCCACCGTACTTAACATTACCACTTAGATGAGCGTTGGAGAATCAAGTTTGAACTTAACTAGATTATTTAGTATCATGAGTTTGACAAAAGATATTATGACAACACAAGCATTAAGGCAATATTTATTTTTAGTAGTAACCCAAAATGAAATGTTAATTATTACAAAACTATTATTTAAGGAGCATAATTGAGCTTGGTAACAAGCACCATTTGGATTCAAACACACCAATCTCTTCTATAAGATTGAATAATCTCTGACTTCTCTGCATTTTCTAAACGATAAAGAAGTTAAAAATGGTCTATAAACAATTGTATAACTTTGACAGTTTGCAACAATTGAAGCTATCATAGAGGCTATCACTATTAATAGTTTGGTACGATCGATATGACCATATTCATGTGAATAACTTTACTCAATTGTAAATAACTACAAGTTCCCTTTTAATTTTCAATTGTTGTTCCTGTGATTCAGGGAAGTTTTGAATGCGATAATTGAATCATTTATTCTCCTGGGTAGGTGAAATGAATTTCCACTGTACTTAGCATTACCACTTAGATGTGCTTTAGAGAATCAAATAGGTGCTCAACTTGACCATTTAGTGTCATGAGTTTGACAAAAGATATTATGGCAACACCAGCATTAAGGCAATATTTTTTTAGTAGTAACCCAAACTGAAATGTTAATTATTACAAAACTATTATTTAAGGAGCATAATTGAGCATGGTAACAAGCACCATTTGGATTCAAACACATCAATACTTTCTAGAAGATTGAATAATCTCTATTTGCATCTTCTAAATGATAAAGAAGTTAAAAATGGACTATCAACAATTGAATAACTTTGATAGCTTGCAACAATTGAAGCTATGTTTGAGGCCATCACTATTAATAGTTTGTTGCGATCGATGTCTAAGATATGACCTTATTCATGTGACTTACTTTACTCAATTGTAAAAAACTACAAGTTCCCTCTTAATTTTGAATTGTTGTTCCTGTGGTGCGGGGAAGTTTTGAATGCAATAATTGAATCATTTATTCTCCTGGGTAGGTGAAATGAATTTCCATGGTACTTAACATTACCACTTAGATGTGCTTTGGAGAATAAAATAGGAGCTCAACTTGACCATTTAGTGTCATAAGTTTGACCAAAAGATATTATGGCAACACAAGCATTAAGGCGATATTTATTTTTAGTAGTAACACATAAAATTTAACGTTAATTATTACAAAACTAAACTTTAAGGAGCATAATTGAGCTTGAATGACTTAATTTAATCATTTAACGTATTGTGTAGGTGAAATGAATTTCCACCGTACTTAACATTACCACTTAGATGAGCGTTGGAGAATCAAGTTTGAACTTAACTAGATTATTTAGTATCATGAGTTTGACAAAAGATATTATGACAACACAAGCATTAAGGCAATATTTATTTTTAGTAGTAACCCAAAATGAAATGTTAATTATTACAAAATTATTATTTAAGGAGCATAATTGAGCTTGGTAACAAGCACCATTTGGATTCAAACACACCAATCTCTTCTATAAGATTGAATAATCTCTGACTTCTCTGCATTTTCTAAACGATAAAGAAGTTAAAAATGGTCTATAAACAATTGTATAACTTTGACAGTTTGCAACAATTGAAGCTATCATAGAGGCTATCACTATTAATAGTTTGGTACGATCGATATGACCATATTCATGTGAATAACTTACTCAATTGTAAATAACTACAAGTTCCCTTTTAATTTTCAATTGTTGTTCCTGTGATTCAGGGAAGTTTTGAATGCGATAATTGAATCATTTATTCTCCTGGGTAGGTGAAATGAATTTCCACTGTACTTAGCATTACCACTTAGATGTGCTTTAGAGAATCAAATAGGTGCTCAACTTGACCATTTAGTGTCATGAGTTTGACAAAAGATATTATGGCAACACCAGCATTAAGGCAATATTTTTTATTAGTAACCCAAACTGAAATGTTAATTATTACAAAACTATTATTTAAGGAGCATAATTGAGATTGGTAACAAGCACCATTTGGATTCAAACACATCAATACTTTCTAGAAGATTGAATAATCTCTATTTGCATCTTCTAAATGATAAAGAAGTTAAAAATGGACTATCAACAATTGAATAACTTTGATAGCTTGCAACAATTGAAGCTATGTTTGAGGCCATCACTATTAATAGTTTGTTGCGATCGATGTCTAAGATATGACCTTATTCATGTGACTTACTTTACTCAATTGTAAAAAACTACAAGTTCCCTCTTAATTTTGAATTGTTGTTCCTGTGGTGCGGGGAAGTTTTGAATGCAATAATTGAATCATTTATTCTCCTGGGTAGGTGAAATGAATTTCCATGGTACTTAACATTACCACTTAGATGTGCTTTGGAAATAAAATAGGAGCTCAACTTGACCATTTAGTGTCATAAGTTTGACAAAAGATATTATGGCAACACATGCATTAAGGCGATATTTATTTTTAGTAGTAACACATAAAATTTAACGTTAATTATTACAAAACTAAACTTTAAGGAGCATAATTGAGCTTGAATGAGTTAATTTAATCATTTAACGTATTGTGTAGGTGAAACTGAATTTCCACCGTACTTAACATTACCACTTAGATGAGCGTTGGAGAATCAAGTTTGAACTTAACTAGATTATTTAGTATCATGAGTTTGACAAAAGATATTATGACAACACAAGCATCAAGGCAATATTTATTTTTAGTAGTAACCCAAAATGAAATGTTAATTATTACAAATCTATTATTTAAGGAGCATAATTGAGCTTGGTAACAAGCACCATTTGGATTCAAACACACCAATCTCTTCTATAAGATTGAATAATCTCTGATTTCTCTGCATTTTCTAAACGATAAAGAAGTTAAAAATGGACTATAAATAATTGTATAACTTTGACAGTTTGCAACAATTGAAGCTATCATAGAGGCTATCACTATTAATAGTTTGGTACGATCGATATGACCATATTCATGTGAATAACATTACTCAATTGTAAATAACTACAAGTTCCCTTTTAATTTTCAATTGTTGTTCCTGTGATGCAGGGAAGTTCTGAAATCCATAATTGAATCATTTATTCTCCTGGGTAGGTGAAATGAATTTCCACTGTACATGCATTACCACTTAGATGTGCTTTAGAGAATCAAATAGGTGCTCAACTTGACCATTTAGTGTCATGAGTTTGACAAAAGATATTATGGCAACACAAGCATTAAGGCAATATTTTTTTAGTAGTAACCCAAACTGAAATGTTAATTATTACAAAACTATTATTTAAGGAGCATAATTGAGCTTGGTAACAAGCACCATTTGGATTCAAACACATCGATACTTTCTAGAAGATTGAATAATCTCTATTTGCATCTTCTAAAGATAAAGAAGTTAAAAATGGACTATCAACAATTGAATAACTTTGATAGCATGCAACAATTGAAGCTATGTTTGAGGCCATCACTATTAATAGTTTGTTGCGATAGATGTCTAAGATATGACCTTATTCATGTGACTTACTTTATTCAATTGTAAAAAACTACAAGTTCCCTTTTAATTTTGAATTGTTGTTCCTGTGGTGCGGGGAAGTTTTGAATGCAATAATTGAATCATTTATTCTCCTGGGTAGGTGAATTGAATTTCCATGGTACTTAACATTACCACTTAGATGTGCTTTGGAGAATAAAATAGGAGCTCAACTTGACCATTTAGTGTCATAAGTTTGACAAAAGATATCATGGCAACACAAGCATTAAGGCGATATTTATTTATAGTAGTAACACATAAAATTTAACGTTAATTATTACAAAACTAAACTTTAAGGACCATAATTGAGCTGGAATGACTTAATTTAATCATTTAACGTATTGTGTAGGTGAAATGAATTTCCACCGTACTTAATATTACCACTTAGATGAGCGTTGGAGAATCAAGTTTGAACTTAACAAGATTATTTAGTATCATGAGCTTGACAAAAGATATTAGGACAACACAAGCATTAAGGCAATATTTATTTTTAGTAGTAACCCAAAATGAAATGTTAATTATTACAAAACTATTATTTAAGGAGCATAATTGAGCTTGGTAACAAGCACCATTTGGATTCAAACACACCAATCTCTTCTATAAGATTGAATAATCTCTGACTTCTCTGCATTTTCTAAACGATAAAGAAGTTAAAAATGGACTATAAACAATTGTATAACTTTGACAGTTTGCAACAATTGAAGCTATAATAGAGGCTACCACTATTAATAGTTTGGTACGATCGATATGACCATATTCATGTGAATAACATTACCACTTAGATGTGCTTTAGAGAATCAAATAGGTGCTCAACTTGACCATTTAGTGTCATGAGTTTGACAAAAGATATTATGGCAACACAAGCATTAAGGCAATATTTTTTTAGTAGTAACCCAAACTGAAATGTTAATTATTACAAAACTATTATTTAAGGAGCATAATTGAGCTTGGTAACAAGCACCATTTGGATTGAAACACATCGATACTTTCTAGAAGATTGAATAATCTCTATTTGCATCTTCTAAATGATAAAGAAGTTAAAAATGGACTATCAACAATTGAATAACTTTGATAGCTTGCAACAATTGAAGCTATGTTTGAGGCCATCACTATTAATAGTTTGTTGCGATCTTATTCATGTGACTTACTTTACTCAATTGTAAAAAACTACAAGTTCCCTTTTAATTTTGAATTGTTGTTCCTGTGGTGCGGGGAAGTTTTGAATGCAATAATTGAATCATTTATTCTCCTGGGTAGGTGAAATGAATTTCCATGGTACTTAACATTACCACTTAGATGTGCTTTGGAGAATAAACTAGGAGCTCAACTTGACCATTTAGTGTCATAAGTTTGACAAAAGATATTATGGCAACACAAGCATTAAGGCGATATTTATTTTTAGTAGTAACACATAAAATTTAACGTTAATTATTACAAAACTAAACTTTAAGGAGCACAATTGAGCTTGAATGACTTAATTTAATCATTTAACGTATTGTGTAGGTGAAATGAATTTCCACCGTACTTAACATTACCACTTAGATGAGCGTTGGAGAATCAAGTTTGAACTTAACTAGATTATTTAGTATCATGAGTTTGACAAAAGATATTATGACAACACAAGCATTAAGGCAATATTTATTTTTAGTAGTAACCCAAAATTAAATGTTAATTATTATAAAACTATTATTTAAGGAGCATAATTGAGCTTGGTAACAAGCACCATTTGGATTCAAACACACCAATCTCTTCTATAAGATTGAATAATCTCTGACTTCTCTGCATTTTCTAAACGATAAAGAAGTTAAAAATGGACTATAAACAATTGTATAACTTTGACAGTTTGCAACAATTGAAGCTATCATAGAGGCTATCACTATTAATAGTTTGGTACGATCGATATGACCATATTCATGTGAGTAACTTTACTCAATTGTTAATAACTACAAGTTCCCTTTTAATTTTCAATTGTTGTTCCTGTGATTCAGGGAAGTTTTGAATGCGATAATTGAATCATTTATTCTCCTGGGTAGGTGAAATGAATTTCCACTGTACTTAGCATTACCACTTAGATGTGCTTTAGAGAATCAAATAGGTGCTCAACTTGACCATTTAGTGTCATGAGTTTGACAAAAGATATTATGGCAACACCAGCATTAAGGCAATATTTTTTTAGTAGTAACCCAAACTGAAATGTTAATTATTACAAAACTATTATTTAAGGAGCATAATTGAGCATGGTAACAAGCACCATTTGGATTCAAACACATCAATACTTTCTAGAAGATTGAATAATCTCTATTTGCATCTTCTAAATGATAAAGAAGTTAAAAATGGACTATCAACAATTGAATAACTTTGATAGCTTGCAACAATTGAAGCTATGTTTGAGGCCATCACTATTAATAGTTTGTTGGGATCGATGTCTAAGATATGACCTTATTCATGTGACTTACTTTACTCAATTGTAAAAAACTACAAGTTCCCTTTTAATTTTGAATTGTTGTTCCAGTGGTGCGGGGAAGTTTTGAATGCAATAATTGAATCATTTATTCTCCTGGGTAGGTGAAATGAATTTCCATGGTACTTAACATTACCACTTAGATGTGCTTTGGAGAATAAAATAGGAGCTCAACATGACCATTTAGTGTCATAAGTTTGACAAAAGATATTATGGCAACACAAGCATTAAGGCGATATTTATTTTTAGTAGTAACACATAAAATTTAACGTTAATTATTACAAAACTAAACTTTAAGGAGCATAATTGAGCTTGAATGACTTAATTTAATCATTTAACGTATTGTGTAGGTGAAATGAATTTCCACCGTACTTAACATTACCACTTAGATGAGCGTTGGAGAATCAAGTTTGAACTTAACTAGATTATTTAGTATCATGAGTTTGACAAAAGATATTATGACAACACAAGCATTAAGGCAATATTTATTTTTAGTAGTAACCCAAAATTAAATGTTAATTATTACAAAACTATTATTTAAGGAGCATAATTGAGCTTGGTAACAAGCACCATTTGGATTCAAACACACCAATCTCTTCTATAAGATTGAATAATCTCTGACTTCTCTGCATTTTCTAAACGATAAAGAAGTTAAAAATGGACTA
The DNA here is from genome assembly GCA_026901365.1 of Sesbania bispinosa. Classification (NCBI taxonomy): domain Eukaryota; kingdom Viridiplantae; phylum Streptophyta; class Magnoliopsida; order Fabales; family Fabaceae; genus Sesbania; species Sesbania bispinosa. The sequence continues at coordinate 878,231 of QLOH01000089.1, forward strand.
TAAACAATTGTATAACTTTGACAGTTTGCAACAATTGAAGCTATCATAGAGGCTATCACTATTAATAGTTTGGTACGATCGATATGACCATATTCATGTGAATAACTTTACTCAATTGTAAATAACTACAAGTTCCCTTTTAATTTTCAATTGTTGTTCCTGTGATTCAGCGAAGTTTTGAATGCGATAATTGAATCATTTATTCTCCTGGGTAGGTGAAATGAATTTCCACTGTACTTAGCATTACCACTTAGATGTGCTTTAGAGAATCAAATAGGTGCTCAACTTGACCATTTAGTGTCATGAGTTTGACAAAAGATATTATGGCAACACCAGCATTAAGGCAATATTTTTTTAGTAGTAACCCAAACTGAAATGTTAATTATTACAAAACTATTATTTAAGGAGCATAATTGAGCTTGGTAACAAGCACCATTTGGATTCAAACACATCAATACTTTCTAGAAGATTGAATAATCTCTATTTGCATCTTCTAAATGATAAAGAAGTTAAAAATGGACTATCAACAATTGAATAACTTTGATAGCTTGCAACAATTGAAGCTATGTTTGAGGCCATCACTATTAATAGTTTGTTGCGATCGATGTCTAAGATATGACCTTATTCATGTGACTTACTTTACTCAATTGTAAAAAACTACAAGTTCCCTCTTAATTTTGAATTGTTGTTCCTGTGGTGCGGGGAAGTTTTGAATGCAATAATTGAATCATTTATTCTCCTGGGTAGGTGAAATGAATTTCCATGGTACTTAACATTACCACTTAGATGTGCTTTGGAGAATAAAATAGGAGCTCAACTTGACCATTTAGTGTCATAAGTTTGACAAAAGATATTATGGCAACACAAGCATTAAGGCGATATTTATTTTTAGTAGTAACACATAAAATTTAACGTTAATTATTACAAAACTAAACTTTAAGGAGCATAATTGAGCTTGAATGACTTAATTTAATCATTTAACGTATTGTGTAGGTGAAATGAATTTCCACCGTACTTAACATTACCACTTAGAGGAGCGTTGGAGAATCAAGTTTGAACTTAACTAGATTATTTAGTATCATGAGTTTGACAAAAGATATTATGACAACACAAGCATTAAGGCAATATTTATTTTTAGTAGTAACCCAAAATTAAATGTTAATTATTACAAAACTATTATTTAAGGAGCATAATTGAGCTTGGTAACAAGCACCATTTGGATTCAAACACACCAATCTCTTCTATAAGATTGAATAATCTCTGATTTCTCTGCATTTTCTAAACGATAAAGAAGTTAAAAATGGACTATAAACAATTGTATAACTTTGACAGTTTGCAACAATTGAAGCTATCATAGAGGCTATCACTATTAATAGTTTGGTACGATCGATATGACCATATTCATGTGAATAACATTACTCAATTGTAAATAACTACAAGTTCCCTTTTAATTTTCAATTGTTGTTCCTGTGATTCAGGGAAGTTTTGAATGCGATAATTGAATCATTTATTCTCCTGGGTAGGTGAAATGAATTTCCACTGTACTTAGCATTACCACTTAGATGTGCTTTAGAGAATCAAATAGGTGCTCAACTTGACCATTTAGTGTCATGAGTTTGACAAAAGATATTATGGCAACACCAGCATTAAGGCAATATTTTTTTAGTAGTAACCCAAACTGAAATGTTAATTATTACAAAACTATTATTTAAGGAGCATAATTGAGCATGGTAACAAGCACCATTTGGATTCAAACACATCAATACTTTCTAGAAGATTGAATAATCTCTATTTGCATCTTCTAAATGATAAAGAAGTTAAAAATGGACTATCAACAATTGAATTACTTTGATAGCTTGCAACAATTGAAGCTATGTTTGAGGCCATCACTATTAATAGTTTGTTGGGATCGATGTCTAAGATATGACCTTATTCATGTGACTTACTTTACTCAATTGTAAAAAACTACAAGTTCCCTTTTAATTTTGAATTGTTGTTCCTGTGGTGCGGGGAAGTTTTGAATGCAATAATTGAATCATTTATTCTCCTGGGTAGGTGAAATGAATTTCCATGGTACTTAACATTACCACTTAGATGTGCTTTGGAGAATAAAATAGGAGCTCAACTTGACCATTTAGTGTCATAAGTTTGACAAAAGATATTATGGCAACACAAGCATTAAGGCGATATTTATTTTTAGTAGTAACACATAAAATTTAACGTTAATTATTACAAAACTAAACTTTAAGGAGCATAATTGAGCTTGAATGACTTAATTTAATCATTTAACGTATTGTGTAGGTGAAATGAATTTCCACCGTACTTAACATTACCACTTAGATGAGCGTTGGAGAATCAAGTTTGAACTTAACTAGATTATTTAGTATCATGAGTTTGACAAAAGATATTATGACAACACAAGCATTAAGGCAATATTTATTTTTAGTAGTAACCCAAAATTAAATGTTAATTATTACAAAACTATTATTTAAGGAGCATAATTGAGCTTGGTAACAAGCACCATTTGGATTCAAACACACCAATCTCTTCTATAAGATTGAATAATCTCTGACTTCTCTGCATTTTCTAAACGATAAAGAAGTTAAAAATGGACTATAAACAATTGTATAACTTTGACAGTTTGCAACAATTGAAGCTATCATAGAGGCTATCACTATTAATAGTTTGGTACGATCGATATGACCATATTCATGTGAATAACTTTACTCAATTGTAAATAACTACAAGTTCCCTTTTAATTTTCAATTGTTGTTCCTGTGATTCAGGGAAGTTTTGAATGCGATAATTGAATCATTTATTCTCCTGGGTAGGTGAAATGAATTTCCACTGTACTTAGCATTACCACTTAGATGTGCTTTAGAGAATCAAATAGGTGCTCAACTTGACCATTTAGTGTCATGAGTTTGACAAAAGATATTATGGCAACACCAGCATTAAGGCAATATTTTTTTAGTAGTAACCCAAACTGAAATGTTAATTATTACAAAACTATTATTTAAGGAGCATAATTGAGCTTGGTAACAAGCACCATTTGGATTCAAACACATCAATACTTTCTAGAGGATTGAATAATCTCTATTTGCATCTTCTAAATGATAAAGAAGTTAAAAATGGACTATCAACAATTGAATAACTTTGATAGCTTGCAACAATTGAAGCTATGTTTGAGGCCATCACTATTAATAGTTTGTTGCGATCGATGTCTAAGATATGACCTTATTCATGTGACTTACTTTACTCAATTGTAAAAAACTACAAGTTCCCTTTTAATTTTGAATTGTTGTTCCTGTGGTGCGGGGAAGTTTTGAATGCAATAATTGAATCATTTATTCTCCTGGGTAGGTGAAATGAATTTCCATGGCACTTAACATTACCACTTAGATGTGCTTTGGAGAATAAAATAGGAGCTCAACTTGACCATTTAGTGTCATAAGTTTGACAAAAGATATTGTGGCTAACACAAGCATTAAGGCGATATTTATTTTTAGTAGTAACACATAAAATTTAACGTTAATTATTACAAAACTAAACTTTAAGGAGCATAATTGAGCTTGAATGACTTAATTTAATCAAGTAACGTATTGTGTAGGTGAAATGAATTTCCACCGTACTTAACATTACCACTTAGATGAGCGTTGGAGAATCAAGTTTGAACTTAACTAGATTATTTAGTATCATGAGTTTGACAAGATATTATGACAACACAAGCATTAAGGCAATATTTATTTTTAATAGTAACCCAAAATGAAATGTTAATTATTACAAAACTATTATTTAAGGAGCATAATTGAGCTTGGTAACAAGCACCATTTGGATTCAAACACACCAATCTCTTCTATAAGATTGAATAATCTCTGACTTCTCTGCATTTTCTAAACGATAAAGAAGTTAAAAATGGACTATAAACAATTGTATAACTTTGACAGTTTGCAACAACTGAAGCTATCATAGAGGCTATCACTATTAATAGTTTGGTACGATCGATATGACCATATTCATGTGAAAAACATTACTCAATTGTAAATAACTACAAGTTCCCTTTTAATTTTCAATTGTTGTTCCTGTGATGCAGGGAAGTTCTGAATTCCATAATTGAATCATTTATTCTCCTGGGTAGGTGAAATGAATTTCCACTGTACATGCATTACCACTTAGATGTGCTTTAGAGAATCAAATAGGTGCTCAACTTGACCATTTAGTGTCATGAGTTTGACAAAAGATATTATGGCAACACAAGCATTAAGGCAATATTTTTTAGTAGTAACCCAAACTGAAATGTTAATTATTACAAAACTATTATTTAAGGAGCATAATTGAGCTTGGTAACAAGCACCATTTGGATTCAAACACATCAATACTTTCTAGAAGATTGAATAATCTCTATTTGCATCTTCTAAATGATAAAGAAGTTAAAAATGGACTATGAACAATTGAATAACTTTGATAGCTTGCAACAATTGAAGCTATGTTTGAGGCCATCACTATTAATAGTTTGTTGCGATCGATGTCTAAGATATGACCTTATTCATGTGACTTACTTTACTCAATTGTAAAAAACTACAAGTTCCCTCTTAATTTTGAATTGTTGTTCCTGTGGTGCGGGGAAGTTTTGAATGCAATAATTGAATCATTTATTCTCCTGGGTAGGTGAAATGAATTTCCATGGTACTTAACATTACCACTTAGATGTGCTTTGGAGAATAAAATAGGAGCTCAACTTGACCATTTAGTGTCATAAGTTTGACAAAAGATATTATGGCAACACAAGTATTAAGGCGATATTTATTTTTAGTAGTAACACATAAAATTTAACGTTAATTATTACAAAACTAAACTTTAAGGAGCATAATTGAGCTTGAATGACTTAATTTAATCATTTAACGTATTGTGTAGGTGAAATGAATTTCCACCGTACTTAACATTACCACTTAGATGAGCGTTGGAGAATCAAGTTTGAACTTAACTAGATTATTTAGTATCATGAGTTTGACAAAAGATATTATGACAACACAAGCATTAAGGCAATATTTATTTTTAGTAGTAACCCAAAATGAAATGTTAATTATTACAAATCTATTATTTAAGGAGCATAATTGAGCTTGGTAACAAGCACCATTTGGATTCAAACACACCAATCTCTTCTATAAGATTGAATAATCTCTGACTTCTCTGCATTTTCTAAACGATAAAGAAGTTAAAAATGGACTATAAACAATTGTATAACTTTGACAGTTTGCAACAATTGAAGCTATCATAGAGCCTATCACTATTAATAGTTTGGTACGATCGATATGACCATATTCATGTGAATAACATTACTCAATTGTAAATAACTACAAGTTCCCTTTTAATTTTCAATTGTTGTTCCTGTGATGCAGGGAAGTTTTGAATTCCATAATTGAATCATTTATTCTCCTGGGTAGGTGAAATGAATTTCCACTGTACATGCATTACCACTTAGATGTGCTTTAGAGAATCAAATAGGTGCTCAATTTGACCATTTAGTGTCATGAGTTTGACAAAAGATATTATGGCAACACAAGCATTAAGGCAATATTTTTTTAGTAGTAACCCAAACTGAAATGTTAATTATTACAAAACTATTATTTGAGGAGCATAATTGAGCTTGGTAACAAGCACCATTTGGATTCAAGCACATCGATACTTTCTAGAAGATTGAATAATCTCTATTTGCATCTTCTAAATGATAAAGAAGTTAAAAATGGACTATCAACAATTGAATAACTTTGATAGCTTGCAACAATTGAAGCTATGTTAGAGGCCATCACTATTAATAGTTTGTTGCGATCAATGTCTAAGATATGACCTTATCCGTGTGAATTACTTTACTCAATTGTAAATAACTACAAGTTCACATTTAATTTTGAATTGTTGTTCCTGTGGTGCAGGGAAGTTTTGAATACCATAATTGAATCATTTATTCTCCTGGGTAGGTGAAATGACTTTCCATTGTACTTAACATTACCACTTAGATGTGCTTTGGAGAATAAAATAGGAGCTCAACTTGACCATTTAGTGTCATAAGTTTACTCAATTGTAAATAACTACAAGTTCCCTTTTAATTTTGAATTGTTGTTCCTGTAGTGCAGGGAAGTTTTGAATGCCATAATTGAATCATTTATTCTCCTGGGTAGGTGAAATGAATTTGCATGGTACATAACATTACCACTTAGATGTGCTTTGGAGAATAAAATAGGAGCTCAACTTCACCATTTAGTGTCATAAGTTTGATAAAAGATATTATGACAGCACAAGCATTAAGGCAATATTTATTTTTAGTAGTAACACATAAAATGTAACGTTAATTATTACAAAACAAAACTTTAAGGATCATAATTGAGTTTGAATGACTTAATTCAATCATTTATTGTACTGTGTAGGTGAAATGAGTTTCCAACGTACTTAACATTACCACTTAGATGAGCGTTGGAGAATCAAGTATGAACTTAACTAGATCATTTAGTATCATGAGTTTGACTGAAGATATTACGACAACACAAGCATTAAGACAATATTTATTTTTAGTAGTAACACATAAAATGTTACGTTAATTATTACAAAACTAAACTTTAAGGAGCATAAGTGAAATGAATTTCCACCGTACTTAACATTTAATGTACTGTGTAGGTGAAATGAATTTCCACCGTACGTAACATTACCACTTAGATGAGCGTTGGAGAATCAATTTTGAAATTAACTAGATCATTTAGTTTTATGAGTTTGACAAAAGATATTACGACAATACAAGCATTAAGGCAATATTTATTTTTAGTAGTAACCCAAAATGAAATGTTAATTATTACAAAACTAAAATTTAAGAAGCATAATTGAGCTTGGTAACAAGCACCATTTGGATTCAAACACATCAATCCTTTCTACAAGATTGAATAATCTCTGACTTCTTTCCATCTTATAAATGATAAACAAGTTAAAAAGGGACTATCAACAATTGAATAACTTTGATAGTTTGCAAAAATTGAAGCCATGTTAGAGGCTATCACTATTAATAGTTTGTTGCGATTGATGTCTAAGATATGACCTTATTCTTATGAATTACTTTACTCAATTGTAAATAACTACAAGTTCACATTTAATTTTGAATTGTTGTTCCTGTGGTGCAGGGAAGTTTTGAATGCCATAATTGAATCATTTATTCTCCTGGGTAGGTGAAATGACTTTCCATTGTACTTAACATTACCACTTAGATGTGCTTTGGAGAATAAAATAGGAGCTCAACTTGACCATTTAGTGTCATAAGTTTGATAAAATATATTATGACAACACAAGCATTAAGGCAATATTTATTTTTAGTAGTAACGTATAAAATGTAACGTTAATTATTACAAAACTAAACTTTAAGGAGCATAATTCACCATGAATGACTTAATTTAATCATTTAATGTACTGTGTAGGTGAAATGAATTTCCACCGTACTTAACATTACCACTTAGATGAGCGTTGGAGAATCAAGTTTGAAATTAATTAGATCATTTAGTATCATGAGATTGACAAAAGATATTACGACAACACAAGCATTAAGGCAATATTTATTTTTAGTAGTAACCCAAAATGAAATGTTAATTATTACAAAACTATTATTTAAGGAGCATAATTGAGCTTGGTAACAAGCACCATTTGGATTCAAACACATCAATCTATTCTATAAGATTGAATAATCTCTATTTGCATCTTCTAAATGATAAAGAAGTTAAAAATGGACTATCAACAATTGAATAACTTTGATAGCTTGCAACAATTGAAGCTATGTTAGAGGCCATCACTATTAATAGTTTGTTGCGATCGATATCTAAGATATAACCTTATTCGTGTGAATTACTTTACTGAATTGTAAATAATTACAAGTTCCCTTCTAATTTTGAATTGTTCTTCGTGTGGTGCAGAGAAGTTTTGAATGCTAGAATTGATTCATTTATTCTCCTAGGTAGGTGAAATGAATTTCCATCGTACTTAACATTACCATTTAGTGTCATAAGTTTGATAAAAGATATTATGACAACACATGCATTAAGGCGATATTTATTTTTAGTAGTAACACATAAAATGTAACGTTAATTATTACAAAACAAAACTTTAAGGATCATAATTGAGTTTGAATGACTTAATTCAATCATTTATTGTAGTGTGTAGGTGAAATGTGTTTCCACCGTACTTAACATTACCACTTAGATGAGTGTTGGAGAATCAAGTATGAACTTAACTAGATCATTTAGTATCATGAGTTTGACTAAAGATATTATGACAACACAAGCATTAAGGCGATATTTATTTTTAGTAGTAACACATGAAATGTTACGTTAATTATTACAAAACTAAACTTTAAGGAGCATAATTGAGCATGAACGACTTAATTTAATCATTTAATGTACTGTGTAGGTGGAATGAATTTCCACTGTACTTAACATTACCACTTAGATGAGCGTTGGAGAATCAATTTTGAAATTAACTAGATCATTTAGTTTTATGAGTTTGACGAAAGATATTACGACAACACAAGCATTAAGGCAATATTTATTTTTAGTAGTAACCCAAAATGAAATGTTAATTATTACAAAACTAAAATTTAAGGAGCATAATTGAGCTTGGTAACAAGCACCATTTGGATTCAAACACATCAGTCCTTTCTACAATATTGAATAATCTCTGACTTCTTTCCATCTTATAAATGATAAAGAAGTTAAAAAGGGACTAGCAACAATTGAATAACTTTGATAGTTTGAAAAAATTGAAGCCATGTTAGAGGCTATCACTATTAATAGTTTGTTGCGATTGATGCCTAAGATATGACCTTATTCATGTGAATTACTTTACTCAATTGTAAATAACTACAAGTTCACATTTAATTTTGAATTGTTGTTCCTGTGGTGCAGGGAAGTTTTGAATGTCATAATTGAATCATTTATTCTCCTGGGTAGGTGAAATGACTTTCCATTGTACTTAACATTACCACTTAGATGTGCTTTGGAGATTAAAATAGGAGCTCAACTTGACCATTTAGTGTCATAAGTTTGATAAAAGATATTATGACAACACAAGCATTAAGGCGATATTTATTTTTAGTAGTAACACATAAAATGTAACATCCCATCTTTTGATAAGTTAATTGTGAGATTTACAGGTTTTATTGTGGTTTGAATCTTAGGAACTAAGTGTAAGCGGTAGGGATGGGTAAGGTCAAGTCAAGTAACTCATTTTGAGCTAAACCCTTGAGTTTGGGCCACTGGTAATCGATTACAGAGAGCTGGTAATCGATTACCAGAGAGTTTGGAATATGGTAATCGATTACAGGAGCTATGTAATCGATTACCAGAAGGTTTGGCCCCGTGTAATCGATTACATAACCCTTGTAATCGATTACCAGCAGCCTGGAAACTCAGTAATCGATTACAAAAGATGGTAATCGATTACCAGGTTTCTAGAATGGGTTCTTAGGCTAATTTTGCCTTCAGTAATCGATTACCAGGGTTTGGTAATCGATTACTAAGCGAAAATATAAATACCAAGGACGCGAAATTCATCAGAATTTTGGGGGAAAACTCAGTTTTAGAGAGAGAAGGTGTGAGCCTAGAGAGAGAAAGTGCCAGAACGAGGTAGGAACTCCAGAACAGAGCTAGGAATCTCAATCCTTCCATCTAATTACTTGAATTGCTACGTTAGGTGAGTAATTTCTCACTTGAATTTTAGATTTTTAGGAATTGGTCTCAAACCCTTGAACCCCCTCCTTTCTCCCCTTTCTCTGAATATATCTTGAATTTATCTTGATTGTTTGTGTTTGTACATGTTGGTTGATAACTGGGAACGATTTTAATCGGTTAGAACGGATCGATTCTTGATAATCGTTAGTTTCGAAACTTTCGAAACTCTCGAAAGTTTCGAAACTATCGAAACGTCGAAACGTTTCATTTTCTCCGATTAAACTTGTTCCGAAATGAAAACTTAGGATTGATAATTGGATTCGATATTGGAATTGATGAGTATATGGGCTTGACATCGATTAAGCGTCGAACCTCGTTCGTTTCGGAATGTTCGAAATATCGAAAGTGTCGAAATTAACGAGATTCGCAATATTTATCAATTCCGGGTCTCGAATTAGTTGCTCAATCTAATTTTGAAAGATTATGGACTTCGGTCTCTTTGTGAAGGAACATAGCCTTTGGTTATGACTGGACTTCGGTCTCTTTGTGAAAGAATGTAGGGTGGGATTCGTCCCCTGGGGAGATATCCCCTGTAGTCTGAGCTCAGGTCTAACTCTAGACTGTGATTGTACATGGCCTATTGGGCAAGCATTCTAAAGCATACCATTGCATATGATGAATGAAGACTGTTGTAGTAATTTAAAGGCTGAATTGTCATGAAATATATGTTTTGCACACATGCATGAGATTTGCTCACTGAGATTGTATCTCACCACAAGTTATGTGGATTTTGATTAGATGTTCAGGTTCCCTCTTCCCAGCTTAATGAGCCTCGGAGATGATTTTGGAAAGCTGAAGATTTAGTGCTTATTGTATATATTTAGTGGATGGCCTACTTTTGTATATGTCATTTTGTAGCAGTTAGACTCATTTCCATTTCGGAATTATAATCTGAACGTGTAGTAACTCCTTGGATTAGAATTGTAAAATGGACTGTATGACTTTTCACTGTTGGGTAGCTTACTTGATGTAGTTAAAAGACTTTAATTTCCTTATGGTTTGATTTAAATTATCCTATTTTGTTGGAATTGCGATAATTTAATAGAACAGGTCGATATTTAAAGTATAGCATTCTAAATTCTGAGTTAGGAATTTGGTTTCCAACGGACTAAATTCCTGCTTGGGAATTTAGGGTGTTACATAAAATGTAACGTTAATTATTACAAAACTAAATTTTAAGGAGCATAATTGAGCTTGAATGACTTAATTTAATCATTTAATGTACTGTGTAGGTGAAATGAATTTCCACCGTACTTAACATTACCACTTAGATGAGCGTTGGAGAATCATGTTTGAACTTAACTAGATCATTTAGTATCATGAGTTTGACAAAAGATATTACGACAACACAAGCATTAAGGCAATATTTATTTTCAGTAGTAACCCAAAATGAAATGTTAATTATTACAAAACTATTATTTAAGGAGCATAATTGAGCTTGGTAACAAGCACCATTTGGATTCAAACACATCAATCCGTTTTACAAGATTGAATAATCTCTGACTTCTTTGCATCTTCTAAATGATAAAGAAGTTAAAAAGGGACTATCAACAATTGAATAACTTTGATAGTTTGCAACAATTGAAGTTGTGTTAGAGGCTATCACTATTAATAGTTTGTTGCGATCGATGTCTAAGATATGACCTTATTCATGTGAATTACTTTACTCAATTGTAAATAACTACAAGTTCACTTTTAATTTTAAATTGTTGTTCCTGTGATGCAGGAAAGTTTTGAGTGCCATAATTGAATCATTATTTCTTTGGGTAGGTGAAATGAATTCCCAGTGTACTTAACATTATCATTTAGATGTGTTTTGGAGAATAAAATAGGAGCTCAACTTGACCATTTAGTGTCATAAGTTTGACAAAAGATGTTATGGAAACACAAGCATTAAGGCGATATTTATTTTTAGTAGTAACACATAAAATGTAACGTTAATTATTACAAAACTAAACTTTAAGGAGCATAATTGAGCATGAATGACTTAATTTAATCATTTAATGTACTGTGTAGGTGAAATGAATTTCCACCGTACTTAACATTACCACTTAGATGAGCGTTGGAGAATCAAGTTTGAACTTAACTAGATCATTAGTATCATGAGTTTGACAAAAGATATTACGATAACACAAGCATTAAAGCAATATTTATTTTTAGTAGTAACCCAAAATGAAATGTTAATTATTACAAAACTAAAATTTAAGGAGCATAATTGAGCTTGGTAACAAGCTCCATTTGGATTCAAACACATCAATCCGTTTTACAAGATTGAATAATCTCTGACTTCTTTGCATCTTCTAAATGATAAAGAAGTTAAAAAGGGACTATCAACAATTGAATAACTTTGATAGCTTCCAACAATTGAAGCTATGTTAGAGGCCATCACTATTAATAGTTTGTTGCGATCAATGTCTAAGATTTGACCTTATTCGTGTGAATTACTTTACTCAATTGTAAATAACTACAAGTTCCCTTTTAATTTTGAATTGTTGTTCCTGTGGTGCAGGGAAGTTTTGAATGCCATAATTGAATCATTTATTCTCGTGGGTAGGTGAAATGAATTTCCATGGTACTTAACATTACCACTTAGATGTGCTTTGGAGAATAAAATAGGAGCTCAACTTCACCATTTAGTTTCATAAGTTTGATAAAAGATTTTATGACAGCACAAGCATTAAGGCAATATTTATTTTTAGTAGTAACACATAAAATGTAACGTTAATTATTACAAAACAAAACTTTAAGGATCATTATTGAATTTGAATGACTTAATTCAATCATTTATTGTACTATGTAGTTGAAATGAGTTTCCAACGTACATAACATTACCACTTAGATGAGCGTTGGAGAATCAAGTATGAACTTAACTAGATCATTTAGTATCATGAGTTTGACTAAAGATATTACGACAACACAAGTATTAAGACAATATTTATTTTTAGTAGTAACCCAAAATGAAATGTTAATTATTACAAAACTATTATTTAAGGAGCATAATTGAGCTTGGTAACAAGCACCATTTGGATTCAAACACATCAATCTCTTCTATAAGATTGAATAATCTCTATTTTCATCTTCTAAATGATAAAGAAGTTAAAAATGGACTATCAACAATTGAATAACTTTGATAGCTTGCAACAATTGAAGCTATGTTAGAGGCCATCACTATTAATAGTTTGTTGCGATCGATGTCTAAGATATGACCTTATTCGTGTGAATTACTTTACTGAATTGTAAATAATTACAAGTTCCCTTCTAATTTTGAATTGTTCTTCCTGTGGTGCAGGGAAGTTTTGAATGCCATAATTGAATCATTTATTCTCCTGGGTAGGTGAAATGAATTTCCATGGTACTTAACATTACCATTTAGTGTCATAAGTTTGATAAAAGATATTATGACAACACAAGCATTAAGGCGATATTTATTTTTAGTAGTAACACATAAAATGTAACGTTAATTATTACAAAACAAAACTTTAAGGATCATAATTGAGTTTGAATGACTTAATTCAATCATTTATTGTAGTGTGTAGGTGAAATGAGTTTCCACCGTACTTAACATTACCACTTAGATGAGTGTTGGAGAATCAAGTATGAACTTAACTAGATCATTTAGTATCATGAGTTTGACTAAAGATATTATGACAACACAAGCATTAAGGCGATATTTATTTTTAGTAGTAACACATGAAATGCTACGTTAATTATTACAAAACTAAACTTTAAGGAGCATAATTGAGCATGAACGACTTAATTTAATCATTTAATGTACTGTGTAGGTGGAATGAATTTCCACCGTAGTTAACATTACCACTTAGATGAGTGTTGGAGAATCAAGATTGAAATTAACTAGATCATTTAGTATTATGAGTTTGACAAAAGATATTACGACAACACAAGCATTAAGGCAATATTTATTTTTAGTAGTAACCCAAAATGAAATGTTAATTATTACAAAACTAAAATTTAAGGAGCATAATTGAGCTTGGTAACAAGCTCCATTTGGATTCAAACACATCAATCCGTTTTACAAGATTGAATAATCTCTGACTTCTTTGCATCTTCTAAATGATAAAGAAGTTAAAAAGGGACTATCAACAATTGAATAACTTTGATAGTTTGCAACAATTGAAGCTGTGTTAGAGGCTATCACTATTAATAGTTTGTTGCGATCGATGTCTAAGATATGACCTTATTCATGTGAATTACTTTACTCAATTGTAAATAACTACAAGTTCACTTTTAATTTTAAATTGTTGTTCCTGTGATGCAGGGAAGTTTTGAGTGCCATAATTGAATCATTATTTCTTTGGGTAGGTGAAATGAATTCCCAGTGTACTTAACATTATCATTTAGATGTGTTTTGGAGAATAAAATAGGAGCTCAACTTGACCATTTAGTGTCATAAGTTTGACAAAAGATGTTATGGAAATACAGGCATTAAGGCGATATTTATTTTTAGTAGTAACACATAAAATGTAACGTTAATTATTACAAAACTAAATTTTAAGGAGCATAATTGAGCTTGAATGACTTAATTTAATCATTTAATGTACTGTGTAGGTGAAATGAATTTCCACCGTACTTAACATTACCACTTAAATGAGCGTTGGAGAATCATGTTTGAACTTAACTAGATCATTTAGTATCATGAGTTTGACAAAAGATATTACGACAACACAAGCATTAAAGCAATATTTATTTTTAGTAGTAACCCAAAGTGAAATGTTAATTATTACAAAACTATTTTTTAAGGAGCATAATTGAGCTTGGTAACAAGCACCATTTGGATTCAAACACATCAATCTCTTCTATAAGATTGAATAATCTCTATTTGCATCTTCTAAATGATATGTTGAGTCTCAAAAATATCATAAAGAGGTTTATGATGTTTTAAAGACTGAAATTTCTCTAAGTTTTAATGATCAACAAATTCAACTTAAGTTATTTCTCATAAGATACAATTGTCTAATTGTTTATCTATGATTTTCAGCAAGAAGCCTACTATATAAGACTAAGTGTTGGATCCGTCTGAAGAAGCTGATGCTGTCTGAAGATGATCAACCCGTCTGAAGCATCAAAGCCGTCTGAAAGCCTTTGATGACGTGGCATCTCTTGTCTGAAGCTGTGACAATCCATGTACCTTTGCACGTTTTTTACGCATGATCTCTGCTACAAACAGCTGGCACCTGTGCAATGCAATTCAAGCATGTTCTCTGTCACAACGTGTCCTCTGCTACGCAGCAATTGCAGCAGCAACAAAGAGCACCTTTTTGGCAGGAGCAAACCTTGTAAAAATGTCAGAAATTGTCAGGGAATATCAGAATATGTCAGAGAATATTTTGTACTGCAGCAGCTGTCTCACAACGGCTAGCATGGATTTCATAAACCTGAGAGTCTTCAATGATTCAAATCATTTGGTTATAAATACCCCCCCTCATTTGAAGACCAAAATAGACAGAGAAGCATAGCAAAAGAACAGAAACTCTGCAAGTTTTTCGCTGTAACACTCTGATAGATTTTTATCATCTTTGTACACACATATTGTATTATCCTGAGCATACCTCAGTTATCTTTGTACATCTGTAATTGTTTAAGTTTCAAAACTGATATAGTTTGTGAGCTTAAGCGTTTCTCTTCTCTGTAATCGTTGTTGAGCCTGGAGAGGCTTGTCTGAAAAAGAATACTTGTGTTGTTGAGCCCGGAGAGGCTTGTCTGAAAAAGAATACTTGATTGTAGAGCCTGAAGAGGCTTGATAGAAAAGAATACTTGTAATCTTGCAAGATTAAGAGAAAATCCAAGTGCTAGTTGGCTTTGGGACTGGACGTAGCTCACAAGTGGTAGTGAGTGAACCAGGATAAATTCTGTGGCTAAGTTTCTCTTCCCTTAACTTTGTCATTTCAGTTTTAAACTAATTAAGGGGACTGAATATTTTATTTAATATTTTAAAAGGAAGAAACTTCGTTTAGAACCTTTTTTAAGCAGTCTGAAACCAACTTCAGACAGCTATCTAAAAACTTCAGACAGCCCACTAGTAACCTGTCTGAAAATCTGTTTTCGAAAAGCTTCTTAAAATATTTAGAAACACTATTCAACCCCCCCTTTTATTGTTTCCCTGTGTTCCTACAGTTGGTACCAGAGCTCTACTCAGGGTTGATACACCTAACAAGTGTCTGAGGACTGAAAGATCCACATGGAAGCTTCAAACAGTAACAGACAATACATCATAGAAGGAGCCTCTATCACAAGACCTCCAGCTTTCAATGGAGAAGATTATCACTACTGGAGAGATAGAATGAAGCTGTTCATTGAAAGCACAAACATTGATGTTTGGGATGTGGTCACTGATGGAGACTATGTGCCTATGCTAAATGATGTGCCTATACCTAAGACTGAATGGACTTTGGAGCAAAAGGCTAGAGTCCAGATGAATGCTAAGGCCAAACTCTATCTGATATGTTCTTTGAACAAATCAGAATATGAGAAGGTTCATGGATGCACCTCTGCCAAGGAGATTTGGGATACTCTTGCAGCAGCCCATGAAGGTACTAAGACTGTCAAGCAATCCAAGATAAGTATGCTCATACATCAGTATGAGATGTTCAAGATGGAAGAATCTGAAACCATTGACCAAATGTTTGGAAGGTTTCAGACCATAACAAATGGACTCAGGTCCTTAGGCAGAACATACAACTCTGGAGATAATAATAGAAAAATCCTAAGGAGCTTGCCTAAGTCCTGGAGACCCAAAGTTACTGCAATTCAAGAGGCAATAGATTTGAACTCTCTTAGAGTGGAAGAACTGTTGGGATCTCTTAAGGTCCATGAGCTTGAGCTTGGAGAAGATCACAACAAGAGAAAATCTCTAGCCCTAAACTCCAAGACCAAACAGTCTAGGCATGGCAACATCAAGGCTATGCAAGCTGAGGCAGCTTAGAGGGAGATGAAGACTCTGAAGATAGCTCAGAAGATGATGATGATCTTGCTCTTCTAAGTAGGAAGATCAAGAGAATGCTACAGAACAGAGGAAGATTCAGAAAGAATCAACCCTCAACCTCAAAAGGAGGTAAGTCAGGTAGAGACATACAAACTGACAAAATTATTTGTTTTGAGTGTAAGCAACCAGGGCACATGCCAACATGGGAGGATCTGGATGAATCAACTTCAGAAGAGGAGGAAGACACCTCAGAAGAGGCAAATCTGTGTCTCATGGCAAGCCTACCATCTTCAGACAGTTCTGAAGCTGAGGTATTCACTCTTACCTTGCAAGAAATGTATGATGATCTGGTGGAAAGTTCCAAGGAGCTGTTCCTAGAGTATAAGAATCTATCCAAGGCTCACACAGAAATGTGTAACAAATATGAGTCTCTGGAAATAGAACATATTATGCTCCAGGAAAAGGTCTTTGAGACTGAAAACCATAGTTCACAAACTGTGTTTGAAGAAAATAAAAAACTTCAGAAACAGATTGTAGAACTGACAAATGATCTAGCCAAGTTTGTCAAAGGAACAAAAAATTTAAACATAATGCTTGGAAATCAAAGACATTCCTCTGACAAAAGTGGACTAGGTTTTTTTGATCACAACATGTCTGAACCTCTTACTGTCTTAAATTTTTCTAAAAGCAAAAAGAAGGTCACTGGGTGTTCTCACTGTGGTAAGCCTGGACACAATGTGATTCAGTGCAAGCACAAGAGAAAAGCAAGACCCAAAGCTAACAAAACAGGACCCAAAAGAACTTGGGTACCTAAAAACTTGATCATTCCTGTTGCAGATGTGTTTAACAGGACAAAGGAGACCCCACAAATGGTACCTGGACAGTGGGTGCTCGCGACACATGACAGGAGAAAGGTCTTTGTTCCAAAACCTTAGACCTAAGGAAGGAGGAGTGGTCACCTTTGGTGGAAATCAGCAAGGGAAGATCACTGGCATAGGGACTATAGGTATAATTCCTTCATCCCTCATTAAAAATGTTCTTCTTGTGGAAGGACTACAACATAATTTACTGAGCATAAGTCAATTATGTGACAGTGGTTATGTAGTATCCTTTACCAAGGAAGGATGCATAGTCAAAGACTCCTCTGATCAAACACTTTTTACTGCTAAGAGACACAGCAATGTGTATAAAATTGATCTAGAGGATCTAGCAAGTCAAAATGTAAAATGCTTCATTTCTGTTGAAGATGAAAACAGATTTGGCATCAAAGACTTGGGCATGCCAGCTTGAGATTAATCTCAAGATTAGCAAAACACAACCTTGTTAAAGGATTGCCCAAGCTCTCATACAAATCTGACATTTTATGTGATAGCTGTCTGAAAAGGAAACAAACAAGACACTTCTTCAAGAGTAAAGATGTTGTTTCAACTAGCAGACCACTAGAACTTTTACACATTGACTTGTTTGGTCCTATTAGAACAGAAAGTCTTAGTGGAAAGAAATATGGCTTGGTCATCGTTGATGACTATTCTAGATTCACATGGGTGATATTCCTTAGAAACAAGGATGAGACTTTTAAGAATTTCACAATATTTTGTAAGAAGGTACATAATGAAAAGGGATTCTGTATTTCTATCATAAGAAGTGATCATGGTGGGGAGTTTGAGAATGCAAATTTCAAATTGTTCTGTGATGAGAATGGGATCTCACACAATTTCTCTGTGGCAAGAACACCTCAACAGAATGGGGTTGTTGAGAGAAAGAACAGAAGTTTGCAAGAGATGGCAAGGACCATGCTCAACTCAAGCAACTTACCTAGAACCTTCTGGGCAGAAGCTGTTAACACAGCTTGTTACCTTCAAAACAGAATATTGGTAAGACCAATTCTGAAAAAGACTCCATATGAATTGTGGAAAGGAGGAAAACCCAACATATCATATTTCCACATCTTTGGATGTGAATGTTTTATACTGAACACCAAAGATGATCTTGGAAAATTTGATGCAAAGTCTGATAATGGATTTTTCATTGGATATTCTGAAACATCTAAAGCATATAGAGTGTATAACTCTAGAACTTTAACTGTTGAAGAAACCATACATGTAAAATTCAATGATAACAAAGAGACTGATAGGGAACTATCAGATCTAGAGGATGATTTTGCAGGAATGGAGCTGAATGATCACAACAATTTGAAGGATGAGCACCTGTCTGAAGCTCCTGCTATTTCTGAACCTCTTCAGACAAATGTTGAGTCTCAGACAGATGTGATACCTCCTCATAAATCTGATTGGAGATACAAGTCACATCATCCTAAAGAGCAAATCATTGGCAGCACTTCAGAAGGAGTTAAGACAAGATCAAAATTCAGACATTTGAATTCTCTTGCTCTCCTGTCTGAAATTGAGCCAAAGAGCATTGATGAAGCTCTGCATGATGAAGGGTGGATCCTAGCCATGCAAGAGGAGCTAAATCAATTTGCTAGGAGTGATATCTGGACCCTTGTTCCTAAACCCCATGGGAAAACAATTATTGGAACCAAATGGGTGTTCAGAAACAAGCTGTCTGAAGAAGGCAAAGTTATCAGAAATAAGGCAAGGCTAGTAGCTCAAGGTTATAACCAGCAAGAAGGTATTGACTTCACTGAAACCTTTGCCCCAGTGGCCAGGTTAGAAGCAATTAGAATTCTTTTATCTTATGCTGTAAATAATGGCATCAAACTATATCAAATGGATGTCAAAAGTGCCTTCCTCAATGGTTTCATTGAAGAAGAGGTTTTTTTGTTAGACAACCCCCTGGTTTTGAAGATGTAATTTTTCCTGAACATGTTTTTAAACTCAAGAAAGCTCTCTATGGTCTGAAACAAGCCCCAAGAGCTTGGTATGAAAGACTGAGCAGTTTTCTTGCAACTAATGGTTTTGAAAGAGGAAAAGTTGACACAACTCTTTTTAGAAAACAGTCTAACAAGGATCTTATACTTGTCCAAATATATGTTGATGAAATTATTTTTGGTTCAACTAATTCTTCATTGTGCAAAGAGTTTTCTGAGTTAATGCAATCTGAATTTGAAATGAGCCTAATGGGTGAACTAAAGTTTTTCCTTGGACTTCAGATTAAGCAAGATTCTGATTGTATATGGATCCATCAAGAAAAATATACAAAGGAAATGCTTAAAAAGTTCAACCTAAGTGATTGCAAACCCATGACAACTCCAATGCACCCTTCTGCATCTTTAAATAAAGATGAGAATGTAGAACCAGTGAATCAAACTTTGTATAGAGGAATGATTGGTTCATTATTGTATCTAACAGCAAGCAGGCCTGACATCATGTTCAGTGTGTGCCTGTGTGCTAGATTTCAATCTGATCCAAGAATCACTCACTACAAAGCTGTAAAAAGAATTTTCAGATATCTTAAAGGTACTACTAATCTTGGTCTCTGCTATAAGAAAAGTAAGGATTGCAGGTTAGTAGGATACTGTGATGCTGATTTTGCTGGAGACAGAGTTGAAAGAAAAAGCACCAGTGGTGGATGTCACTTCTTTGGAGAAAATATGATCAGCTGGTCAAGCAAAAGGCAAAGCACAATTGCATTATCAACAACTGAAGCAGAATACATCTCAGCAGCCAGCTGTTGCTCACAACTATTATGGGTGAAGTATCAACTTGAAGATTTTAATATTGCAATATCCGTTATACCTGTGTTATGTGATAATACCAGTGCCATTAATTTATCTAAAAATCCCATTCAACATTCTAGGGCTAAACATATAGAAATCAAACATCATTTCATTAGAGACTATGTTCAGAAAGATGTTTTTGATATTCAGTTTATTGATACAGAGCATCAATGGGCTGATATATTCACAAAACCTCTAACTGAAGATAGGTTTAAGTTCATCAGAGACAAACTGAACATTCATGCATTGTGAGTGTGTATGAAAAATAATGTGTCTGAAACTTCAGCCTGTCTGAAACATGTGACCTGTCTGAAGTTTTGGTCGTCTGAAATTAACTGGATGTCTGAAATCTTGCACTTGTCTGAAATGAACAAATGACGTGGCAATAAAGGGACGGTTTAAATCCACTTTGCACATTACCCTATGTCTGCGCGGCCAGTTTCTGCCATCATTGCCTCAGAGGTCTATAAGTACTGTAAGGCAGTGAGTCCTTGGTACGTTACAGCTCACTACCCTCTCAGAACCTTTGCTATTCTTCATCTTCAAGAAAGCATTTTCTCTCTCAAGTTCTTTCCATCCTTCAACAATGGCACCAAAGAAGTCTGGAGCTGATAATATTGTGAAGACCAAGGGTGTCTTTCTGGAAGAACTTGAAGCACTAGGAATGGATCTTCATGCAGAATTTCAAGCTGTTGGGTGGCTTGAATACTTCAACAAAAATCGTTCACATTGGCATGAGCAGAGTATACTTGATTTCTAGGCCACAGCCAGAGGAATCCCTAACCCTCAAGGCATCTACACCACCATCAAGGCTAATGTGCTTGGTACATCTATCTTTATTGATGAAGACATCCTGGCCATTGTCTGTGGTGTCAAGACTGAAGGTGCTGTCTTCTCTCCTGGCTGGGAATCAAGAAATGGAGGTCAGAAGCATTTTACTGAGTTTTTATATGGAACTCCCTCTCCTGCTAGTCTGGATGCAAAGAATATGTCAGATAAGGCTAGGGTTCTGCATGCTATCTTGGGGAACTCTGTAATCCCTAAATGTGGCAGCAGAAACCATGTGTCTGAACTGGAAAGATTCTGCCTCATTCATCTTCTAAAGAAGCATAAGATAAATCTTCCAAATATCATCATGTACCACCTTCAGAAGAGGCTGAGAGACTCTGCTGGAAGTTTTCCTCACAACACCATCATCACCAAGGTGTTGTTGCATTTTAAAGTTCCAGTTCACCAGCTCTTTGATCACCACTCAATTCCTATGTTTGGTGAATCAAATCTGAAGAGCATGAAGATTAAGCTGACTCCAAGGCCTCCCTCGCCAACCATGAAAGAAAGTTTGCTGATGGAGAAAGCTCAGAGGAGAAGTTCCACTGTGCAGATTCTGGAAAATGAACTAAAAGGAGATATCAGAAGACATGAGTTCAAGCCCTCAAAGGCGTCACCTCAACCTAAGCTGAAGAAGCTACCTGTAAGAAGCTCAGCTAAGATAGCTTCTGCATCTGTACAGATTCAAGCATCTGAACCTGTTCAGAAACCTTCTCAAAGGTTGCCTGAAATTGTGGGTCAGGTGTCTGAACCTGCACAATCTTCAAAGCCTACTTCTATAATGGAAGGACAGGCTGTGGATATTGATGCAGTTGCTGCTCAACCTCTTGCTGCATGCTCCTCTGACCCTAAACTGATTCAGGTTGCTTCTTTGGCTACTGCCATTGAACAAGAAGAGTTAGAACTGAAAGAAGAGCAAGAGAGAACTGACAGAGCTCTTGCAATTGCCTCACAACTTGCTTATGCTGAGGATGACAAGCAAGCAGCCATTGTTGAAGCCTCAAAGAAAAGAAAGAGGTCAAGTGCACCTCAGAGGAAAAAGAAGAAGGGTAAACTACTTCAGACAGTGTCTGAAGTTAGGATTACCAGAAGTATTGCTTCTCACCTAGAAGAAGCAGACATTGCTGGAAGGTATCAAAAATTTGTAAAGGCTAATCAATACTTCAAGAGAAGAAGGGCTCTTTCCTCTGAAGAAAGAGAAAGGGAGGATAAGGAAGCCAAGGAAAGGGAAGAAAAAGAAAGAGCTGCTAAAGTTCAAGATGTTGTTGCTCCCAAACCTTACAAAAGGATCAAGGTGATATTTGATAATGTAACTCCCTCACCTCCTTCATCACCTGAAAAGCAACCTTCTCCACCTATCTCCCAACCTCTACCAACCTTACAGCTAATTTCATTACCCTCTGAACCTTTCATACCATCTGAACCCTCATCACCTACACCCATCATACCATCAGACAACTTGTTGTCTGAACCCCCTGCACCTCAAGAAAACCAAGTTCTTGAACCCACATCTTCACCATCCAAACCCCCCTCACCTTTGTACATACAACTATCTGATAGCTCATTATCTTCACCTTCATCACCTTCCTCACCCTCATCATCTCCACCTCACACACCTTTACCTCCTTCACCACCTTCATCTGTTCATCAATTCAACCTTTCAGCTGAGATTGCTGAAGTAAATCACAGAGTCACAAGAAGAGGGGGTTGAATTGTGACCCTTGAAAACTTTTGGTCCAACCTGCAAGTACTTTGAACAACTTACTGATCTTTGCTCAAGGAATGTCTTGGCTATCAGAAGTTCCTTATAGAAGATAGTGGTTAGTGTATAATGCCAACTAAGTAGATTAAAACTATCTTCTTAAAGGCGAGCCAAATCATAAGGACTGATCTCATTAAAATTTATTCTTCCATATAATGTTTTTAATGTAGTTACAACTTAGAATAAAGTTCAGAAGAATAATATAATGTTTATGCAGTTATGCAGAAGCAAAACAATGAATCTGACACTTTAAACCAATCTTCTGAAGAGTCAAATGATTTTGTATTTTAATAAAACTTTCCACAATAGTTATTTAACCAATAACTAATAATATTATGTGAGAAAAACTGTTCAGAAGCATAGTATAAAGTTTCTGCAGTTATGCAGAAGCAAAACATTGAATCTGTCACTTTAAACCTATCTTCTGAAGGGTCAAATGAACTTGAAACTTTATGAAACTTTCCAGATCATATATTTAAGTAGTAATCAATTAGAATATCAAGTTAGATTGAATTAAAATCATTTTTATAAAGATCTGGTAGTTTGGACCCCAAGTTCAATGTTGAACAATGGACAGATTTCCAGAATTGTGCTTCTGAAGCACCTAACAGTTTCATAATTTAATGAAACTTTCCAGATCAGTATTTTAACTGATATGGATGTAATTTATGTGAAAATATTAGTTCAAAAATAGGTTTATCAAAATTTAGTAGTTTGAACCTCAAGTTCCAATGTTGAACAATGAACATCTTTTAAGAAATGTGCTTCTGGAGCACCAAACAGTTTCGTAATGTAATGAAACTTTCCAGATCAGTATTTTAACTGATATGGATGTGTTTTATATGAAAATATCAGTTTAAAAACAAGTTTATCAAAATATGGTTTGTAGCTTGCTAAATATTCAAAGTATGAACAATAACTAACCAAGCAATAGATGTATGTGCAGAAAATTAAAGAGAGTAAGGGTAAGAGATATTGCACACATTATTTTTATACTGGTTCACCTCTCAACCTTGAGGCTACGTCCAGTCCCTACTCCCTGTAGGATTTTCCACTATATCAACCTTGATACAATGACTTCTTGGGTGCTCCTCACCACTAGTATTCTTTTTCCACAGCCTCTTCAGGCTTTCTACATAATCAACAAACTCATGGAAATAGACCATGACTTACTGCAAAAGCACAGGTCCAGAAATCTGCAGAACTTCCTTCTGCAGAAGCACGGGTCCAGAAATCTGCAGAACTTCCTTCTGCAGAAGCACAGGTCCAGAAATCTGCAGAACTTCCTTCTGCAGACTCCAAACACACACAGGCTCACACCAGAGCCTTTACATCCTCTCCAATAACTTTACCTTATGTGCCACAAGAGATTTTATAACAGACCAATCTCTCTGACCTTACAGAAGCACAGAAACAGCAAGGTAAAATGCAAAAAGCTCACTAGATTACAATCAGAGTAGTAGTAGAATATCCTAGTGAGCAAAACTCCCCCTCAACAACTTGCATAAGCAGATTAGAAAGAATTTGAGGAGAGAGAAAAGGTTCCAGAAGCTAGCAGTGAAAGCTCAGAGATTATTTTATGCTTCTGGAGTGAGAGGTGTGTCTCAATGTGAAGAGAGCACCTCCTTTTATAGGTGAGGAGCCTTGTAGCCATTGGAATGCAGTCAAAATGATCCAGCTGTGATGCTTTGACAAGTCCCTTTCAGGTACAGCTGCAAAAGCTGACTGGTACAGCTGTCTTGTTGACTGGTCTTCATGCTTCTGCAGAACTTGCTTCTGCAGACAGCAAAACTGGCTCATTTCTTCACCAATGCTTCTGTGAATATGTTGAGGATGATTTCTAAATTATTTCAAGTGTATTTCAACTTGTGTTACTCAGCTAAATCAGCAGGAGATTCATTTTAGACTTTCTGGTTTAATTTGCTGCTTCTGCAGAGTCTATACTTGCACATTCCTTCTGTAGAATTGCTTCTGATCAACTGCAGATGATTCTTATGCTTCTGTGACATGTTTCATGTTCTGCAGTTGATATATCTTAAGAATGAAATTCTGTTTTTGCTTTCTACTTAGAATTTCCTCCTAAAATGAATCTTCCTTCTAAAACAATTTCATTTGGAGTTCTTGAGATGCTTCTTCTTGCTTCTGGAAGTGTGCAGAAATTTTGTTTCTTCTGCAGAAGCAAACTACATCTTCTGGAAATGTGCAGAAATTCTGTTTCTTCTTCAAATATGCTTGTAATGCTTCCAATCTTTTGTCCTTGCGTTATTTGCATTGTGAGAGAAGTAATTATGCTTATGGAAGCTCCTTTTAGTGTTCTTCAACTTGAAATATTCAAGGATAATATCTTGAGGAGTGTGGGAACTTGTTCAATGCTTCTAAAGATAGTTTGAACATGTTTGCAACTTGAAATAAGAATTTGATGCTTCTGCAGAAACTGTAAGTTTTGCTTCTAAGGACAAAACTGTGTTTCTAGTGATATTGATCTTCTCCAATTGCTTTGTTTCCATTAGCAAAACTTGGAATGAATATGCTTGAATTGCTTAAGTGATCTTTCACATTCAGAAGGTGTCCAATTTCATGAAAAGCTCCTTATCATGCTTCTAGTGGTCTTGAATGATCCTTCCAAAGCTTCAACTTTGCTTCTGAAGCTTGATACAACTTAGTTTAATGTTCATGGGATCTTAGATGAACTATCTTGACCTTCTTGAAGCTAAGAAGCTACTTCTTGAACTCGTTTCATCACTTTTGACATGAAAGCTCTATGTAGCATGCTTCTGGACACATGTTTTGATGTTAAATGATGTTTTTGATCTTTACACCTTCCTTCTGTAACTTTTCCTGTATTCTTTCAAGCATTCTCAAGTGAAAGCATTAGTACCAAAGTATTCAGAACACTTAGAATATTGTTGTGAAAGTTTGTTGTCATTAAAACCTTTGCTCAAAGGGTCTTGGACCTTACAATCTCCCCCTTTTTGATGATGACAAACTTTCATGAACAAATTCTAAGTTTTCTGAATGAGGGAAATAATAATCAAGTGATTTAACAATAAAGAATTAAATCTCCCCCTCAATTTATGCCATTTATAACATTCAAATAACAAAAATGAGATTTAACAATGAAGAATTATTTCTCCCCCTGAATTTGTGCCATTCAGATAGAAATTTGTTATGATTGAATCTTTATATTCTTCTCCCCCTTTTGTCATCCATCAAAATGGGCATGAAAATGATAGGAAAGAATAAGTTCTCATTATTGCCTAGCCTAGGCTACTTAGAATGTGAGGAATGATCTAAATAAGATCAAATGGCAGCCATCTATATGTCTTACGATGGTTGGAAGTAAGCTAAAGGCATTGGTAGAACATGAGAAGCACTTTCTAGTAACATAAATGTGTTAAACCAGAATTGATATTACACAATCCTGACTTCCTTCTCTTACATATTACACAATCTTAAGCTAACTTTTCTCATTAGTAAGATGTTGAAGATAAGATCCCTTTATCCAAACTAAGTTGAATCATCAAGAATAGGGGCTTGGACCTTATCATAAGATAATGGGATATAAGAATAGAAGAGGTATGGAACTGGTTTACCATATTCGTTCCAAAGTTTTCCTATGGAGGCTCTATCTTTTTCAATGTAACTTCTTTCTTTTTCTTCTTTCACTTTATCACCCCATGAGAAGTACTTGCTATAGATTCTTCCATGCAAAGAAGAAATGATTTTATTCCTTTTCTACATCATCAAGAGGATATTTTGTGAAACCTAAAAGGCTTGGTAAGAAACATGTCATATGGAAGACATGTACATATTATCCATGGGTGAGTAACATTGAGTATCCCTTGATATCCTTCATAAGATATTGATCATTACTCCTAAACCTAAAAGGCTTGGTAAGAAACATGTCATATGGAAGACATGTACATATTCATGAATATATCCATGGGTGAGTAACATTGAGTATCCCTTGATATCCTTCATAAGATATTGATCATTACTCCTAAACTTAGAAGTTTCAGCAAAAATGCTTTCACTAATCTTGGATACATAGGCTACTATATTTTAAAGAATTTGATCCATCCTAGTCTTTCTAAGAAGACATATACACCCCAATATTCTCTTATGAGTGGTTCTAGTGGAAGAGATTCTGTTACTGGAACAGTTGTAGCAAGGACAACTCTAATTGGTAAACTTTGATAAACATGAGTAGCTACAAATTTTATGCCATTCCTTCCTATAGCTTTGATCCTTGTGAAAATAATAAGAATGATATAAGGAATTGGCAAAAACAAGTAATGTTGTGAAAGAGAATTGAATATATGAAGGAAACAACCTATCTTTCACTTTGGGTTATAGCTACTATTTAGTGAGTAAAAATGAAGGCAAAAACTCCATCTTAGGCATTGAGGAATGTGAGAATATCAAACACCAATAGAAAGAATTCCATCTCTCTTTACTCTCTCTTCAAAAGCATGATTTTTGCTTCTTAGATGGGAAATTCATCTTCTAAGTGTTCTAAAATAGGTAAAGAAGGCTCATGTTGAACTTAGAGCACATAATATATCAATCAATTATGCATTTGATCTTTAATGAAGCTTTATCTTTCTTCTAGAAGATGTTTAGAAAAGATATCAGCAAGTTAAGACCATCTCAACATAATTCAGTTCAATGTCATGCTTATGACCATGATCTCTAATAAAATAATACTTGCTGACAATATGTTTTGATCTAAAGTGATGCATGAGATTGATAGATAGGTTCATAGAATTTTTATCATCACATAAGATTGGGATTTCAGTGTACCTCAGAGAGTAATCCTCCATTTAATGCTTAAACCCAACCTTTGTGAATATCTTATTGTTGATGTATATTTTGCTTCTACAATGGATAGGGAAATAGTATTTTGCTTGCTGCACATCCATGATAAGAGAGATTAACCAAGAATTTGACATTCATCATTTGTGCCTTTTCTCTCAACCTCAACTCCAGCAAAATCAACATCATAGAATCCTACAAGATCAAAGCTTGTTCCTTTCTTGTACCAAAGGCCAAGATTAGTAGCTCAAACAAGGAATCTAAATATTCATTTTATAGATATGACATGAAATTCTTTTAGGAGAAGATAGAAACCTTGCACATAATTCTATTGAAAATGCAATAGCTTGCCTACTTGTTTTTTAAGAATAATAAGGAAGCAATCATACCTTTGTATTCCTTTTTAGAAACAAACTCACCACATTTGTCTTTATCAAGAAAGGTGGATGGATGCATTAGAGTTTTCATTGGCTTGGCTTCATCCGTTTTGAATCTTATAAGAAGATCCTTTGTAGATTTTTCTTGAAGAGTGGAGATTTCATCAATTTTCCTTCTTCATCCATCTTGTTTTTGAACATTCATTTTGTCCCAATGTTGGAATGATCTTCTGGAGAAGGAACAAGTGTCCATACTTTGTTCTTTTCAAAGTGTTCAAGTTCTTCTTCTAATGTATCTCCAATGATTTGATCATAAGAGTGAGCATTAACTCTAGTTTCCAGCTCTTAAGTATGGATGGATCATAGGAAGCTTGTTGAATTTTCTTCATTCTGTTTTTCATAATTTAGAATCAAAATCTGCATCCTTTTGCTTCTGATCCTTCTTCTGATCAGTTTCTGATCCTTCTTCTGATCATCTTTCGATTCATGACTTCTGCTTCTGAAGTCAGTTTTATCCTTCTGGTTTAGATTTAGTTTTTCTATCTCATTTTCTAAACCTGAGGTTCTCAGGAGAAGCATTAGATTCAAAGAACAACAACATGCATTCTTTCCTCAGTCAGTTTGATTCTTAAAGGCTTCTGAAGTTATTGAATATCCAATATAGACTGCCTTATTAGAATTTGAATCAAACTTACCAATATAGCCTTCACATCCAAATGTATGCAAGTATGAAATGTTTAGTTTTCTACATTTCCACAATTTATATAAAGTCTTATTTCACATGCTTCTAATAGTGACTATATACAAAGTATAGCATGAAATGCTTACAACTTCACCCCAAAGATATTTTTAACACTAGAGTCATTAAAATTGGTTCTAGCCACTTCTTCTAGTGTCCTTTTCTTTCTTTTCACAACTCTATTATGTTATGGAGTTCTAAGGCGTGAAAGGCTATGACAGATGTCATTCTCATCAAATAAGGCTTTAAATAAGGAGTCCTTAAACTCCCTTTCACGATAACAACTCATAAAACCAATATTAGATCATTTTTCAGATTTAAATTCCTTGCAGAAACTTCTAAAAGACTCATCCTTTGTGGTTAAGAATCAAAACTAATGTGAATCTTGAGTGGTTTATCAAAGTCCCACTTTGAAGAGTCTTTTGAAATAAGAGATGATATTTTATCACAGCAAACATCATTCAGATTTTTTCATAAGAAATCATCTCATTTAGGATAATATATTCAAGGATGTTTTAATCAGCAAGTTACTGACTCATGTATTTAAAACTGCATTTGTGAATTATTTTCAATTCACACAAGTATGAGATTTGAGCATAATAAACTAGATATCTCAAGCTTTCTGACAAGACAAAGATCATGCAATTTGGATTTTCCTATCCCAAGATATGATGCATTTAAGTTGACTGATTTATCACAAATTGCAGAATGAGATAGTTCTGTTTTTTTATGCACTAATACAAATCCATGCAGCCAAAAATTTAGATAAGTAATAGGATTAAACTATTATGTATTATCTTTCAAATCCAACTGGTTTCACTTGAAAAGGATTTTCCTAGCACCAGTTATGAACATCCAAAGATAGTGGACTCAAACATGATCATATAACAGAACAGCCTACTTTAATGAATTACTGGGAATTATTTAGATGTTATAAAATTCTGAAATTTTCCAGTCTAAAAATAATATAAATCAGTTTTCCAATGAAATTAGTTTCATTCAAATATCACTTTTGTAGCTCAAGTTATGATATGATGAAGTGGACTGCTTTGTATCAGAATTTATAGCAGAACAGGTATGTTCACGATTTTACTGGGACTTTTGTGGTTAAGATAAAATTCTCAAACTTTCCAGTTTGTTAATATCAGAAATAAGCTTTCAAACAAAATTGGTTTCACTGAAAAAGCATTCCTCTAGCTCAAGTTATGATCTACTGAAGTGTACTAGTTTATGTCAGAACTTATGACAGAACTACTGTATTCAAAATTTTACTGGGACTTTTGTGATTAAGATAAAATTTTTAATTTTTCCAGTTTGATACTACCATCAATAATCTTTCAAACAAAATTGGTTTCGCCTAAAACAGACTTATGTAGGTCAAGTTATGCTCATTTAAGGTAGCTATATCAGAATTTTAAACTAGCAGCACTATAGCAGATTACCTTTGATCTTCTAATTATTTTCTTCTTATTTTAAAGACTAATTAAGTGATTAGAATAGAATGTTCATATAAATGTCAATCAATGATAATCATTCAATCACCAAATATGCAAGACCTTAGCATAAACCTATTAGGAATGTGCTTAAAATTTATTGACTTTATGAATATGCATTGAGGATAGAAATATTTAATACCTTGTTCTTGGTCAATTGAACTGTACTTTTTCTTACCCATTGATTCATTCTAAAAGTCATGAACCTTGGAGATTTCACACTAATCATTTGAGAAGCATTGGCTAGAGTCATGTTCCTTCTTTGTATGGAACATTTTCATTTAAGCATTGGAAGATATTTTCCTTTGGCCAATGGTTCTATCTTCTTGAGAATTTTTCTGCATAACAAAATTGCTAAGGAGACATTTTGGTACCCTTTTCATCTTGGGTCCTTGAGTGTTAGTGATTGAACTCTTAGGAGATTTAGCAATCCATCTCATCTTATCTCTTATATAAATTTTTTTCTAAAATTGCACAAATGGGAGATGTGACCAAGATGTTCTCAATAATTACAGATAATGAGACTGAATGACGTCTTGATCATTTGAAGATCATTTTGAAAAACATGGACATGGTATTGGGATGAGTTCTGAAATCTATTTGCCATAAACTTAGTTTTCCATGTAAAATAGCAATGTTCCCATTATTGACAAAGCATGGAATTAGAGCAAGTAGATTCTTCAGTTTTGGCAAATGTTGAAAATCAGTTTTCAACTTTATTTTCAAGATTAAAATGATTTTCGAAGATAGTTGAGGTTTCACAAATTACAAACATATCTTCTTCAAGAAAATCATATTCAACTTTCAAAGTTTCAATTTGAAGTTCAATAGAAAACACCTCCTTTTTTAAACTATTCCATATTCTTATTTTCAGGGTTTATCAAAGCATCATTCAATTCATCATAAGCAAAATCTATCTCATCATAGGAAGGACAATGTTCAAGTTTAGCAATACATACCTTAAGATACATTTGAGCCACATGTAGAGTTGCATCAATTTCTAGCATTATTGGCTCCTTCTTGAAGTTGTTCATTTCTTGAATTTTCTGCATCAACACTTTGGAGTATGCTTCTTGGTTGGCCATTACTTCTTCCTGAATCTTTTCCTCTCACACGGTTAAGTGTGCTCAACCCATAGAGGTTGAGCTCTGATACCAATTGAAGTAAATCACAGAGTCACAAGAAGGGGGGGTTGAATTGTGACCCTTGAAAACTTTTGGTCCAACCTGCAAGTACTTTGAACAACTTACTGATCTTTGCTCAAGGAATGTCTTGGCTATCAGAAGTTCCTTATAGAAGATAGTGGTTAGTGTATAATGCCAACTAAGTAGATTAAAACTATCTTCTTAAAGGCAATCCAAATCATAAGGACTGATCTCATTAAAATTTATTCTTCCATATAATGTTTTTAATGTAGTTACAACTTAGAATAAGATTCAGAAGAATAATATAATGTTTATGCAGTTATGCAGAAGCAAAACAATGAATCTGACACTTTAAACCAATCTTCTGAAGAGTCAAATGATTTTGTATTTTAATAAAACTTTCCAGAATAGTTATTTAACCAATAACTAATAATATTATGTGAGAAAAACTGTTCAGAAGCATAGTATAAAGTTTCTGCAGTTATGCAGAAGCAAAACATTGAATCTGTCACTTTAAACCTATCTTCTGAAGGGTCAAATGAACTTGAAACTTTATGAAACTTTCCAGATCATATATTTAAGTAGTAATCAATTAGAATATCAAGTTAGATTGAATTAAAATCATTTTTATAAAGATCTGGTAGTTTGGACCCCAAGTTCAATGTTGAACAATGGACAGATTTCAAGAATTGTGCTTCTGAAGCACCTAACAGTTTCATAATTTAATGAAACTTTCCAGATCAGTATTTTAACTGATATGGATGTAATTTATGTGAAAATATTAGTTCAAAAATAGGTTTATCAAAATTTAGTAGTTTGAACCTCAAGTTCCAATGTTGAACAATGAACATCTTTTAAGAAATGTGCTTCTGGAGCACCAAACAGTTTCATAATGTAATGAAACTTTCCAGATCAGTATTTTAACTGATATGGATGTGTTTTATATGAAAATATCAGTTTAAAAACAAGTTTATCAAAATATGGTTTGTAGCTTGCTAAATATTCAAAGTATGAACAATAACTAACCAAGCAATAGATGTATGTGCAGAAAATTAAAGAGAGTAAGGGTAAGAGATATTGCACACATTATTTTTATACTGGTTCACCTCTCAACCTTGAGGCTACGTCCAGTCCCTACTCCCTGTAGGATTTTCCACTATATCAACCTTGATACAATGACTTCTTGGGTGCTCCTCACCACTAGTATTCTTTTTCCACAGCCTCTTCAGGCTTTCTACATAATCAACAAACTCATGGAAATAGACCATGACTTACTGCAAAAGCACAGGTCCAGAAATCTGCAGAACTTCCTTCTGCAGAAGCACGGGTCCAGAAATCTGCAGAACTTCCTTCTGCAGAAGCACAGGTCCAGAAATCTGCAGAACTTCCTTCTGCAGACTCCAAACACACACAGGCTCACACCAGAGCCTTTACATCCTCTCCAATAACTTTACCTTATGTGCCACAAGAGATTTTATAACAGACCAATCTCTCTGACCTTACAGAAGCACAGAAGCAGCAAGGTAAAGTGCAAAAAGCTCACTAGATTACAATCAGAGTAGTAGTAGAATATCCTAGTGAGCAAAACTCCCCCTCAACAACTTGCATAAGCAGATTAGAAAGAATTTGAGGAGAGAGAAAAGGTTCCAGAAGCTAGCAGTGAAAGCTCAGAGATTATTTTATGCTTCTGGAGTGAGAGGTGTGTCTCAATGTGAAGAGAGCACCTCCTTTTATAGGTGAGGAGCCTTGTAGCCATTGGAATGCAGTCAAAATGATCCAGCTGTGATGCTTTGACAAGTCCCTTTCAGGTACAGCTGCAAAAGCTGACTGGTACAGCTGTCTTGTTGACTGGTCTTCATGCTTCTGCAGAACTTGCTTCTGCAGACAGCAAAACTGGCTCATTTCTTCACCAATGCTTCTGTGAATATGTTGAGGATGATTTCTGAATTATTTCAAGTGTATTTCAACTTGTGTTACTCAGCTAAATCAGCAGGAGATTCATTTTAGACTTTCTGGTTTAATTTGCTGCTTCTGCAGAGTCTATACTTGCACATTCCTTCTGCAGAATTGCTTCTGATCAACTGCAGATGATTCTTATGCTTCTGTGACATGTTTCATGTTCTGCAGTTGATATATCTTAAGAATGAAATTCTGTTTTTGCTTTCTACTTAGAATTTCCTCCTAAAATGAATCTTCCTTCTAAAACAATTTCATTTGGAGTTCTTGAGATGCTTCTTCTTGCTTCTGGAAGTGTGCAGAAATTCTGTTTCTTCTGCAGAAGCAAACTGCATCTTCTGGAAATGTGCAGAAATTCTGTTTCTTCTTCAAATATGCTTGTAATGCTTCCAATCTTTTGTCCTTGCGTTATTTGCATTGTGAGAGAAGTAATTATGCTTATGGAAGCTCCTTTTAGTGTTCTTCAACTTGAAATATTCAAGGATAATATCTTGAGGAGTGTGGGAACTTGTTCAATGCTTCTAAAGATAGTTTGAACATGTTTGCAACTTGAAATAAGAATTTGATGCTTCTGCAGAAACTGTAAGTTTTGCTTCTAAGGACAAAACTGTGTTTCTAGTGATATTGATCTTCTCCAATTGCTTTGTTTCCATTAGCAAAACTTGGAATGAATATGCTTGAATTGCTTAAGTGATCTTTCACATTCAGAAGGTGTCCAATTTCATGAAAAGCTCCTTATCATGCTTCTAGTGGTCTTGAATGATCCTTCCAAAGCTTCAACTTTGCTTCTGAAGCTTGATACAACTTAGTTTAATGTTCATGGGATCTTAGATGAACTATCTTGACCTTCTTGAAGCTAAGAAGCTACTTCTTGAACTCGTTTCATCACTTTTGACATGAAAGCTCTATGTAGCATGCTTCTGGACACATGTTTTGATGTTAAATGATGTTTTTGATCTTTACACCTTCCTTCTGTAACTTTTCCTGTATTCTTTCAAGCATTCTCAAGTGAAAGCATTAGTACCAAAGTATTCAGAACACTTAGAATATTGTTGTGAAAGTTTGTTGTCATTAAAACCTTTGCTCAAAGGGTCTTGGACCTTACAATTGCAGCCATATGCAAGAGACTGACAAGAACCTCCTTTGGCTCTTGTCCTTTGCCAAAATTCCAGCATCTGTCTGAAGAGCTGCATCACTTTAGAACAGCCTCTGCTGTCTCACTTCATCAGGGTCTCACTAAGAAGACTGTGTCTGATGAAAGGGCTTTGTACTCCAACAATGCTGATGGTTTGGAGAAGATAAGGAAGGGTGTTGTCCCTCCTAATCATACATGGGATCTTATCAATCCATTCTCTGAAGACTCATGGAAGCTGAACAATGAAGAATGGCTAATGGTAAGAATGCTGAACACAGAAGCTGAATTGTTCCAAAGAGACTTGGCTAGAGGAGTTGGAATGATAGGCTACAGGCCTCCTAGAACCAGTTCAATCAGGCCTTCAACCAAAATCTTGGTGAAACCTGATAGGATTGTTCCTAGGTATCCCCTCAAAGAAGGTCAAGATGAAAAATTGAAGGGTCCTAAGGTCTATTCTGTATCAGCACCCCTGTCTGAAGCCATGACTGCTTCAGAATGGGAAGGTCTTCCTGAGTTTATCATATCAGAAGGAGGAGGCTTGAATCACCCGCTTGAAAACTGGATGTGGGAATCTTACTGGAAGATCAGAGAAGCTGCTGGGTCTTCTTCTGGGTGTAGTGGTCCTGATGCTGAATCTGCAATGGGTGTTGGACACTTCACAAATGTTCAGTACCATTTCTTAAGAGATCACTTTCCCCCAGAGGCAGATTCATTCAACCAAGCTTGGGTGCTTCTGAAGTATGTTGGGACCTTTTTCTGTCCAATCTACAATCCTTCAGAATATGGCTTACAGCCTGGTTTTGGAGTTTTGAGATTTGTTTGTCCCTACCTTCAGCTCATCCTAGTTGAGTCTGAACCTGACCTGTTTGAAGAAAACCAGAAGCTGAAATCCAAGGTCAAGGCCCTTGAGAAGAGATGTGAAGAATCTGAGAGGAGATGTGAAGTCTCAGAAAAGAAAGCACAAAAGGTTATTCAGAATCAGCAAGAAATTCTTCATGAGCAACAGCTGATAAGAAGTGGTCAACAAGAGTTGAAGTCTTCTATTGAAGCTGCCATAGACAAGGCCAAGGAAGAACTGATCTCCTTTCTGTCTGAAGCCTTGCTGAAGAAGAAGGACTAATTTATTGCCATTGTCTTATGTTCATATTTCTTTTTCAAGTGCTGATTGTCTGTTTAATCCTTACATCATTTTAATACAATCAGTGTTTTTATTCCATCTCATGTGCTCATGATCCTTGCTCTGATACTTGTTTTTACTTTATCTGTAGTTCATAATCCTGTTTGTTTTATTGCTCTGTTATTGTTATTGCTCTATGATTCCCTTTTGATTGATGACAAAAGGGGGAGTATTAAATCTAACAAAATCTGGAGTGATTACAGGATTTAGGGGGAGTACATGAAAAAAGTTCAAAGTTGTTTGTACTTCTGAGAAAATCATATATAAAAGCATCTAAAAGGATATATTTGTCCCAGGGGGAGCTAAATCTTAATCTCTCAATTTTGCATAATTTAAGTTAAATTTGTCATCATTAAAAAGGGGGAGAATGTTGAGTCTCAAAAATATCATAAAGAGGTTTATGATGTTTTAAAGACTGAAATTTCTCTAAGTTTTAATGATCAACAAATTCAACTTAAGTTATTTCTCATAAGATACAATTGTCTAATTGTTTATCTATGATTTTCAGCAAGAAGCCTACTATATAAGACTAAGTGTTGGATCCGTCTGAAGAAGCTGATGCTGTCTGAAGATGATCAACCCGTCTGAAGCATCAAAGCCGTCTGAAAGCTTTTGATGATGTGGCATCTCTTGTCTGAAGCTGTGACAATCCATGTACCTCTGCATGTTTTTCACGCATGATCTCTGCTACAAACAGCTGGCACCTGTGCAATGCAATTCAAGCATGTTCTCTGTCACAACGTGTCCTCTGCTACGCAGCAATTGCAGCAGCAACAAAGAGCACCTTTTTGGCAGGAGCAAACCTTGTAAAAATGTCAGAAATTGTCAGGGAATATCAGAATATGTCAGAGAATATTCTGTACTGCAACAGCTGTCTCACAACGGCTAGCATGGATTTCACAAACCTGAGAGTCTTCAATGATTCAAATCATTTGGTTATAAATACCCCCCCTCATTTGAAGACCAAAATAGACAGAGAATCGTAGCAAAAGAACAGAAACTCTGCAAGTTTTTCGCTGTAACACTCTGATAGATTTTTATCATCTTTGTACACACATATTGTATTATCCTGAGCATACCTCAGTTATCTTTGTACATCTGTAATTGTTTAAGTTTCAAAACTGATACAGTTTGTGAGCTTAAGAATTTCTCTTCTCTGTAATCGTTGTTGAGCCTGGAGAGGCTTGTCTAAAAAAGAATACTTGTGTTGTTGAGCCTGGAGAGGCTTGTCTGAAAAAGAATACTTGATTGTAGAGCCTGAAGAGGCTTGAGAGAAAAGAATACTTGTAATCTTGCAAGATTAAGAGAAAATCCAAGTGCTAGTTGGCTTTGGGACTGGACGTAGCTCACAAGTGGTAGTGAGTGAACCAGGATAAATTTTGTGGCTAAGTTTCTCTTCCCTTATCGTTGTCATTTCAGTTTTAAACTAATTAAGGGGACTGAATATTTTATTTAATATTTTAAAAGGAAGAAACTTCGTTTAGAACCTTTTTTAAGCAGTCTGAAACCAACTTCAGACAGCTATCTAAAAACTTCAGACAGCCCACTAGTAACCTGTCTGAAAATCTGTTTTCGAAAAGCTTCTTAAAATATTTAGAAACACTATTCAACCCCCCCTTTTAGTGTTTCCCTGTGCTCCTACATGATAAAGAAGTTAAAAATGGACTATCAACAATTGAATAACTTTGATAGCTTCCAACAATTGAAGCTATGTTAGAGGCCATCACTATTAATTGTTTGTTGCGATCAATGTCTAAGATATGACCTTATTCGTGTGAATTACTTTACTCAATTGTAAAAAACTACAAGTTCCCTCTTAATTTTGAATTGTTGTTCCTGTGGTGCAGGGAAGTTTTGAATGCCATAATTGAATCATTTATTCTCCTGGGTAGGTGAAATGAATTTCCATGGTACTTAACATTACCACTTAGATGTACTTTGGAGAATAAAATAGGAGCTCAACTTCACCATTTAGTGTCATAAGTTTGATAAAAGATATTATGACAGCACAAGCATTAAGGCAATATTTATTTTTAGTAGTAACACATAAAATGTAACGTTAATTATTACAAAACAAAACTTTAAGGATCATTATTGAGTTTGAATGACTTAATTCAATCATTTATTGTACTGTGTAGGTGAAATGAGTTTCCAACGTACTTAACATTACCACTTAGATGAGCGTTGGAGAATCAAGTATGAACTTAACTAGATCATTTAGTATCATGAGTTTGACTAAAGATATTACGACAACACAAGCATTAAGACAATATTTATTTTTATTAGTAACACATAAAATGTTACGTTAATTATTACAAAACTAAACTTTAAGGAGCATAATTGAAATGAATTTCCATCGTACTTAACATTTAATGTACTGTGTAGGTGAAATGAATTTCCACCGTACTTAACATTACCACTTAGATGAGCGTTGGAGAATCAATTTTGAAATTAACTAGATCATTTAGTTTTATGAGTTTGACAAAAGATATTACGACAACACAAGCATTAAGGCAATATTTATTTTTAGTAGTAACCCAAAATGAAATGTTAATTATTACAAAACTAAAAATTAAGGAGCATAATTGAGCTTGGTAACAAGCACCATTTAGATTCAAACACATCAATCCTTTCTACAAGACTGAATAATCTCTGACTTCTTTCCATCTTATAAATGATAAAGAAATTAAAAAAGGACTATCAACAATTGAATAACTTTGATAGTTTGCAAAAATTGAAGCCATGCTAGAGGCTATCACTATTAATAGTTTGTTGCGACTGATGTCTAAGATATGAACTTATTCATGTGAATTACTTTACTCAATTGTAAATAACTACAAGTTCACATTTAATTTTGAATTGTTGTTCCTGTGGTGCAGGAAGTTTTGAATGCCATAATTGAATCATTTATTCTCCTGGGTAGGTGAAATGACTTTCCATTGTACTTAACATTACCACTTAGATGTGCTTTGGAGAATAAAATAGGAGCTCAACTAGACAATTTAGTGTCATAAGTTTGATAAAAGATATTATGACAACACAAACATTAAGGCAATATTTATTTTTAGGAGTAACACATAAAATGTAACGTTAATTATTACAAAACTAAACTTTAAGGAGCATAATTGAGCATGAATGACTTAATTTAATCATTTAATGTACTGTGTAGGTGAAATGAATTTCCACCGTACTTAACATTACCACTTAGATGAGCGTTGGAGAATCAAGTTTGAAATTAATTAAATCATTTAGTATCATGAGATTGACAAAAGATATTACGACAACACAAGCATTAAGGCAATATTTATTTTTAGTAGTAACCCAAAATGAAATGTTAATTATTACAAAACTATTATTTAAGGAGCATAATTGAGCTTGGTAACAAGCACCATTTGGATTCAAACACATCAATCTCTTCTATAAGATTGAATAATCTCTATTTGCATCTTCTAAATGATAAAGAAGTTAAAAATGGACTATCAACAATTGAATAACTTTGATAGCTTCCAACAATTGAAGCTATGTTAGAGGCCATCGCTATTAATTGTTTGTTGCGATCAATGTTTAAGATATGACCTTATTCGTGTGAATTACTTTACTCAATTGTAAATAACTACAAGTTCCCTTTTAATTTTGAATTGTTGTTCCTGTGGTGCAGGGAAGTTTTGAATGCCATAATTGAATCATTTATTCTCCTGGATAGGTGAAATGAATTTCCATGGTACTTAACATTACCACTTAGATGTGCTTTGGAGAATAAAATAGGAGCTCAACTTCACCATTTAGTGTCATATGTTTGATAAAAGATATCATGACAGCACAAGCATTAAGGCAATATTTATTTTTAGTAGTAACACATAAAATGTAACGTTAATTATTACAAAACAAAACTTTAAGGATCATAATTGAGTTTGAATGACTTAATTCAATCATTTATTGTACTGTGTAGGTGAAATGAGTTTCCAACGTACTTAACATTACCACTTAGATGAGCGTTGGAGAATCAAGTATGAACTTAACTAGATCATTTAGTATCATGAGTTTGACTAAAGATATTACGACAACACAAGCATTAAGACAATATTTATTTTTATTAGTAACACATAAAATGTTACGTTAATTATTACAAAACTAAACTTTATGGAGCATAATTGAAATGAATTTCCACCGTACTTAACATTTAATGTACTGTGTAGGTGA
Source organism: Sesbania bispinosa (assembly GCA_026901365.1). Taxonomy (NCBI): domain Eukaryota; kingdom Viridiplantae; phylum Streptophyta; class Magnoliopsida; order Fabales; family Fabaceae; genus Sesbania; species Sesbania bispinosa. Next base: position 918,232 of record QLOH01000089.1, read on the forward strand.
AATGAATTTCCACCGTACTTAACATTACCACTTAGATGAGCGTTGGAGAATCAATTTTGAAATTAAATAGATCATTTAGTTTTATGAGTTTGACAAAAGATATTACGACAACACAAGCATTAAGGCAATATTTATTTTTAGTAGTAACCCAAAATGAAATGTTAATTATTACAAAACAAAAATTTAAGGAGCATAATTGAGCTTGGTAACAAGCACCATTTGGATTCAAACACATCAATCCTTTCTACAAGACTGAATAATCTCTGACTTCTTTCCATCTTATAAATGATAAAGAAATTAAAAAGGGACTATCAACAATTGAATAACTTTGATAGTTTGCAAAAATTGAAGCCATGTTAGAGGCTATCACTATTAATAGTTTGTTGCGACTGATGTCTAAGATATGAACTTATTCATGTGAATTACTTTACTCAATTGTAAATAACTACAAGTTCACATTTAATTTTGAATTGTTGTTCCTGTGGTGCAGGGAAGTTTTGAATGCCATAATTGAATCATTTATTCTCCTGGGTACGTGAAATGACTTTCCATTGTACTTAACATTACCACTTAGATGTGCTTTGGAGAATAAAATAGGAGCTCAACTAGACCATTTAGTGTCATAAGTTTGATAAAAGATATTATGACAACACAAGCATTAAGACAATATTTATTTTTAGTAGTAACACATAAAATGTAACGTTAATTATTACAAAACTAAACTTTAAGGAGCATAATTGAGCATGAATGACTTAATTTAATCATTTAATGTACTGTGTAGGTGAAATGAATTTCCACCGTACTTAACATTACCACTTAGATGAGCGTTGGAGAATCAAGTTTGAAATTAATTAGATCATTTAGTATCATGAGATTGACAAAAGATATTACGACAACACAAGCATTAAGGCAATATTTATTTTTAGTAGTAACCCAAAATGAAATGTTAATTATTACAAAACTATTATTTAAGGAGCATAATTGAGCTTGGTAACAAGCACCATTTGGATTCAAACACATCAATCTCTTCTATAAGATTGAATAATCTCTATTTGCATCTTCTAAATGATAAAGAAGTTAAAAATGGACTATCAACAATTGAATAACTTTGATAGCTTATAACAATTGAAGCTATGTTAGAGGCCATCACTATTAATAGTTTGTTGCGATCAATGTCTAAGATATGACCTTATTCGTGTGAATTACTTTACTCAATTGTAAATAACTACAAGTTCCCTTCTAATTTTGAATAGTTGTTCCTGTGGTGCAGGGAAGTTTTGAATGCCATAATTGAATCATTTATTCTCCTGGGTAGGTGAAATGAATTTCCATGGTACTTAACATTACCATTCAGTGTCATAAGTTTGATAAAATATATTATGACAACACAAGCATTAAGGCGATATTTATTTTTAGTAGTAACACATAAAATGTAACGTTAATTATTACAAAACAAAACTTTAAGGATCATAATTTAGTTTGAATGACTTAATTCAATCATTTATTGTAGTGTGTAGGTGAAATGAGTTTCCACCGTACTTAACATTACCACTTAGATGAGTGTTGGAGAATCAGGTATGAACTTAACTAGATCATTTAGTATCATGAGTTTGACTAAAGATATTATGACAACACAAGCATTAAGGCGATATTTATTTTTAGTAGTAACAGATGAAATGTTACGTTAATTATTACAAAACTAAACTTTAAGGAGCATAATTGAGCATGAACGACTTAATTTAATCATTTAATGTACTGTGTAGGTGGAATGAATTTCCACCGTACTTAACATTACCACTTAGATGAGTGTTGGAGAATCAAGTTTGAAATTAACTAGATCGTTTAGTATTATGAGTTTGACAAAAGATATTACGACAACACAAGCATTAAGACAATATTTATTTTTAGTAGTAACCCAAAATGAAATGTTAATTATTACAAAACTAAAATTTAAGGAGCATAATTGAGCTTGGTAACAAGCTCCATTTGGATTCAAACACATCAATCCGTTTTACAAGATTGAATAATCTCTGACTTCTTTGCATCTTCTAAATGATAAAGAAGTTAAAAAGGGACTATCAACAATTGAATAACTTTGATAGTTTGCAACAATTGAAGCTGTGTTAGAGGCTATCACTCTTAATAGTTTGTTGCGATCGATGTCTAAGATATGACCTTATTCATGTAAATTACTTTACTCAATTGTAAATAACTACAAGTTCACTTTTAATTTTAAATTGTTGTTCCTGTGATGCAGGGAAGTTTTGAGTGCCATAATTGAATCATTATTTCTTTCGGTAGGTGAAATGAATTCCCAGTGTACTTAGCATTATCATTTAGATGTGTTTTGGAGAATAAAATAGGAGCTCAACTTGACCATTTAGTGTCATAAGTTTGACAAAAGATGTTATGGAAACACAAGCATTAAGGCGATATTTATTTTTAGTAGTAACACATAAAATGTAACGTTAATTATTACAAAACTAAATTTTAAGGAGCATAATTGAGCTTGAATGACTTAATTTAATCATTTAATGTACTGTGTAGGTGAAATGAATTTCCACCGTACTTAACATTACCACTTAGATGAGCGTTGGAGAATCATGTTTGAACTTAACTAGATCATTTAGTATCATGAGTTTGACAAAAGATATTACCACAACACAAGCATTAAGGCAATATTTATTTTTAGTAGTAACCTAAAATGAAATGTTAATTATTACAAAACTATTTTTTAAGGAGCATAATTGAGCTTGGTAACAAGCACCATTTGGATTCAAACACATCAATCCGTTTTACAAGATTGAATAATCTCTGACTTCTTTGCATATTCTAAATGATAAAGAAGTTAAAAAGGGACTATCAACAATTGAATAACTTTGATAGTTTGCAACAATTGAAGCTGTGTTAGAGGCTATCACTATTAATAGTTTGTTGCGATCGATGTCTAAGGTATGACCTTATTCATGTGAATTACTTTACTCAATTCTAAATAACTACAAGTTCCCTTTTAATTTTGAATTGTTGTTCCTGTGGTGTGGGGAAGTTTTGAATGCCATAATTGAATCATTTATTTCTCTGGGTAGGTGAAATAAATTTCCATTGTACTTAACATTACCACTTAGATGTGCTTTGGAGAATAAAATAGGAGCTCAACTTGACCATTTAGTGTCATAAGTTTGACAAAAGATATTATGGAAACACAAGCATTAAGGCGATATTTATTTTTAGTAGTAACACATAAAATGTAACGTTAATTATTATAAAACCACTACAACATTTTTAGCTTTTGGCAACACTTTTTTTCCAACAGGTAAAAACTGTAACCTAAACATACAATAGGCAACATTTTGTAATTGTTGTAAAAAAAAATACTTATTTTATGCAACACATATTTTACAATACTTGATAATTGTTCCCTTATCTTCCTTTGGGAACAGTTTTAAACTGAAATATTAATATTTTTATTAAAGACAACATTTTTAGACTGTTACTATTGAAATTTAACATCCGGGTACAATTTTAGTATGTAGCATTTATTTATTATATTATAAAACCCTATACTTTGAGGCTCTTCTCTTTAGAAAAATATAAAAAATAATGAATTAGTGGAAACAATTTTTTTTTTACAAAAACAAAAACTTAACCATTCAAACTCCACAAGTATTATAATTACAAAAATTAATAAAAAAGGAGCAGAGTGTTTTAGAAGCTACTCATTAGTTACTCGTTAGGGACTTAGGGTTCACATACTTGCATTTGATAGTGAGACTGTGGGAGAGGTAACGGTGGCTTAATCGCTAGAAGAATAGGTGGAGGATAGCGCCGTTTTTCGGCGCATGGTGGCCTAACGCTTGGCAAGCGACGACATAGAGGTGGCGATGTGGTGCATTTTTCTGGTTCAATGGTAGTGGGGAGACAACGTCGGGAAGGATATGCATGACAGAGGTCGCTTGCCACAAAGATTACGCTCGGCGGCCATGCTTGGTTCATGACGGAGAGAGGCTAAATGACCATATTTCTCTTTGATTATATTATCGGTTCTATTTCTGTGATTTTTTTCTTGATTTCTCTCTTTTCTCTCCGGATGCAGGATTGTAGGTGGTGAGGGTGGCTTAGACACCTGCAATGAGGTTGTGGGTTGAAAAAAGGATGACAGAGGGATTGGTGAAAGGCTGTTTGAGATGGTGACAACACGACACGACAACGAAGGGGGTTTAGGCGTTTTCCAAGTAGGTATTTGGTTAGGATTACGAAATTAGGAGAAAGACAAAAAGGATTGTTATTGTTATTAGTTCCTTCTTTATTTTAGAACTTGTGCTCTGTTTTGCATGAGGAGAAATGGTATTAGAGGCACATTTTTAACTTGTAGCTACTAGTAACTCATTGAAGGTTGAGCTTTGGGATTTGACAACTTACTTGGATCGTCTTAAAAGCCAATAAAGAATTAGTTTGTTACTATTTAAAGCTTGAATTTTGTTCAAGCTATCACTCAAGAAAATGGAATTAGCTACTTAGGGATGACTTAAGTTATATGAAATTAGATTTGATCCATTGTAAGGTTATAGCATTTTAATGTGTCTCTATTCATGTTACCTGATGCATTGTGGTTTCGTAATATGAGCCACAGATTACCGAAGATAATATTTTGGAATTGTAGTGTTGAAATAGAAAATGCTAATTGTCCAGTTATATTGCTATCATTTTTACTTCTTGTCATGTTATTGAGCAACCTTTTTAGTTTTGTGTGTAACTTCTAATATATTTGTTGAGTTTGAGTCCTATTTGTTTTGTTTGAAAGCTAACACATTAAGCTTCAAAATAGTTTAAGTTTTAGATTTATTTTACTTTACAACTAGACCCAATTTCATTTTGAATTCAAAAAATTTCCTGTACAACTCGCATGCTGTCACAGTTTAAGCAGTGTGTACTCATTTATTCATAACTTGAGCTAAACATGTCGGATTTAAGTGTCGTTTTTTTTGTTAGAACCCTAAGACATATATCTTTCAATATAAAAAATTTCAGATTTTATCTCATTTTTATTTAGTACCAGTTTTTATTTAAAGTTAGTGTCAATTTGAGGGCACTTCTTAGTATGTTTCGTATTAGTTTTTGGTTTTTGTTTTGCAGGACTTAATCCATAGTCTATGCTTGCATGCAAGAAGTTGATCTCTTTGTGCCTTTCTCAAACATGGATCATGAAACCATGAACTAAAATTTAGTCTTTTATACCTTTTTATTGTTTTTGACAGAATATGGAGGTGCAAGTGGCATCCATTATTACCAAATGTTCCTTCTTCTATATCAAAAGATGCTTCAAATATTGAAAAGGTAACTATCATATATGTAATTGTACATTTCTCTTTTCTAAATTATAAATAATGTAAAACAAATTTTGGGTTGATATTATTTTATTTCATGCAGCAAGGTGATATATTCAGAGAAGATGCAAATGAAGACTTGGAGGATGGGATTTTATCTTTAGTAAACATAGTCCAAATTCACTTTGATTTCTAGATGGTTTATGTTTAGGGTGTTCTTTTGTTGTGGGTTATGCTTGGACCCAATGATATTTGATCAAAGCCTAGTTATTTTCTCATGATTGATTCATGTATACACAGATTATTTTAAAAATCAATCTAATTAAGTACTTTTCCTATTATAGAGTATTTTATAATGTGTTTTAATTAATAGTATTACATGAATTGTCTCTTTATTTTATATACAGAGCAGTGAAGGTGATCATAACAATAAAAAACATTTATTGAAATTGTGGGATCAAAGTAATTACTTTATATTTGAAATTATTATCATTATAAAAAATAATTATTTGATTAATGGCATTATAGTTACTGCTAAAATTTTTGCTTATGTTTACACTACCGTTAATAAATGTTGCTTATAGGTTTAAATTTACAATTTTCAACTGTTGTGATTGACCTTTTAGGCAACAGTTATAAACTGTATTTAAAAAATGACAACATTTGAAAACTGTTGCACTAGCCTCGGCCTATAACCGTTCCCTATTCCAGATGTATAGGCAACGGTTTTCAAGAGTGTGGCCAAAAAGTGATGAAAACTGTTGCCTAAACGAATAGGTAACGCTCGAATAGACTACCATTAAAAATTGTTTCCTATACTTTTAGGCAACAGTTTTCCTACTTCTGACTACATTTTTTACATGTTGGGTAAAAGCAAAAATGTTGTAGTGAACTAAACTTTAAGGAGCATAATTGAGCTTGAATGACTTAAATTAATCATTTAATGTACTGTGTAGGTGAAATGAATTTCCACCGTACTTAACATTACCACTTAGATGAGCGTTGGAGAATCAAGTTTGAACTTAACTAGATCATTTAGTATCATGAGTTTGACAAAAGATATTACGACAACACAAGCATTAAAGCAATATTTATTTTTAGTAGTAACCCAAAATGAAATGTTAATTATTACAAAACTATTATTTAAAGAGCATAATTGAGCTTGGTAACAAGCACCATTTGGATTCAAACACATCAATCTCTTTTATAAGATTGAATAATCTCTATTTGCATCTTCTAAATGATAAAGAAGTTAAAAATGGACTATCAACAATTGAATAACTTTGATAGCTTCCAACAATTGAAGCTATGTTAGAGGCCATCACTATTAATAGTTTGTTGCGGTCAATGTCTAAGATATAACCTTATTCGTGTGAATTACTTTACTCAATTGTAAATAACTACAAGTTCCTTTTTAATTTTGAATTGTTGTTCCTGTGGTGCAGGGAAGTTTTGAATGCCATAATTGAATCATTTATTCTCCTGGGTAGGTGAAATGAATTTCCATGGTACTTAACATTACCACTTAGATGTGCTTTGGAGAATAAAATAGGAGCTCAACTTGACCATGTAGTGTAATAAGTTTGATAAAAGATATTATGACAACATAAGCATTAAGGCAATATTTATTTTTAGTAGTAACACATAAAATGTAACGTTAATTATTACAAAACTAAACTTTAAGGAGCATAATTGAGCATGAATGACTTAATTTAATCATTTAATGTACTGTGTAGGTGAAATGAATTTGTACTTAACATTACCACTTAGATGAGCGTTGGAGAATCAAGTTTGAAATTAATTAGATCATTTAGTATCATGAGATTGACAAAAGATATTACGACAACACAAGCATTAAGGCAATATTTATTTTTAGTAGTAACCCAAAATGAAATGTTAATTATTACAAAACTATTATTTAAGGAGCATAATTGAGCTTGGTAACAAGCACCATTTGGATTCAAACACATCAATCTCTTCTATAAGATTTAATAATCTCTATTTGCATCTTCTAAATGATAAAGAAGTTAAAAATGGACTATCAACAATTGAATAACTTTGATAGTTTGCAACAATTGAAGCTATGTTAGAGTCTATCACTATTAATAGTTTGTTGCGATCGATGTCTAAGATTTGACCTTATTCATGTGAATTATTTTACTCAGTTGTAAATAACTACAAGTTACCTTTTAATTTTGAATTGTTGTTCCTGTGATGCAGGGAAGTTTTGAATGCCATAATTGAATCATTTATTCTCCTCGGTACGTGAAATGAATTTCCATTGTACTTAACATTACCACTTAGATGTGCTTTGGAGAATAAAATAGGAGCTTAACTTGACCATTTAGTGTCATAAGTTTGACAAAAGATATTATGGCAACACAAACATTAAGGCGATATTTATTTTTAGTAGTAACACATAAAATGTAACCTTAATTATTACAAAACTAAACTATAAGAAGCATAATTGAGCTTGAACGACTTAATTTAATCATTTAATGTACTGTGTAGGTGAAATGAATTTCCACCGAACTTAACATTACCACTTAGATGAGCTTTGAAAAATCAAGTTTGAACATAACTAGATCATTTAGTATCATGAGTTTGACAAAAGATATTACGACAACACACGCATTAAGGCAATATTTATTTTTAGTAGTAACCCAAAATGAAATGTTAATTATTACAAAACCATTATTTAAGGAGCATAATTGAGCTTGGTAACAAGCACCATTTGGATTTAAATACATCAATCCTTTCTACAAGATTGAATAATCTTTGACTTCTTTGCATCTTTTAAAAGATAAAGAAGTTAAAAAGGGACTCTCAACAATTGTATAACTTTGACAGTTCGCAACAATTGAAGCTATCCTAGGGGCTATCACTATTAATATTTTGGTACGATTGATTTCTAAAATTTGACCACATTCATGTGTATAAGTTTACTCGATTGTAAAAAACTACAAGTTCCCTTTTAATTTCGAATTGTTGTTCTTGTGATGCATGGAAGTTTTGAATGCCATAATTGAATCATTTATTCTCCTAGGTAGGTGAAATCAATTTCCATTGTACTTAACAGTACCACTTAGATTTGCTTTGGAGAATAAAATAGGAGCTCAACTTGACCATTTAGTGTCATAAGTTTGACAAAAGATATTATGACAACACAAGCATTAAGGCAATATTTATTTTTAGTAGTAACACATAAAATGTAACGTTAATTATTACAAAACTAAACTTTAAGGATCATAATTGAGCTTGAATGACTTAATTCAATCATTTATTGTACTGTGTAGGTGAAATGAGTTCCCACCATACTTAACATTACCACTTAGATGAGCGTTGGAGAATCAAGTATGAACTTAACCAGATCATTTAGTATCATGAGTTTTACTAAAGATATTATGACAACACGAGCATTAAGGCAATATTTATTTTTAGTAGTAACACATAAAATGTAACTTAACTATTACAAAACTAAACTTTAAGGAGCATAATTGAGCTTGAATGACTTAATTTAATCATTTAATGTACTGTGTAGGTGAAATGAATTTCCACCGTACTTAACATTCCCACTTAGATGAGCGTTGGAGAATCAAGTTTGAACTTAACTAGATCATTTGGTATCATGAGTTTGACTAAAGATATTACGACAACACAAGAATTAAGGCAATATTTATTTAGTAGTAACCCAAAATGAAGTGTTAATTATCACAAAACTATTATTTAAGGAGTATAATTGAGCTTGGTAACAAGCACCATTTGGATTCAAACACATCAATCCTTTTACAAGATTGAATAATCTCTGACTTCTTTGCATCTTCAAAATGATAAAGAAGTTAAAAAGGGACTATCAACAATTGAATAACTTTGATAGTTTGCAACAATTGAAGCTATGTTAGAGGCTATCACTATTAATAGTTTGTTGCGATCGATGTCTAAGATATGACCTTATTCATGTGAATAACTTTACTCAAATGTAAATAACTACAAGTTCCCTTTTAATTTTGAATTGTTGTTCCAGTGATGCAGGGAAGTTTTGAATGCCATAATTGAATCATTTATTCTCCTGAGTAGGTGAAATGAATTTCCATTGTACTTAAAATTACCACTTAGATGTGCTTTGGAGAATAAAATAGGAGCTCAACTTGATCATTTAGTGTCATGAGTTTGACAAAAGATCTTATGATACCACAAGCATTAAGGCAATATTTATTTTTAGTAGTAACACATAAAATGTAACATTAATTATTACAAAACTAAACTTTATGGATCATAATTGAGCTTGAATGACTTAATTCAATCATTTATTGTACTGTGTAGGTGAAATGAGTTTCCACCATACTTAACATTACCATTTAGATGAGCGTTGGAGAATAAGTCTGAACTTAACTAGATCATTTAATATCATGAGTTTGACAAAAGATATTATGACAACACAAGCATTAAGGCAATATTTATTTTCAGTAATAACACATAAAATGTAACGTTAATTATTACAAAACTAAACTTTACGGAGCATAATTGAGCTTGAATGACTTAATTCAATCATTTATTGTACTGTGTAGGTGAAATGAATTTCCACCGTAATTAACATTACCACTTAGATAAGCGTTGGAGAATCAAGTATGAACTTAACTAGATCATTTAGTATCATGATATTGACATAAGATATTACAACAACACAAGCAATGAGGGAATAAGTATTTTTAGTAGTAACCCAAAATGAAATGTTAATTATTACAAAACTATTATTTAAGGAGCATAATTGAGCTTGGTAACAAGCACCATTTGGATTCAGATACATCAATCCTTTCTACAAGATTGAATAATCTCTGACTTCTTTGGATCTTCTAAAAGATAAAAAGGTTTAAAAGGGACTATCAACAATTTTATGACTTTGATAGTTTGCAACAATTGAAGCTATCCTATAGGCTATCACTATTAATAGTTTGGTACGATCGATGTCTAAGATATGACGATATTCATGTGAATAACTATGATAGTTTGCAACAATTGAAGCTATGTTAGAGGCTATCACTATTAATAGTTTGTTGAGATCAATGTCTAAGATATGACCATATTCATGTGAATAACTTTACTCAACTATAAATAACTACAAGTTCCCATTTAATTTTGGGTGAATGCTATGGTGAATCACCGCATGGATGGTTCACCATGTGAATCAACACAATTACCTACTATTGCAGGTCATGTTGCCAGGTGAATAAATAAATTAGAATTTAATAATAAATCTTCTAAAATTTACAAATTGCAGGGAAGTCCTCATAGCTTATTTGTTAAGCAACGGTTATGTAAGTGGGAGCTTCCAATTAATGCATTGCTTGCAGCTTCCGTCAATTGTTGCAGGCCCATGCCTATAACAGGAATTCAACCAAGTTCAATGCTTAAAATCCTTTCACATCAAACTAAAAGAACAAATAAATCAACTCTACAAGTACAAAGAGTAGCATAAGCAACGTACTTCCACCCCCACGCCAGATTGAGAGGAAGGGTGATCGTGCTGCTACATTGTTTCTTTCTCTTCTGCAGACTATGACTATGACAAGCGCCACGAAGGCAACCTTCGGCGGCGACAAAGACCCATCTTCATCGTCTATTTCTCCGACAATTATGTTGTCGTGCTCTGCCACAACGCCTTCAAGTTGTTCGTCCTTGACGAGTCTTCCGGCCACCGTGCCTCTCGGCATCCACCTTAGCCGTACTTGTATAGACGTCATGGCGGAAGTCCTCGATACCGACTATCAACGTGACGAGAAGAGCATAGAAAGAAGAGATAGAAAAGAAGGGTGAGAACATCGCATGAACTCACAGTATGTAGGATACAGTAACTAGAGTATTCACAGGACAATCACAATCACAATCACAATCACAATCACAGAGATATAATTTATACTGTCATGATGCATATGATTAATGCATGCGGGCCTAGGGAAAATATCACCAACTGCAGAGCACACAGCAACTGCTCGACCATATATGGACAATGTCTCAGGAGCTTATCTGTACTAGCAAATAAAATAGTACTTAAGAGCATTGCTCAATCTCTGGCCAAGACGATTTTCCCTGTCTTCCAGACAACTCGACTGATTCATGAAAACTTGAGAGCGACGGGATAGTCAAGCCTGTACCCCGTTTGCCCGACAGTAGGGGGCGAGCCTACGTCACCTGAGCCATTCCGGGACCTGACTTATCCTCAGGGCTGGCGTCCCTCTTTCAGGACCCGGCTGGTGTTCTTTGCAAAACCTAGTGCACCCGTCCCTACCAGTTTCACACCTTACTACAATGTTATTGTCATATAGGTCCCAAGGTTTTTTAACCTCAATATCATCATTTATGCCTTATGATGCATGTCACACAGCAAGATATCAAGATAACCACTTTCTTTGAATTATTTTCAATAACCACTTCCTTATAGGCGAAGCGTAGCCCCATTGAATTATTTTCAATAACCACTTCCTTATAGGCGAAGAGTAGCCCCATTGAATTATTTTAAATAACCACTTCTCTGAGGCACAGCCCGATTCTAGGTCTCCCATTCACAAAGGAATTCAATCTGCACTCTCTCGCCAAGCTCCTCAAGTCTTATGTAAAGAGAAAGTGTTGGTTATAATCTTTTAAGATGGTTTGTAATAGTGTTATTGATAACCAATTTCACTTAAGTCCTATAACTCGCTAAGACTTATGGATGTGTTTTATGAAAGACTTTTCTCATCCTAGTTCTCTTTGTATGACTAATTAAGATTAGGTTTAGTCTTTAATCATAACCAATCTTTATTAATCGGATTACAATTAAGCTTTTACTTTCTTTAATTAAGTCTTAATCCTTACTTAAGGTCCTAATTAATTTCTAATTATCCCTTAATCCTTAGCTTTCTAACAAACCAAACAAGATGCTACATACTCAGCTATCTCCTTTTTCATCCCAGACCGCCAAAACATCTTCCTTAGATCTTAGTACATCTTAGTTGCTCCAGGGTGAATATTCAACTTACTCTTATGAGTCTCTTCTAAGATCAGTTTCCTTATTTCCTTATCGCTAGGTACACATATCCTATTCCTGAATCTAACAATACCATCAGTGCCTTTATGAACTCAGATTCTCCTTTCTTAGGAACTAGTTCCTTCAAAACCTGCAAAGATTGATCCTTCTCCTGTGCTATACGAACTCGTTCTAAGAAATCACTTGAAATCTTCAAGGTTCCCAAAATTACACTCTTAGGACTAAATCCAACATCCAGGTTCAGATCTCTAAACCTTCCTATCAATTCTAGCTCCTTAACCATCATTGCTGACATATGCAGGGATTTCCTACTCAAGGCATCAGCCACTACATTGGCTTTCCCAGGGTGGTATTGCAGGCTAAAATCATAATCCTTTAAAAACTCCATCCATCTCCTCTGTCTCACATTCAACTTTTTCTGATCAAACAGATACTTCAAGCTCTTATGGTCGCTAAAGACTTCAAACTTAGCGCCAAACTAATGATGTCTCCGAATCTTTAAGACAAAAACTACTGCTGCCAACTCTAGATCATGCGCGGAATAATTTACTTCATTGTGTTCATAATTGCCTAGAGGCATAAGCCACTATTTTTCCTTTTTGTATCAATATACAACCTAATCCTTGTTTTGAAGCATCACAACACACTTTAAAACTCTCTTGTGGGTCAGGTAAAACTAAGACAGGCGCAGAAGTTAACCTCTTTTTCAACTCTTGAAAGTTATCCTTACACTTTTGGCTCCAAATGAAAAGTTGATCCTTCCTAATCAGACGGGTCAACGGAGTTGCTATCCTAGAAGAATCCTCAACAAACTTATGGTAGTAACTAGCTAACCCTGAAAGGCTTCTCATAGCAATACAGTTTCTACCTCAGTTGGGTCCATACTAACTTCTCCACTAGAGATCTCATGACCTAGGAAGTTCACTTCTTCCAACCAAAATCCTCACTTAGGTAACTTAACACAACTTTTTATTCCTAAAGGTTATCCCAAAGAATTTTATACTTCCCGATGGGTCCTAGAAATAGGAGAGGACATTGCACGAAGGAATGAGGATAGGTTGACCTAAATGAGGCTAGAAAACTGGGTTCACTAAGGAAGGAAAGGGACATCAATGACAATCGAACCAGATGGAATCACCAAACACATGTAGCATTTATGAATAAGTTCAAAGCGAATTTTAAGATTACCTATAGTCTTGGTATATAGATGGAAGCAATCTATTTTTTTTAACCTATTTTCGGGAATATTATTATTGTTCCTTATGGTTATATACTTCTAGGGTTTGTATTTGTCCCCTATGGTAACCTTATGCGAAACGTCACCAACTTATGTCTGGTACTATTCCAATCCAATCTCCAAAATCCTGCCTAACTATTTACTAATTTATATACCTTTCCTTGAAGGTCTAAGTCCATTAAGATCATTGCGTAAGGCAATTCTATAACATTTAGCAAGATCATACTTAATCGACATACTTGTAACTAAATCAAATCTGATCATTTACGGAATTTCACTCACATACCTATTTCAATTTATAGAGGCATCAATCAAGCATAATCCTTAATCACCAAGGTCAACACCTACCATAACCCCTCATTGTTTGTCATCTCTATTATTCCCACTATCCTCATAGAAGTGTTATCCTTACTTAGCTCCCACAATTTTAGTTCTTATCGGTAAACCTCATTCTCCATCACATGATTTCTTTCTTCAACCTCCTATTTAATCTTGATACTAATAGATCCCTTTGCTTAGTCATATCCGATCATCCGACTAACATTCGCTTAAGAGTTACATCTTGTTCTATTGGTCTCAATATTTTGACTTCCTTTATCTCAAATCGAGCTTTCCACTCTGTAGGAACACAGGGAAACACTAGAAGGAGGGGTTGAATAGTGTTTCTAAATATTTTAAGAAGCTTTTCGAAAACAGATTTACAAAAACAGACTTTCAGAAAGGTTTCTAGAAGGCTGTCTGAAGTTTTTAGATAGCTGTCTGAAATTGGTTTCAGACTGCTTTAAAATGGTTCTAAAAGAGGTTTCTTCTTTTTAAAATATTAAATAGAATATCCAGTCCCCTTAATTAGTTTAAAACTGAAATAACAAGATAAGGGAAGAGAAACTTAGCCATAGAATTTATCCTGGTTCACTCACTACCACTTGTGAGCTATGCCCAGTCCCAATGCCAACTAGCACTTGGATTTTCTCTTAATCTTGCAAGATTACAAGTATTCTTTTCTATCAAGCCTCTTCAGGCTCTACAACCAAGTATTCTTTTTCAGACAAGCCTCTCCAGGCTCAACAACAAAAGTATTCTTTTTCAGACTAGCCTCTCCAGGCTCAAAAAACAAATACAAATGAGAGAAATGCTTAAGTTCAGTAACTATATCAGTTTTGAGACTTAAACAGCTACAGATTGTACAGAAATTACTGAGGTATGCCAGAATAAAATAATTTGTGTGTACAAAGATGATAAATTCTATCAGAGTGTTGCAGCGAAAAACTTGCAGAGTTTCTGTTCTTTTGCTATGCTTCTCTCTCTCTCTTAAGGTCTTCAAATGAGGGGGTATTTATAACCAAATGATTGGACAATTGAAGACTCTCAGGCTTGTGAATTCCATGCTAGCCGTTGTGAGACAGCTGCTGCAGTACAGAATATTCTCTGACAAATTCTGATATTCCCTTACAATTTCTGACACTTTTACAAGGTTTGCTCCTGCCAAAAAGGTGCTCTTTGTTGCTGCTGCAGTTGCTGCGTAACAGAGGACACGTTGTGACAGAGAGCGTGCTTGAATTGCATTGCACAGGTGCCAACTGTTTGTAGCAGAGAACATGCGTGAAAAACGTGCAGAGGTACATGGATTGTCACAGCTTCAGACAAGAGATGCCACGTCATCAAAGGCTTTCAGACGACTTTGATGCTTCAGACGGGTTGATCATCTTCAGACAGCATCAGCTTCTTCAGACGGATACAACACTTAGTCTTATATAGTAGGCTTCTTGCTGAAAATCATAGATAATCAATTAGACAATTGTATCTTATGAGAAACAACTTAAGTTGAATTTGTTGATCATTAAAATTTAGAGAAATTTCAGTCTTTAAATCATCATAAACCTCTTTATGATATTTTTGAGACTCAACATTCTCCCCCTTTTTAATGATGACAAATTTAACTTAAATCAGCAAAATTGAGAGATTAAGATTTAGCTCCCCCTGGGACAAATATATCCTTTTAGATGTTTTTATATATGATTTTTTTCAGAGGTTCAAACAACTTTGATTTTCTCAAAAGTTCAGACAGCTTTGAACTTTTTCATGTACTCCCCCTGAATCCTGTAATCACTCCAGATTTTGTTAGATTTAATACTCCCCCTTTTGTCATCAATCAAAAGGGAATGACAGAGCAATAACAGTAACAGAGCAATAAAACAAACAGGATTGTGAAGTACAGATAAAGTAAAAACAAGTATCAGTGCAAAGATTATGAGCACATGAGATGGAATAAAAACACTGATTGTATTAAAATGATGTAAGGATGAAACAGACAACCAGCACTTGAAAAAGAAATATGAACATAAGACAATGGCAACAAATTAGTCCTTCTTCTTCAGCAGAGCTTCAGACAGAAAGGAGATCAGTTCTTCCTTGGCCTTGTCTATGGCAGCTTCAATAGAAGACTTCAACTCTTGTTGACCACTTCTTATCAGCTGCTGTTCATGAAGAATTTCTTGCTAATTCTGAATAACCTTTTGAGCTTTCTTTTCTGAGACTGCACATCTTCTCTCAGATTCTTCACATCTCTTCTCAAGGGCCTTGACCTTGGATTTCAGCTTCTGGTTCTCTTCAAACAGGTCAGGTTCAGACTCAACTAGGATGAGCTGAAGGTAGGGACAAACAAATCTCAAAACTCCAAAACCAGGCTGCAAGCCATATTCTGAAGGATTGTAGACTGGACAGAAAAAGGTCCCAACATACTTCAGAAGCACCCAAGCTTGGTTGAATGAATCTGCCTGTGGGGGAAAGTGATCTCTTAAGAAATGGTACTGAACATTTGTGAAATGTCCAACACCCATTATAGACTCAGCATCAGGACCACTACACCCAGAAGAAGACCCAACATCTTCTCTGATCTTCCAGTAAGATTCCCACATCCAGTTTTCAAACAGGTGATTCAAGCCTCCTCCTTCTGATATGATAAACTCAGGAAGACCTTCCCATTCTGAAGCAGTCATGGCTTCAGACAAGGGTGCTGATACAGAATAGACCTTAGGACCCTTCAATTTTTCATCTTGTCCTTCCTTGAGGGGATACCTAGGAACAATCCTATCAGGTTTCACCAAGATTTTGGTTGAAGGCCTGATTGAACTTGTTCTAGGGGGCCTGTAGCCCATCATTCCAACTCCTCTAGCCAAATCTCTTTGGAATAACTCAGCTTCAGTGTTCAGCATCCTTACCATGAGCCATTATTCATTGCTCAGCTTCCATGAGTCTTCAGAGAATGGGTTGATAAGATCCCCTGTATGATTAGGAGGGACAACACCCTTCCTTATCTTCTCCAAACCATCAGCATTATTGGAGTACAAAGCCCTTTCATCAGACACAGTCTTCTTAGTGAGACCATGATGAAGTGAGACAGCAGGAGCTGTTCTAAAGTGATGCAGCTCTTCAGACAGATGCTGGAATTTTGGCAAAGGGCAAGAGCCAAAGGAGGTTCTTGTCAGTTTCTTGCATAAGGCTGCTATCTCAGCTGAAAGGTTGAATTGATGAACAGATGAAGGTGGTGAGGGAGGTAAAGGTGTAAGAGGTGGAGATGATGATGGTGAGGAAGGTGATGAAGGTGAAGGTAATGAGCTATCAGATAACTGTATGTACAGAGGTGAGGGGGGTTTGGATGGTGAAGATGTGGGTTCAAGAACTTGGTTTTCTTGAGGTGCAGGGGGTTCAGACAACAGGTTGTCTGATGGTATGAAGGGTGTAGGTGATGAGGGTTCAGATGGTATGAAAGGTTCAGAGGGTAATGTAATTAGCTGTAAGGTTGGTAAAGGTTGGGAAGTAGGTGAAGAAGGTTGCTTTTCTGGTGAGGTAGGTTTAGATAAGGATTGTGGTTGCTTTTCAGGTGATGAAGGAGGTGAGGGAGTTACATTATCAAATCTCACCTTGATCCTTTTGTAAGGTTTAGGAGCAGCAACATCTTGAGCTTTAGCAGCTCTTTCTTTTTCTTCCTTATCCTTGGCTTCCTTATCCTCCCTTTCTCTTTCTTCAGAGGAAAGAGCCCTTCTTCTCTTGAAGTATTGATTAGCCTTTACAAACTTTTGATACCTTCCAGCAATGTCTGCTTCTTCTAGGTGAGAAGCAGTACTTCTGGTAATCCTAACTTCAGACACTGTCTGAAGTAGTTTACCCTTTTTCTTTTTCCTTTGAGGTGCACTTGACCTCTTTCTTTTCTTTGAAGCCTCAGCAATGGTTGCTTGCTTGTCATCCTCAGCATAAGCAAGTTGTGAAGCTATTGCAAGAGCTCTGTCAGTCCTCTCTTGCTCTTCTTTCAGTTCTAACTCCTCTTGTTCAATGGTAGTAGCCAAAGCAGCAACCTGAATCAATTCAGGGTCAGAGGAGCATGCAGCTAGAGGTTGAGCAGCGACTGCATCGATATCCACAGTTTCAGACACCTGACCCACAATTTCATACAACCTTTGAGAAGGTTTCTGAACAGGTTCAAATGCTTGAATTTGTACAGATGCAGAAGCTATCTTAGCTGAGCTTCTCACAGGTAGCTTCTTCAGCTTAGGTTGAGGAGATGCCTTTGAGGGCTTGAACTCATGTCTTCTGATATCTCCTTTTAGTTCATTTTCCAGAATCTGCACTGTAGAACTTCTCCTCTGAGCCTTCTCCATCAGCAAACTTTCTTTCATGGTTGGAGAGGGAGGCCTTGGAGTCAGCTTAATCTTCATGCTCTTCAGATTTAATTCACCAAACATAGGGATTGAGCGGTGATCAAAGAGCTGGTGAACTGGAACTTTAAAATGCAACAACACCTTGGTGATGATGCTGTTGTGAGGACAACTTCCAGCAGAGTCTCTCAGCCTCTTCTGAAGATGGTACATGATGATATTTGGAAGGTTTATCTTCTGCTTCTTCAGAAGGTGAATGAGGCAGAATCTCTCCAGTTCAGACACATGGTTTCTGCTGCCACTTTTAGGGATTACAGAGTTCCCTAAGATAGCATGCAGAACCCTAGCCTTATCTGACATATTCTTAGCATCCAGACTAGCAGGAGAGGGAGTTCCATACAAAAACTCAGTAAAATGCTTCTGACCTCCATTTCTTGATTCCCAGCCAGGAGAGAAGACAGCACCTTCAGTCTTGACACCACAGACAATGGCCAAGATGTCTTCATCAATAAAGATAGTCGTACCAAGCACATTAGACTTGATGGTGGTGTAGATGCCTTGAGGGTTAGGGATTCCTCTGGATGTGGCCCAGAAATCAAGTATACTCTGCTCATGCCAATGTGAACGATTTTTGTTGAAGTATTCAAGCCACCCAGCTGCTTCAAATTCTGCATGAAGATCCATTCTCAGTGCTTCAAGTTCTTCCAGAAAGACACCCTTGGTCTTCACAATATTATCAGCTCCAGACTTCTTAGGTGCCATTGTTGAAGGTTGGAAAGAACTTGAGAGAGAAAATGCTTTCTTGAAGATGAAGAATAGCAAAGGTTCTGAGAGGGTAGTGAGTTGTAACGTACCAAGGACTCACTGCCTTACAGTACTTATAGACCTCTGAGGCAATGATGGCAGAAACTGGCTGCGCAGACATAGGGTAACGTGCAAAGTGGACTTAAACCGTCCTTTTATTGCCACGTCATTTGTTCATTTCAGACAAGTGATAGATTTCAGACATCCAGTTAATTTCAGACGACCAAAACTTCAGACAGGTCACATGATTCAGACAGGCTGAAGTTTCAGACACATCATTTTCTATACACACTCACAATGCATGAATGTTCAATTTATCTCTGATGGACTTAAATCTATCTTCAGTTAGAGGTTTTGTGAATATATCAGCCCATTGATGCTCTGTATCAATAAACTGAATATCAAAAACACCTTTCTAAACATAGTCTCTAATGAAATGATGTTTGATTTCTATATGCTTAGCCCTAGAATGTTGAATGGGATTTTTAGATAAATTAATAGCACTGGTATTATCACAACACAGGTATAACAAATATTGCAATATTAAAATCTTCAAGTTGATACTTCACCCATAGTAGTTGTGAGCAACAGCTGGCTGCTGAGATGTATTCTGCTTCAGCTGTTGATAATGCAATTGTGCTTTGCCTTTTGCTTGACCAGCTGATCATATTTTCTCCAAAGAAGTGACATCCACCACTGGTGCTTTTTCTTTCAACTTTGTCTCCAGCAAAATCAGCATCACAGTATCCTACTAACCTGCAATCCTTACTTTTCTTATAGCACATACCAAGATTAGTAGTACCTTTAAGATATCTGAAAATTCTTTTTACAGCTTTGTAGTGAGTGATTCTTGGATCAGATTGAAATCTAGCACACAGGCACACACTGAACATGATGTCAGGCCTGCTTGCTATTAGATACAATAATGAACCAATCATTCCTCTATACAAAGTTTGATTCACTGGTTCTTCATTCTCATCTTTATTTAAAGATGCAGAAGGGTGCATTGGAGTTGTCATGGGTTTGCAATCACTTAGGTTGAACTTTTTAAGCATTTCCTTTGTATATTTCTCTTGATGGATCCATATACAATCAGAATCTTGCTTAATCTGAAGTCCAAGGAAAAACTTTAGTTCACCCATTAGGCTCATTTCAAATTCAGATTGCATTAACTCAGAAAACTCTTTGCACAATGAAGAATTAGTTGAACCAAAAATAATGTCATCAACATATATTTGGACAAGTATAAGATCCTTGTTAGACTGTTTTCTAAAAAGAGTTGTGTCAACTTTTCCTCTTTCAAAACCATTGGTTGCAAGAAAACTGCTCAGTCTGTCATACCAAGCTCTTGGGGCTTGTTTCAGACCATAGAGAGCTTTCTTAAGTTTAAAAACATGTTCAGGAAAAGTTACATCTTCAAAATCAGGGGGTTGTCTAACAAAAACCTCTTCTTCAATAAAACCATTGAGGAAGGACTTTTGACATCCATTTGATATAGTTTGATGCCATTATTTACAGCATAAGATAAAAGAATTCTAATTGCTTCTAACCTGGCCACTGGGGCAAAGGTTTCAGTGAAGTCAATACCTTCTTGCTGGTTATAACCTTGAGCTACTAGCCTTGCCTTATTTCTGATAACTTTGCCTTCTTCAGACAACTTGTTTCTGAACACCCATTTGGTTCCAATAATTGTTTTCCCATGGGGTTTAGGAACAAGGGTCCAGACATTACTCCAAATTGATTTAGCTCCTCTTGCATGGCTAGGATCCACCATTCATCATGCAGAGCTTCACTCTTTGGCTCAATTTCAGATAGGAGAGCAAGAGAATTCAAATGTCTGAATTTTGATCTTGTCTTAACTCCTTCTGGAGTGCTACCAATGATTTGCTCTTTAGGATGATGTGACTTGTATCTCCAATCAGATTTATGAGGAGGTATCACATCTGTCTGAGACTCAACATTTGTCTGAAGAGGTTCAAAAACAGCAGGAACTTCAGACAGGTGCTCATCCTTCAAATTGCTGTGATCATTCAGCTCCATTCCTTCAAAATCATCCTCTAGATCTCATAGTTCCCTATCAGTCTCTTTGTTATCATTGAATTTTACATGTATGGTTTCTTCAACAGTTAAAGTTCTAGAGTTATACGCTCTATATGCTTTAGATGTTTCAGAATATCCAATGAAAAATCCATTATCAGACTTTGCATCAAATTTTCCAAGATCATCTTTGGTGTTCAGTATAAAACATTCACATCCAAAGATGTGGAAATATGATATGTTGGGTTTTCTTCCTTTCCACAACTCATATGGAGTCTTTTTCAGAATTGGTCTTATCAATATTCTGTTTTGAAGGTAACAAGTTGTGTTAACAGCTTCTGCCCAGAAGGTTCTAGGTAAGTTGCTTGAGTTGAGCATGGTCCTTGCCATCTCTTGCAAACTTCTGTTCTTTCTCTCAACAACCCCATTCTGTTGAGGTGTTCTTGCCACAGAGAAATTGTGTGAGATCCCATTCTCATCACAGAACAATTTGAAATTTGCATTCTCAAACTCCCCACCATGATCACTTCTTATGACAGAAATACAGAATCCCTTTTCATTTTGTACCTTCTTGCAAAATATTGTGAAATTCTTAAAAGTCTCATCCTTGTTTCTAAGGAATATCACCCATGTGAATCTAGAATAGTCATCAACAATGACCAAACCATATTTCTTTCCACTAAGACTTTCTGTTCTAATAGGACCAAACAAGTCAATGTGTAAAAGTTCTAGTGGTCTGCTAGTTGAAACAACATCTTTACTCTTGAAAGAGTGTCTTGTTTATTTCCCTTTCAGACAGCTATCACATAAAATGTCAGATTTGTATGAGAGCTTGGGCAATCCTTTAACAAGGTTGTGTTTTGCTAATCTTGAGATTAATCTCAAGCTGGCATGCCCAAGTCTTTGATGCCAAATCTGTTTTTCATCTTCAACAGAAATGAAGCATTTTACATTTTGACTTGCTAGATCCTCTAGATTAATTTTATACACATTGCTGTGTCTCTTAGCAGTCAAAAGTGTTTGATCAGAGGAGTCTTTGACTATGCATCCTTCCTTGGTAAAGGATACTACATAACCACTGTCACATAATTGACTTATGCTCAGTAAATTATGTTGTAGTCCTTCCACAAGAAGAACATTTTTAATGAGGGATGAAGGAATTATACCTATAGTCCCTATGCCAGTGATCTTCCCTTGCTGATTTCCACCAAAGGTGACCACTCCTCCTTCCTTAGGTCTAAGGTTTTGGAACAAAGGCCTTTCTCCTGTCATGTGTCGCGAGCACCCACTGTCCAGGTACCATTTGTGGGGTCTCCTTTGTCCTGTTAAACACATCTGCAACAGGAATGATCAAGTTTTTAGGTACCCAAGTTCTTTTGGGTCCTGTTTTGTTAGCTTTGGGTCTTGCTTTTCTCTTGTGTTTGCACTGAATCACATTGTGTCCAGGCTTACCATAGTGAGAACACCCAGTGACCTTCTTTTTGCTTTTAGAAAAATTTAAGACAGTAGGAGGTTCAGACATGTTGTGATCAAAAAAGCCTAGTCCACTTTTGTCAGAGGAATGTCTTTGATTTCCAAGCATTATGCTTAAATTTTTGTTCCTTTGACAAACTTGGCTAGATCATTTGTCAGCTCTACAATCTGTTTCTGAAGTTTTTTATTTTCTTCAGACGCAGCTTGTGAACTATGGTTTTCAGTCTCAAAGACCTTTTCCTTGAGCATAATATGTTCTATTTCCATAGACTCATATTTGTTACACATTTCTGTGTGAGCCTTGGATATATTCTTATACTCTAGGAACAGTTCCTTGGAACTTTCCACCAGATCATCATACATTTCTTGCAAGGTAAGAGGGAATACCTCAGCTTCAGAGCTGTCTGAAGATGGTGGGCTTGCCATGAGACACAGATTTGCCTCTTCTGAGGTGTCTTCCTCCTCTTCTGAAGTTGATTCATCCAGGTCCTCCCATGTTGCCATGAGACCTTTCTTTTTCTTGAAAAACTTCTTCTTCTTGAAGTTGTTTTTCTTCAGTTTTGGACACTCAGCCTTCATGTGCCCTGGTTGCTTACACTCAAAACAAATAATTTTGTCAGTTTGTATGTCTTTACCTGACTTACCTCCTTTTGAGGTTGAGGGTTGATTCTTTCTGAAACTTCCTCTATTCTGCAGCATTCTCTTGATCTTCCTACTTAGAAGAGCAAGATCATCATCATCTTTTGAGCTATCTTCAGAGTCTTCATCTCCCTCTGAAGCTGCCTCAGCTTGCATAGCCTTGATGTTGCCATGCCTAGACTGTTTTGTCTTGGAGTTTAGAGCTAGAGATTTTCTCTTGTTGTCATCTTCTCCAAGCTCAAGCTCATGGACCTTAAGAGATCCCAACAGTTCTTCCACTCTAAGAGAGTTCAAATCTCTTGCCTCTTGAATGGCAGTAACTTTGGGTCTCC
The DNA here is from genome assembly GCA_026901365.1 of Sesbania bispinosa. Classification (NCBI taxonomy): domain Eukaryota; kingdom Viridiplantae; phylum Streptophyta; class Magnoliopsida; order Fabales; family Fabaceae; genus Sesbania; species Sesbania bispinosa. The sequence goes on from QLOH01000089.1 coordinate 941,754, forward strand.
AGGACTTAGGCAAGCTCCTTAGGATTTTTCTGTTATTATCTCCAGAGTTGTATGTTCTGCCTAAGGACCTGAGTCCATTTATTATGGTCTGAAACCTTCCAAACATTTGGTCAATGGTTTCAGATTCTTCCATCTTGAACATCTCATACTGATGTATAAGCATACTTATCTTGGATTGCTTGACAGTCTCAGTTCCTTCATGGGCTGCTGCAAGAGTATCCCAAATCTCCTTGGCAGAGGTGCATCCATGAACCTTCTCATATTCTGATTTGTTCAAGGAACATATCAGATAGAGTTTGGCCTTAGCATTCATCTGGACTCTAGCCTTTTGCTCCAATGTCCATTCAGTCTTAGGTATAGGCACATCATTTAGCATAGGCACATAGTCTCCATCAGTGACCACATCCCAAACATCAATGTTTGTGATTTCAATGAACAACTTCATTCTATCTCTCCAGTAGTGATAATCTTCTCCATTGAAAGCCGGAGGTCTTGTGATAGAGGCTCCTTCTGTGATGTATTGACTGTTACAGTTTGAAGCTTCCATGTGGATCTTCCAGTCCTCAGACACTTGTTAGGTGTATCAACCCTGAGTAGAGCTCTTGTACCAACTGTAGGAACACAGGGAAACACTAGAAGGGGGGGTTGAATAGTGTTTCTAAATATTTTAAGAAGCTTTTCGAAAACAGATTTACAAAAACAGACTTTCAGACAGGTTGCTAGAAGGCTGTCTGAAGTTTTTAGATAGCTGTCTGAAATTGGTTTCAGACTGCTTTAAAATGGTTCTAAAAGAGGTTTCTTCTTTTTAAAATATTAAATAGAATATTCAGTCCCCTTAATTAGTTTAAAACTGAAATGACAAGATAAGGTAAGAGAAACTTAGCAACAAAATTTATCCTGGTTCACTCACTACCACTTGTGAGCTACGTCCAGTCCCAATGCCAACTAGCACTTGGATTTTCTCTTAATCTTGCAAGATTACAAGTATTCTTTTCTATCAAGCCTCTTCATGCTCTACAACCAAGTATTCTTTTTCAGACAAGCCTCTCCAGGCTCAACAACACAAGTATTCTTTTTCAGACAAGCCTCTCCAGGCTCAAAATCAAATACAAATGAGAGAAATGCTTAAGCTCACAAACTATATCAGTTTTGAGACTTAAACAGCTACAGATTGTACAGAAATTACTGAGGTATGCTCAGAATAAAATAATTTGTGTGTACAAAGATGATAAATTCTATCAGAGTGTTGCAGCGAAAAACTTGCAGAGTTTCTGTTCTTTTGCTATGCTTCTCTCTCTCTCTTAAGGTCTTCAAATGAGGGGGTATTTATAACCAAATGATTGGACCATTGAAGACTCTCAGGATTGTGAATTCCATGCTAGCCGTTGTGAGACAGCTGCTGCAGTACAGAATATTCTCTGACAAATTCTGATATTCCCTGACAATTTCTGACACTTTTACAAGGTTTGCTCCTGCCAAAAAGGTGCTCTTTGTTGCTGCTGCAGTTGCTGCGTAGCAGAGGACACGTTGTGACAGAGAGCGTGCTTGAATTGCATTGCACAGGTGCCAGCTGTTTGTAGCAGAGAACATGCGTGAAAAACGTGCAGAGGTACATGGATTGTCACAGCTTCAGACAAGAGATGCCACGTCATCAAAGGCTTTCAGACGGCTTTGATGCTTCAGACGGGTTGATCATCTTCAGACAGCATCAGCTTCTTCAGACGGATACAACACTTAGTCTTTTATAGTAGGCTTCTTGCTGAAAATCATAGATAATCAATTAGACAATTGTATCTTATGAGAAACAACTTAAGTTGAATTTGTTGATCATTAAAACTTAGAGAAATTTCAGTCTTTAAATCATCATAAACCTCTTTATGATATTTTTGAGACTCAACACACTCTTATCTTATCAATCCGTTAGAGATAGCGATCATACTCTAGTGTGTCTATCAAACTTCAATCACGGTACTCATTCCACGGTTAAACCTTTTAGACTTCAAGTCCATCAACAGGGCATCTAATTATGCCTTAATTGCTAAGATCAAACTCCTACATGTGTATTTGACATCCTTATTCTAGACTCCATCATTAATTATCCTGAGTATATTCCAAATCATCAATCACTTCTAACTTGCTTTACCAAATTACATATACATTATCAATAACTGACTCCTCAAGAGCTATTAGTACCAATCCTTAAATCTCAAAACCTTAATAATCAAACCTCAATGATCAATCACCTTAAACTTAATTTACAACCTCGAATTCATCATCGATCCCTTAGGTTTCTCATATAAAGGAATATACATCTAATCTTGGTGGTTATCCTACTCTAACTTTTGATACTTCACTCAACATTTCAAACCACAAGCTAAATCAACTATTGGCTACACTAGTATACAATCTCAGGACCTAGAGGTTTTAGCAAACTAGTTTCAGAAGCTTAATAACTTAGTTCAATCATACTACCTTAATTCTAACAAGGGCGTTAAATTCATTCTTTTATGAGGTGTGATATTATGCTACCCCGTCCCCTTCCCAAGAGATCGCCCATTCCCAGGGTTGCCTTTTTCTGCCATGGAATCCTGTATTCACAGAACAAGTCATCTTCTTTCGTCTTATGCAGGATCATTCAAGCAAGAATAAGCAACGCTACACACAGATCCTCATATTACTAAGATAGTAAGATGAGAGCAACCAATTCACACAAGGCAAACAATCATCATAACAAACAAACAATCAACACAGAGTAAACACAGGGAGAAGAGTATTATAGGCCATACCCTAGGCCAGAAGGAAAGAATAGCTCTGATACCACTAAATGCGACACCCTTAGTTACACCACTAAGAATATCACATTGAAAACGTAACCGTCGAACTTACTGTTTTACAACTTAGAAAATACTGGAATATTTTTTTTTGAAAGAGCTTAGCCATCATCAACTTATTACTTTCTAGTTCCATTTTAAGTATTCATGAAAATGTACTTTCCTTAAGCCTGAAATTTATTTTCTAAAAACATTTAGGCGATTATTACCCCACATACATACGCAGCATACACACAACCATGAGACCGATTATAAGAAGGGAACATCACAAATATATACAATGACACAGCATCAAGTGCTCCTCGAGCTAACAAGGTAACTATACAAAACATGAATTCTAGTAGTAGACTAAATGCATAAAACCTTAAACCAAAATACACAGAAAAGATATTCCTAAACCAGAGCTGTACTACTAGACTCAAAATGACATTAAACTACTCGTCAGTTTCTGACTCAGTAGAGACAACCCTACAACTCCTCCGCCCAGCGTCTGGAATGGTGATCTTCCTAAAATCCTCTGAGGGAACGCCACTGGAAGAATCTTCTTCTGGTTCCTCTCCCTCAGAGTCCTCCTCCGGATCTTTTTCCTCATCTGTGGTGTCATTGATCACGATAAGATTTGGCTCGCTCGGGAGAGAACGACCATGCGCATCAGGACACATATATTGAGGAGCTGGCACCTCGGGAGAAGGGGAGTATCTGGGAGAATCTGGTCCGACCAAGTCAGCTATCTGGGATGACTACGATGATGAAGAGGAAGCTGGACGATGACGTGAAAGACGGAATACAGTATGCCTCACCAAGTTAGGTGGTGTCGGAAACTCGAGAGTCACTGGTACGATGAAGTCCATCTCAGGTACAAGCGGAAGTCCGGGGTGCGTGATGACGACGCGGACTTTCCCTATGAACTCACATCTGCGCGGAACGTCCGTCACTCTCCAGGTGCCTCTCGACATCCACCTTAGCCGTACTTGCATAGACGTCATGGCGGAATTCCTCGATACCGACTATCAACGTGACGAGAAGAGCATAGAAAGAAGAGATAGAAAAGAAGGGTGAGAACACCGCATGAACTCACAGTATGTAGGATACATTAACTAGAGTATTCACAGGACAATCACAATCACAATCACAATCACATAGATATAATTTATACGGTCATGATGCATATGATTAATGCATGCGGGCCCGGGGAAAATATCACCAACTGCAGAGCACACAGCAACTGCTCGACCATATATGGACAATGTCTCAGGAGCTTGTCTGTACTAGCAAATAAAATAGTACTTAAGAGCATTGCTCAATCTCTGGCCAAGACGATTTTCCCTGTCTTCCAGACAACTCGACTGATTCATGAAAAACTTGAGAGCGACAGGATAGTCAAGCCTGTACCCCGTTTGCCCGACAGTAGGGGGCGAGCCTACGTCACCTGAGCCATTCCGGGACCTGACTTATCCTCAGGGCTGGCGTCCCTCTTTCAGGACCCGGCTGGTGTTCTTTGCAAAACCCAGTGCACCCGTCCCTACCAGTTTCACACCGTACTACAGTGTTATTGTCATATAGGTCCCAAGGTTTTTTAACCTCAATATCATCATTTATGCCTTATGATGCATGTCACACAGCAAGATATCAAGATAACCACTTTCTTATAGGTGAAGCGAAGCCCCTTTGAATTATTTCAATAACCACTTCCTTATAGGCGAAGCGTAGCCCCATTGAATTATTTTCAATAACCACTTCCTTATAGCCGAAGCGTAGCCCCATTGAATTATTTTCAATAACCACTTCCTTATAGGCGAAGCGTAGCCCCATTGAATTATTTTAAATAACCACTTCTCTGAGGCACAGCCTGATTCTAGGTCTCCCATTCACAAAGGAATTCAATCTGCACTCTCTCGCCAAGCTCCTCAAGTCTTATGTAAAGAGAAAGTGTTGGTTATAATCTTTTAAGATGGTTTGTAATAGTGTTATTGATAACCAATTTCACTTAAGTCCTATAACTCACTAAGACTTATGGATGTGTTTTATGAAAGGCTTTTCTCATCCTAGTTCTCTTTGTATGACTAATTAAGATTAGGTTTAGTCTTTAATCATAACCAATCTTTATTAATCGGATTATAATTAAGCTTTTACTTTCTTTAATTAAGTCTTAATCCTTACTTAAGGTCCTAATTAATTTCTAATTATCCCTTAATCTCCTCCTTAATCTTGGATTAGGATTATTAATTACATTTGATTAAGGTTAATTATAATTAATTAGTTCTTAACCGTCATTAGCGATTAATTACTTAATTAATGCTTATATTACGATTAATTATATTTAGACTTAATTAATCTTTAATTAACTTAGATAAATTAGGTTAATCAACTTAGGTAATTAAATTAATTAAGTTCACTAATTAATTCTAAGCTTAATCTTAACCACTTAGATTAATTATTTTTAATTATCTTTTAAATTGAATTTTTACTTTCTTTTTAAATACCTTGGACTTAAATAAAAATCCTAAAGGTTATTGGACCCATGAGAGCCCATTTTTACTCTTAGTAAATTAAAAATATGACTTTTAAATAGACTTTTGTTTTTATTAATTTAAAAATCCGAATTTAATTATTTATTTTAAAAACTTAGCTTATTTGCATTTTAGCCCTTTTTGTTATAATTTTATCTTTTAGTCCTTTTGAGCCAATTTAGCCCAAAAACATGTTTTAAACATCCTTTTGATCTTTTTAGGATCAAAAAGGACATTCTTGATGAGTTTCATCAAGAACACTCATGAACATCAAGAACAACCTTGAATGTTCATCCACAACTTCAAACTTTTCCAGAATTTCCAGCCACCATACAATCATTTCAAAACCACAAAGATCATACCAAATCATACCAAAATCACCAATGCACACATTCAAGTTCAACTTCATTTTTAAGCTAAAAATAACACTTTCTCAAGCATCAACCATCAAGACAATTTTGTAATTCCATCCAACCACATGCATGTTCATTAAATCATCATCTAAACACATTTCCAACATCAACTAAAATTTTAGAAACATGCAGCCACACAAACACATTAACAAGCAAGTTTTTCTTTTTCAATAAAATTCCAAATAAACAGCCACTGTGCATATCTAATATCTCCCAGCCTAGACATTATATCAACGATCCGACCGTTCAAAATGAAGATTCACGTGTTATAAACCAGCCACTAAAATGTCAGCCCGATCCAACGGTGAACGCATCGCAGTCGCCATTTTATGGTCGCTGCTCTATGTAAAAACGGGAAAAATTTCTTTCCAACAAATTTCACAATTTGCATGCCTCATCAACCACAATCCAAACATATTTCAAGCATCATAATAAACATAAGAACATGTAAACAACCCAGCTCCAAGAATCCAAAACATTTGCTCAAAGAAAAGCTCAAAAAGATGATTTTTTTTCAAGGAAAAACAAGAGAAAAAGACAAGGATTCAAGGGCAAATCCTTGACTCTAGTTACAAATCCGACTAGAGTTCAAGTTCTCCCCCCCTTACCTCAATCTCTCAAGAGAATAGGTGCAGATTTTGCTCCCAAAAACAGCCCCCAAAGATGCTCCTTTTAGTCACCAACAAGGATTTTAGGCTAAAAAGTGTGTATTTTTAAGCTTAAGTCCAAAAATGGGACTTAAACTTGGTTGGTGTTTATGGTGGAAGTGAAGAATTTTGAGAGAAAGATGATGGTGGTTCACGGCCAAGGGAGAAAGAAATGAGAGAAAAAGATGAGTGAATTGTTGGTTTTGCATGTGAGAAAAGGTGAGAAGTGATAAATGGTGTGATGTAATGACATAAAGTCACTTTTTAACCCATTGGTGGAATGGAAGAGAGAGGAAAGCAAGTGTCTTCTCATGCACCAAGGCTGGTTGCACGGTCCTCTAGGGGGAAAAAGAGAAAGCTTGTGCAATTTTTCTGGCCCGGATCAAGAGAATTCGGGCCGGGGTCAAGGTACAGGAGGGCAAAAAGTCATTTTTACCAGAAAAAATCCCAAAAATTCCCAGAAAATTCCTAAAAATAGGAAATTCAATTCTAAATCCAAAAATATACTTTTTGATGATTAAAAATAATTTTAATCATTCAAAATCCAATAAAACACTCAAAACGGCAAAAACGGTAAAACGCGGGTGTTACACAGAGAATATGTCTAAATTTTAAAATTTTGAGGAATCACTATGCAAATAATAACTTACTCTAAGTAAAAAACATGTCCACAGAGAACCAGTAGCCTGTAATCGTTCTCATCCCTTGATTTCATTTTTTTTCTATCTTATGGTCACAAATGGTGATGCACCACGTACATCACCCATTGAAAGATGCACGCTAGCCTTAGCCTTAATTTTGAATTGTTGTTCCTGTGATGCACAGAAGTTTTGAATGCCATAATTGAATCATTTATCCTCTTGGGTAGGTGAAATGAATTTCCACTATACTTAACATTACCACTTAGATGTGCCTTGGAGAATCAAATAGGACCTCAACTTGACCATTTAGTGTCATGAGTTTGTCAAAAGATATTATGGCAACACAAGCATTAAGGCAATATTTATTTTAGTAGTAACCCAAAATGAAATGTTAATTATTACAAAACTATTATTTAAGGAGCATAATTGAGCTTAGTAACAAGCACCATTTGGATTCAAACACATTAATCCTTTTACAAGATTGAATAATCTCTCACTTCTTTGCATCTACTAAATGATAAAAAATTAAAAAGGGACTATCAACAATTGAATAACTTTGATAGTTTGCAACAATTGAAACTATGTTAGAGGCTATCACTATTAATAGTTTGTTGCGATCGATGTCTAAGATATGACCATATTCATGTGAATAACTTTACTCAATTGTAAATAACTACAAGTTCCCTTTTAATTTTGAATTGTTGTTCTGTGATGCATGGAAGTTTTGGATGCCATAATTGAATCACTTATTCTCCTGGGTAGGTGAAATGAATTTCCACTATACTATTAACATTACCACTTAGATGTGCTTTGGAGAATCAAATAGGAGCTCAACATGACTATTTAGTTTCATGAGTTTGACAAAAGATATAATGACTGTAACGTCCTAATTTTTTTTATTTTAGAAAGAATGCCTGTTGGAAGCACTATTCCCGAAATCTAAAAAATTATTTCGCTCATTTCAATATCGAAATCTTATATAGATAACAACTTATATAATCCAACAAAATAAATAAGCTGTATATCCAGTGGAGTTAAAGACTACTACTCAATATATACATATAACATGAACTTACATTCAAAATGCGAAAGACTTAGGATATAGTAATACATGCCCGTGATATAACAAAATCAATATGAGAGTATACATGTATTACTCTATCCTACTGAAAATACATCCGAGTGTTTATAAACAAGGGTACTATATACATGAATATATACAAAGTAAAACACTCCAAAGAAAGCCATGTAACTCTTATTGGTTCTGATGACCCTGAGTAGGTCCCTGCACATCTGAAATATGAATTCCCACAACGTGGGGTGAGACTAAAGTCCCAGTGAGGTAATAAAGTGTCACATGATTCTATACCTCCCTCAAAGGCATTTAGGTTTCTATACCTCCCATGATTCTCACATTTACTTCTAGTGTCTACCTGTCTCGGAAACCCCCACTACTATAAATCCACAATCGGTCTCTAAAGAAAAAGGCAATCAAGTAATCACACCAACGCATTACTCAATCACTCAAGTAGGAACAACTTCATGATTAATTAAGCAAAATAAAGCACTACAATGTAACACAATCATTCCAACAAAGCATACAAGACGAGCACTTATCCGGCAACCAAACAATATCACGATCAAGCACACCAGACACATATTTATTCAAGCAGACAAGCATTGTATTCAGTCAAACAGATCAGGCATGCCATTCAACTTAAACCACCTACCCTCCGCTCGACAAGGGATCTATCTAAGCTAGTGTCCTTAGGTGTGCCAAATGCTTACCAGGAGCTAAAGATTCCATTCTATAAAGTTCCTGAGGTGAAAGGTCTTACTTTTTGAAAGGAATCCACAACTCTATAGAGTTACCATTCACCTTCCACTTTCATGTTTTCAGAATCATGCCATCTAACTTACAAGTCATGCCATTTTCATCATACTCATTCATCAAATTATCACCTACCACACAAAGCATACATTCATTCATAAAACGCATAAAACAACATTCAAGCAACCATTCAGGTAGAAAAAAAAATTAACATTATTCAAACAGATTACGGTGCTAAAGTTCACTTACAAGCAACCAATACCCCACTACCTTACTAGAGAGCTTATTCATCATCCCCTCTAACTTTTCCTCTTACTTCTACCTTCCAAAATCAACTACACACTCTTTCACATAACTTCTTCCTGGTATTTCCTTCTAAGGATACCTTAATTCTTCTAGGAACTAAAATGACATCTCATAACGCTCTTGAGGTGAAGATCCTACTCTTAGGAAATAGACCTATGTCACTCTCCCTCTGACTATCATGTAGGTGTCTCTAACCTTGTTAGAGAAGTGTCCCAATTCCCTCAACAAGGCACCCTAATTACGTTACTAACCATAATTCCGTGTACAACATAACGCGTAGAGGGGTGATCAGTCCCTAAACTTAGCATGAGGCACGGTGGAATTATAGTAAGTTACGAGCAACTAACCTAACCACAGTCCAATTGGATTGAACTGCTCTGATACCAAAATGTAACGTCCTAATTTCTTTTTTTATTTCAGAAAGAATGCTTGTTGGAAGCACTATTCCCGAAATCTAAAAAATTATTTCGCTCATTTCAATATCGAAATCTTATATAGATAACAACTTATATAATCCAACAAAATAAATAAGCTGTATATCCAGTGGAATTAAAGACTACTACTCAATATATACATATAACATGAACTTACATTCAAAATGCGAAAGACTTAGGATATAGTAATACATGCCCGTGATATAACAAAATCAATATGAGAGTATACATGTATTACTCTATCCTACTGAAAATACATCCGAGTGTTTATAAACAAGGGTACTATATACATGAATATATACAAAGTAAAACACTCCAAAGAAAGCCATGTAACTCTTATTGGTTCTAATGACCCTGAGTAGGTCCCTGCACATCTGAAATATGAATTCCCACAACGTGGGGTGAGACTAAAGTCCCAGTGAGGTAATAAAGTGTCACATGATTCTATACCTCCCTCAAAGGCATTTAGGTTTCTATACCTCCCATGATTCTCACATTTACTTCTAGTGTCTACCTGTCTCGGAAACCCCCACTACTATAAATCCACAATCGGTCTCTAAAGAAAAAGGCAATCAAGTAATCACACCAACGCATTACTCAATCACTCAAGTAGGAACAACTTCATGATTAATTAAGCAAATTAAAGCACTACAATGTAACACAATCATTCCAACAAAGCATACAAGACGAGCAGTTATCCGGCAACCAAACAATATCACGATCAAGCACACCAGACACATATTTATTCAAGCAGACAAGCATTGTATTCAGTCAAACAGATCAGGCATGCCATTCAACTTAAACCACCTACCCTTCACTCGACAAGGGATCTATCTAAGCTAGTGTCCTTAGGTGTGCCAAATGCTTACCAGGAGCTAAAGATTCCATTCTATAAAGTTCCTAAGGTGAAAGGTCTTACTTTTTGAAAGGAATCCACAACTCTATAGAGTTACCATTCACCTTCCACTTACATGTCTTTCAGAATCATTCAATCTAACTTACAAGTCATGCCATTTTCATCATACTCATTCAACAAATTAGCACCTACCAAACAAAGCATACATTCATTCATAAAACACATAAAACAACAGTCAAGCAACCATTCAGGCAGAAAAAAAAATTAACATTATTCAAACAGATTACGGTGCTAAAGTTCACTTACAAGCAACCAATACCCCACTACCTTACTAGAGAGCTTATTCATCATCCCCTCTAACTTTTCCTCTTACTTCTACCTTCCAAAATCAACTACACACTCTTTCACATAACTTCTTCCTGGTATTTCCTTCTAAGGATACCTTAATTCTTCCAGGAACTAAAATGACATCTCATAACGCTCTTGAGGTGAAGATCCTACTCTTAGGAAATAGACCTATGTCACTCTCCCTCTGACTATCATGTAGGTGTCTCTAACCTTGTTAGAGAAGTGTCCCAATTCCCTCAACAAGGCACCCTAATTACGTTACTAACCATAATTCCGTGTACAACATAACGCGTAGAGGGGTGATCAGTCCCTAAACTTAGCATGAGGCACGGTGGAATTATAGTAAGTTACGAGCAACTAACCTAACCACAGTCCAATTGGATTGAACTGCTCTGATACCAAAATGTAACGTCCTAATTTCTTTTTTTATTTCAGAAAGAATGCTTGTTGGAAGCACTATTCCCGAAATCTAAAAAATTATTTCGCTCATTTCAATATCGAAATCTTATATAGATAACAACTTATATAATCCAACAAAATAAATAAGCTGTATATCCAGTGGAATTAAAGACTACTACTCAATATATACATATAACATGAACTTACATTCAAAATGCGAAAGACTTAGGATATAGTAATACATGCCCGTGATATAACAAAATCAATATGAGAGTATACATGTATTACTCTATCCTACTGAAAATACATCCGAGTGTTTATAAACAAGGGTACTATATACATGAATATATACAAAGTAAAACACTCCAAAGAAAGCCATGTAACTCTTATTAGTTCTAATGACCCTGAGTAGGTCCCTGCACATCTGAAATATGAATTCCCACAACGTGGGGTGAGACTAAAGTCCCAGTGAGGTAATAAAGTGTCACATGATTCTATACCTCCCTCAAAGGCATTTAGGTTTCTATACCTCCCATGATTCTCACATTTACTTCTAGTGTCTACCTGTCTCGGAAACCCCCACTACTATAAATCCACAATCGGTCTCTAAAGAAAAAGGCAATCAAGTAATCACACCAACGCATTACTCAATCACTCAAGTAGGAACAACTTCATGATTAATTAAGCAAATTAAAGCACTACAATGTAACACAATCATTCCAACAAAGCATACAAGACGAGCAGTTATCCGGCAACCAAACAATATCACGATCAAGCACACCAGACACATATTTATTCAAGCAGACAAGCATTGTATTCAGTCAAACAGATCAGGCATGCCATTCAACTTAAACCACCTACCCTTCACTCGACAAGGGATCTATCTAAGCTAGTGTCCTTAGGTGTGCCAAATGCTTACCAGGAGCTAAAGATTCCATTCTATAAAGTTCCTAAGGTGAAAGGTCTTACTTTTTGAAAGGAATCCACAACTCTATAGAGTTACCATTCACCTTCCACTTACATGTCTTTCAGAATCATTCAATCTAACTTACAAGTCATGCCATTTTCATCATACTCATTCAACAAATTAGCACCTACCAAACAAAGCATACATTCATTCATAAAACACATAAAACAACAGTCAAGCAACCATTCAGGCAGAAAAAAAAATTAACATTATTCAAACAGATTACGGTGCTAAAGTTCACTTACAAGCAACCAATACCCCACTACCTTACTAGAGAGCTTATTCATCATCCCCTCTAACTTTTCCTCTTACTTCTACCTTCCAAAATCAACTACACACTCTTTCACATAACTTCTTCCTGGTATTTCCTTCTAAGGATACCTTAATTCTTCCAGGAACTAAAATGACATCTCATAACGCTCTTGAGGTGAAGATCCTACTCTTAGGAAATAGACCTATGTCACTCTCCCTCTGACTATCATGTAGGTGTCTCTAACCTTGTTAGAGAAGTGTCCCAATTCCCTCAACAAGGCACCCTAATTACGTTACTAACCATAATTCCGTGTACAACATAACGCGTAGAGGGGTGATCAGTCCCTAAACTTAGCATGAGGCACGGTGGAATTATAGTAAGTTACGAGCAACTAACCTAACCACAGTCCAATTGGATTGAACTGCTCTGATACCAAAATGTAACGTCCTAATTTCTTTTTTTATTTCAGAAAGAATGCTTGTTGGAAGCACTATTCCCGAAATCTAAAAAATTATTTCGCTCATTTCAATATCGAAATCTTATATAGATAACAACTTATATAATCCAACAAAATAAATAAGCTGTATATCCAGTGGAATTAAAGACTACTACTCAATATATACATATAACATGAACTTACATTCAAAATGCGAAAGACTTAGGATATAGTAATACATGCCCGTGATATAACAAAATCAATATGAGAGTATACATGTATTACTCTATCCTACTGAAAATACATCCGAGTGTTTATAAACAAGGGTACTATATACATGAATATATACAAAGTAAAACACTCCAAAGAAAGCCATGTAACTCTTATTAGTTCTAATGACCCTGAGTAGGTCCCTGCACATCTGAAATATGAATTCCCACAACGTGGGGTGAGACTAAAGTCCCAGTGAGGTAATAAAGTGTCACATGATTCTATACCTCCCTCAAAGGCATTTAGGTTTCTATACCTCCCATGATTCTCACATTTACTTCTAGTGTCTACCTGTCTCGGAAACCCCCACTACTATAAATCCACAATCGGTCTCTAAAGAAAAAGGCAATCAAGTAATCACACCAACGCATTACTCAATCACTCAAGTAGGAACAACTTCATGATTAATTAAGCAAATTAAAGCACTACAATGTAACACAATCATTCCAACAAAGCATACAAGACGAGCAGTTATCCGGCAACCAAACAATATCACGATCAAGCACACCAGACACATATTTATTCAAGCAGACAAGCATTGTATTCAGTCAAACAGATCAGGCATGCCATTCAACTTAAACCACCTACCCTTCACTCGACAAGGGATCTATCTAAGCTAGTGTCCTTAGGTGTGCCAAATGCTTACCAGGAGCTAAAGATTCCATTCTATAAAGTTCCTAAGGTGAAAGGTCTTACTTTTTGAAAGGAATCCACAACTCTATAGAGTTACCATTCACCTTCCACTTACATGTCTTTCAGAATCATTCAATCTAACTTACAAGTCATGCCATTTTCATCATACTCATTCAACAAATTAGCACCTACCAAACAAAGCATACATTCATTCATAAAACACATAAAACAACAGTCAAGCAACCATTCAGGCAGAAAAAAAAATTAACATTATTCAAACAGATTACGGTGCTAAAGTTCACTTACAAGCAACCAATACCCCACTACCTTACTAGAGAGCTTATTCATCATCCCCTCTAACTTTTCCTCTTACTTCTACCTTCCAAAATCAACTACACACTCTTTCACATAACTTCTTCCTGGTATTTCCTTCTAAGGATACCTTAATTCTTCCAGGAACTAAAATGACATCTCATAACGCTCTTGAGGTGAAGATCCTACTCTTAGGAAATAGACCTATGTCACTCTCCCTCTGACTATCATGTAGGTGTCTCTAACCTTGTTAGAGAAGTGTCCCAATTCCCTCAACAAGGCACCCTAATTACGTTACTAACCATAATTCCGTGTACAACATAACGCGTAGAGGGGTGATCAGTCCCTAAACTTAGCATGAGGCACGGTGGAATTATAGTAAGTTACGAGCAACTAACCTAACCACAGTCCAATTGGATTGAACTGCTCTGATACCAAAATGTAACGTCCTAATTTCTTTTTTTATTTCAGAAAGAATGCTTGTTGGAAGCACTATTCCCGAAATCTAAAAAATTATTTCGCTCATTTCAATATCGAAATCTTATATAGATAACAACTTATATAATCCAACAAAATAAATAAGCTGTATATCCAGTGGAATTAAAGACTACTACTCAATATATACATATAACATGAACTTACATTCAAAATGCGAAAGACTTAGGATATAGTAATACATGCCCGTGATATAACAAAATCAATATGAGAGTATACATGTATTACTCTATCCTACTGAAAATACATCCGAGTGTTTATAAACAAGGGTACTATATACATGAATATATACAAAGTAAAACACTCCAAAGAAAGCCATGTAACTCTTATTAGTTCTAATGACCCTGAGTAGGTCCCTGCACATCTGAAATATGAATTCCCACAACGTGGGGTGAGACTAAAGTCCCAGTGAGGTAATAAAGTGTCACATGATTCTATACCTCCCTCAAAGGCATTTAGGTTTCTATACCTCCCATGATTCTCACATTTACTTCTAGTGTCTACCTGTCTCGGAAACCCCCACTACTATAAATCCACAATCGGTCTCTAAAGAAAAAGGCAATCAAGTAATCACACCAACGCATTACTCAATCACTCAAGTAGGAACAACTTCATGATTAATTAAGCAAATTAAAGCACTACAATGTAACACAATCATTCCAACAAAGCATACAAGACGAGCAGTTATCCGGCAACCAAACAATATCACGATCAAGCACACCAGACACATATTTATTCAAGCAGACAAGCATTGTATTCAGTCAAACAGATCAGGCATGCCATTCAACTTAAACCACCTACCCTTCACTCGACAAGGGATCTATCTAAGCTAGTGTCCTTAGGTGTGCCAAATGCTTACCAGGAGCTAAAGATTCCATTCTATAAAGTTCCTAAGGTGAAAGGTCTTACTTTTTGAAAGGAATCCACAACTCTATAGAGTTACCATTCACCTTCCACTTACATGTCTTTCAGAATCATTCAATCTAACTTACAAGTCATGCCATTTTCATCATACTCATTCAACAAATTAGCACCTACCAAACAAAGCATACATTCATTCATAAAACACATAAAACAACAGTCAAGCAACCATTCAGGCAGAAAAAAAAATTAACATTATTCAAACAGATTACGGTGCTAAAGTTCACTTACAAGCAACCAATACCCCACTACCTTACTAGAGAGCTTATTCATCATCCCCTCTAACTGTTCCTCTTACTTCTACCTTCCAAAATCAACTACACACTCTTTCACATAACTTCTTCCTGGTCTTCCCTTCTAAGGATACCTTAATTCTTCCAGGAACTAAAATGACATCTCATAAGGCTCTTGAGGTGAAGATCCTACTCTTAGGAAATAGACCTATGTCACTCTCCCTCTGACTATCATGTAGGTGTCTCTAACCTTGTTAGAGAAGTGTCCCAATTCCCTCAACAAGGCACCCTAATTACGTTACTAACCATAATTCCGTGTACAACATAACCCGTAGGGGGATGATCAGTCCCTAAACTTAGCATGAGGCACGGTGGAATTATAGTAAGTTACGAGCAACTAACCTAACCACAGTCCAATTGGATTGAACTGCTCTGATACCAAAATGTAACGTCCTAATTTTTTTTTATTTCAGAAAGAATGCCTGTTGGAAGCACTATTCCCGAAATCTAAAAAATTATTTCACTCATTTCAATATCGAAATCTTATATAGATAACAACTTATATAATCCAACAAAATAAATAAGTTGTATATCCACTGGAATTAAAGACTACTACTCAATATATACATATAACATGAACTTACATTCAAAATGCGAAAGACTTAGGATATAGTAATACATGCCCGTGATATAACAAAATCAATCTGAGAGTATACATGTATTACTCTATCCTACTCAAAATACATCCGAGTTTTTATAAACAAGGGTACTATATACATGAATATATACAAAGTAAAACACTCCAAAGCAAAGCCATGTAACTCCTATTGGTTCTGATGACCCTGAGTAGGTCCCTGCCCATCTGAAATATGAATTCCCACAACGTGGGGTGAGACTAAAGTCCCAGTGAGGTAATAAAGTGTCACATAGCAATTATCAATATTATACATGCCACAAGTAGAGAATTCATCATAAAGACTAAATTAGACTTAACCATGACAATTTCAATAACCATTACAATCATCATAATCTAATTCTCTGTACCATGGATTTAAACTTTTCCTTAGGCTAGACTGAGCTCAGGCTAACAGGACCGTCGTCCCTAAAGGCCGATAGACCTTACCTAAACCTTTTCCAAGGCCATAAAGACCCAAACCTTTTCCAAGGGCCAAAAGACCCCAATCATATTATCATTCATAATTCATACCTCAATTAAGTTATATTAACATATATCATTCCTTCATGGGTAAAATTTCTAGGTTAATTCAAACTTCTACCATTTCAAATTTCAATCATAGCAATTATTAAAGAAATTCTAAACATTTACATGTATAGCATCTAATTCATATTCAAATCATCAACTATCATACAAAAAGAAAAGGGAAGAAGGAAGTAGGGTTCATACAAGGGAAATTTTACATAGAAGTGAGTGTGTGATTACACTCACCTTGAACAATTGGTGGAATTGAGAAGGAAAGAGTGTTGGAGAACAATCAATTGAAGGAAATCTTGATCTTTGAGAGCCTAATTGCTTCCTTGATCTTCAATTAACCTTTCTCTCTATAAACCCTCTCCATCTCTCTCTAGGTTTGTAAAAGGCAAGGGAGAAAATATGAACGAAAATGAATTCTAAACTGAACGTATAGGAGCTATAAGTGGAATTTCGCTCAAGCTAATCAATATTCGCTTGAGCTAAAATGACCTAGAAAATGCACCCTCTCTGGACTATTTTCGCTCCAGCTAATTTTTATTCGCTCAAGCTAATTTGATAGCAAATTCAACCTAAACATATTTCTGCATAATTCGCTCAAGCTAATTTATTTAGCTTGAGCTAAAAACCTAAAATCTAGTTTTTAAACTAAGTTTTAACTCCTCATTTCTTAGACTTTCTTCCCTCAATTGCTAATACATAAACCTCTATTTTTCATTTAATAAATTATTAGAAACTCAAATTAGTGGGATGTTACAATGACAACACAAGCATTAAGGCAATATTTATTTTTAGTAGTAACACATAAAATGCAACGTTAATTATTACAAAACTAAACTTTAAGGATCATAATTGAGCTTGAATGACTTCATTCAATCATTTATTGTACTGTTAGGTGAAATGAGTTTCCACCGTACTTAACATTACCAGTTAGATGAGCGTTGGAGAATAAGTCTGAACTTAACTAGATCATTTAGTATCATGAGTTTGACAAAAGATATTATGACAACACAAGCATTAAGGCAATATTTATTTTTAGTAATAACACATAAAATATAACGTTAATTATTACAAAACTAAACTTTACGGAGCATAATTGAGCTTGAATGACTTAATTCAATCATTTATTGTACTGTGTAGGTGAAATGAATTCCCACCGTAATTAACATTACCACTTAGATGAGTGTTGGAGAATCAAGTATGAACTTACCTAGATCATTTAGTATCATGAGTTTGACAAAAGATATTACGACAACACAAGCAATGAGGCAATAATTATTTTTAGTAGTAACCCAAAATGAAATGTTAATTATTACAAAACTATTATTTAAGGAGCATAATTGAGCTTGGTAACAAGCACCATTTGGATTCAAATACATCAATCCTTTCTACAAGATTGAATAATCTCTGACTTCTTTGGATCTTCTAAAAGATAAAAAAGTTTAAAAGGGACTATCAACAATTGTATAACTTTGATAGTTTGCAACAATTGAAGCTATCCTAGAGGCTATCACTATTAATAGTTTGGTATGATCGATGTCTAAGATATGACGATATTCATGTGAATAACTTTGATAGTTTGCAACAATTGAAGCTATGTTAGAGGCTATCACTATTAATAGTTTGTTGAGATCATTGTCTAAGATATGACCATATTCATGCGAATAACTTTACTCAACTGTAAATAACTACTGTGAAGTCTATAAATCAGTTTAAGTATTTAAACATGACTATAAGACTTAACATCCTTAAGTTTTAATGATTAACAAATAAGATTATATTAAGGACAAATAAGTTTATATAAGAACTTTATAAGATTAAGTAAACAGGTTCTACTGAGAAAGGTATTTGTTTGTTGATTGTTTCAGGTTAGAATATTTATCTGAAGAAGAAGAGTAGAAGATCACAACAGAAGAAGAACAATATCAGAATCAAGAAGAATCAAAATCAGAAGATCGGAAGCAGAAGAATCAAAATCAGAAGATCGGAATAAGAAGAACATTATCGGAATCAGAAGAATCAAAATCAGAAGATCGGAATCAGAAGATCAGAATCAGAAGAACAAAGTGCAGAATCTGAAGAAGAGTAATTCTCAACAAGGTTGAAGCAATTGAAGACGCAATCAACTGAAGACAGACTTCGTCTGAAGAAGTGAAGACTTTGAAGACTCGGAAGATCTGAAGACCAACTGAAGACTTGAAGACAAAAATGGAAGTTTAGCTATCATCTGAAGATGCAACTATCTGAAGAACAACTATCATCTGAAGAATTGAAGACTTTGAAGACTCGGAAGATCTGAAGACCAACTGAAGACTTGAAGACAAAAATGGAAGTTTAGCTATCATCTGAAGATGCAACTATCTGAAGAACAGCTATCATCTGAAGAAATGAAGACAATATGAAGCAATTTATGTATCTGAAGACTGAATGTATCAGAATCCAGAAATAATCTCTAGGAGACGTTACAAGGAGTATGGCTCACTCCATCAGATGGATTATATACAAAAGTCAGACATGCTTTTCGACCTTGACCAAAGTCTTGCACAAATAAGGAAACAGTGCAAATACTTTCTGCAATGTTGCCGCTCCTGCAACAAAAGGTATCTGCGTGCGCAGACCTACTGCACCAGTGTCTGCCGTCGATCAGAACGGGACAGAAGACCAAGTAAAAGCAACAAGAAAGATGTTTGAATAAAATACATATAATTCAACATATTTATTTATATCAGAAGAAGAAGAAGAAGAATGAAGCTGATATCAAAGAATTGAAAGCATTTCAAGCTGGAGAATTGAAATAAACATTTATGAGCACTTGTTGAAGCTGATGAACTAAAAGTATCAGAGTATATGTGAAGATTGAAGAGATTAATCATCTGAACATATCAACTCTCTGAATGCATAAAATAGCTCTCAACACTGAAGAAAAGAATATATGATTAAATGCTTATAATATCATATATCTTTATCCAAAGAAGAAACGGCAACAACAACTTTTGGACTAGACACCTCACTCAAAGAGGAAAGAAGAAATGGTGTCAGGAAGCATGTGGAAAAAGGAGTTTACGCAGAATATGTAAAGGGACAAATCCAACGGATATTTCCTCATATACACTCCGAACAAAATCAGAAGAAAGCAGAAGAAAGCAAAAACAGATCAAGAGAGAAAGCAAGCATAAACATATCAGAATATCTCTCATAAAGAAGCACATAACGAGTGTCAGAACGGGATCGTCTGAACACCTATTCGCTTATGAAGAAGCAACCGTTTGAGGAGCTATTTCACAATGGCTATATGAGCCACATCATCATCAACTCAACGGTATTATGAATCATCTTCAATAGCTATATTCAAGCAGAACATATAAATAGCCCGAAGATTGAATTTGAAGATGTTGTTGTTTATAACACAACCAGAGTGAAAGAGACATTGGCTGTGGTAGTTGTTCGATTGAACAACCTACCATGTTGGTCGGTTAGATCAATCAGGCTACTGACCTGTTGGTCAGTTAGTCATGTTTGTCAGTTGATCTGTTAGATCAATCAAGTTGGTTGTTGGTCTGAAGACAACCATGCTGAGCAAACTGACTATCAAACCTGGAATGGTTTGAAGCCCTGAACATACCTTGGTGTTCCAATGATACGGGTGAGAATGTAGCCTATGGAAACCAATGGATAGAGAATGAGGCTGGAGCTTAAATTCATATCTTAGTTAGCCTACTCTCAAAGGATGGTATTTCTCATAGAAAAGACAGGGATTGTACTTAATTTCAAACACTTGTATCACTGTCTATCCTTGTACTTAGCTTGTAATGTTTGTATTCTGAGTGTGTACTCAGTAATCCCTATGTACAAGAAGAATCTGAGTTGAGAGGTTCTAGCGAACTTCTAGCTTAGGTTGAGTAGTAAAATACTCTACACTTGGATAAGTGTCTGAGAGCTTGGAGAGGCTTGGTGGAAGAAAGAATACTCGGTAGAGCTTGGAGAGGCTTGATAGAAAAGACTACTCGGGTAGAGCTTGGAGAGGCTTGATAGAAAAGACTACTCGGTAAGGTTGAAGTTGGCTGAAGGTCTCTAGAAGGGGGGTTGAATAGATACTTTTCAAATCTGTTCCTGCAATTCACACTAAAATTGATTGTTGAGATGTTCTCTCAAGTTTGCCTACTTGGAGTCTCTGTTAAGACAGGGTATATCTAATCCAATTTTAGTAATGATTCTTATATCTAGATTTTAACTCAGAATCATATATTGATTGTTTGATTGAGTTATTTTGGTTGTTATTGCGTTATTATAATCAAATCAATATAAGCAATATAGAGAAAGAGAAAGAGACAGGGGGCAGAGATCTTATCCTGGTTCACCCACACCTTAGGCTACGTCCAGTCCTCACAACACGTGAGATTTTCCACTATTGACAAACCAGCCAATACAAGTATTCTTACAGCCTCTCCAGGACGTCTCACTCACACTAAGCCTAGGCACTCCTATCTTAGCTGAGCCACAAGTATTTTTACAGCCTCTCTAGGACACAAACACCTCACTCTAAGACTAGGAACCCTCCTATCTTAGATGAGACAAGTTACAATGGATGAATATGATGAATCTAGCTTACAACATACAAAGTATGGATATGGAAATTGATAAGCTAGGGAGACTCTCATCTTTAATTACAGTATAGGAATGATGTACTGAAGAGAGATGAAAGAGACAGTTGTAGATCTCAAGATGTGTTGGATCTGTTCACAGATAATTGATGAGTGTACTTGAGATGTGATAAGATGCTGAATGATTTCACAGACGTGTAGGCAGTCTCTCTCACACCTCAGCATTTGATCTTGTCTCTTTTATATCAACAGATGAGGAACTAGCCGTTATGTGGCCGTTGCAATCTATTAGAGCACATAGCATCAGGTGTAGTCTTTTCAGTAGGCAGTCAGCAGCTTTTCAGACGAAAGTACTGTGTCAGTGTCCTTGTGTCCTTCCTTGACTTTGCGCTGACTCTACTTGCTGTCTCCTAGCATTGAGTGTGCAATCTTGCTTCTGTCCAGATTCTGTTATGATTTATTTGCATCTCTGACGAGATCCCATCTTGCTTCGTCTGACCTTGAGACAACGTCTCAAGCTGAACTAGCATCTGTTCATAGCTTGCATCTCAAGTTGTTCTTGAGTCTCTTTTGGTTTCATGTTGAGATCTCTCCTATTCTTAGTATATCATCTGAACATAGAGGCTTGCATCTCATGTTGTGTTAGCATCTTAATGCTGATCTTGCGTCTGACCTTGGCTTGTATCTTAAGCTGCACTTGCATCTGTTCTTAGCTTGCTTCTCAAGCTGAACTTGCATCTGTTACTTATGTTATTTGCTGATCTAAGTGAACTTCATGTTTTCCTGCAGTGGTTTAGATACAGAAAATCTTTGCCATACTCAAGCACATAGTTAGTAACACAGGATGCATCTCATATGCATATTTAATCTTAATCAGTTTGTCATATTAAAAACTTCTTGAAGGTGAGCTTGTCTCAACAATCTCCCCCTTTTTTTATGATGGCAAACTGTAAGTAAAATATCTGATGAGATTAATATAGAAATGATGCATGTATATAATTAGCTCCCCCTGAGATGTGCAATCTCTTTTAAAACAGAAATAATTAAGGAGAAGAGCTCCCTCTGAGTTATAGATCAGTTTTTTTGTTTTAAGACTTAATATTGATATGAACTATTAATCAAAGTTAAGTAAGTCACTCAGAAATATATTGTAAGCATTTAGCGAGTCATTTTCATTTAATCAAGGGACAAGAGGATTACAAAACAAAAGATGCCACTGCATCTTATCAAAAAGCTGTGAAAAGATGCTAACTACATCTCTAATTATTAAGCTGATCAAATCCTCACAAACATTAAACTGAATTATATCCTAACTAAGACTCTCATTAGATATATCTAACCTACTCTCCCTCTTTTGACATTATCAAACAATGAAAACTAGCAGAGCTAGGATGAGTGGGAAGAGGATGAGTCAGAGCCAGGTCCAGATGGTCGCAACACAGTCTGTGGGAATTCAGGCAATGGAAGCAGATGGGAAAGATGAAGGTTCATCTTCTTGTGAAACTCATTTGTTGCATGCATAGCTTGAAGAACAGTGTCAAATGCAGCAAACAAAGCATCTTGCCTCTTCTTGTGGTGCTTCAGCTTCTTCAAGATCTTCTTCTGGTTTTGCTCAAGTCTGGTGTTGAGATCCTGCTGATATTGTTGTTGTTCATCATGAAGTTGGTTCAGAAAGGTATTGATGGAATTGGATAGGTGTGTAGGGATGGATGGTTCAGATGATGGTGGATCAGTCGGTTTGGGTCTTGCAGCAGATGGTGCAGATTAGGCTGTGGTGAGTTGAGTAAGATAGTCTCAACAAAGAATTTTCCAGGAGTGGGAAAGGAGGTTTGGAAAGAATGAGTTGGTTCAGTCCTTACTGGTGTAGCTTGTTGAGAGGTCTGAACTTCACCAAGCTTAATCTCTGCAGTTTGTTGCTCTTGAAGAGTCTCATGACTGGGAGGAGCTGTTTCCTTTTCTAGATTCACCAAAGTCTCAGCAGCAATCTTTCCCAGGGGAGAGATATTTGATGGAGATACCTCATGGAGTGGAGATTGATGGGGTGACTGGAGAACTTGCTGGGGTGACTGGTGAACTTGCTCAACTACTGGTTCCTCTTCTTCAGTCATAGACATTTCTTCTTCAGTTCTAGCTACTTCCTCTTAAATTCTGGCCACTTCCTCTTCATTGTTGACTATTTCTTGTTCAGCGTCTTGCTGAAGATGGGGCTCATCTTCTGCAGGTGCAGGCTCAGATTGATTGGTAGACTCAAGCTTTGACTGGTTTTTCTTCTTTTTCTTTTGCTCAGTTTCTGTGGAAGCAGATGGCTGTGATTTTCTTTTCTTCTCTTTAACAGGGATCTCTGAACCTTCTTGAGATCCCTCAGCAGCTTCCTTGGAGACTTTCTTCTTCTTTTTCTTTTTGGCCTCTCACAGTTTGGATGATGGGGAAGCCTGTGTTATGGTAGGTACAGCAGGAGATGAATCAGATAAAGGAAAAGTAGGAGGAGGTATAGTCTTACCATCCAAGCCAAGAGATTTCAGGTTTGTTTTCCCAACATAACATGGTCTCTCTTCAGACTTGTCACAGCTACTGAGATCAACTTTGAAGTGCTTGGGAATTCTGAAAATGAGCATTCCAAAGGGAAGAGAGGCATTGATTTTGGAGTTGTGTAAGGCATGTTCCATATGCCTAAGTATTAGGAATGGAAGATTCAGGGGAATGCCATGCTTGAGGTGATACATCACCATCAGGTCTTGGTGATAGACCTTGTTGAATGTGCCAACCCTTGGCATGATGCATTTGACCACCAAATGAAACAGAAATTTTCCAAATGGGTTGAGAGATGAGGCAGCATCTGTAATGAGACCACCCTTGAAGAGAGATGTGCCCACATTGGCAGATGGGATTCCAACATTATTCCACCAATGCTCCTCATTGTACAACCTGTTTCCAATTACAGGTGCTTGGATGATAGTCCCCAGGGTCTCCTCTGTCAATTCTATGTGAATTCCCTTGATGTCAGAGATGATGAGGGGCTGTTCTTGTGAAGAACCCTTTGCCTTGTAGCATGCTGCGTAGAAAGCTCTAGTCATCTTTGAGAAGACAGTGTCTGTCATGGTCAGATAGTCCAGCCACCCTTGTTTCTTCAAATAGGGACTCATGTCCCATCCTTCATCTCTCAATTCTTGGGAGGATATGACTCTTCCTACTATGATTTTCTTTTCAGAAAATCTCTTAGTGAACTTTTCTTCTATCTCAGGACTTGAGAATAGGTCAGACTGGAAAGAGATCTTATTTCCTTCAACAGCCTTGTCTTTTCCTTTCTTTGAAGAGCCAGGTTATGTGAGGTCTATATGAACAGGGGATCTGGGAGCTGAAGTCTGGGTAACTTGAGAGGCTATTCTCTGTGATTTCATTCTAGGAGGAATGGGGGTGCTCTTTTTGGAGGATGTGGATTTTGAAGATGGTGAGGGTTGAGTAGGTTGGGTGAATTGGGAAGGCTCTGTTTCAGTGCTAGGTTGTGGAGATGGACAACGGGTTAGGGTTTCTTGACTGGAGTGAATACTTTGAGATTGAGATCCCTCTTCAGAAGACATTTTGTCAGGGGACGAGGAGGATGAAGATTTATCAGAGTATGGAAGTTTTAGTGCAGTGAATTTGATACGCATTTGATAGAGAAGAGAAAGTGAGAGTAGAGTGTGAGAAGAGACTTAAATAGTCTGAGCACAGAGAAAGAAGGGGACATAATAACTGCGCGTAGTGGGGAGTTATTATGGCAATTGGGAGTGGTTGGCACTCCTTTTTATAGCCTAACGGCTAGTTTGCCAAGTAGTGGGCAGTTACTAACCGTTGAGTAACGACTCTAATTTTCTAACAGCTCATTGCAATGCCTCTATGATTTCATGAGACGTCAATTGAGATGAGCCAAGAGACGCGTCTGATGACAGATGCGTCTGAGACCTCGTCTTTTGACAGACGACACTTGAGTCATATCTGTAGTGAGACTTTTATCATAGAATCCAGAGATAAGCCATGTCAAATTCATTATTCTCAATCAAGACAACACACATTTAACAATTTTAGATTTTCAATGAATCTCTCTTCTACCAAGGGTTTTGTAAAGATGTCAGCCAGCTGACTCTTGGTATCTACAAAGATTAACTCAATACTTCCTTTTTGCACATGATCTCTTATAAAATGATGTTTGATATCAATGTGTTTGGACCTAGAATGATGCACAAGATTTTTTGCAAGGTTTATGGCACTAGTGTTATCACAATAGATAGGAATTTTTGAGTACCTGACTGCATAGTCTTGCAATTGAGATTTGATCCATAGAACTTGAGTACAGCATGCAGCAGCTGAGACATACTCAGCTTCTGTAGTGGATAATGCAATGGTGTTTTGCTTCCTGCATGACCAAGAGATAAGACATTTTCCTAGGAATTGACAAGATCCACTGGTTCTCTTTCTATCCATCTTGTCACCAGCAAAATCAACATCATTGTATCCTATGAGATCAAAACTCTTTCCTTTCTCATACCATAGGCCAAGATTAGTGGTTCCAATTAAATACCTAAATATTCTTTTTACAGCAGTGAGATGAGATTCTTTTGGATTAGATTGGTACCTTGCACATATTCCTACAGCAAACTGAATATCTGGTCTGCTGGCAGTTAGGTACATAAGGGAACCAATCATACCTCTGTAAAGCTTGTCTGAGACAGCTTTTCGAGCTTCATCTTGATCAATCTGAGTTGAGGGGTGCATAGGGGTTTTCATTGGTCTAGCCTCACTCATTTTGAATTTGCTGAGCAGATCTTTTGTATATTTTTCTTGACTAATGAATATTCCATCAGTCAATTGTTTGATTTGAAGCCCCAAGAAGAATCTCAGTTCACCCATCATACTCATCTCAAATTCTCCCTGCATGAGACTTGAGAACTCTTGACATAAAGATTCATTAGTTGAACCAAAGATAATGTCATCAACATAAATATGGACAATTAACAGGTCTTTGCTAATTTCTTCCTTAAAGAGAGTAGTGCCAATCTTACCCCTGATAAAACCATTTTTAATTAAAAATGAACTTAACCTATCATACCAAGCTCTTGGAGCTTGCTTGAGGCCATATAGAACTTTGGATAGTCTGAGCACATATTCTGGATGATTAGGATCTTCAAATCCAGGAGGTTGTCTTACATAGACTTCTTCTTCTATGATCCCATTTAGGAAGGCACTTTTTACATCCATCTGGTATAATTTGAAGTCCTACAATGCAGCAAATGCTAAAAAGATCCTGATAGCTTCAAGTCTTGCTACAGGTGCAAAGGTATCATCATAATCTATTCCTTCTTGTTGATTAAAGCCTTGTGCCACCAGTCTAGCTTTGTTCCTCATGACTTGACCCTTTTCATTTAGCTTATTTCTGAAGACCCATCTGGTTCCAATTATGGTTTGATGAGATGGTGGAGAAACCGGGTTCCAAACTTTGCTTTTCTCTAACTGATTTAGTTCTTCTTCCATGGCCTTAATCCAGGATTCATCATTTAAGGCCTCATGTATATCCCTTGGCTCTACTTCAGATAAAAGGGCCATCAGATTTTCTGTTTCTCTGAAAAAAGATCTGGTTCTGACACTGTCTGAAGTCTCTCCAATTATCTGATCACTTGGATGAGACCTCACTAGTCTCCAGCTTCTGGGTAGTTGAGATGCATGCGCATTTTGTATTTCAACATTTTCTGGTCTTGTTTCTTGAGATCTGGCTTGATCATCTGATTTATCTTCTTCTTGGAAGATATGAGATGTTCCAGATTGGTTGCTTCTGTAAGATATTCCTTCTGACTGAACTTCTCTTCTGTGTTCAGACTGGGATGATCTTACCATCTTCTGCTCAGGTGAGAGTCTCTCTTCAACTTCTTGAGTTGAGATCTTTAGGTCTTTCATTAGCTCTTCTATTTCATCATCAACTTCTTTCTGAGTATTTCCCTGAACTTCATTAAAAACTACATGCACAGATTCTTCAGTAGTTTTGGTTTTTAAATTATATACTTTATAAGCTTTTGATGTTAATGAATATCCTAGGAAAATTCCTTTATCAGATTTGGTGTCAAATTTTCCCAACTGATCTTTAGTATTTATGTAACACCCTAAGTTCTCGAGCAGGAATTTAGTCCGTTGGAAACCAAATTCCTAACCCAGAATTTAGAATATTATACTTTAAATATCGACCTGTTCTATAAATTATCGCAATCCCAACACAAAAGGATAATTTACATCAAACCATAGAGAATTAAGTCTGTAATCAATACAATTGGCAAGGTTCTCTGGTAATCGATTACAGACCTTCTGTAATCGATTACCAGTGGAAAGGTTCTCTGGTAATCGATTACAGGCCTTCTGTAATCGATTACCAGTGACCTAAACTTAAGAGTTTGGTTCAACACAAGTTATAATACCCATTCATTCATAACAGTCCATTTTACAACTAAATTAAAGTGACTTCCACAAGTCCTTACATACCAAAAGGGTTAACTTACACATAAGGTCCCACTAACTACTAAGCTGCCTTACTTATGTTACAATAAACGATTCATAAGTACATTCAATCACAATATATCCCAAAATAAGAACATCATCATCTTCCACAGACACCATAACCATCTCATGATTTTGCATTCCGAGAAGGAGGAGGCACCTGGACATCTATAATCCACATAACGCGTGGTGAGATAGAAATCTCAGTGAATAAAACTCTATGCATGTATGCAGGACAATTATTCATGACAATTAAGGCATTTCATTCATAATTCATAACTTTACAATGCATAAGGATGCTCTTGTATGCTTTGCCACTAGGCCATGTACACATATCGATACAGAGTTAGACTCGAGCTCGAACTACAGGGGATATCTCCCCCGGGGACGAATCCCACCCTCACATAGGCCGAAGCCCCCATGTTGACCGAAGTCCTTTGATCATGAAACTTGGATTGGACAATTGATTTAAGCATTCCGGAATTGATGAATATCGAAATCTCGGTGATTTCGACAATTTCGACATTTCGAACCTTTCGAAACCAATGAGATTCCATGTCAACCGACAACCGCAATGCATACTCATCAATTCCGAGACACAAATCAATTCCCAAACACTTAGTTTATCATTTCGGCACGAGGTTAATCGAAAAGAACGGAACGTTTCGACGTTTCGAGAGTTTCGAAACTTTCGAGAATTTCGAAAGTTTCGAAACTATCGATTATCAAGAATCGATCCGTTTCTAACCGATTAAAATCATCCCCATAGTTCAAACAATCAATTTCAATCACAAACAAACAATTACGTCAAGTAAATTCAGAGAATTGGAAGAGAGAAGGAGGGGGTGCATGGGTATAGAGACCAATTCTAATCCTATCAAAAAGTGAGAATTACTCACTATGATTGTAGAAATCCAAGTGATAAGAAGAAAGGAATGAAGTTCCTAGCTCCGTTCCGGCGTTCCTACTTCGATCCGGCAACTTCTCTCTCTAGGGTTCCCTCTCTCTCTCTCTCTAGAAGTGAAACTCTCCAGAATAATGCTGAAAAACGCGTCCTGGGTATATATAATTTCGCTCAGTAATCGATTACCAAACCCTGGTAATCGATTACTGAAGGCAAAATTAGCCTAAGAACCCATTCTGGGAACCTGGTAATCGATTACCACCTTTGGTAATCGATTACTAAGAACCCAGGTTACTGGTAATCGATTACAAGGGTTATGTAATCGATTACCAGGGGCCAGACCTTCTGGTAATCGATTACTTAGCTCCTGTAATCGATTACCATGATCCAAACTCTCTGGTAATCGATTACCAGCTCTTGGTAATCGATTACCAGTGACAAAACTCAAAGGTTAAGTCCTAGTAATCCACTATACTCAACTTTTACCTATTCCTACTTCCTTTCTCTTAGTCCCTAAGGTTTTACTACACAATTAACCTATAAATCTCACAATTAACCTATCAAAAGATTGGGATGTTACATTCTACCCCCCTTAAAGAAATTTTGCCCCCAAAATTCCACTAATACAAGTAATAAATCTTACCACAACTCGAAGAGATTAGGGAAGTGATGCTTGACCACATCTTCTTTCTCCCAAGTAGCCTCATCTATGGATAAACCTTCCCAAACTACCTTAACCAAAGGAAATGTTTCTGTTCCTCAGAGTCTTGGCACTTCTGTCAATAATCTGAATTGGTTTGGCAGGTAGGGTGAGGTTGTCCTTTAATTGTATTGATTCAGAAGACAAGACATGAGAGGGATAAAACACATATTTTCTTAACTTAGACACATGAAAGACATTGTGAATTTTGGACAAGTATGGTGGGAGAGCCAATCTATATGCAAGAGGGCCGACTCTATGCAAGATTTGAAAAGGACCAATGTATCTAGGACTCAATTTCTTGGATTTCACTGATTTCCCTAAGCCAATGACAGGAGTTATTCTCAAGAACACATGTTCTCCTTCCTTAAACTCTAGTTCCTTTCTTCTCTTATCAGCATAACTTTTCTGACGGCTCTGGGCGGTTACAAGTTTTTCCCTAATCATCCTAATCTTATCTGAAGTTTCTTGAACGAGATCTGGACCTAATAGAGCTTTCTCTCCTATCTCATACCAACAAACAGGGGACCTACACTTCCTACCATACAGAGCTTCATATGGAGCCATGCCTAAACTGCTGTGATAACTGTTATTGTAGGCAAACTCTACAAGTGGTAGGTACTTATCCCAACTGCCCGACTCTTCTAGAGAACAAGCCCTCAACATGTCTTCTAAGGTTTGGATGGTTCTCTCAGACTGGCCATCAGTCTGGGGATGGTAAGCGGTGCTAAACCTAAGTTTAGTCCCGAATGACTGGTGTAGTGCATTCCAGAACCTTGAAGTGAACCTGGAATCCCTATCAGAGATTATGCTAGAAGGAATACCATGTAACCTGACAATCTCCCTAACATACAACTCAGCTAACTTATTCAAGGAGAAAGTGTTCTTGACTGGAAGGAAATGGGCTGACTTAGTTAAACGGTCCACTATAACCCAAATGGTATCAAACCCTGCTTGGACTCGAGGTAAACCCACCACAAAGTCCATAGCTACGCTTTCCCACTTCCACTCAGGGATCTCTAAGGGTAATAGAACTCCAGATGGCTTCTGATGTTCCACTTTCACTTGTTGACAAGTCAGGCACTTAGACACAAACTCTGCTATTTCCCTCTTCATACCTACCCACCAAAACCTTTTCTTCAAATCCTGATACATCTTGGTAGAACCAGGATGTATAGACATCTTACCCTTATGAACTTCCTCTAGCACCTGCTGTTTGACTCTACTTCCCTTAGGGATACAAATCCTTCCCTGAAAAAGAATCAATCCCTCACCTGACCTGGAAAATCCTACCTGCCCCATCTTACCCTGAAGATCAGGATCCAAATCCTGAGCCTCCTTAATCAAGGTTTGAAACTCACTGGAAATTTCTAACCTGTACATCTGAATGCTTCCTACCCTAAACTCCACACTTAAGTTCAAATATCTAAACTTCTCTAGGAGATTCATCTCTTGTATCATCAATGATGACACATGCAGGGATTTCCTGCTAAGAGCATCAGCCACTACATTGGCTTTACCTGGGTGATATCTTAACTCAAAGTCAAAATCTTTCAAAAACTCCATCCATCTTCTTTGCCTCATGTTGAGTTCCTTTTGATCAAAGAGGTATTTCAAACTCTTATGATCACTAAAGACCTCAAACCTTACACCAAACAGGTAATGCCTCCAAATTTTTAGGGCATAGACCACAGCAGCTAATTCTAAATCATGGGTAGGATAATTCTCCTCATGAGGCCTCAACTGCCTAGATGCATAAGCAACCACTCTCCTATCCTGCATTAAGACACCTCCTAGTCCCTTCCCAGAGGCATCACAAAACACCTCAAAGGTTCTAGACACATCAGGTAATGCTAACACCGGGGCACTGGTCAATCTATGCTTCAATTCTAGAAAACTATGCTCACAATCACTATCCCACACAAAAGCTTGGTCTTTCCTAGTTAACTTAGTGAGAGGTAAATCCAAACGGGAGAAACCCTTAATGAATCTCCTGTAATAGCCAGCTAAACCTAGAAAACTTCTAATCTCTGTAACAGTCTTAGGTCTTTCCCACTCAAGCATTGACTCCACCTTGTTAGGGTCTACAGACACTCCCTCTCCAGAAATAACATGTCCCAGGAAATGGACTTTATTTAACCAAAACTCACATTTGCTTGGATTGGCAAATAATTTCCTTTCCCTTAGGAGCTCTAACACTAACCTCAGATGTCTTCCATGATCTTCCAAACTAGAATAGTAGACTAGGATATCATCTATAAATACAATCACAAATTTATCTAGGAAAGGTCGGAAGATTCTATTCATATAGTCCATGAACACTGTCGGAGCATTAGTAACAACAAACGGCATCACTAAGTACTCGTAGTGTCCATATCTAGTTCGAAAAGCAGTCTTATGAATGTCTTCCTTCCTTATCCTAATTTGGTGATATCCTGATCTCAAATCTATTTTGGAAAATACAGAAGCACCCCTAAGCTGATCTAAAAGATCGTCTATCCTAGGCAATGGGTATTTGTTCTTAATTGTAATCTTGTTCAACTGCCTAAAGTCTACACATAATCTCATACTCCCATCCTTTTCTTTACCAACAACACTGGAGCCCCCCAAGGAGAGACACTAGGCCTAATGAACCCTTTTTCTAATAACTCTTCTAATTGTTTCTTAAATTCACTAAGCTCTAAGGGGGACATTCTATAGGGTGCCTTAGAAATGGGTCCTGGACCTGGCAACAAGTCCATGGTGAACTCTACCTCTCTCTCAGATGGTAAGGTTAGGATCTCATTAGGAAAAACGTCCTGAAACTCCCGAACCGTAGCTACATTATTCAAGTCAGATCTTGCTTCTAAAGTGGAGGAAAGCAACAAAAGAAAACACTCACTCCCGTCATTGATACTATGGGAAAATTGGGAAACACTAGACAACGGAATAGACAACTTTTCTTTATGAAAAACAGGACAATCAGGAACACAAACTTTTTATTAAAACAATCTAACAACACCTGATTGAAAGATAACCAGTTCATCCCCAGAATAATATCAATACCAGTCAAAGGCAAACATATTAAGTCCACACTAAAAACTCTTTCTTGAATGATCAATGAACAATTCATACATACAGGAGAAGTAGTTATAGATTCTTTAACAGGAGTAACAACATTGAGAACGTAAGGTAAGGAGATGGTGGACAATTTTAGTCTATTTACACAATCAAAGGACACAAAGGAATGTGATGCTCCTGAACCATACAATACAATTAAAGTCTCCTATGATAATTTAAACAAACATAGGTAAATTAAATCTTTTACTCAACAAATTTAACTACCCATAACATAATATACAAGGTTCTTGGTACAAAACAACTATCCTTCGAATATTAAATCATTCTCAACTAACTAGTTTAAGGGTGTCTAACTTTTATTAGTTTTTTTTTTTAAGGTCACATTCTATAAGGCTCCTAGGGTACAATTACCTCTTATAAGATTATCAGAAGAAGTTGCGACTTGACAGTTGAGTGTAAAAACTCTCTTAGTTGCTTGAGATTCCTGGCGCTTCTTAAGTCTGGAACAATCCTTCCTAAAGTGACCCGCTTGTTTGCAAAAATAGCAAACATTCTTCCCGGTTAGACACTCCCCTAGATGTTCCTTCCCACATACAAAACACTTCCTAGTAGCCTTAGGCTGAGAAGTCTGAACTGCTACGGAGGGTCTACCTTGCCACTTAGGTCTAAAATTCTTACCCTGGCTAACCCCACTTACCTTTCTCTTTCCCTTGCTTGGGTGTTGCCTAACTAATTCTTTTAGTATCGCAGTGTTGGTAGTAGCCTGATTCTCCATCATCTGAGTAAAGGCTTGGAGTGCTAAAACAATAGGATCCGGTGTAGATCCTTGAGAAGGAGAAGTTGGAGGTGGGGAAGGACGATTAACCCTTGACTTACCCCTCCTGTTGCCTGCCATAATTCTCTACATATCATAAAGCAAATGTCGAGGTGATCAGTCTCTCAATTCACCAAATAATACATAAAAATTATCAACAGACCACAGAATACCCTAACTCACAGTCCAATTGGATTGAACTGCTCTGATACCAAAATGTAACACCCTAAGTTCTCGAGCAGGAATTTAGTCCGTTGGAAACCAAATTCCTAACCCAGAATTTAGAATATTATACTTTAAATATCGACCTGTTCTATAAATTATCGCAATCCCAACACAAAAGGATAATTTACATCAAACCATAGAGAATTAAGTCTGTAATCAATACAATTGGCAAGGTTCTCTGGTAATCGATTACAGACCTTCTGTAATCGATTACCAGTGGAAAGGTTCTCTGGTAATCGATTACAGGCCTTCTGTAATCGATTACCAGTGACCTAAACTTAAGAGTTTGGGTCAACACAAGTTATAATACCCATTCATTCATAACAGTCCATTTTACAACTAAATTAAAGTGACTTCCACAAGTCCTTACATACCAAAAGGGTTAACTTACACATAAGGTCCCACTAACTACTAAGCTACCTTACTTATGTTACAATAAACGATTCATAAGTACATTCAATCACAATATATCCCAAAATAAGAACATCATCATCTTCCACAGACACCATAACCATCTCATGATTGTGCATTCCGAGAAGGAGGAGGCACCTGGACATCTATAATCCACATAACGCGTGGTGAGATAGAAATCTCAGTGAATAAAACTCTATGCATGTATGCAGGACAATTATTCATGACAATTAAGGCATTTCATTCATAATTCATAACTTTACAATGCATAAGGATGCTCTTGTATGCTTTGCCACTAGGCCATGTACACATATCGATACAGAGTTAGACTCGAGCTCGAACTACAGGGGATATCTCCCCCGGGGACGAATCCCACCCTCACATAGGCCGAAGCCCCCATGTTGACCGAAGTCCTTTGATCATGAAACTTGGATTGGACAATTGATTTAAGCATTCCGGAATTGATGAATGTCGAAATCTCGGTGATTTCGACAATTTCGACATTTCGAACCTTTCGAAACCAATGAGATTCCATGTCAACCGACAACCGCAATGCATACTCATCAATTCTGAGACCCAAATCAATTCCCAAACACTTAGTTTATCATTTCGGCACGAGGTTAATCGAAAAGAACGGAACGTTTCGACGTTTCGAGAGTTTCGAAACTTTCGAGAATTTCGAAAGTTTCGAAACTATCGATTATCAAGAATCGATCCGTTTCTAACCGATTAAAATCATCCCCATAGTTCAAACAATCAATTTCAATCACAAACAAACAATTACGTCAAGTAAATTCAGAGAATTGGAAGAGAGAAGGAGGGGGTGCATGGGTATAGAGACCAATTCTAATCCTATCAAAAAGTGAGAATTACTCACTATGATTGTAGAAATCCAAGTGATAAGAAGGAAGGAATGAAGTTCCTAGCTCCGCTTCGGCGTTCCTACTTCGATCCGGCAACTTCTCTCTCTAGGGTTCCCTCTCTCTCTCTCTCTAGAAGTGAAACTCTCCAAAATAATGCTGAAAAACGCGTCCTGGGTATATATAATTTCGCTCAGTAATCGATTACCAAACCCTGGTAATCGATTACTGAAGGCAAAATTAGCCTAAGAACCCATTCTGGGAACCTGGTAATCGATTACCACCTTTGGTAATCGATTACTAAGAACCCAGGTTACTGGTAATCGATTACAAGGGTTATGTAATCGATTACCAGGGGCCAGACCTTCTGGTAATCGATTACTTAGCTCCTGTAATCGATTACCATGATCCAAACTCTCTGGTAATCGATTACCAGCTCTTGGTAATCGATTACCAGTGACAAAACTCAAAGGTTAAGTCCTAGTAATCCACTATACTCAACTTTTACCTATTCCTACTTCCTTTCTCTTAGTCCCTAAGGTTTTACTACACAATTAACCTATAAATCTCACAATTAACCTATCAAAAGATTGGGATGTTACATTCTACCCCCCTTAAAGAAATTTTGCCCCCAAAATTCCACTAATACAAGTAATAAATCTTACCACAACTCGAAGAGATTAGGGAAGTGATGCTTGACCACATCTTCTTTCTCCCAAGTAGCCTCATCTATGGATAAACCTTCCCAAACTACCTTAACCAAAGGAAATGTTTCTGTTCCTCAGAGTCTTGGCACTTCTGTCAATAATCTGAATTGGTTTGGCAGGTAGGGTGAGGTTGTCCTTTAATTGTATTGATTCAGAAGACAAGACATGAGAGGGATAAAACACATATTTTCTTAACTTAGACACATGAAAGACATTGTGAATTTTGGACAAGTATGGTGGGAGAGCCAATCTATATGCAAGAGGGCCGACTCTATGCAAGATTTGAAAAGGACCAATGTATCTAGGACTCAATTTCTTGGATTTCACTGATTTCCCTAAGCCAATGACAGGAGTTATTCTCAAGAACACATGTTCTCCTTCCATAAACTCTAGTTCCTTCCTTCTCTTATCAGCATAACTTTTCTGACGGCTCTGGGCGGTTACAAGTTTTTCCCTAATCATCATAATCTTATCTGAAGTTTCTTGAACCAGATCTGGACCTAATAGAGCTTTCTCTCCTATCTCATACCAACAAACAGGGGACCTACACTTCCTACCGTACAGAGCTTCATATGGAGCCATGCCTAAACTGCTGTGATAACTGTTATTGTAGGCAAACTCTACAAGTGGTAGGTACTTATCCCAACTGCCCGACTCTTCTAGAGAACAAGCCCTCAACATGTCTTCTAAGGTTTGGATGGTTCTCTCAGACTGGCCATCAGTCTGGGGATGGTAAGCGGTGCTAAACCTAAGTTTAGTCCCGAATGACTAGTGTAGTGCATTCCAGAACCTTGAAGTGAACCTGGAATCCCTATCAGAGATTATGCTAGAAGGAATACCATGTAACCTGACAATCTCCCTAACATACAACTCAGCTAACTTATTCAAGGAGAAAGTGTTCTTGACTGGAAGGAAATGGGCTGACTTAGTTAAACGATCCACTATAACCCAAATGATATCAAACCCTGCTTGGACTCGAGGTAAACCCACCACAAAGTCCATAGCTACGCTTTCCCACTTCCACTCAGGGATCTCTAAGGGTAATAGAACTCCAGATGGCTTCTGATGTTCCACTTTCACTTGTTGACAAGTCAGGCACTTAGACACAAACTCTGCTATTTCCCTCTTCATACCTACCCACCAAAACCTTTTCTTCAAATCCTGATACATCTTGGTAGAACCAGGATGTATAGACATCTTACCCTTACGAACTTCCTCTAGCACCTGCTGTTTGACTCTACTTCCATTAGGGATACAAATCCTTCCCTGAAAAAGAATCAATCCCTCACCTGACCTGGAAAATCCTACCTGCCCCATCTTACCCTGAAGATCAGGATCCAAATCCTGAGCCTCCTTAATCAAGGTTTGAAACTCACTGGAAATTTCTAACCTGTACATCTGAATGCTTCCTACCCTAAACTCCACACTTAAGTTCAAATCTCTAAACTTCTCTAGGAGATTCATCTCTTGTATCATCAATGATGACACATGCAGGGATTTCCTGCTAAGAGCATCAGCCACTACATTGGCTTTACCTGGGTGATATCTTAACTCAAAGTCAAAATCTTTCAAAAACTCCATCCATCTTCTTTGCCTCATGTTGAGTTCCTTTTGATCAAAGAGGTATTTCAAACTCTTATGATCACTAAAGACCTCAAACCTTACACCAAACAGGTAATGCCTCCAAATTTTTAGGGCATAGACCACAACAGCTAATTCTAAATCATGGGTAGGATAATTCTCCTCATGAGGCCTCAACTGCCTAGATGCATAAGCAACCACTCTCCTATCCTGCATTAAGACACCTCCTAGTCCCTTCCCAGAGGCATCACAAAACACCTCAAAGGTTCTAGACACATCAGGTAATGCTAACACCAGGGCACTGGTCAATCTATGCTTCAATTCTAGAAAACTATGCTCACAATCACTATCCCACACAAAAGCTTGGTCTTTCCTAGTTAACTTAGTGAGAGGTAAATCCAAACGGGAGAAACCCTTAATGAATCTCCTGTAATAGCCAGCTAAACCTAGAAAACTTCTAATCTCTGTAACAGTCTTAGGTCTTTCCCACTCAAGCACTGACTCCACCTTGTTAGGGTCTACAGACACTCCCTCTCCAGAAATAACATGTCCCAGGAAATGGACTTTATTTAACCAAAACTCACATTTGCTTGGATTGGCAAATAATTTCCTTTCCCTTAGGAGCTCTAACACTAACCTCAGATGTCTTCCATGATCTTCCAAACTAGAATAGTAGACTAGGATATCATCTATAAATACAATCACAAATTTATCTAGGAAAGGTCGGAAGATTCTATTCATATAGTCCATGAACACTGCCGGAGCATTAGTAACAACAAACGGCATCACTAAGTACTCATAGTGTCCATATCTAGTTCGAAAAGCAGTCTTATGAATGTCTTCCTTCCTTATCCTAATTTGGTGATATCCTGATCTCAAATCTATTTTGGAAAATACAGAAGCACCCCTAAGCTGATCTAAAAGATCGTCTATCCTAGGCAATGGGTATTTGTTCTTAATTGTAATCTTGTTCAACTGCCTAAAGTCTACACATAATCTCATACTCCCATCCTTTTCTTTACCAACAACACTGGAGCCCCCCAAGGAGAGACACTAGGCCTAATGAACCCTTTTTCTAATAACTCTTCTAATTGTTTCTTAAATTCACTAAGCTCTAAGGGGGACATTCTATAGGGTGCCTTAGAAATGGGTCCTGGACCTGGCAACAAGTCCATGGTGAACTCTACCTCTCTCTCAGATGGTAAGGTTAGGATCTCATTAGGAAAAACGTCCTGAAACTCCCGAACCGTAGCTACATTATTCAAGTCAGATCTTGCTTCTAAAGTGGAGGAAAGCAACAAAAGAAAACACTCACTCCCGTCATTGATACTATGGGAAAATTGGGAAACACTAGACAACGGAATAGACAACTTTTCTTTATGAAAAACAGGACAATCAGGAACACAAACTTTTTATTAAAACAATCTAACAACACCTGATTGAAAGATAACCAGTTCATCCCCAGAATAATATCAATACCAGTCAAAGGCAAACATATTAAGTCCACACTAAAAACTCTTTCTTGAATGATCAATGAACAATTCATACATACAGGAGAAGTAGTTATAGATTCTTTAACAGGAGTAACAACATTGAGAACGTAAGGTAAGGAGATGGTGGACAATTTTAGTCTATTTACACAATCAAAGGACACAAAGGAATGTGATGCTCCTGAACCATACAATACAATTAAAGTCTCCTATGATAATTTAAACAAACATAGGTAAATTAAATCTTTTACTCAACAAATTTAACTACCCATAACATAATATACAAGGTTCTTGGTACAAAACAACTATCCTTCGAATATTAAATCATTCTCAACTAACTAGTTTAAGGGTGTCTAACTTTTATTAGTTTTTTTTTTTAAGGTCACATTCTATAAGGCTCCTAGGGTACAATTACCTCTTATAAGATTATCAGAAGAAGTTGCGACTTGACAGTTGAGTGTAAAAACTCTCTTAGTTGCTTGAGATTCCTGGCGCTTCTTAAGTCTGGAACAATCCTTCCTAAAGTGACCCGCTTGTTTGCAAAAATAGCAAACATTCTTCCCGGTTAGACACTCCCCTAGATGTTCCTTCCCACATACAAAACACTTCCTAGTAGCCTTAGGCTGAGAAGTCTGAACTGCTACGGAGGGTCTACCTTGCCACTTAGGTCTAAAATTCTTACCCTGGCTAACCCCACTTACCTTTCTCTTTCCCTTGCTTGGGTGTTGCCTAACTAATTCTTTTAGTATCGCAGTGTTGGTAGTAGCCTGATTCTCCATCATCTGAGTAAAGGCTTGGAGTGCTAAAACAATAGGATCCGGTGTAGATCCTTGAGAAGGAGAAGTTGGAGGTGGGGAAGGACGATTAACCCTTGACTTACCCCTCCTGTTGCCTGCCATAATTCTCTACATATCATAAAGCAAATGTCGAGGTGATCAGTCTCTCAATTCACCAAATAATACATAAAAATTATCAACAGACCACAGAATACCCTAACTCACAGTCCAATTGGATTGAACTGCTCTGATACCAAAATGTAACACCCTAAGTTCTCGAGCAGGAATTTAGTCCGTTGGAAACCAAATTCCTAACCCAGAATTTAGAATATTATACTTTAAATATCGACCTGTTCTATAAATTATCGCAATCCCAACACAAAAGGATAATTTACATCAAACCATAGAGAATTAAGTCTGTAATCAATACAATTGGCAAGGTTCTCTGGTAATCGATTACAGACCTTCTGTAATCGATTACCAGTGGAAAGGTTCTCTGGTAATCGATTACAGGCCTTCTGTAATCGATTACCAGTGACCTAAACTTAAGAGTTTGGGTCAACACAAGTTATAATACCCATTCATTCATAACAGTCCATTTTACAACTAAATTAAAGTGACTTCCACAAGTCCTTACATACCAAAAGGGTTAACTTACACATAAGGTCCCACTAACTACTAAGCTACCTTACTTATGTTACAATAAACGATTCATAAGTACATTCAATCACAATATATCCCAAAATAAGAACATCATCATCTTCCACAGACACCATAACCATCTCATGATTGTGCATTCCGAGAAGGAGGAGGCACCTGGACATCTATAATCCACATAACGCGTGGTGAGATAGAAATCTCAGTGAATAAAACTCTATGCATGTATGCAGGACAATTATTCATGACAATTAAGGCATTTCATTCATAATTCATAACTTTACAATGCATAAGGATGCTCTTGTATGCTTTGCCACTAGGCCATGTACACATATCGATACAGAGTTAGACTCGAGCTCGAACTACAGGGGATATCTCCCCCGGGGACGAATCCCACCCTCACATAGGCCGAAGCCCCCATGTTGACCGAAGTCCTTTGATCATGAAACTTGGATTGGACAATTGATTTAAGCATTCCGGAATTGATGAATGTCGAAATCTCGGTGATTTCGACAATTTCGACATTTCGAACCTTTCGAAACCAATGAGATTCCATGTCAACCGACAACCGCAATGCATACTCATCAATTCTGAGACCCAAATCAATTCCCAAACACTTAGTTTATCATTTCGGCACGAGGTTAATCGAAAAGAACGGAACGTTTCGACGTTTCGAGAGTTTCGAAACTTTCGAGAATTTCGAAAGTTTCGAAACTATCGATTATCAAGAATCGATCCGTTTCTAACCGATTAAAATCATCCCCATAGTTCAAACAATCAATTTCAATCACAAACAAACAATTACGTCAAGTAAATTCAGAGAATTGGAAGAGAGAAGGAGGGGGTGCATGGGTATAGAGACCAATTCTAATCCTATCAAAAAGTGAGAATTACTCACTATGATTGTAGAAATCCAAGTGATAAGAAGGAAGGAATGAAGTTCCTAGCTCCGCTTCGGCGTTCCTACTTCGATCCGGCAACTTCTCTCTCTAGGGTTCCCTCTCTCTCTCTCTCTAGAAGTGAAACTCTCCAAAATAATGCTGAAAAACGCGTCCTGGGTATATATAATTTCGCTCAGTAATCGATTACCAAACCCTGGTAATCGATTACTGAAGGCAAAATTAGCCTAAGAACCCATTCTGGGAACCTGGTAATCGATTACCACCTTTGGTAATCGATTACTAAGAACCCAGGTTACTGGTAATCGATTACAAGGGTTATGTAATCGATTACCAGGGGCCAGACCTTCTGGTAATCGATTACTTAGCTCCTGTAATCGATTACCATGATCCAAACTCTCTGGTAATCGATTACCAGCTCTTGGTAATCGATTACCAGTGACAAAACTCAAAGGTTAAGTCCTAGTAATCCACTATACTCAACTTTTACCTATTCCTACTTCCTTTCTCTTAGTCCCTAAGGTTTTACTACACAATTAACCTATAAATCTCACAATTAACCTATCAAAAGATTGGGATGTTACAATTTAGAATATAGCAATCACATCCAAAGACATGAAAATATGAAATTGAAGGCATCCTACCTTTCCACAGCTCATATGGAATCTTATTTAAGGAGTAAACCCTCAAAATGGTCCCTGAAAGATATAGGGTCGGTCACATTGGTCCCTTGTAAAAACGTCCCTGAGAGATAGTAACGTAAGTCAATTAGGTCCTTTCGTTAACTCCCCTCTGTTAAAGTTAACAGAACTGCAAGTAAATCTTCAAAATGGTCCTTGAAAGATATGGGGTTGGTCACATTGGTCCCTAAAAGATAATAAATTGTAAAACGTCCTTGAAAGATATGGGGTCAGTCGCATTGGTCCCTGAAAGATAATAAATTGTAAAAACGTCCCTGATAAATAATAACATCATTTATTATGCTTACTTTTTCCTCAATGATTTCGTTCCATTCCCAAATATTATTGGTAGACCATCCAATACATGCATATTTTTCTATTATAATGCTCTACACACCTTTGGTCCGTGTCTGCTATTGTTGGTTTTCTCTCTCCCTTGGCTAATGTATCATGAACTCCAAGTCTTTTGATTTTGTCTTTCACTAGAAGCTCACGCATATCCTCTTCCTCTGCAGTCTAAGAATAAATAGAAACTCCAAAACCTTTAAGGACAAAGAAAGTGCATGAGCCAAATCATCATCTTCTTGTTGAAGATGACTTTGAGGAAGCCCACCATCAAATTAATAAATCTTGAAATATTATTCCGTTGAAGGAGGGAAAAACTTTAGAAATCATAAAGAAATAGAAGTAAAAATGATATGGCAAGAAAGAGTAAAAGCAAAAGCTTCACACATGAGCTGGATTCACAACTCCCTGAAATTTCTCAATAAGAGGAAATGGACAATCTATCCAAAGCATCAAGCACGTGCCTCATTGTAGGTCTCTTATCAGGGCTATTATGGACACAAGCCATCACAATTTTCAAAACTGCAATTATCTCTTCTTCATTATCTGCATCTTCAGCCAAGTATGGGTCTAATACGTCTGAGAGTGGCTTTTCCTCCTCAATGCAGAATTGAATCCATTGAACAAGGTCCATTTCTGAGTTACCCACTTAGATAATGGGTAATCGCCCTGTGATCATTTCTAACAAAATCACACCATATGAATAAACATCTCACTTCTGTGATGGCTTCACCACTTTGAGTGCTTCTGGAGCCTGATAACTATTTCCCAAAATATTAGTTGCAACTTCAATGGACAAGCTCTTTTGTCTCTCTTGGAATTTCTCTACAGCCACTTAGTTGGATTGCAAGGTTGGGGTTCCCTCAACAATATTTGCAAGGCGCCCAAGTCCAAAATCAGAGATGTAGGGTGTCATGTTATGTCCAACAAGTATGTTACTTGGCTTGAGATCTCCAATGACATATTTTTTTGGGCTAAATTCATGCACATAGACCAATTCTTTTGTAGTTTCTTTCATGATTTTCATTCGACAGGACCAAGATAGCGGGGTAAATGTCATTAGTCTAGCCTTTCCAGAAATTGTGAAGCATGACTCGCATTTGGGAATGAAACGAAATCAACGAAGAAAAAGAAAGGATAATAAATGATGTTATTATTTCTCAAGGACGTTTTTACAATTTATTATCTTTCAGGGACCAATGTGATCGACCACATATCTTTCAGGGACGTTTTTACAATTTATTATCTTTCAGGGACCAATGTGACCAACCCCATATCTTTCAGGGACCATTTTGAGGATTTACTTGCAGTTCTGTTAACTTTAACAGAGGGGGAGTTAACGGAAGAACCTAATTGACTGACGTTACTATCTCTCAGGGACGTTTTTACAATTTATTATCTTTCAAGGACCAATGTGGCCGACCCCATATCTTTCAGGGACCATTTTGAGGGTTTACTCCTTATTTAAGATCTTTCTTATAGTGACTCTGTTTAAAATGTAGCAGGATATATTAACAACTTCTGCCCAGAAGTACATTTCAATTCCAGAGACACATAGTAATGTTCTAGCCATTTCTTGAAGTGTTCTATTCTTCCTTTCAACTACACCATTTTGTTGAGGAGTCCTTGGACAGGAGAAGTTATGAGAGATGCCATTTTTATCAAAGAATTTCTTAAACTTAGCATTTTCAAATTCTCCTCCATGGTCACTCCTAACAGACCCAATTCCATATCCTTTCTCAGATTGAATCTTTTTACAAAAGGTTTTGAAGGAGTCATATGATTCATCTTTCTGAGATAGGAATAGAACCCAGGTGAATCTTGAGAAATCATCCACTATGACAAAGCCATACTTTTTACCACTGAGACTTACTGTCTTAGTTGGTCCAAATAGGTCCATGTGGAGGATCTCAAGTGGCCTAGTAGTTGAGACACAGTTCTTAGGTTTGAAACTTGATTTGTTGTGCTTGCTTTTGATGCAAGAATCACACTTCATGTCTTTGTCAAATTTTACCTTAGGTAACCCTTTGACAAGTGACTGACTAGCAAGCTGATTCATGGTTCTCATGTTAATATGTCCAACTCTTTTGTGCCAGAGCCATCTCTCATGATCATGAGACATGAGACAGGTGAGATCTGATAGAATCTCCAGTGAGACTAAGTAAAGATTTTTCTTTCTTGTTCTAGAGAAAATAATTTTTCCAGTTTTGGAGTCTATGATCTCACAGAAAGTAGGTTGGAAATTAACATGATAACCATTATCACATAACTGACTGATGCTCAGCAAATTATGTTTCAGACCTTCAACAAAATATACATTCTCAATTTGAGCTAAGTTGGTCTTACCAATTTTACCTATGCCCTTGATCTGGGCTTTACTGTTGTCTCCAAAGGAGACAACTCCAGTGGCCTTTTCTTCAAGTGACAGGAATTTGCTTTGTCCACAGTCATGTGCCTTGAGCATCCGCTGTCCGGCACCCATTCTTTCTTGGAATTTGCTGCTGCCAGGCACATCTGTCAAAACAAGGGG
Organism: Sesbania bispinosa; assembly: GCA_026901365.1. Taxonomy (NCBI): domain Eukaryota; kingdom Viridiplantae; phylum Streptophyta; class Magnoliopsida; order Fabales; family Fabaceae; genus Sesbania; species Sesbania bispinosa. The sequence goes on from QLOH01000089.1 coordinate 986,459, forward strand.
TTTAACTTTAGGTACCCACTTATATCTGGGTCCTTCATGGTTAGTTGCCTTTCTCTTAGATGCTACTTGTCTCAGGTAACAATCTGTGGCTTTATGACCATATTTACTGCAACAAGAGCATTTTTCCTTTTTCTTTTTTCTTGCAGGAATGAAAACATCTTTGTACCAAACTTCATTTGAAGATCTCTCATAACCAAGTCCAGCTTTATCAAAAATGCCCTTTTGAGATCCAATGAGTTTCTCAAGGTTTTTTGTTCCATTTACAAACTTAGCCAGATCATTTATGAGAGTTCTATTTGTAGTTTGAGCTGCTGATTTTCATCTGATAGATTCTTTAGTTCCTGCCCATTGAGAGCTTGAGTCTTAGCTTTTACTTGTTCAGATAATCTCATGTGAGACAGCATGAGGCTACTGTTTTTATGATTTAAATCTTCATTTTCTTTTTCAAGAAATTTGATTTTCTCAAGAGATGTATTTAAATCTGATTTAAGTAATGAGCTCTTAGAAGCAAGAAGATTTGAATCATACAGAAGGTTTTCAAAAGCAGACTTAAGCTCATCAATAGAGTATTCAGAGTCAGATTCAGTTACCTCTTCATCTAATGAATCTCTATCAGCCATGAGACATAGGTTGGCTGACTGTCCATCTTGACTTTCTTCTTCATCTGTGTCATCCCAGGTGGCCATCATTGCTTTCTTCCTAGGACTTTTCTTTGTTTCTCTTATGAGCTGAGGGCACTCAGATCTAATATGTCCAGGCTTTTTGCACTCAAAGCAAATGAATTGTCCCTTCTTGTCAGATTTTATTTCTCCTCTTCTTGAGGGAAAGTTCTTCCTTCCAGTCCCTCTGGCTCTCCACATGCGTCTGATCTTCATTGAGATGTAGGCTAGCTCATCATCCATTTCACTATCATCTTCTTCTTCCTCATCATCTTCTGTTTTTGAGTCATGAGATGAGTTGAGAGAGGTTTGTTGAGATGAGCTTGTCTTCTTACCTATTAAGTTACTGGAAGAGGCTTTTAGAGCTATAGTCTTGGGTTGTCTGATGAGATCCTCTTCCATCAGCTCTTGTTCATGTACTTTCAGAGATCCAAGGAGTTCATCCAATCTGAGGACGCTCAAATCTTTAGCTTCCTGAATAGTTGTAACCTTGGGTCTCCAAGGTTTGGGTAGGCTTCTCAGGATCTTTCTTACCATATCTTGATTTGAGTATGTTCTTGCTAAAGATTTTAGGTCATTTGTTATGATAGTGAATCTCCTCACCATGTCTCCAATGCCTTCATCTTCATTCATCTTAAACAACTCACACTATCTTACCAGTATATTGATCTTGGCTTCTTTAACTTGGTTTGTTCCCTCATGTTCAATCTCAAGAGCATCCCATATTTCCTTTGCTGAGACACATCCAGCTACCTTGTCATATTCACTTCTGCTTAAGGCACAGGTGAGCAGGTACTTAGCTCCTGAGTTGAGTACATATCTTTCTTTCTCAGCATCTGTCCATTGTTCTCTGGATTTGGCTGCCCTGAGTCCAAGCTCATCTGTGATGTATGGCATATAAGGGCCTGCCTCAATGATCTCCCAGAGATCAGCATGCTGAGATTCAATGAACAGACTCATCCTATCTTTCCAGTAGTAATAATCAGTTCCATCAAAGGCAGGAGGTCTGTTTGTTAAAGCTCCTTCAGGAATGAACAGACTTGTGCTAGGACCAGCCATGGATCTTTTTCCTCTTCACACAGAGGTGTGCTCAACCCCAAGAGGCCGAGCTCTGATACCAACTGAAGTTGGTTGAAGGTCTCTAGAAGGGGGGTTGAATAGAGACTTTTCAAATCTGTTCCTGCAATTTCACACTAAAATTGATTGTTGAGATGTTCTCTCAAGTTTGTCAACTTGGAGTCTCTGTTAAGACAGGATATATCTAATCCAATTTTAGTAATGATTCTTATATCTAGATTTTAACTCAGAATCTTATATTGATTGTTGATTGAGTTATTCTGGTTATTATTGCGTTATTATAATCAAATCAATATAAGCAATATAGAGACAGAGCAAGAGACAAGGGGCAGAGATCTTATCCTGGTTCACCCACACCTTGGGCTACGTCCAGTCCTCACAACACGTGAGATTTTCCACTATTGACAAACCAGCCAATACAAGTATTCTTACAGCCTCTTCAGGGCGTCTCACTCACACTAAGCCTAGGCACTCCTATCTTAGCTGAGCCACAAGTATTCTTACAGCCTCTTCAGGACGCAAACACCTCACTCTTAGATTGCATTTGTTCTTAGCTTGCTTTTGCATCTGTTACTTCTGTTATTTGCTGATCTAAGTGAACTTCATGTTTTCCTGCAGTGGTTTAGATACAGAAAATCTCTGCCATACTCAAACACATAGTTAGTAACACAGGATGCATCTCATATGCATATTAATCTTAATCAGTTTGTCATATTAAAAACTTCTTGGAGGTGAGCTTGTCTCAACAATATATATATATATATATGTATTTGTGTGAAAATAAATCGTTGTCTGCTAAGTGTCCTATATGCATATGTATATAAAAATTAATTGATATTAATTATTTGTTTTGTGTGTACTTGTTGCATGTTTTCTTTATTTGTTTAAAATAAGTTGAACAGTTGCACTTGTTTAGTAGAATTATCTGCATGAATATTTGTGTGTTTTTATTTAAGTAAATGAAGAGTCGTAGGTATTATTTGTTTTAATTGATGTATGTGAAACGACACGATTTGAATCATTGAATCATTAAACAGTTTCTCTCAATCGGCACGATGCACATTTCTCCATAACTGCTTACTGAGTATTTCGAAGAGACAGGCTGGATTCCCTATCTTGAAAAGGCATATTCTCCCTGGCATGAACAGAGTGTTCTGGATTTCTGGAACAATTCAGAAGTGTTCATTGAAGAGACATGTGGATTAAACATCTCTATAATGGGTATGCCTATCAAGGTGGACTTCAAAGTTCTGAAGGAAGTAATTAATATCGAGGCAAGTGGAGAACTATTTTCTTCAGGTTGGGAAATCAATGATAGAGAGAAAGAGATGCATGATCATATGCTATTTGGTCGCAGAACTCTTGAAACACTAGTGTGTTCACAACTGCTGGAAATTCCCAGAATTCTGTTGGCAATTTCTAATTGTTGTATTCTCCCTAAAAGGAAGGATACAGTCATCATCTCAGATATGGAAAGATTTGTGTTGATTCATCTCCTCCAAAGAAAGAGATTAAATCTTCCCGGAATCATCCTCTATCATATGATGAGAAGAAAATTAGAAGAAGTCAAAGATTTTTCCCATACAACACTAATTATGAAAATCCTACAATTTAAAGGATTTCCTATTGAAAGATTCTTTGACCCGGAGCCCTCACCTTCTTTCACTCTGAAGGAATATGAGTATATCAAGGGAATATCAGCAGAGATGAATGAAAAACTTAATACTCCGTCATCAACTCAAATCATAAAAGAGTCATCTGATTCTCTAAGTGTTCAAGGAAACTTAAGAGAAATATTCAGAAGATGTAACTTAAAGAGGTTGAATGAACGCATTGGACGATTGGAAGAAACTCTCAGGTTCTATCAAAGAGAGCTGCAAATGCTGAAGACAGAAAAGGAGAAAGCCAGTGCCAATGAAAACAAACTAGCTAATGAGCAATGATACACTTGTGTCTTGTTTTGTTTTTGCATATGTTTTGTTATAATATTAATATTCTGTTTTGTCTGAAGTCTTTCTGTTTGATTTCTTAGTGTTCTATTTGTTTATATGTGTTTCTATCTGTGCATAGTTAGTTATATCTTTAACATAATTCTTTCTTCATCATTTAACAAATTGTATTCCCAAAAGATAAACTTAATTAACTTGATAAGATAATAAAAGAATTAAAATAAATTAATTCTCTAAGATAATTTCTAAACTTAGTAAAATATAATCAACAATTTAAGAATATTTAATAATTAACAAACTCTATTAGGTGCTACTGAAAGGTATTTTTAGTTTGTGTATGTTTCAGAAAAATAGGTTTTTGAAGAAGATCATCAGAAGGAAACATCATCTTAAAGGATGGATAGTGTGATAACATCTCTATTGTCTGAACCTGTTCAGAAAGTTCAAAATGAACTCACTGAAATTGTGGGTCAACAATGTTTAGATGATTAACACTCTATGCATCAAACCTAACTCAACTTTTGAGAAGATAATCTTGACTTAGTAACATCCCTATTCTCTGAACATGTTTAGAAGGTTCTCTATGAACTTACTGAAATCATGGGTCAAAGAATGCTAAGGCGGTCGATACGTAAGTCATTAAAGTCTATTTCAATCCTTGAGGATAGGTTAAGGTGATTGTTCAAAGATTCTCTGGAGCACAAAAGACAAAGATAGAAGAAGGACGTGCAGACATCAAGCGACCTCAGATGAAGAAAAAGTCTTCAAAGAAAGGAGCAATGTCAGAAAAGCACCTCTTCATCCAGAGAACAATAATCAGACCAGCGGTAACATCACTTCACCTTAAAACTTAATTATCTGTGAAAATTGTCTTTTAGTAAAACCCTTAAAATCTGATAACAAACCTTTAATTCTTTAAGGAGTAAAAACCTAAGATAATCAAACCATAATAGTTTCTCAGATACTTGCTTTTACAAAAACTCTCTATCTTCTTTCTTTTCTCTGTTTAACTTCTTTTCAAAAAGATTTTTTTATTTTCTCTAAAAGATTTTCAATCCTTTCTCTTCGAAAAAAATATTTGCGAAATGTTTTTTGCTTACTCTTCTAAAAAGTTTTCTCAAATAAGTTTTTATAAATGCTTCCTATGACAGCTAGGACTTCACATGTTCAGTCCACAATGGACATCACATCACTTCCAATGAAAATAGCCTATAAAAGCAATATTAGCTTGTCCCCATTCTGCAGAAAATCAGCGAAAAGAATCTAACCTCTCGCTTCTCTTTATTACTCAAGGTTTTATACACTCTTATGAGCTCTTAATGGAACCTCACTTATCACAAGGTCAGTCTTGAGAACTAAGTAAGAAAACCATAGAACAAGAAGAGCAATAAAGAATGAAAGAAGCGGGACAGGAACAAACTCTCATTGGTGTCAATGAAGTTCTGAAGAAGATTGATCTCCTTTGGATGATGTATGGAATGAAAAGAAGGGCCGAAGTTCCCCTTCAGAACTTTCCCTACAACGTTCCATACATGGAGATCATGTTGCATAACCAGTCTATTAAAGAGACACTGGTGAACACCAGAACACCCAATATCAAGGGTGGTGTTCGATATATGGTGTGATGCACTTCTTCTGTTCCTAGTGTTAAAAGAAGTTTGGAGCTGAAGCGGATTGGCAAGGGCTATGGAGGAAACTGTTGGGACTGGCCAGAGGAGCAGATTTTAAAAATCCCTCCCTTTTTCAAAACTTCTTTTGAACTTTCTGTTTAATGTAGTTCTCCCTTTCTTTTTTTTTTGGTTTTTAGAAAATGTTTTCCTGTTTTCTTTTATATTTTGTTTCTCTTCAAAACCTTGTATCTGAGTAACTGTAACAAATTTAATCTAATAAAATCTTCTTTTTGGATAGTATTTTTTTTGTTTATAACAGTCTATATAACAAGTAGTTTAAAATGTTTATTCTGCTTGTGCAAGATAAAAAGGGGAAGAAATATAACAAGCTATTAAAATCAAAAGAGGGAGAAAACTAATCACCAAACCTTTTTAATCAATGACAAAAGGGGGAGAAATATAAACTAACAAAATGCTAAAAAGAATGTAACAAAAGGGGAGAAATATAGGAAGAAACATAAATAGGAGAGAAATATAAAATACAGTAAGAAAACTCAAAAGATAACAAAATAAAAGTCATAACATATCATAAGAATAACAATAAGTAAAATAAGGTAATAACAGAGTTTAGGTTCTCAGCAACATAGGTATCTGAAAGATTTAACCTATAAGAGTAACATAGTAACAATTAGTATCTAAAAGATTAAGAGTATAAATTAACATTTGGTATCTAAAAGACTTAATCAGAAAAAGCAATATCTAACAATTGGTATCTAAAAGATTTAATTAACAAATGGTATATAAAAGATTTAATTGATATCTAAAAGATTTAATTGGTTCAGAAGATAATTAAAAAATATCTATGCCTGTCTCAGGGGGAGTAATATAGATAGGGGGAGTAATACAATTAATTAATTTGTTTATCATCTCTCGTTTCTCTTTTCTATATACATTTTGTCAGTAATATATAACTTATTTGTCATCATTAAAAAGGGGGAGATTGTGAAGTCTATAAATCAGTTTAAGTATTTAAACATGACTATAAGACTTAACATCCTTAAGTTTTAATGATTAACAAATAAGATTATATTAAGGACAAATAAATTTATATAAGAACTTTATAAGATTAAGTAAACAGGTTCTACTGAGAAAGATATTTGTTTATTGATTGTTTTTCAGGTTAGAATATTTATCTGAAGAAGAAGAGTAGAAAATCACAACAGAAGAAGAACAGTATCAGAATCAAGAAGAATCAAAATCAGAAGATCGGAATCAGAAGAATCAAAATCAAAAGATCGGAATAAGAAGAACAATATCGGAATCAGAAGAATCAAAATCAGAAGATCGGAATCAGAAGATCAGAATCAGAAGAACAAAGTGCAAAATCTGAAGAAGAGTAATTCTCAACAAGGTTGAAGCAATTGAAGAAGCAATCAACTGAAGACAGACTTCGTCTGAAGAAGTGAAGACTTTGAAGACTCAGAACATCTGAAGACTAACTGAAGACTTAAAGACAAAAATGGAAGTTTAGCTATCATCTGAAGATGCAACTATCTGAAGAACAACTATCATCTGAAGAATTGAAGACTTTGAAGACTCGGAAGATCTGAAGACTTGAAGACAAAAATGGAAGTTTAGCTATCATCTGAAGATGCAACTACCTGAAGAACAACTATCATCTGAAGAAATGAAGACAATATGAAGCAGTTTATGTATCTGAAGACTGAATGTATCAGAATCCAGAAATAATCTCTTGGAGACGTTACAAGGAGTATGCGACACCCATAGTTATACTGCTAAGAATATCACATTACAAAACGTAACCGTCGAACTTACTGTTTTAAAACTGAAAATACTGGAATTTTTTTTTTTTTTTGAAAGAGCTTAGCCATCATCAACTTATTACTTTCTAGTTCCATTTTAAGTATTCATAAAAATGGACCTTCCTTAAGTCTGAAATTCATTTTCTAAAAACATCTAGACGATTCGATCATTCCACATACATACACGACATACACGCAGATATAAGGTCGATCATATGAAGGAAACGTAATGAACATATATATACATGCCATGGTGTCAAAGTGATCCCCGAGATAACAACACCACCATACAAAACAAGAGTTCTAGCAGTAGAATATAAATAAGACCCCAACCCAAAACAAAATGAGAGGCCACTAATCAGAGCTGCTACACACTAGACTCATAACTACTCCACCCAAAACTACCCTACTAGACGTTGTCTGTTCCAGCAGAGATCCACCCGCGGCTCCTCCCTCCAGTGCCTCCAAGGTTGATCATCCCAAGGTCTTTCGAGGGGTCGTCACTAGAAGAATCTTCTTCCGGCTCCTCACTCTCAGCGTCCTCCTCCGAGTCTTCCTCTGGATCCTCATCCTCGGATGTAGTGTCGTAAATCATGATTAGTTCGGGCTCACTCGGAGGGGAACGACCAAAACACCAGGACGCACGGGCTGTGGAGGTGATGCCTCTGGACCGGGAGAGTAACGAGGGGAATCTGGCACGTCCATAAGTGCCATCCGTGGAGATGGTGATGAAGAAGACGGAGTGGAACGACGACGGCGGTTAAGGAAAGTGGTGTAGCGCCTAAGTCCAGGTGGCGTCTCGAACTCCAGAATCACCGGCACTATGAAGTCAATCTCCGGAACCAGGGGCAGGCTGGAATGAGAAATAGTAACGCGCACCTCCCCTGTAAACATGCAGCGTCTAGGGATGTCGGTGACTCGCCACTAGCCCCGTGGCTCCCATCTCAGCTGGACTCTCATAGTTGACATCTTGAAGTTCTCCAACACCGACTGTCGACGTGACGGAGAAATACAATGATGGGGAAATAACAGAAGTAGAGAAAGGAAGGGTGAGAACATCACATGAACTCATATCAAGTAGAACACAGTAACTAGAGCATTCACAGGACAATCACAATCACAATCACAATCACAATCACAATCACAGAGATATAATTTATACTGTCATGATGCATATGATCAATGCATGAGGGCCCGGGGAAAATATCACCAACTGCAGAGCACACAGCAACTGCTCGACCATATATGGACAATGTCACAGGAGTTTTGTCTGTACTAGCAAATAGTACTTGGAGCATTGCTCAATCTCTGGCCAAGACGATTATCCCTGACTTCCAGACAACTCACTGATCGATGAAAACTTGAGAGCGACAGGATAGTCAAGCTCGTACCCCGTTTGCACGACAGTAGGGGGTGAGCCTACGTCACTTGAGCCATTTCGGGACCTGACTTATCCTCAGGGCTGGCGTCCTTTATTGGACCCGCTGGAGTTCTTTGCAAAACCCAGGGCACCCGTCCCTACCAGTTTCACACTGTACTAGAGTGTTATTGTCATATAGGCCGTAAGGTTTTTAAACCTTAATCATCCTTCATGCTTTATGATGCATGTCATACAACTAATACTTACAGTATTTCATCTTTACAGGCAAAGCCCACTGGGTCATTCCACGTCACCACTTTACCGTGGCCTGACTCAACATCTTTTCTTCACAAGGGAAACCAGATCACACTCTCTTGCCAAGCTTCTCAAGTCTTATGAAGGAGAGAAGTGTTGGTTATAATCTTTTAAGGTAGTTTGTACTAACGTTATTGATAATTACATTCTCTTAAGTCCTATAGTTTATTAAGACTTATGGATGTGTCTTAGGAAAGGCATTATTAATCCTAATTCTCTTTGTATAACTAATTAAGATTAGGCTTATCCTTTAATTATAACTAATTTCCATTAATCGGGTTACAGTTAATCTTAGTCCTCTTTAATTAAGTCTTAATCTCCACTTAAGGTCCTAATTAATTTCTAATTATCCCTTAATATCTTCCTTAATCTTGGATTAAGCTTTTAATAATATTCGATTAAGGTTAATCATAATTAATTAATTAAAGCTTAATTAATTAATTAATTAATATCTTATTAGCAATTAAGGTTAATTAACTTTAGCCTTAATTAATTATTCTTTACTTAATTAACTTAAGTAAACTAGATTATTTAACTTTGATAATTAATTTAGCTAAGCTCACTAATTAATTCCTAAGTCTAGATTTTAATAATTTAAATTAAAGTTGAAGTCCAACTTCAATTTAAATCTAATCTTATGAAACATTTTTGGTTGACTTTTAAATGAGTCTTTGACTCTCTTTTTGTGAGTTTTGGGTCTAAATTAAAGACCCAAGGGTTTAATAAATAATGGGGATTTATTTTTACTCATAAAAACTCAAAAAGTTGACTTTTACCTTGACTTTTATTTGGGTAAAAGTTGAAATCCGAATTTTACTTTTCATCACTTACTTTTTAAAAGATTTTACTTAATTGTAACTTAGTCCTTTTTGTTACAAATTTATTCTTTAGTCCCTTTGGGCCAATTGAGCCCAAAAACACATTTTAAACATCCTCTTGATCTTTTTAGGATCAAAAGGACATTCTTGATGTGTTTTGCCAAGAACTCTCATGAACATCAAGAACATGCTTTGAATGTTCATCACAACCTCAAGCCTTTTCAATCATCCAATCTCTGCCAATCTTTCACATAATCATGGATATACATTTCAAGCAACAATTTTCACAATAACACATTCAAAATCATCCATACACATTTTATGATTCACACTTCCATTTTCAAGCTTAAAACACCATTTTTTTCAAGATCAATCATCAAGACAATTTTGTAAATTCATCCAACCACATGCATGTTCATCAAATCATCATCTAAACACATTACAATCATCAAAACAAATTTAAAATGCATGCAGCCCCATTTTTCCTTCTTGGCCGAGAGCACTAAGAGGAAAAAGGAGGGATTTTTGCAAAATTTCGTCTTGGCTTGCATGCACTCCAAACCATCAATTAATCAAATTTCAAGCATCAAAACAAACATGCAAATATCATTCTCAACCCAGCTCAAAAGATCCGAAAATATTACATACAAAAGAGGTTTCAAAATGATGATTCTTCAAGGAAAAACAAGGGAAAAAGCAAGGATTCAAGGGCAAATCCTTGACTCTAGTTACAATTCCTACTAGAGTTCAAGTTCTCCCCCCCTTTACCTCAAATCTCCAAGAGAAAATGTGCAGATTTTTGCTCCAAAATCAGCCCCTCAAAGGTCCTCCTCCTAGTCTCCAACAAGGATTTCAAGGCTAGAAGGCTAGTGTTTTGAAGCTTAGACTCAAAAATGGAACCTAAGCTTGGTGGTGTTTATGGAAAGATGGAAATTTTGGGAGAGAAAAGGATGATGGTGTCGCGGCCAAGGGAGAAGAAAATGAGAGAAATGAGAGAGTTTCTAGCTTGCATGTAGGAAAAAGGTGAAAGTGAAGTGGTGATGTAATGCCATCAAGTCTTTAATGCCATCAAGTCACCTTGAACCGGTCATTTTTCAAAAAATTCAAAAAATTTATTTTTTTTGCTTTTTTTTTATTTTTATTTAATCTAAAATATTTTTAAGATAAATAAAGACCTATATTTAAAAATTTCACATAAATATTTATTATTTTATCAATAATTTATGTTAATTTACAACTTTATATATCTTAATTTTATGATTTTATGTTATTTCGTTACTTAAAATAATATAAAATATTAAAAAAATATATTTAATTATAACCGGTTCGACCCCGGTTCAACCACGGTTGAACCACTGAACCGTGAACCAGTGTCTTCACCGGTTTAAATACCGGTCCGGTTTTTAAAACATTGATCAAAACCATAATAGTTTCTCAGATACTTGCTTTTACAAAACTCTCTATCTTCTTTCTTTTCTCTGTTTAACTTCTTTTCAAAAAGATTTTCAATTCTTTCTCTTCGAAAAAAAATATTTTCGAAATCTTTTTTGCTTGCTCTTCTAAAAAGTTTTTTCAAATACGTTTTTATAAATTCTTCCTATGACAGCCAGAACTTCACATATGTTCAGTCCACATAAAATGTAACGTTAATTATTACCAAACTAAACTTTAAGGAGCATAATTGAGCTTGAATCACTTAATTCAATCATTTATTTTACTGTGTAGGTGAAATGAATTTCCACCGTACTTAACATTACCATGAGCGTTGGAGAATCAAGTATGAACTTAACTAGATCATTTAGTATCATGAGTTTGACAAAAGATATTACGACAACACAAGCATTAAGGCAATATTTAATTTTCGTAGTAACCCAAAATGAAATGTTAATTATTACAAAACTAAAATTTAAGGAGCATAATTGAGCTTGGTAACAAGCACCATTTGGATTCAAACACATCAATCCTTTCTATAAGATTGAATAATCTCGGACTTCTTTGCATCTTCTAAATGATAAAGAAGTTAAAAAGGGACTATCAGCAATTGAAAAACTTTGATAGTTTGCAACAATTGAAGCTATGTTAGAGGCTATCACTATTAATAGTTTGTTGCGATCCATGTCTAAGATATGACCATATTCATGTGAATAACTCTACTCAAATTGTAAATAACTACAAGTTCCCTTTTAATTTTGAATTATTGTTCCTGTGATGCAGGGATGTTTTAAATGCCATAATTGAATCATTTATTCTACTGGGTAGGTGAAATGAAATTTCACTGCACTTAACATTACCACTTAAATGTGCTTCGGAGAGTCAAATAGGAGCTCAACTTGACCATTTAGTGAGATGAGTTTGACAAAAGATATTATGGCAACACAAGCTTTAAGGCATTATTTATTTTTACTAGTAACACATAAATTGTAACGTTAATTATTTCAAAACTAAACTTTAAGGAGCATAATTGAGCTTGAATGCCATAATTGAATCATTTACCGTACTGTGTAGGTGAAATGAATTTCCACCGTATTTAACATTACCACTTAGATGTGCGTTGGAGAATCAAGTATGAACTTAACTAGATCATTTAGTATCATGAGTTTGACAAAAGATATTATGACAACACAAGCATTAAGGCAATATTTATTTTTAGTAGTAACACATAAAATGTAACGTTAATTATTATAAAACTAAACTTTTAGGAGCAAAATTGACACTACAAGAAATATCTTATTTAGCTGCCAAAATTAGCGTAGGCCATGAGACCTTAGCTAAATTTTTTCTTATAGCGTAGGCCAGCCTAGGCTAAACGGACTCTAATATGTCATTCGCTTTTTTTTAAAATACTAGCACAAGTCCCGTTTTTCTGGCCCGGATCAGAGTATTCGGGCCCGGTTCAGGGGATAGGAGGGTCAAAAAGGTCGTTTTTCACAGAAAAATCCCAAAAATTCCCAAACAAATTCCTAAAAATAGGAAATTCAATTCTAAATCCAAAAATATAAGTTTTGATGATTAAAAATAATTTTAATCATTCAAAATCTAATAAAACACTCAAAACGACAAAAACGGTAAAACGCGGGTGTTACAACTCTCCTCCTCTAAAAAGAAATTTCATCCTCGAAATTTGTGCATATCTTCTTGAAATAACTGAGGGTGAGGCTTCTTCCTCCGTTCTTCCGACTCCCAGGTTGCATCTCCTTCATCAGTTGCACTCCAAATAACCTTTACCCAAGGAATCTCCTTCCCGAATCATCTTAATCTTGGTTTCAAATACTTGTTGTCGACTTTCCTAAAGTCTGAATATAATTCTAGGGTCTCTATGCCACACTATGCTAGGCGGAACTACATGTAATCTAATTACTTCCTTAATGTACAGCTGAGTCCACTTTCCTAGGGAAAACTTTAATGTTAATGGGTACGAAATAAGCAGATTTTGTTAACTTATCAACAATTACCCATGTAGAATCAAAACCTGCAGGAGTTCTAGGTAATCCTACCACGAAATCCATAGATATGCTATCCCATTCCCACTCAGGGACATCGAAAGGCTGTAATTCTCCTGATGATCTCTGATGTTCAATCTTAGCCTTCTGACAAACCAAACAAGATGCTACATATTCATCTACTTCCGTTTTCAACCCAGACTACCAAAACGTTTTCTTCAGATCCTGATACATCTTAGTTGCTCCAGGGTGAATACTCAACCTACTCTTATGAGCTTCCTCTAAGATCATTTTCCTTATTTCTTTATCATCAGGTACACATATCCTATTCTTGAATCTAATAATACCATCAGTACCTTTACAAAACTCAGATTCTCCTTTCTTAGGAACTAGACCCTTCGAGACTTGCAAAGATTGATCCTTTTCCTGTGCTACACGAACTTGCTCCAAGAAATCACTCGAAATCTTCAAGGTTCCCAAAATTATACTCTTAGGACTAAACCCAACATCTAGGTTCAGGTCTCTAAACCTTTCTATCAATTCTAGCTCCTTAACCATCATTGCTAACATATGCAGGGATTTCCTACTCAAGGCATCAGCCACTACTTTTCCTTTTTGTATCAACACACAAATTAATCCTTGTTTTGAAGCATCACAATATACTTCAAAACTCTCTTGTGGGCCAGGTAAAACTAAGACAGGCGCAGAAGTTAACCTCCTTTTCAACTCTTGAAAGTTGTCCTCACACTTTTGGCTCCAAACAAAAGGTTGATCTTTCCTAATCAGACGGGTCAACGGAGTTGCTATCCTAGAAAAATTCTCAATAAACCTATGGTGTTAACCAGCTAACCCTGAAAGGCTTCTTACCTCCGTCACAGTCTTAGGTGCTTCCCACTGTAACACAGTTTCCATCTTAGCTGGGTCTACGCTAACTCCTCCACAAGAGATCACATGGCCTAGGAAATTCACCTCCTTCAACCAAAATTCACACTTAGGTAACTTAACACACAACTTTTTATTCCTCACGGTTATTATACTTCTAGGGTTTGTATCTGTCCCCTAGGGTAACCTTACGCGAAACGTCACCTACTTATGTCTAGTACTATTCCAATCCAATCTCCAAAATCCTGCCTAACTATTTATTAATTTACATACCTTTCCCTGAAAGTCTAAGTCCCTTAAGATCAATGCGTAAACCAATCCTATAACATTTAACAAGATCATACTTAATCAACATGTAACCAAATTCAATCTGATCCTTTACAAGATTTCAGTCACATACTTATTTCAAGTTACAGAAGCGTCAATCAAGCATAACCCTTAATCATCAAGGTCAACACCTACCATAACCCCTCATTGTTTGTCATCTCTATTATTTCCACCATCCTCATGGAAGTGTTATCCTTACTTAGCCCCCACAATTTTAGTTCTTATCGGTAAACCTAATTCTCCATCGCATGATTTCTTTTTTCAACCTCCTGCTTAATCTTGATACTAATAGATCCTTTACTTAGTCATATCCTATCATCCGACTAATACTTGCTTAAGAATTTCATCTTGTGCCATTGGTCTCAATATTTTGACTTCTTTTATCTCAATCGAGTTTTCCACCCTTATTTTATTAACCTGTTAGAGATAGCGACCATACTCTAGGGTATTTATTGAACTTCAATCATGGCACTCATTTCACAGTTAAACCCTTTTAGACTTCAAGTTCATCAACAGGGTATCCGAATATACCATAATTGCTAAGATCAAACTCCAATATGCGTATTTGTCATTCTTATCCTAAATTCAATCATTAATTATCCTGAGTATACTCCAAGTCACTAATCACTTCTAACTTGCTTTACCAAATTATATATACATTATCAATAACTGAATCCTCAAGAGCTATTTGCACCAATCCTTAAATCTCAAAATCTTAATAATCAAACCTCAATGATCAATCATCTTAAACTTAAATTTACAACCTCGAGTTCATCATCGATCCCTTAGGTTTCTCATATAAAGGAACGGATATCTAATTTTGGTGGTCATCCTACTCTAACTTTTAATGCCTTACTCAGCACTTCAAATCTCAAGCTAAATCAACTATTGGCTACACTAATATACGATCTTAGGACCTAGAGATCTTAACAGGGGAAGTAGAATCAACAAGGTCGGGGGGCCATCTAGAAAAAAAAATTTGTTCACACTCCAGAGAAATGAAAGAATGCGTCACACACGAATCATTCATACAATACAATGAAAGGAATCCCACTTATGACGCACTTACCTTGGATTAGATCTTCGGATTCAGTAGCTTCAACACCGCTCATGGTGAACGCTCTGCCTCTGGCTCTAGGCCTTCCAGCTTGTGCATTCAGGTTCGACCCAGGTTCACTTGCAACACCACTACCACTTCCTTTCAAAGTAGGGCAATCCCTCCTAAAATGGCCATTTAGATTGCAACAAAAGCATATGGCTCCGGCAGATGGGCTTGCAGTCGGGCGCTTGACTGGACAATCCTTCTTGATGTGGCCAGCTCGTCCACAACGAAAGCATGTACGTCTGTTAGACTGGTTTGAGATCGGGCCCTTGATCGGGCGGTCCCTCAGAAAGTAGCTTTTCTTACCGTGTGGACAACTACCATCGTTGTTGCCGACACTGTTAGCAGGATTTCCCCCACTAACAACCATTGAATGCGGTCTCGCAGTGCCCCCAGATGATGAGCCAAAATTGTTTCTTGAAATAGAATAAGGCTTCCTCCTTTCTTGTGCAACCTTGGGTTTGTTCTTCCGTGGGCCGGAATTCTTCCAACAAGCTTGGCTCTTCTTGGTGTTATTTTCAAGGATGTGGCACACGCTGACCAACGTCTGCTGCTGATTTTCTAGAATGTTCACGATCCTTCCTAGAAGATCGTTCGTCCCAGGGTTACCTCTCCCTGCCATGGAATCATGTATTCGCAGAACAAGTCAACTTCTTCCGTCTTATGCAGGATCATTCAAGCAAGAATAAGCAACGCTACACACAGATCCTCATATTACTAAGATAGGAAGATGAGAGAAACCAATTCACACAAGGCAAACAATCAACACAAACAAACAATCAACACAGAGTAAACACAGAGAGAAGGGTATTGCAGACCATACCCAAGGCCAAAAGGAAAGAACAGCTCTGATACCACTAAATGCGACACCCTTAGTTATACTGCTAAGAATATCACATTACAAAATGTAACCGTCGAACTTACTGTTTTAAAACTTAGAAAATACTGGAATATTTTTTTTTAAAGAGCTTAGCCATCATCAACTTATTACTTTCTAGTTCCATTTTAAGTATTCATAAAAATGGACCTTCCTTAAGTCTGAAATTCATTTTCTAAAAACATCTAGACGATTCGATCATTCCACATACATACACGACATACACGCAGATATAAGGTCGATCATATGAAGGAAACGTAATGAACATATATATACATGCCATAGTGTCAAAGTGATCCCCGAGATAACAACACCACCATACAAAACAAGAGTTCTAGCAGTAGAATATAAATAAGACCCCAACCCAAAACAAAATGAGAGGCCACTAATCAGAGCTGCTACACACTAGACTCATAACTACTCCACCCAAAACTACCCTACTCGTTGTTGACTGTTCCAGCAGAGATCCACCCGCGGCTCCTCCCTCCAGTGCCTCCAAGGTTGATCATCCCAAGGTCTTCCGAGGGGTCGTCACTGGAAGAATCTTCTTCCGGCTCCTCACTCTCAGCGTCCTCCTCCGGGTCTTCCTCTGGATCCTCATCCTCGGATGTAGTGTCGTCAATCATGTTTAGTTCGGTCTCACTCGGAGGGGAACGACCAAAAACACCAGGACGCGCGGGTTGTGGATGTGATGCCTCTGGACCGGGAGAGTAACGAGGGGAATCTGGCTCGTCCATAAGTGCCATCCGTGGAGATGGTGATGAAGAAGACGGAGTGGAACGACGATGGCGGTTAAGGAAAGTGGTGTAGCGCCTAAGTCCAGGTGGCGTCTCGAACTCCAGAATCACCGACACTATGAAGTCAATCTCCGGAACCAGGGGCAGGCTGGAATGAGAAATAGTAACGCGCACCTCCCCTGTAAACATGCAGCGTCTAGGAATGTCGGTGACTCGCCACTGGCCCCGTGGCTCCCATCTCAGCTGGACTCTCATAGTTGACATCTTGAAGTTCTCCAACACCGACTGTCGACGTGACGGAGAAATACAACGATGCGGAAATAACAGAAGTAGAGAAAGGAAGGGTGAGAACATCACATGAACTCATATCAAGTAGAACACAGTAACTAGAGTATTCACAGGACAATCACAATCACAATCAAAATCAAAATCAAAATCACAGAGATATAATTTATACTGTCATGATGCATATGATCAATGCATGAGGGCCCGGGGAAAATATCACCAACTGCAGAGCACACAGCAACTGCTCGACCATATATGGACAATGTCACAGGAGTTTTGTTTGTACTAGCAAATAGTACTTGGAGCATTGCTCAATCTCTGGCCAAGACGATTATCCCTGACTTCCAGAAAACTCACTGATCGATGAAAACTTGAGAGCGACAGGATAGTCAAGCCTGTACCCCGTTTGCACGACAGTAGGGGGCGAGCCTACGTCACTTGAGCCATTTCGGGACCTGACTTATCCTCAGGGCTGGCGTCCTTTATTGGACCCGCTGGAGTTCTTTGCAAAACCCAGGGCACCCGTCCCTACCAGTTTCACACTGTACTAGAGTGTTATTGTCATATAGGTCGTAAGGTTTTTAAACCTTAATCATCCTTCATGCTTTATGATGCATGTCACACAACTAATACTTACAGTATTTCATCTTTACAGGCAAAGCCCACTGGGTCATTCCACGTCACCACTTTACCGTGGCACGGCCTGACTCAACATCTTTTCTTCACAAGGGAAACCAGATCACACTCTCTTGCCAAGCTTCTCAAGTCTTATGAAGGAGAGAAGTGTTGGTTATAATCTTTTAAGGTAGTTTGTACTAACGTTATTGATAATTACATTCTCTTAAGTCCTATAGTTTACTAAGACTTATGGACGTGTCTTATGAAAGGCATTATTAATCCTAATTCTCTTTGTATAACTAATTAAGATTAGGCTTATCCTTTAATTATAATTAATTTCCATTAATCGGGTTACAGTTAATCTTAGTCCTCTTTAATTAAGTCTTAATCCCCACTTAAGGTCCTAATTAATTTCTAATTATCCCTTAATCTCTTCCTTAATATTGGATTAAGCTTTTAATAATATTCGATTAAGGTTAATCATAATTAATTAATTAAAGCTTAATTAATTAATTAATTAATATCTTATTAGCAATTAAGGTTAATTAACTTTAGCCTTAATTCATTATTCTTTACTTAATTAACTTAAGTAAACTAGATTATTTAACTTAGATAATTAATTTAGCTAAGCTCACTAATTAATTCCTAAGTCTAGATTTTAATAATTTAAATTAAAGTTGAAGTCCAACTTCAATTTAAATCTAATCTTATGAAACATTTTTGGTTGACTTTTAAATGAGTCTTTGACTCTCTTCTTGTGAGTTTTGGGTCTAAATTAAAGACCCAAGGGTTTAATAAATAATGGGGATTTATTTTTACTCATAAAAACTCAAAAAGTTGACTTTTACCTTGACTTTTATTTCGGTAAAAGTTGAAATCCGAATTTTACTTTTCATCACTTACTTTTTAAAAGATTTTACTTAATTGTAACTTAGTCCTTTTTGTTACAAATTTATTCTTTAGTCCCTTTGGGCCAATTGAGCCCAAAAACACATTTTAAACATCCTCTTGATCTTTTTAGGATCAAAAGGACATTCTTGATGAGTTTTGCCAAGAACTCTCATGAACATCAAGAACATGCTTTGAATGTTCATCACAACCTCAAGCCTTTTCAATCATCCAATCTCTACCAATCTTTCACATAATCATGGATATACATTTCAAGCAACAATTTTCACAATAACACATTCAAAATCATCCATACATATTTTATGATTCACACTTCCATTTTCAAGCTTAAAACACCATTTTTTTCAAGATCAATCATTAAGACAATTTTGTAAATTCATCCAACCACATGCATGTTCATCAAATCATCATCTAAACACATTACAATCATCAAAACAAATTTAGAATGCATGCAGCCCCATTTTTCCTTCTTGGCCGAGAGCACCAAGAGGAAAAAGGGGGGATTTTTGCAAAATTTCGTCTTGGCTTGCATGCACTCCAAACCATCAATTAATCACATTTCAAGCATCAAAACAAACATGCAAATATCATTCTCAACCCAGCTCAAAAGATCCGAAAATATTACATACAAAAGAGGTTTCAAAATGATGATTCTTCAAGGAAAAACAAGGGAAAAAGCAAGGATTCAAGGGCAAATCCTTGACTCTAGTTACAATTCCTACTAGAGTTCAAGTTCTCCCCCCCTTTACCTCAAATCTCCAAGAGAAAATGTGCAGATTTTTGCTCCAAAAACAGCCCCTCAAAGGTCCTCCTCCTAGTCTCCAACAAGGATTTCAAGGCTAGAAGGCTAGTGTTTTGAAGCTTAGACTCAAAAATGGAACCTAAGCTTGGTGGTGTTTATGGAAAGATGGAAATTTTGGGAGAGAAAAGGATGATGGTGCCGCGGACAAGGGAGAAGAAAATGAGAGAAATGAGAGAGTTTCTAGCTTGCATGTAGGAAAAAGGTGAAAGTGAAGTGGTGATGTAATGCCATCAAGTCTTTAATGCCATCAAGTCACCTTTTTCTTACACAAAGCTTGAGTGGAAAGGAAGGAAAAGCAAATGTCTCTTCATGCATTCATGGCTGGTTGCACGGTCTTTGAGGAGAAAAAGGGAAGGCTTGTGCAATTTTTCTGGCCCGGATCAGAGTATTCGGGCCCGGTTCAGGGGATAGGAGGGTCAAAAAGGTCGTT
This sequence comes from Sesbania bispinosa, assembly GCA_026901365.1. Taxonomy (NCBI): domain Eukaryota; kingdom Viridiplantae; phylum Streptophyta; class Magnoliopsida; order Fabales; family Fabaceae; genus Sesbania; species Sesbania bispinosa. The sequence continues at coordinate 1,006,479 of QLOH01000089.1, forward strand.
TTTCACAGAAAATTCCCAAAAATTCCCAAAAAATTCCTAAAAATAGGAAATTCAATTCTAAATCCAAAAATATAAGTTTTGATGATTAAAAATAATTTTAATCATTCAAAATCCAATAAAACACTCAAAACGGCAAAAATGGCAAAAACGGTAAAACGCGGGTGTTACAGAGTATGGCTCACTCCATCAGATGGATTATATACAAAAGTCAGACATGCTTTTCGACCTCGACCAAAGTCTTGCACAAATATGGAAACACTACAAAGACTTTCTGCAATGTTGCTGCTCTTGCAACAAAAGGTATCTGCGTGCGCAGACCTACTGCACAAGTGTCTGCCGTCGATCAGAACGGGACAGAAGACCAAGTAAAAGCAACAAGAAAGATGTTTGAATAAAATACATATAATTCAACATCTTTATTTATATCAGAAGAAGAAGAAGAAGAAGAATGAAGCTGATATCAAAGAATTGAAAGCATTTCAAGCTGGAGAATTGAAATAAACAATTATGAGCACTTGTTGAAGCCGATGAACTAAAAATATTAGAGTATATGTGAAGATTGAAGAGATTAATCATTTGAACATATCAACTCTCTGAATGCATAAAACAACTCTCAACACTGAAGAAAAGATTATATGATTAAATGCTTATAATATCATATATCTTTATCCAAAGAAGAAACGGCAACAACAACTTTTGGACTAGACACCTCACTCAAAGAGGAAAGAAGAAATGGTGTCAGGAAGCATGTGGAAAAAGGAGTTTACGCAGAATATGCAAAGGGAAAAATCCAACGGATATTTCCTCATATACACTCCGAACAAAATCAGAAGAAAGCAGAAGAAAGCAAAAGCGGATCAAGAGAGAAAGAAAGCATAAACATATCAGAATATCTCTCATAAAGAAGCACATAACGAGTGTCAGAATGGGATCGTCTGAACACCTATTCGCTTATGAAGAAGCAACCGTTTGAGGAGCTATTTCACAACGGCTATATGAGCCACATCATCATCAACTCAACGGTATTATGAATCATCTTCAACGGCTATATTCAAGCAGAACATATAAATAGCCCCAAGATTGAATTTGAAGATGTTGTTGTTTATAACACAACCAGAGTGAAAGAGACATTGGTTGTGGTAGTTGTTCGGTTGAACAACCTACCATGTTGGTCGGTTAGATCAATCAGGCTACTGACCTGTTGGTCAGTTTGTCATGTTTGTCAGTTGATCTGTTAGATCAATCAAGTTGGTTGTTGGTCTAAAGACAACCATGCTGAGCAAACTGACTATCAAACCTGGAATGGTTTGAAGCCCTGAACATACCTTGGTGTTCCAATGATACGGGTGAGAATGTAGCCCATGGAAACCAATGGATGGAGAATAAGGCTGAAGCTTAAATTCATATCTTAGTTAGCCTACTCTCAGAGGATGGTATTCCTCATAGAAAAGACAGGGATTGTACTTAATTTCAAACACTTGTATCACTGTCTATCCTTGTACTTAGCTTGTAATGTCTGTATCCTGAGTGTGTACTCAGTAATCCCTATGTACAAGAAGAATCTGAGTTGAGAGGTTCTAGCGAACTTCTAGCTTAGGTTGAGTAGTAAAATACTCTACACTTGGATAAGTGTCTGAGAGCCTGGAGAGGCTTGGTGGAAGAAAGAATACTCGGTAGAGCTTGGAGAGGCTTGATAGAAAAGACTACTCGGGTAGAGCTTGGAGAGGCTTGATAGAAAAGACTACTCGGTAAGGTCTGGGTGACCTTGGGTCTGGGTGACTGTGTGTGTTAGGTCTGTGTGACCTTGGGTTTGGGTGACCCTGTGTGTTAGGTCTGTGTGACCTTGGGTCTGGGTGACCCTGTGTGTTAGGTCTGTGTGACCTTGGGTCTGTGTGACCTGGATGATGGGGTCTGTGTGACTCTGTCTGACACCTGTTTGTGTTGATATTTGGTTAGTGGAAAATCCAGTGGTGGTTTGCCTCTGGGACTGGATGTAGCTCATGGGATTGTGGGTGAACCAGGATAAATTCCGTGCCTAAGTTTTCTCATCCCTTAATCTCTTTTATTTACAGTCTTTACATTTACGTTGGGGATTGAAAAGTATTTTTCACAATAATCTTAATACAACGATTTCAATAAAACAAGTTTTCAAACAAACACAACATAAAACATCTCTTATATCGTTTGAAGCATTACAAAGAATGTACGTTGAAGAACCTCTGAAATAAATGTCTGAGGTGAGTTCAAAAGGAGCTCAGTTCAAAAGTTCAAAATAGATAATCTCTGATCATCTGAAGTATTTCAGAAACAGTTCTGAAGGTACTCTTGGTAATAATCTTCAGAAGATACTTAGAGAAGCTTTTCAATCAAAACAATCTTAAGTTTAAGAGAAAGATTTTCTATCTTTATCTTTCATATGTTCTGCAAGTTTTTAAAAGTAACTATGATCTTAAGATTCATTTTGCACATTGATCACCCTACGTGATTGATTTCATCAAAGATTTCCAAAATAGTTTAAAAAGATTAAAACACTATTCAACCCCCCTTCTAGTGTTTCCTGTGGTTCTAACAAGTGGTATCAGAGCTCACCTTTGGGTTAAGCATGTAACAAATGCAGAAGTAGATCCTCAGAAGATGGAAATCTCACAAGCTGAAGCAACTCTGAAGAATGATAATGAGAATAGGAAAATCATTTTTCCAAAACTCATTATTCATGGAATTAAAGCATGAGTTCAAAAGGACGTGAAGACAAGGGAAAGTGCATCTATCTCTAGATTACAAACGGGTAATATCTTTCCTATCTTAATTTAGTCTGAATTTATTCAAATTTGGTATGAAAATGTGCTGCATGTTTTGTTTGAAATCGTTATGTGTATATATATATATATGTATTTGTGTGAAAATAAATCGTTGTATGCTAAGTGTCCTATATGCATATGTATATAAAAATTAATTGATATTAATTATTTGTTTTGTGTGTACTTGTTGCATGTTTTCTTTATCTGTTTAAAATAAGTTGAACAGTTGCACATGTTTAGTAGAATTATCTGCATGAATATTTGTGTGTTTTTATTTAAGTAAATGAAGAGTCATAGGTATTATTTGTTTTAATTGATGTATGTGAAACGGCACGATTTGAATCATTGAATCATTAAACAGTTTCTCTCAATCGGCACGATGCACATTTCTCCATAACTGCTTAGTGCATGTGACTGTCACCTCTTCATGAAATGAAGCGATGCTTGATTGCCTATTTAAGGTCTGGAAGAACATCAGAAGAACTTCATAGTAATTAATCTTTTGGAACAGAAGTTCAATCCTTTCCAAAATTCTCTATAGCTATTTATATGGCATCAAGATCAGCAATCTCAAGTGTTCAAAGTCTATGCAAATATAATGAAAGAATTGTTCCCACAAGAGGGGTAAGGCTAAGCGACTTTGACAAAAGAGAACTCAAAATTACTGAGTATTTCGAAGAGGTAGGCTGGATTCCCTATCTTGAAAAGGCATATTCTCCCTGGCATGAACAGAGTGTTCTGGATTTCTGGAACAATTCAGAAGTGTTCATTGAAGAGACATGTTGATTAAACACCTCTGTAATGGGTATGCCTATCAAGGTGTACTTCAAAGTTCTGAAGGAAGTAATTAATATCGAGGCAAGTGGAGAACTATTTTCTTCAGGTTGGGAAATCAATGATAGAGAGAAAGAGATGCATGATCATATGCTATTTGGTCGCAGAACTCTTGAAACACCAGTGTGTTCACAACTGCTGGAAATTCCCAGAATTCTGTTGGCAATTACTAATTGTTGTATTCTCCCTAAAACTCTAAAAGGAAGGATACAGTCATCATCTCAGATATGGAAAGATTTGTGCTGATTCATCTCCTCCAAAGAAAGAGATTAAATCTTCCCAGAATCATCCTCTATCATATGATGAGAAGAAAATTAGAAGAAGTCAAAGATTTTTCCCATACAACACTAATTATGAAAATCCTACAATTTAAAGGATTTCCTATTGAAAGATTCTTTGACCAGGAGCCCTCACCTTCTTTCACTCTGAAGGAATATGAGTATATCAAGGGAATATCAGCAGAGATGAATGAAGAACTTAATACTTCGTCATCAACTCAAATCATAAAAGAGTCAACTGATTCTCTAATTGTTCAAGGAAACTTAAGAGAAATATTTAGAAGATGTAACTTAAAGAGGTTGAATGAACACATTGGACGATTGGAAGAAACTCTCAGGTTCTATCAAAGAGAGCTGCAAATGCTGAAGACAGAAAAGGAGAAAGCCAGTGAACCTGTTCAGAAAGTTCAAAATGAACTCACTGAAATTGTGGGTCAACAATGTTTAGATGATTAACACTCTATGCATCAAACCTAACTCAACTTTTGTGAAGATAATCTTGACTTAGTAACATCCCTCTTCTCTGAACCTGTTCAGAAGGTTCTCTATGAACTTACTGAAATCATGGGTTAAAGAATGCTAAGGCGGTCGATACGTAAGTCATTAAAGTCTATTTCAATCCTTGAGGATAGGTTAAGGTGATTGTTCAAAGATTCTCTGGAGCACAAAAGACAAAAGATAGAAGAAGGACGTGCAGACATCAAGCGACCTCAGATGAAGAAAAAGTCTTCAAAGAAAGGAGCAATGTCAGAAAAGCACCTCTTCATCCAGAGAACAATAATCAGACCAGCGGTAACATCACTTCACCTTAAAACTTAATTATCCGTGAAAATTGTCTTTTAGTAAAACCCTTAAAATCTGATAACAAACCTTTAATTCTTTAAGGAGTAAAAACCTAAGATAATCAAAACCATTGTTCTCAAAACCGGACCGGACCGGCCGGTTCGACCGGTCCGACCGGGAACCGGCCTGGTAACCGGTTCGTTGAACCTTAAAAACCGGCTGAGCTCGGAACCGGCAGAGAACCGGTCGAACCGGTCCAAAACCGGTGAAAACCGGTCAAGAACCGGTGCTGAAAACCGGTTTGAACCGGTCATTTTTCAAAAAATTCAAAAAATTTATTTTTTTTGCTTTTTTTTTATTTTTATTTAATCTAAAATATTTTTAAGATAAATAAAGACCTATATTTAAAAATTTCACATAAATATTTATTATTTTATCAATAATTTATGTTAATTTACAACTTTATATATCTTAATTTTATGATTTTATGTTATTTCGTTACTTAAAATAATATAAAATATTAAAAATATATATTTAATTATAACCGGTTCGACCCCGGTTCAACCACGGTTGAACCACTGAACCGTGAACCAGTGTCTTCACCGGTTTAAATACCGGTCCGGTTTTTAAAACATTGATCAAAACCATAATAGTTTCTCAGATACTTGCTTTTACAAAACTCTCTATCTTCTTTCTTTTCTCTGTTTAACTTCTTTTCAAAAAGATTTTCAATTCTTTCTCTTCGAAAAAAAATATTTTCGAAATCTTTTTTGCTTGCTCTTCTAAAAAGTTTTTTCAAATACGTTTTTATAAATTCTTCCTATGACAGCCAGAACTTCACATATGTTCAGTCCACATAAAATGTAACGTTAATTATTACCAAACTAAACTTTAAGGAGCATAATTGAGCTTGAATCACTTAATTCAATCATTTATTTTACTGTGTAGGTGAAATGAATTTCCACCGTACTTAACATTACCATGAGCGTTGGAGAATCAAGTATGAACTTAACTAGATCATTTAGTATCATGAGTTTGACAAAAGATATTACGACAACACAAGCATTAAGGCAATATTTAATTTTCGTAGTAACCCAAAATGAAATGTTAATTATTACAAAACTAAAATTTAAGGAGCATAATTGAGCTTGGTAACAAGCACCATTTGGATTCAAACACATCAATCCTTTCTATAAGATTGAATAATCTCGGACTTCTTTGCATCTTCTAAATGATAAAGAAGTTAAAAAGGGACTATCAGCAATTGAAAAACTTTGATAGTTTGCAACAATTGAAGCTATGTTAGAGGCTATCACTATTAATAGTTTGTTGCGATCCATGTCTAAGATATGACCATATTCATGTGAATAACTCTACTCAAATTGTAAATAACTACAAGTTCCCTTTTAATTTTGAATTATTGTTCCTGTGATGCAGGGATGTTTTAAATGCCATAATTGAATCATTTATTCTACTGGGTAGGTGAAATGAAATTTCACTGCACTTAACATTACCACTTAAATGTGCTTCGGAGAGTCAAATAGGAGCTCAACTTGACCATTTAGTGAGATGAGTTTGACAAAAGATATTATGGCAACACAAGCTTTAAGGCATTATTTATTTTTACTAGTAACACATAAATTGTAACGTTAATTATTTCAAAACTAAACTTTAAGGAGCATAATTGAGCTTGAATGCCATAATTGAATCATTTACCGTACTGTGTAGGTGAAATGAATTTCCACCGTATTTAACATTACCACTTAGATGTGCGTTGGAGAATCAAGTATGAACTTAACTAGATCATTTAGTATCATGAGTTTGACAAAAGATATTATGACAACACAAGCATTAAGGCAATATTTATTTTTAGTAGTAACACATAAAATGTAACGTTAATTATTATAAAACTAAACTTTTAGGAGCAAAATTGACACTACAAGAAATATCTTATTTAGCTGCCAAAATTAGCGTAGGCCATGAGACCTTAGCTAAATTTTTTCTTATAGCGTAGGCCAGCCTAGGCTAAACGGACTCTAATATGTCATTCGCTTTTTTTTAAAATACTAGCACAAGTCCCGTGTGATCCACGGGTTGAATTGTGATAAATCACGCATTTAAATTACCTACATATATAATCAATCAATAATTTATATATAAATATTCCATATATTTATAACAAAAATTAACAATAATTATAAAACAATGTCATATATATATAATATATAGGATAATTAAATAATTGATATGTTTAAATAATGCATCACAAGAAATGAATATATAAAAATTATATAATTAATTTAATTAATATATAAATATGTATTTATTTTAATATTCTTTACGGAAATATTGATCTAATACTTTAATATTAAAGTCAAATATTTTAATATTCACTTTACGGAAATGTTAGTCAATATATACGTTGTTTTTATATTTATAAAATTAATGGAAATATTTATCTATCGTCTATTGATTTTATTAACTTCACTCATGGCTTAGTTTTATATTTCATATTAATGTCTTTACTTTTTACATAACAATATAAACTCCTCAATATGTACAAAATACTTATTGGGACCTGTTTGTCTCTCAAAGACCCTGAAATAGTATAGCATATATATATATTCCAAACATTAACTCTAGTGTTGATGAAACGGAAAATATACGGACTTAATTGAACGATAAACTTTCCAAAAATATCCTGCCAAAATGAGAAGATGGCTCAAGACTCTCTATATATATATAATCTTTATTAAAAAAACTAAATAGAAATTGCATAATACATTCAGGTTTGTGTGAGATATGAGAAAGTTTGATTAAGCAATCATGAATAAATGTAAAAAAAACTGAGTATTTATTCTCCCGTACATATTAGTTCATTGGTAGCATTATTTCTAACTAAAATTCCAAGTGAAACAGTAAAATGAATTTGATGCTGAAATGTATACCTATGAAAATTTTACCCATGATATCAATCCTATAACATCAGACAATTTAAAATAAATTGAAATCATTAACTATAACAAATCAAAAATAGACCCAGAGGATTAAACCGAAAATTCAAAACCAAATGGCTGACCTAATTCATTCCTACCACTCATGAATGACAAACAAATTATATGATTCCTACCAAGCAATCCCTTTAAAGGAACCCTCAGTGCAGTTATGACTTAACTCCCTTTTTCTAAGGCTAAGTGAAGGTCTAAATTGTTGTTCAGATTGCAGACATTCACATCTACACTAAAAAGCAAGAAAACATACAGTAAGTGGATTAAAAATAAAAATGTAAAATAATGAAAATGATGGTGAGTTTTTTCATAAATTGAGTTCTTTTATATCCTGATTGTAACTTTAAAGAGAATTATATTTTATACACTATATATGATATATTATTTTATAATTATTACCAATTTCCTTTCATAAATACAAGGAAAATAATGAATATATATAAATAGTTTGGATGTAGAATTTTCACCCGACAGTGTTGATTGAGTATTGGCTTCACGATGTAACAGTAGTTCAACCCCAATGTGGGTGTTAATGTAAGGGACTTTGGGAACAGCTGCGTCCATTCGACATGATCTGGCAAGATGCAGGCTTGTGACTAAGAGCTACCATGTGCATTCAGTGATCCTCACTAAAGCCCGAGAACTTTGCTTGAAAAAAATAACAAAATTTGGGAGGAGAAAGCAAGATTCTTGATGGGAATAGCGAACTCCATATTGAGAAACTTACATGGAGAGATACGGTTGGATAGAAGAGGAGTTAAGGAATAGAAGTGAGGAGCAGTTATGATTTTGGGTGTGCAACTGCAAAGGGGCGCCATTTTTTAAAATTGAAAAACGAAGAAAAGTTTGGAAATGGGAGACGGAAATTGTGAGTGAGACAGCAATTGGTTGCTAAAATGTTGACACGTGGCAAACCAATATACAGATTTAATATATATTTAGACAACATTTACTTAGCGTCCGCTGGCCCCGTTAAAAGATTATTAATTTATTTTAATTTTTTCTTAGCGTAGGCGAACCTACGCTAAATGAAAAGTGACCCAACCCAAGTGTTAACCTGTCATGGTCACTTTGCTTCCTTTTCCTTCTCAGCTGAAAACCCCTAATCTCCAATTCTTTCACACACGATTTTTCAATCTCACTTGCTTCTGGCTTCGGATTCCTCCATCATTGACAAAGAGCCCAACAGAAGAGCCCAACATCACTGCCTTTAAATATGAGCCTTTTCTCTTCCACCCCGAGATCTGAATTTTCTTTTGCTGAGTTGTATGCCTGGAAGAGCCCAACAGAAGGGAAAAGATATGAGAATCCACCTCACATCATAACATCTTTTAAATCCAAATAAGCAAATGTCGTAACTAAATGAATTATTTTACTATGATAATCAATCTCACCCTTTCTTTCTTTGCATAGTAACTGAATAATGGGCATTAAATAAGACCTCTGATACAGATAGAAATGTTTTACAGGTCCACTTAAATGTATTTAGAAATCATGCTAAAATGGGGAAATTACAGGTCCATACATGTTTTACAGGTTCACTCAGAGTCTATTATAATGAATGTACACAAATCGAAACAGGTACATGAATATATAGGAAAGCAACTCAGTTATATATATAATTTTTCAATACTTGTGTCCTTTTCTCTTCTAGATTGAGTCTACTATACTTATGTGGACCTTCATTTGAACCTACAAATAAAATGGGGAAAAACAAGCAGTTCCATAATCCATATTCCAGTAAGTCTTAAATTTAGAAAGCTCATGGCAATGACAATTATCTAGGGTATGAGATTGTAAACATCTTGTAGTTAACCAAATGGAAGTGTAGGTTTCAGAATGACCAACCAAACCAACACAGGACATGCAATATTAGCTTAATGAGACATATAAGTCAAGGTATCTATGGAAGATTGAGATGGAAAGTGATGTGAGAATAGAATATAGATATAAAACATGTAGTGTGTTTGATTTATCCCAAAACCACATTACAAAAATAGAATCCAAATCATATATGGGCTCATTCTATTTCTATCAAACTATCCACCATTATATATAATCAGCTAAACTAGATCAATAAGTAAATTTGATAAAACAAAATTTATTGGACTGAACAGTTATAGGGGGAGTGTCTCCATACCTTAAAAGGTTTGAGCTACACATTCAATTTATACAAATCACATGATTCTGTTGACATTGTAGTGGCTCCATTCCTTCTGAAGTCATTCGAGTGCTTGATTCACTTCTAACCTTTCACTGGTTGGGTGGTCCCCATAAATATAAACTACAAAGAATTAATTATTTAAAATTAGTTCTATATAAACCAAGTTTGATTCATAGCAACATGCTTTCAATTAAAGCAACCAATTTTTATGTCAAATCCAAAACTGCAGTAAATTAAAAAAAATAAAAACAGAGAAGCACAAGTAAATGGTAAACAATGCAACCTTATATGGAGTGGAGTACTGAATGCTAAGGCCCCTGATTCATGAACCGCAAGTACATTGTAAACATGTCTATCTAAGTATTGGTTAATGCAGCCTAAAAATTACATATACAGTATAATTAGAATTCAAAATGCACATACACCCTTTCAAGCAAAACATGGTTTCGATTGACAGAGTGCATATATGAGATATTCTAACTTCCAAACATGAGGGGGACAAACTTAAGCAATCCTAGCATAGGTTGTACATAGTGAAACCTAAAAGAGAATATTATTAGATCCTCTTGAACAATTCACTACCTCACATCTATCTAATTCCAGAAAGGGGGATTTATGAATAGCTCCCTAATTAACAATGAGGTTCTAAGGGAAAGCAAGTATCAGTATAGGTTGTTAGCTTTGGTTCTCCATACTGATTGGAGGAATAAATTGACTAAATTATAACCTATTAATTTGACAATAGCTTCAAGACAACCAGAGTAGATGCATTGAGGTAAATACCCATTGAGGAATCATAAGGCATGTTTCTGCAAGTGAGCTTCCTTTTAATGTTGTAAAAAAATTGAAAATTTTCTTATTTACTTTGTATTGTACTCAAAGAGAAAGAGGATAAAAAACACAGCTCAACAAAAACATCGACCTACACATGAAAATTGAAACTTCATTCTTCACAGCAAGTTCCAATTGCTATTATCCTTTAACAGTAAAATAAAATAAATAAAGAACAAGAGAGAACAACTCACTCAGCATTTCAATCAGATCTACCTCTACTTCAACTGCCCTCTCCATACACGTTGCGCCTCCACCACCCTATCTGTCCCCGTTCTCGCCCTCTAGCATCGTCGCAGGCCATCGTGGCGCCCATCGCGCTCAAACAGTGCCGTCGTTGTCCCCGCGGCCGCCATGCACATCGTCCCTGCTAGCCCTCCTTACGCCACCACCCCCTTGGCCCCACACCACTTGCACATCACCACGACCGCGTCTTCGTTTCCTCCCTTCCTCCTGGTCCCTTTTCCTTGTTCCGTATCCTAGCAACCCTAATTTTGGGAACAAGAGTCTCTTCAGTTACTCAAACGAAGTAAACAAAAACTTAAAAATTAACGTGTTCTATAAAAAGCAACCGTGTTAATTGTTAGTAGCTAACCATTTACCGCGGTCAGATTTCGGACCCGCATTAAATGATTATAATTTTATAAAATGACTATTAAAAAAGTAATAATTTTATAAGAATTATCGCGGTTCAATTTCGGAACCGCGGTAATTGCCTTTATTTCTCATTTTTAGCCCGGTTTTTTATTGTAACCGAGGTAAATTTGGCGCGATAAAAACCTATTTTTGGCATAGTGAGAGTTTGTTCATTCTTGCGCATCACCATTGTCAGAGAAGAGGACCTTGTTGGTTTTGTTGAGATTGTGAGTTGTGAATTACTCAAGTTTAAGAAGTTCAAGCTACAACTTCAATCTCTCATCCCCAAAGTGTGAGATCTTATGGTAACAATATTAATCGTCGTATCCGAAGGAAATTTCCTTCGTTTCCTCTATTTTTCTTCTTCAAATTGACTCAAACTCTTTTAGGACTTAGAATGTTCAACCACCGAGCAGTACCGCCATCTAATCCAGGTTTTCGATTTTTATATTTGGTCAATTATGACATATTTCTCATCATGTACATGGCTTTCTTTCATGCTGGTTTGGTTTGTGATGTTCGATTACGAGAGAAGAAGTAGAAGCAGGTACTATCCATGGTTTGCGCAGTATAATAGTATATGGTTATGAAAAGGTTAGCATACATCATAAATAACATAATGTAATTGCTTAAGGAAATTGCACCCATGTAGATATATGTACATGGGTTATGTTGTGGCTGTGCACATAGTGAGTATACTTGGGGTTTTATGGTGATCAAGTATTAGAAAAAACAGGAAGCAAGAAATTGAAAGAAAACAGTAGGAATTAAGAGAAACTTTTGGAGAGTAATTTCATAAAATTCTGCAATGGAGGTTTTCTGCTGAGAGAGAACTGAATACAGAAGTATCTCTTGCAGAGACCTAGCTATTTGTGTCCTTACAGATCTGTATTTTAGGAGCTGATGGCATTTCAATTGATAATTTACTTATCTTGTTATTTTTCATGTTGTAGGCATATGAGAAGGGGCTGATGGTTGTTGTTATTCCATTTACTTCAAAGGTATAATTTATGGTTGTGATAATCTGTTGTGATGGTTATATTCAGTCTTATGTTATATTGTCATTAATTTTATGCTTTAGGTCCTGGAACCATGCCATAGCAGTCTTGCGTATCAACTTGGACCATGGGCATTTTGGGATTGCTTGCTGAGAGTTATTCAATGCCAAACCTGAAAATGAACCTCAAGTTTGACATAGAGGTCATTATTCGTTTATTTCTTGTTTGTTGGTGGTTATGGTTCTCATTTACCTATTTATTTAAATTTGTGTTGTACAGGTTTTATTCAAAAACCTTGGTGTAGATATGAAGGATGTCACACCAACTTCTCTCCTGAAGGATCGCAAAAGAGAGATTGAAGGAAATCCTGATTTCTCTAATAAATATGTTGGGGCACCTCCAGCACAAATTATTTCTGGTATGAAATCTGGCCTTGTACCTCCCGTAAATCAAGTGGAATTACCGCTTGAAATCACCAATCCATCCAATAGGGGGCCCATCCACACGTGTTGTCTCAGGTTTGTTTCTTACATTCTTTAGGACTTCGACTACCTGTTTTTGTTAGTTATAAATTGGAAGGTAGTAGAACATGGTCCTAGATGTGCAAAGTCTAGACATGACACATTCCTTGCTTGGCTAAAATAAATTACTAAATAAAAGAAACCACAAACAATAGTAGGGGCATTAAATATACTTAGTTCAAAATATATCAAACATGAAATTGACCAGCTAGAATGACACCCGTTCTTTTCAAGATACATTCATTTTACTGCTGAGATCCCAATCATACAATTCAGGGAAATCAGAACAAATAGCTTTCTATGTATATATATGTGCCCTAAAAAATAGAAAATAAACAAATGTTAACATATAAGAGTGAATTAATTTTTGAACCGTTATTAATCTTTCGAACTTGATGAATGCAAAGAAATATTAAAAAACAAAACAAGCCAATATAGTTCTATTTGGTGATACTAATCATTTTGCACTTTTTCCTGGCCTCTTTTTTATTCTCTAAGTGTTGTAATTAATTATATGATCCCAAAAGTTTATGCACTTTGGAAAGGGAATTTCTGTGTTTCACGAACTCTATATGATTATTATAATGGGATTTTGGTTTTGTGCCATTTCCTGTTGGGGTCCGTTTTTTTTTCTTTTGGTGGCTAATTATAATAATTGAAAGCAGCTTTTAAAATCAACTCCAATGTTTCTTTAAATTCTTGTACCCAAAAAGGGTACTATTACACCAGTTATTTTTTATTCATCATATTTCACTGGTTGTGGATTGTCCACTCAGAATCTTAACAAAGCATTATCCAAATGGATTGGATTATCATCTTCATTGTCTACCTTTATGATTCTCTTGCTTACTTTGGTGCTAATCTGAGTCAATTAGACCATAGTTTTTTAATACAAAAGACATAAGATATGTAGGTTGAGAATAGAGTGAAGTGAATCCTTATATAAATTATGCTTGTCATGCAACATAGTATTCACTTCTCTTTTGTTCGTGAAATGGAGTATGAGGACCGCTTCAGACAGAGACCAAAATATGATCACCTTCTTTTTGGTGAGCCTTCTAGTGAGACATTCATCAATTGCAAAATCAGAAACTTCATTTGGTTGTGATTGTAACTGTGATATTAATATGACATATCCCCGTTCTCTTAATTGTAACTGTGATTGTAACTGTGATATTAATATGCCAGAAAAGAAATGAAAATAGATTTATGTTCTGTTTTAGGAGAGTTCTGATGCCATTTTTGGTTATGGTTAGTTTCTCTAGAGGCTTTGTCAGTTCTTGGCATCCTCTTCATGTCCTTATCTCATTTATAAAGCATTACTGCACACCTTTGATTCTTATGACATATCCCCATCCCATGGAGATTCTAATTTGGAATGTTAAAGATTGTGGGAAAATCTTCTAATGGGGTAATGTTAGTGTGCTACATGAAAATGGATGCTCTCATGTGAGATTTTCACATAATAAGATCATGTGAAAATTTGTGTCTATTTTCCTCTTGATAAATATTGATAGGGGGCTACTTATAATGTTTGGGAAGTGAGAGATAGACATACTGTCCATTATCAATTTTCTTGTTAGTTATTATCAGACATGTTCATGTCTGAATTTTGAAAATCAATGATAAATGCTTATATGACAGGGGTCTTTAGTTTTTAATGTTTTAATTGGTTTGACATAGAATTTGTAGCTTTAAGGAGATTGTCCCTTTAAATGTGGGACATGTGCTGGTTTTAGAGGACACTGAGCCTACTGCAAAATGGCTTGCTTTAATCAACCAATAGATTAAAGGGACCTTACAGGTTATGAGCTTGCACTAGATATTACTTACAGTGACCTTCAAGCTGCTACAAAGTTAACCTTTCACCATCTCTTTTTGATGTTGAGGGACATACATAAAATATCCTCCCTCTACACCCAATAGAAAAGCCCTTTAAAACAATTGGACTCATACTTTTGGGATATAAACAAGTATGAAATGAATGAAGAGTATCATTCATTTTTAGGCCACTTTTGGGATGTGTTGGGATTCGAATTTCACTTAGTTCGAATTTCAAAAATTTGAAAGTCATTTATACTTTTCGAGTTTCCAGAAAGCGTACAAGTTCCAGAATTCGAGTTTGAGAAGTGAATCTCATAACTTAGAAATTTGTTAAAGTTTATATTAAAAGGGAACTTCAGAAACTCGAAAAAAGAGGCAAAAGAAGTTCGAGAAAATCGAAGTCAAAAGAGACTGGAAAAAACCAAAATCAGGAGTTCTGGAAAATCAGAATCAAAAGGGATTATGGAAAATCGAAGTCAAATGATATTCTGGAAAATCGAAATTATAAGACTTCTGGAAAAACAGTCATAAGGATTATGGAAAACGAAGTCATAAGACTTCTGGAAAAATCGAAATCAGGAAGTACTCAGTGAGTTCAAGTATCAACAGAAAAAGCTAAGTATCAAAGAAGAAGGAAATTTCGAGTACATAAAGTCAGGATTTCAGAAGAGGATTTTGAGATTCTGGAAGTAAGTTTTCGAGGAAACAGAAAGAAGATTTCGAAAAATCAGAAGGCAGAATTCGAGAAAGCAGAAAGAAGATTTCGAGAAATCAGAAGGCAGAATTCGAGAAAGCAGAAAAGAGATTTCGAGAAATCAAGGAGCAAGAATTCGAGAAAACAGAAGACACTAGAAGAGCAGTTAATCGAAGTTACAAAGACAAAGACAGGTGTCAATCAGTTAGTGGTTTATTTTGAAAATTGTAATCAGTTTTCTAGTGAGCAGAAAACGTGGCAAGCATACATGTTGCCAACACATAGGGCTAGATGACGTGTCACATAGACATTAGTTAGCCGTTAGAATTAGGAATCTATAAATAGGTAAACTCTTGATGTAATATGTTAGAACCACAGGCAACACTAGAAGGGGGGTTGAATAGTGTTTTAGACATTTTAAGACAGTTTTGGAAATCTTTTAAAATAAACAATCACGCTAAGTAATCATTGTACAAAACCAATCTTAAGATCAGAGTTATTTTAAGAACATGCGGAATATATGAAAGATTTAGATTAAAAACTTTCTCTTACACTTAAGATTGTTTTGATTTTAAACAAACTTCTCTTAGTGTCTTCTGAAGAATATTACTAAGAGTACCTTCAGAACTGTTTCTGAAATACTTTAGATGTTCAGAGACCATCTATATCATGCGTCTGAACTGAGTTCCTGTTGGGCTCACTTCAGACAGGTATTTCAGACATCCCTCTGAATATATTCTTCTATAATACTTCAATCTACACTAGAGACGTTTTAACGTTATGTTTGTATGAAAACTTGTTTTATTGAAATCGTTGTGTTAAGATTATTATGAAAAGTACTTTTCAATCCCCAACGTAAATATGAAAACTGTAAGTAAAAGAGATTAAGGGAAAGAAGACTTAGACACAGAATTTATCCTGGTTCACCCACAAACCCTGTGAGCTACATCCAGTCCTAGTGGCAAACCACCACTAGCTTTTAATCACAATAACAACAACACATATGTGCCACTCCGAATCCCCCAGACCCTTGCAGCCACATATATGTCACACTATCTGAAACCACAGATATACATGTTAACCTCTCCAGGCCAACACAACAAGTATTCTTTTCTATCAAGCCTCTCCAGGCTCTACCACGAGTATTCTTTCTTCCACCAAGCCTCTCCAGGCTCTCAAACACTTAACTAAGTGTTGAGTATTACTACTCAATCTAAGCTAGATGTTCGCTAGAACCTCTCAACTCAGATTCTTCTTGTACATAGAGATTACTGAGTACATACTCAGGATACAGTCATTACAAACTAAATACAAGGATAAACAGTGATACAAGTGTTTGAATTTAAGTACAATCCCTGTCTTTTCTATGAGCAATACATCCTCTGAGAGTAGGCTAACTAAGAATGTGAAATTAAGCTCAGCCTTATTCTCCAACCATTGATTTCCATGGGCTACATTCTCACCCGTATCATTGGAATACCAAGGTATCTTCAAAGCTTCAAACCGTGCCCGGTTTGATAGTCATTTGTACAGCATGATTGCCTTCCCGACAACTAACTCACTTGATCAACAGACCAACTGTACAATCTAACTAACTGACCAGCTGATCAGTAGCCCGATTGAGAATTCACTCTCTGATCAATCGTTGTTGACATTTTCATGATGTATTTTAGCTCGAGTCAACTCTTGTTAACTGTAAGACACTCAGCCTAGTTAACAATTTTCATCCTGATTGATTTCAAGAACCTTCTTGAAAAGCAATCCCGATTGATCTATTTTGGTTGATCATTCTGACCAACTTGGTTGTACAGCACAACAACTGCAGCTCGGCAGCATGGTTAATATGCTTTGCTTGCCAACCCACTTCAAATTCAATCTTGAGGCTATTTATATGTTCTGTTTGAATATAGCCGTTGAAGATGATTCATAATACCGTTGAGCTTCTGATAATGTGGCTCATATAGCCGTTGTGTAATAGCTTCTCAAACGGTTGCTTCTCCTTAAGCATATTGAGTGTTCAGAATACTCCTGTTCTGACACTACTGTTGATGAGCTCTATTTTGAGAGATGTGATGTGTATGTGTATTCTCTCTCTTGAATTCTTCTACTTTCTTGCATCTGTTTTATCCAGCTTGCATCTGCTT
Organism: Sesbania bispinosa; assembly: GCA_026901365.1. Taxonomy (NCBI): domain Eukaryota; kingdom Viridiplantae; phylum Streptophyta; class Magnoliopsida; order Fabales; family Fabaceae; genus Sesbania; species Sesbania bispinosa. The sequence goes on from QLOH01000089.1 coordinate 1,023,992, forward strand.
GCTCCAGCTTGCATTATCTTGCATCTGCTTGCATCTGCTTGCATCTGCTTTATCTGCTTTATTCAGCTTGCATCTGCTTTCTTCAGAGTTCCTCTGATTTTCTTGAGAGTATGTATCCGTTGAATTTGCCCTTTTTGCTTATTCTGCATATACTCCTTTTTCATTTGCTCCTGACACCATTACTTCTTTGAATGAGATGTCTTGATCAATAGTCGTTGTTTGCAGATTCCTCTTTTGATATTTAGATAAAGATGTTGAATTGAATATATTTTATTCAAACATCTTCCTTGTTGCTTCTGCTTAGTCTCCTGAGCTTTTCTTCTGCTTTGTTCCAGATTGCACAAATGAAGAAATGTCTCGTTGAAATACTATCGTTTAGAGACAGCAAATAGTCTTCTTTTAATCCGTTGTGAGACACGCTTCTTGAAAGTTCTGACATAGTACAACGTTGGTGCTGCAGTAAAGCTGCTACTGTTGTTGCTGCGAATGCTACGTTGCAGAGATTTCCTCAGTGGTGTATGAACTTTAAATGCACCAGGAAAGGTCTCTGTGATTGTTGCCACAAATGTGTTTCAAAACGTACGAGCATCATGGACTTAGAAAAGTCTTCACGCAAGGTTTCAGCAAAGATGCCACGTCATTACTAAAGCTTCAGACAGCTTCCAACCTTCAGACGGGTTCCAGTCTTCAGACAGGTTCCAGTCTTCAGACGGGTTCGAGTCTTCCGACGGGTTCGAGTCTTCAGACGGGCTTGGCTCTTCATACGTCTTCAACACTTAAGACAGGTTGATGACTTCAGACAGCTCAAGTCTTTCAGACAGCTTCGTTGCGTCAGACAGCTTCAATACTTCATACGGGTTGCGTCCTTCAGACAACTTCAATTCTTCATACTGGTTGCGTCCTTCAGACAACTTCAATTCTTCATAATGGTTGAAACTTCAGAAGCCTTCTACCTTTTGATAATAGAATTGTAGCTTCATTCTTCTTTGTATCTTCTTCTTGGTTTCTTCAGTTCATTGTTGTTCTTCAGACAGATGTATATTTGAATCTGTACTTCTTCATATCTTTTGCCTTCAGTTCTTCAGATAGTCTTCAATGCTTCAGATAGTCTTCTAATCTTCGATTCTTCAGATAGTTTTCAAGTCTTCACTTCTTCAGTCAGTCTTCAAGTCTTCACTTCTATTCTTCAGTTGCTTCAACTTTGTTAAGGATTAATCTTCTTCAGATTCTGCACTCTTGTTCTTCTGATTCTGATCTTCTGATTCTGATTCTGTTCACAAAATCTTCTTCTTCTAAAGAGTATTTCATCCTGAAACATAATTAACAAACAAATACCTTTCTCAGTAGAACCTGTTTATATAATCTAATTGGTTCTTTATATAATCTTATTTTTATATAATCTTATTTGTTAATCATTAAAACTAAAGGATGTTATGTCCTATAATCATGTTTAATTACTTAAACAGATTTATAGACTTCACAATCTCCCCCTTTTTAATGATGACAAATAAATTATATATTACTGACAAAATGGGTATAAAAAGAAATGAGATAATAAAATAAGATAATAGATTTTATTACTCCCCCTATCTATATTACTCCCCCTGAGACAAGCATTGATTCTTTTAGATATCCTCTGAAACAATTAAGTCTTTAATTAATCAATTTCAATTGTTAAATCTTTTATTAACCAACTGTTACAAATTTATTGTTAATATTTCAGATATTTTAAATAACCGATTGTTAAAATTTTTCTTGTTAAAATTTCAGATACCTATTGTTATTTTTCTTGTTAAAATTTCAGACACCTATTGTTATTAGAACCCTTCAGATACCTATTGTTATATAATACTTCAGAAATTTTAGATAGACGATTGTTAAAATTTTCTTGTTAAGATTTCAGATACCTATTGTTATGACTTATTGTTATTCTTACTTATTGACTTATTGTTATTCTTACTTATTATTAGAACTCTTAGTTTGTTATCCTTCCTTACTACTATTTATTTCTTCTTCCTATAATCTCCCTATATATTTCCCTTTTTGTTACATTCTTTTTAGTATTTTGTTAGTTTATATTTCTCCCCCTTTTGTCATTAATTAAAAAGGTTTATATTATAAGTTAATGTAATCCTATACCAAATGTTAAATAATGTATCGTTTTGATGTTTCGCTTAAAGATCTACTTCTTAATACTGAGGTTTCTCCCCCTAAGTTGATTAGTTTTCTACAATCTTTTAAGAGTTCCCCCTACTTATCCTCCATTAAACAGAGAGAAGTTTTAGATTACTTGTTATGGTTAAAATTTTGTTAAGCAATTATCAAGAGGTTATGAAGCATAAAAGAAACTAAACAAAGAAGATTTTTATTAAAGAGAACAATCTAGATTCACAGAAGAGAACACATTAGATAATGGAGACAAAAGAACAAAGACACTTAAACTGACATCAGATAAGTTTTAAAGACAATAGAGGGAACTAATTTCCATAAGATTGCTCATTAGACACTAGATATTATTAGAGATCTTGAGCACATTCTTCCTTATCTTCTTTATCTTGTGACGCAGTTGAGCATTCTCCATCCTTAGTCTTTGAATCTCAGGAATGTCATCGGTTTCTTCTGTGTTCCGATGATTTACCTTAAGAAAACAAGGATGTCTATGATCGTACAGGTGGCTAATGAACACATTGTTTACCATAAGAATCTTCATGATCACAGTATTGTGAGGTAGGATAGTAGAGTCTTCCAGTTTTCTTCTTGCCATATCGAAAAGAATGATCCACGGAAGATTAATCTTCTTCTTTTGCAAAAGATTGATAACACAGAACCTTTCCATTTCAAGGTTATGGTTATCCTTAATACGTGGGATCACACAATATTTCAGGATATTGAAGAGAACTTTGGGAATGACTTTCATTCCTTGCCTATTGAAGATTAGATGGTTAAACTGTTCCTCTAACAGATCTTTCCAAGCTGTGGAGAACAATTCTCCTTCAGCTTTTACTCCTAGAGCTTTTTCAAGGATATTGGTAGTTACAACCACCTTTTGATTCATAACTTGGGCTTTGAGGCAGGTATCTTCCCCTGAGTTTTCCAGACAAAGCGTGTTCCAGAATTGGTACACACTTTCTTCATGCCATTGACTGTCAATGGCTTCAAAGAAAGGTAACCATCCGGCGGCTTCGAAAAAGGCAGTTACATTATAACCAACCTTAGAGAGATTCTGAAAGTCTACAATTTGAGTTTGAAAGATAGAGGAAGACATTTTGAGAGATGGAAGTGAGAAATCTTTTGGAGGTTTCCTAGAGAGATTTGGAGGTTGAGATGAAGAGAGCAAATAGAAGTTTGAGAATATATACAAGAGCATTTAATTATGACACTGATAGCGCGTTCTTGGGAAGAGTGCGTTGATTGATAGACAAGTGAAACGCCGCGACCTTTATACGTTATGGTTCCAAGAGACCCCCTTATTAAAACAGCACGTCTTTTCAGAGGACAACGCATAATAAAGGATCATGAAAGTTTAGATTAGGTAAAGAAGAGATGTTACCACATAATTCGTTTATTGTTATCTAGATGAAGCGGTGTTAACTGACATTGCTTCTTGCCTTGAAGACTTCTTCTTCATCTAAGGTTGCTTGATGTCTGCACGTTTCAGTATGCTTTTGTCTTTTGTGCTCCCAGAGAATCTTTGAACAGTCATCTTAACCTATCCCTTTACAATTGAGTTGGATTTTAATGACTTGAGCAACCATCCCTTAACATTTCAGACCCACAATTTCAGACAGTCCATAAGGAGCCTTCTGAACGGGTTAGATGAATAGAGATATTACTGAGTTAGTATAATCCACTCAGAGATTGAATTAGGTTTGGTGCATAGAGTGTTAATCATCTTTAATGTTGATAACCCACGCTTTCAGAGAGTTCATTTTGAACTTCCTGAACAGGTTCAGACAATGGAGATGTTATCACACTACCCATCCTTTTAGATGATGTTTCTTAGATGGTCTTCTTAAAACCTGTTTCCTGAAACATTCAAACTAGAAGTACCTTTCAGTAGCACCTGATTGTAATTTGTCTAATTATTTAAATTAAGTATTTTAAAATTACAGATAACATTTTATCAAATTTAAAAATTATCTTATTAGGTTAATTAAATTTATCTTTCAGAAATATAATTTGTTAATCAATTAAGGCTAGAGTTATGTTATTGATAGACTTAAATGTGAATAAAAGGAAACACATATAAACAAATAGAACACATAGAATGTTAATATTAAGAGAAACACATAAACAGAGATAGAAAGTGAAATGGACTCAAAACAGAAAGACATAGATACAAAAAAAATCAGAACACAAGTGTATCATTGATCTTCAACAGGTTTGTTCTTATTGGCACTGACTTTCTCCTTTTGTGCTTTCAGCATCTGCAGTTCACGTTGATAGAATCTGAGTGTTTCTTCCAGCCGTCCGATGCGTTCATTCAACTTTCTTATATTACATCTTCTGAAAATTTCTCTTAAATCTCCATGATTTCTTAGAGAATCAGATGACTCCATATGATTCTGAGTTGATGACGGAGAATTGTGTTCTTCTTTTGCTTCTGCTGGTATCCCCTTAGAATGTTCATATTCCTTTATAGTGAACAAGGGTGATGGCTCCTGGTCAAAGAATCTTTCAATAGGAAATCCTTTATATTGAAGGATTTTCATAATTAGTGTAGTATGGGGAAAGACTTTGACTTCTTCTAATTTTCTTCTCATCATATGGTAGAGGATGATTCTGGGAAGATTTAATCTTTTCCTTTGAAGGAGATGTATCAGCACGAATCTTTCCATATCAGAGATGATAATTGTATCCTTCCTTTTGGGTAGAATACAACAATTAATGATTGCCAGCAGAATTCTGGGAATTTCCAGTAAGTTTGAGCAAACTGGTGGTTCAAGAGTTCTGCGACCAAATAACATTTGATCATGCATCTCTTTCTCTCTATCATTGATTTCCCAATCTGAAGAGAATTGTTTTCCGGTTGCTTCAACCCCAATGATTTCCTTCAGATCCTTGAAGTCCACTCTGATAGGCATTCCCATTACTGAAGTGTTTATACCACTTGTCTCTTCAAGAAACACTTCTGAGTTGTTCCAGAAATCTAGAACACTCTGCTCATGCCAGGGGAATGATGCCTCCTCAAGAAAGGCAATCCAGTCAGCATCCTTGAAATACTCAGAGGTTTTTAGTCCTTCTTCGTCAAAGTCGCTTAAATTTACTCCCATTGTGGGAATAATTCTTTCATCAAACTTGCGTAGACTTTGAGCACATGAGATTGCTGATCTTGATGCCATTTGAGATAGATTAAGATGAATTGGAAGGAAATAAACTGTGAGGTTCTTCTGATAATCTTTCAATGCTTTAAATAGGCAATCAAGTGTCGCTTCATTTTATGAAAGAAGCGGTTCCATCCACTAAGCAGTTGTGTAGAGATGTGCATCGTGTCCATTGAGAGAAACCGGTTGATGATTCAATGATTCACATCGTGCCGTTTCATATTTTCAAAAACAGTTATGACTAACACACACGACTCTTCATTTACTTAATTTAAAAACACAGTTATTACTATACTAAGCATGTGTGACTCTTCAACATATATATTTAAATAAGTAAAGCATACATTTCACACAGTAAACATAGTAAAACACATAGCATGCAGTGATTTATTTTAACACAATTTACAAAGCATGAAACAATTATATCATGTAATCATATTTTTCACAATTTCAATAAAACAAATCATGCAACAGATTAATAGCTATATTAAAATTATAACTTAAATATAGATAGGAAAGGTGTTACCAGTTTGTGATCTAGAGATAGATTCACTTTCCTTTTCTGTTGCGTCCTGTGCTTTAGCCTTATGAATAATGAGTATTGGAAAAATGATTTTCCTATTCTCATTGTCATTCTTCAGAGTTGCTTCAGCCTGGTGAGATTTCCATCTTCTGAGGATCTACTCCTTCTGCATTTGTTAGATGCTCAACCCGAAGGTGAGCTCTGATACCAATTGTTAGAACCACAGGCAACACTAGAAGGGGGGGTTGAATAGTGTTTTAGACATTTTAAGACTGTTTTGGAAATCTTTTAAAATAAACAATCACGCTAAGTAATCATTGTACAAAACCAATCTTAAGATCAGAGTTATTTTAAGAACATGCGGAATATATGAAAGATTTAGATTAAAAACTTTCTCTTATACTTAAGATTGTTTTGATTTTAAACAAACTTCTCTTAGTGTCTTCTGAAGAATATTACTAAGAGTACCTTCAGAACTGTTTCTGAAATACTTTAGATGTTCAGAGACCATCTATATCATGCGTCTGAACTGAGTTCCTGTTGGGCTCACTTCAGACAGGTATTTCAGACATCCCTCTGAATATATTCTTCTATAATACTTCAATCTACACTAGAGACGTTTTAACGTTATGTTTGTATGAAAACTTGTTTTATTGAAATCGTTGTGTTAAGATTATTATGAAAAGTACTTTTCAATCCCCAACGTAAATATGAAAACTGTAAGTAAAAGAGATTAAGGGAAAGAAGACTTAGACACAGAATTTATCCTGGTTCACCCACAAACCCTGTGAGCTACATCCAGTCCTAGTGGCAAACCACCACTAGCTTTTAATCACAATAACAACAACACATATGTGCCACTCCGAATCCCCCAGACCCTTGCAGCCACATATATGTCACACTATCTGAAACCACAGATATACATGTTAACCTCTCCAGGCCAACACAACAAGTATTCTTTTCTATCAAGCCTCTTCAGGCTCTACCACGAGTATTCTTTCTTCCACCAAGCCTCTCCAGGCTCTCAGACACTTAACTAAGTGTTGAGTATTACTACTCAATCTAAGCTAGATGTTCGCTAGAACCTCTCAACTTAGATTCTTCTTGTACATAGAGATTACTGAGTACATACTCAGGATACAGTCATTACAAACTAAATACAAGGATAGACAGTGATACAAGTGTTTGAATTTAAGTACAATCCCTGACTTTTCTATGAGGAATACATCCTCTGAGAGTATGCTAACTAAGAATGTGAAATTAAGCTCAGCCTTATTCTCCAACCATTGATTTCCATGGGCTACATTCTCACCCGTATCATTGGAATACCAAGATATCTTCAAAGCTTCAAACCGTGCCCGGTTTGATAGTCATTTGTACAGCATGATTGCCTTTCCGACAACCAACTCACTTGATCAACAGACCAATTGTACAATCTAACTAACTGACCAGCTGATCAGTAGCCCGATTGAGAATTCACTCTCTGATCAATCGTTGTTGACATTTTCATGATGTATTTTAGCTCGAGTCAACTCTTGTTAACTGTAAGACACTCAGCCTAGTTAACAATTTTCATCCTGATTGATTTCAAGAACCTTCTTGAAAAGCAATCCTGATTGATCTATTTTGGTTGATCATTCTGACCAACTTGGTTGTACAGCACAACAACTGCAGCTCGGCAGCATGGTTAATATGCTCTACTTGCCAACCCACTTCAAATTCAATCTTGAGGCTATTTATATGTTCTGTTTGAATATAGCCATTGAAGATGATTCATAATACCGTTGAGCTTCTGATGGTGTGGCTCATATAGCCGTTGTGTAATAGCTTCTCAAACGGTTGCTTCTCCTTAAGCATATTGAGTGTTCAGAATACTCCCGTTCTGACACTTCTGTTGATGAGCTCTATTTTGAGAGATGTGATGTGTATGTGTATTCTCTCTCTTGAATTCTTCTGCTTTCTTGCATCTGTTTTATCCAGCTTGCATCCGCTTGCTCCAGCTTGCATTATCTTGCATCTGCTTGCATCTGCTTGTATCTGCTTTATTCAGCTTGCATCTGATTTCTTCAGAGTTCCTCTGATTTTCTTGAGAGTATGTATCCGTTGAATTTGCCCTTTTTGCTTATTCTGCATATACTCCTTTTTCATTTGCTCCTGACACCATTACTTCTTTGAATGAGATGTCTTGATCAATAGTCGTTGTTTGCAGATTCCTCTTTTGATATTTAGATAAAGATGTTGAATTGAATATATTTTATTCAAACATCTTCCTTGTTGCTTCTGCTTAGTCTCCTGAGCTTTTCTTCTGCTTTGTTCCAGATTGCACAAATGAAGAAATGTCTCGTTGAAATACTATCGTTTAGAGACAGCAAATAGTCTTCTTTTAATCCGTTGTGAGACACGCTTCTTGAAAGTTCTGACATAGTACAACGTTGGTGCTGCAGTAAAGCTGCTACTGTTGTTTCTGCGAATGCTACGTTGCAGAGATTTCCTCAGTGGTGTATGAACTTTAAATGCACCAGGAAAGGTCTCTGTGATTGTTGCCACAAATGTGTTTCAAAACGTACGAGCATCAGAGACTTAGAAAAGTCTTCACGCAAGGTTTCAGTAAAGATGCCACGTCATTACTAAAGCTTCAGACAGCTTCCAACCTTCAGACGGGTTCCAGTCTTCAGACAGGTTCCAGTCTTCAGACGGGTTCGAGTCTTCAGACGGGTTCGAGTCTTCAGACGGGCTTGGCTCTTCAGACGTCTTCAACACTTAAGACAGGTTGATGACTTTAGACAGCTCAAGTCTTTCAGACAGCTTCGTTGCGTCAGACAGCTTCAATACTTCATACGGGTTGCGTCCTTCAGACAACTTCAATTCTTCATACTGGTTGCGTCCTTCAGACAACTTCAATTCTTCATAATGGTTGAAACTTCAGAAGCCTTCTACCTTTTGATAATAGAATTGTAGCTTCATTCTTCTTTGTATATTCTTCTTGGTTTCTTCAGTTCATTGTTGTTCTTCAGACAGATGTATATTTGAATCTGTACTTCTTCATATCTTTTGCCTTCAGTTCTTCAGATAGTCTTCAATTCTTCAGATAGTCTTCTAATCTTCGATTCTTCAGATAGTTTTCAAGTCTTCACTTCTTCAGTCAGTCTTCAAGTCTTCACTTCTATTCTTCAGTTGCTTCAACTCTGTTAAGGATTAATCTTCTTCAGATTCTGCACTCTTGTTCTTCTGATTCTGATCTTCTGATTCTGATTCTGTTCACAAAATCTTCTTCTAAAGAGTATTTCATCCTGAAACATAATTAACAAACAAATACCTTTCTCAGTAGAACCTGTTTATATAATCTAATTGGTTCTTTATATAATCTTATTTTTATATAATCTTATTTGTTAATCATTAAAACTAAAGGATGTTATGTCATATAATCATGTTTAATTACTTAAACAGATTTATAGACTTCACATAAAAAGGGTTGGCAAATCACTCATACTCATACTCTCTGAAACACCTTATACGTCCAATCACACTGCGACAAACAGGTTACTAAGAGAAGCAAGTATGTGATGAACCCATCCACTTTCCTTTTCAATGCAAATTGTTCTTACAATTCAATTTTTCTGTTCTTTGTTTACATTCTGCAAATTTACTATTCTGTAATTTACTTTTCTTTGTACAAATTCTCATTTAAACTTTTACTGAAGTTTCTCAAAATCAGTTTCTGAAAATTCAAAGTTTGAAACTTGATAAATTTCTGAATCAAGTAATTTTCTAAAAGTCAAGTTCTTTGATAAAAATTCCGGATCAAATCCTTAGAACTTAGTGTTTTCTGGATTTCTAATACTTAGAAAATAACTTGGTGAAATTCTGTACCAAACAATTCTGTTTTTCCAGAAAGATTGAACTTTTTCGAAAGTTTATTAACAAATCATAAACACCATAAACCTACTTTTTTAAAAGAGTCCCGTAAGAGGATTTGATTCTAATCCCCAGATTGCTCGTAGAATCAAAGTGTTAAAATTTAGTTTTCTAAATTGAATTTTTCACCACAAACAAATAGGCACGCCCAGTGGGACTAATTGCCAAAAAGTGCGTGTGTTATGATTTTAAGAATAGATTTGTTCTTGTATGCGTTTGAGAAGTGGAAGAACAATTTCTGTTCAAATGGCTAACAATTCGTGACAAAATGTAAATGGAAATAATAATAGGGATCTAGCCAATGTTACGAATTCTGAGAATTCGTCACCCCCAAGGAATGAATCTGTAAACAATAATGATAATAGGGCAAATGGAAACAATAGTGTTACTAGAGAACCATCAACAAATGTTACTACGACCACTACTGCTGTGACAGAACCCGTAGTAAGTCAAATTGGTTCTACTATCCCTATACCCAATTTTATTTCTATGTCTCAAAATGGACAACCACAGTATGGTCGTTGGCTGCTAGGCAAGTATATCTATTAGTCAACTGTAGTAATATGAAAATGAATTCAGAGTGTCGATCCCACGAGGAGTTGGTAGTTCAAAGTTGCACTAATTCAAAAAGTAAATATATACAAAAGAGAGTGGTTTGATTCATGAGTGATTTAGGTATTTAAAGTAAAATTTTAGCAAGTAATAAAACAGAGTATGAAACTTGATTTGGGATATCAATGAGAAAAACTGGGATTGAATTTCATCTATCTCCCTCTTCTATATTCTGGTTGTATATCAATATATAGCAATCATAACTATCAATATCGATGCACACATAATAGTCATTTATATTGATTCCTCACATATAAAATTCATAAGATTGATTTATTGAATATTGATTCCTCATATACTTAACAAATCATCCAGCATTAAGATCAAGTGTAAAAGCATTCGTTATATTGAAATCTATTCCTAGTAAAACAATATAACGACTATTTTCGTTCAGATCGGATTTTCAGAAATACTTTCCAGTCAAATCTAAAAATCTAAACATTGAAACTATTGATCAGATAGAATCAAAGAATTTAAATCGGAACGAAAATAACAATATTGATAAAAACAAAATCACTATATAGAAATATAACCAGAATATATCCGAGTTCCAGTCGATTTACATCCAATCCCAAAAGAGAAGATTAGCTACTCATGGTAGCTTGTACAATCAATACAGATGAAGGAGAAAACGAAGAAATCTGGTTCCACAGCTTTATGTTCTTCTTCGAAGACTTCGTTCTATTTTTAGAAAATGTCGAACTGTCGAAAACTTCCTTCGAAATTGGTTTTGGGGTGCTGGTAAATGAAAATTCACTCATGAGCTAAAAATTTAGCACCCAAAAACACTCTTCTCTGGTCCATTTTCGCTCATGAGCTAAATATTTAGCTCATGAGCGAAAATAATTTTTACTTGTATTGGAATTTCTTTTTTTCTCCTTGCTTCTTCACTTCTTTTGTTCCTGATTGATCTCCGTTAATCTTTCCTGCAATTAAACATCAAAAATTGGGATTAAAAGGTTTCAATTATATCAGTACTCAGATATTACTGCTTAACTTAAATGTTCTAGAATTTGGAGGAAATCAATTAAAGAATTAATGCAATTAACCCAAAAAGTGCCATTCTTTCCATACAAAACATCCTAATATTTGGCACTTATCAACTCCCCCCAACCTAGAATCTTGCTTGTCCTCAAGCAAAGTAAACAGTCATACTTCAACTATTTATTAATTCATTTCTGAAATTGGTTATTTGGAAATCATTTCCATGGTCCTTCAAAAGACAACTTCAAATTCTAACCAAAGAATTGAAATCAAAAGCATATGGTAAATCCAATATAAAATAGAAGGAGGACAAGAGTGCAATTAATCACCAAAAGGAGCAATTATAACAATGAAATGATTCTAATCAAGGAAATTTTTCTCTCAATTCTCACTGGTGAGTGTTTCTCTCAAACTTTCACTGAAAATTGCACAAATCAAAATTGCTAGTCATTTCCAATTCAACCACAATCACACATTTGTCATGGATCTTAAGGTCTTGTAAAGGTTGTAATGAGGCTAGGCTTCCAAGAATTATGGTTTTTCAGGATAATCAAAAGCACAATTCAAGAAAAGAGAGCATAACTACATTTCAATTCAATTTACATCAACTCTCAATTCTTAACACCTCAATACATCAAAATTTTCATTCACAATCTACTCCTTTTTATTTTCATTGTATTTTTCTCTTTTTTTTTATATACATATTAAGGAGTAAATTGTATAGCCAAACCATTTTTCTTTTATAAACACAATTTCACCAACCCATTATCTTTGTAATGATAATATGCACCTATGCTCTCCTTCCTTTAGTGTGCAAAGGTAGGACAAACTTTTGAAATTTAAGGTCAAGGTACATAATCAAAGAAAACTTAGGCTCTAATGGGCTTATTACAAAATTGAACATTTTTTGGTTGGCTATTTGGCTCTAAGCTTTTTCTATATAACAAAACTTGCCTTAATCATTTCCATGCCTTTTGTGTGATATTATCAAAAAGGAAACTCAAACAATATCAACTAGCTAATTAACAGTGAAACTCTCAGTTTGTTTATGGATTCACACACTCACTGGGTTATCTGTGGCTTATTTCCTTGATTATATTACCTATTGTTATGATTGCTTATTTTGGTCAATTATCATGCACCAATGTCCTAATCCTATTTGATTATGCAATTTACCACATTTTTCCTTTTTCACCTCTTTGTTCAGTTTGTTCAGCTGTTCTAACCTTAGGACACTTACTGAATCCTGATTTCTTTTTAACCAATCTCCTCAAGAAAATTTTTCATTAATTCCCAAAAAATTTTACTATATCTATCAGTACTATATCTAAAATACTAAGTGAAAAACAGTGTAAAACAGTTAATCCTAACTTAACAAAGTAAAGTAACAAGCATCTAAACTAAAACAACTAATGCAAATATCACAAAAGCAACTACTATTTAAACACACCAAAATATTGCAATACTAGAATTATCTGCCAACATAATCACACAAAGTACTAAATTATCAACAAAAGAACAATGAAACCATGTCACAGAGTTTTGAAAGATGGAATGGAAGGGTATGACTCCGGCTGCTACTCCTGAGGGTCCTTCTCCTGCTGGCATAGCTCCAGAATAGCCCACATCATAATCAGCAGCTCCACTTGCTCCAACAGCTTCCACTCCCCCCTGAAAAAATTGGACTGTCCCCGGGCCACTGAAGGTAAGTCTGAAATTCTTCTGGTGTCATTCCTGGGTAGGCTCCCTTGGGTAAAAGATCAGTTAATATCCTCCAATTCCTTCTGATAATGCCATTCAAGAAGGAGTCATATTCTGCTGTGGTCTTTGTTCTAGTCATGTCCTGCATAATTGGAGCAAATATTCAACATTTCAATTAGGCATATATGCTTCAAGTATGCATACAAACTAGTATGACAAACTATGATTCATTCCAAACCATGTGCACAATGATGTAGCAACCACAACAGCCAATTATTTTCAATATACATTCCACTTGCATTTGTCCTATCATGTGAACATTCTAACACTCAATTGCAAGAGAAGAAATAAATCACTAAATCATCATGTATCATAAACAGTTTAAATGGACAATGTAATTTCATCAATTGAAGCACATTATGCACAAGTTTGTTCACATTGTCATTTAATTAGAGTGACTCTTCCCTCTTTTTAAACTCAAATGATTAATTTCAAATGCAAGCAATTCACTTTTAGAATGCACAACAAGTGAATGATAGTTTATAAAAGTGAAAAGCTTATTGGTGCATTTCATCAAACACTTGATAAGCATTATTATGATTATGTGTAAAATACTTGATCATTTTTTTTTTTGCCAAATATTTCACCCATTACACAATAATCATACACATAATCATCTTTCAACAATATTTCAAGTGATAATCAACACTTTCCAAGCAACCCAATCACATTTCAACCTTATGGTGTCTAACCTAGAGTTTGAATTGCTCAAGAAAAGAGAGATATGTTCGGTTCATTTGAAGAGGATTCAAAGAAAACTTACCTTGAAGGATGATTGGAGGAAGGAGGAAGAAGATTGGAGTGTGAAATTGTTGATTGAAAATGAAGTGAAGTAATGCCCTTGGAGAGCTTCACTGTCGCGCACAAGAGAGAGAAGAAAGGGGTTTGCAAAAATGATGTTTCTCTCTCTACATTTGCTGTCAAATAAGGCTGGGTGCGCATATTTAAAAAATTCGCTCATGAGCTAATTTGTCCAGGGAGTGCAAAATATTTAGCAAAAATTCGCTCATGAGTTAAAATTTTTAGCTCATGGGCGAATTTTGTCCAGAGAGTGGGTTAAATTGATCAAAAATTCGCTCATGAGCTAAAATTTTTAGCTCATGGGCGAATTTTGTCCAGAGAGCATCACTTTTCACCCCTAAATTCGCTTGAGCTAAATTTTTAGCTCATGAGCGAATTTAGCAGAAATTGTCTCTTTTTAAATTTTCTGCATAATTCGCTTGAGCTAATTTTTTAGCTCATGAGCGAATTTTACAGAAATTTTGCTTCTCAAGTCCTTTTACATCTTTCAAAATTTCTCACTAATTTCAATCATTCAAATCTTGATTATTGCTCTCTTTTAGACTTTAATTCACACCCTAATTCACTCCTCACATTATTTTCTATGGTTTGACAAAGTTTCACATTTTCCTAACCAAAATCTAAGATCAAACACTCAATTTTTACAAGTGACTACTTTTAAGGCAATTTTTAGCATCCACATGTCTCAATTTTGGACCAAAACTCTTTTGCATGCAAAACAAGTTTAAATAACTTTAAAACACTCAAATACACTTGTTTGGCCCAATTAAGACAATGAATTGCTAAAAATTCACTTAAAGCATACAAACACGCAAATATGCATAAAAATACACATATACACAATTATGTACAAAAACACACAAGAGTGAAATTTGAAATGCAAAACAGAATTAAACACTGGGTTGCCTCCCAGGAAGCGCTTGTTTAACGTCACATAGCTTGACGCCTGTTTTTCGTCATGGTGGTTGGAATTGAAATTTTGTGGTGAGCCTCAGTGCTGAACCACCACTTTCTTTGGAAATCAAGCCTTCAAAACCCCTTTCCTCATACAGATTTGGGGTAGGAACTGACCCTAACCATCTTTGCTTCTTTCTGGAATTAGACCATGCTGCTGATTCCCTTGGCCTGATTTTTCTTTTCCTTGGCCTCTTGTTATAACAAGCACTGGTCTTTTTCTCTTGAAGCTTGGGAGATTTATTATTGACAATTTTCAATTCCTTTGCTTCATGCAATTGTGGCTTACTCACTTCAAGAAAAGCTTTGTCAGACATATCTACTTTAAAGTACTCTAGTTGATCCTTTGGGTGCTGAATAGCTTCAAACACATTGAAGTTGGCTTCTTCATCTTGTGTCCTAACCTTTAGCTCACCACCACTAACATCAATGATTACTCTAGCTGTCTTCATAAAAGGTTTGCCAAGGATTGTTGGAGCTTCAACATCTTCTTTGATATCTATGATCACAAAATCCATTGGAAACACAAAATTGCCAACCTTTTCCAAATCAAGTAAAGCTTTTTGCACTGAGAAGCTTCCAATAGTCACAGGAGTGAGACTGCCTGGATCTTTAAATTTTTTAGGCAAAGATTTTTGACTGATTGCATTACACCCTGCCTCCAGTTCCACTGTTTCTTCTGAAAATCTTCCTTTCTTAATGAGAAGCTCTTTCATGAATCTTGCATAATTCGGTATCTGCTCCATTGCTTCTATAAAAGGAATGTTGATTTGCAACCCTGTAAAACTATCCAGAGTATGTGCAAGCTGCATTTCTCTATCTTTCTTTGAAGGGGCTTTAGGATATGGCAATCTCTTTAGTTGTGGTGCTCCTTCCCCTCTTTTCTCCTTTTTCTCATCTTCTCTTTTGTCACTCTTTTTCTCATTTTCTTTTTCTTTTTCTCTATTTACATCATTTTCTTTATTCATTTCTCCCTCTTCCTCGCAACCACTTATTTTCTTTTCACTCTCATTCTTTTTTCTCTCACTCTCTATTCTCTCCTTTTCACTCTCCTTTATTCCTTTTTCGCTCCCTCCTTCTTGCAGCACTTCTTCCTCAGCTTCCATGTTGTCCACAATACCTTCCCCTTTTGTTATGCCACTCCTTGTGGTGATATCATTGCACTTCTCCCTGGGGTTGGTTTGAGTAGTTACTGAGAATTGTCCTGACTTTTGGTTAGCTGAAGGGTTAGCTAAATGTTCAACTTGAGCCTCAACATTTCTTACTGATGCTTCTATATTTTCTGACATGCCATAGAAACTTGCATGAATTTCTCAAGAACATCATCCAATTTTGAACTTCCTTGTTGAATTGGAGGAGAATCTTGCTGCTGTTGGAGAGGAGGTGCCATATAAGATGAATTAGCATGTTGTTGCCACCAAAAACTCTGATTCTGGATACTTCTCCAATCCTGCGAAAAATTGTTAAGATAATAATTGTTACTGGAGAAGTCACCAGGATTTGTTATGTTGGAGAAGTATCCTGGTCCTTGCTGCATAGCATAATCTCCAAGTGTTCTTATTGGTGGACTTTGCCATTCACCAGCCATGATTGATTCAGTAGTTGGAATAATTGGTTGTGATTGTGGAGTAGAGAAACTTCTTGGTTCTTCCGAGCTGTCTTTTCAGTTTCTGGGTCAAATTCTAATTGATCTTTAGGTACCTGACCTCTTAAGAACATAAATCAAAACAACTCAAGCAAGGATTAGCACAAGGATGAAAGTATAAACAAAAACTAACTAAAAAGGTAAAATTATTCACAATACTTAATGAACTAGATAAACTTTGAAATGACACCGACTCCCCGGCAACGGCGCCAAAAACTTGTTGGTTGCTAGGCAAGTATACCTATTAGTCAACTGTAGTAATATGAAAATGAATTCAGAGTGTCGATCCCACGAGGAGTTGGTAGTTCAAAGTTGCACTAATTCAAAAAGTAAATATATACAAAAGAGAGTGGTTTGATTCATGAGTGATTTAGGTATTTAAAGTAAAATTTTAGCAAGTAATAAAACAGAGTATGAAACTTGATTTGGGATATCAGTGAGAAAAACTGGGAT
The DNA here is from genome assembly GCA_026901365.1 of Sesbania bispinosa. Lineage (NCBI taxonomy): Eukaryota > Viridiplantae > Streptophyta > Magnoliopsida > Fabales > Fabaceae > Sesbania > Sesbania bispinosa. Next base: position 1,040,964 of record QLOH01000089.1, read on the forward strand.
TGAATTTCATCTATCTCCCTCTTCTATATTCTGGTTGTATATCAATATATAGCAATCATAACTATCAATATCGATGCACACATAATAGTCATTTATATTGATTCCTCACATATAAAATTCATAAGATTGATTTATTGAATATTGATTCCTCATATACTTAACAAATCATCCAGCATTAAGATCAAGTGTAAAAGCATTCGCTATATTGAAATCTATTCCTAGTAAAACAATATAACGACTATTTTCGTTCAGATCGGATTTTCAGAAATACTTTCCAGTCAAATCTAAAAATCTAAACATTGAAACTATTGATCAGATAGAATCAAAGAATTTAAATCGGAACGAAAATAACAATATTGATAAAAACAAATCACTATATAGAAATATAACCAGAATATATCCGAGTTCGAGTCGATTTACATCCAATCCCAAAAGAGAAGATTAGCTACTCATGGTAGCTTGTACAATCAATACAGATGAAGGAGAAAACGAAGAAATCTGGTTCCGCAGCTTTATGTTCTTCTTCGAAGACTTCGTTCTATTTTTAGAAAATGTCGAACTGTCGAAAACTTCCTTCGAAATTGGTTTTGGGGTGCTGGTAAATGAAAATTCGCTCATGAGCTAAAAATTTAGCACCCAAAAACACTCTTCTCTGGTCCGTGAGCTAAATATTTAGCTCATGAGCGAAAATAATTTTTACTTGTATTGGAATTTCTTTTTTTCTCCTTGCTTCTTCACTTCTTTTGTTCCTGATTGATCTCCTTTAATCTTTCCTGCAATTAAACATCAAAAATTGGGATTAAAAGGTTTCAATTATATTAGTACTCAGATATTAGTGCTTAACTTAATTGTTCTAGAATTTGGAGGAAATCAATTAAAGAATTAATGTAATTAACCCAAAAAGTGCCATTCTTTCCATACAAAACATCCTAATATTTGGCACTTATCAATGGTTTACCATATGGATTTGTTCCAAATTCTGGAACAGCCCCACCTATTATGTCAACAGTGGGTCCTTCAATTGCTCAAGGACCCATGTTTAATCCCTTTGTGGGAAATACTTCTTCATCTATTACAAATTCCACGTTTCAAAATCTAAGGCAACAAATGGATGAAAGTAATCATGAAATGGTGAACATGTTGACAACACAAATGGCCACAGTGTTCGATCCCCTAGTCCAAACAACAAATACAAATTATAACTTGTTGGCTAGGCAAATGGAAAGGATTGCGGATGTGTTTGGAGCACCCACAGATCCTATAGTAAGACAAATGGCTAATATGAATCCTCCTGTAGATCATGGGGATCAAAATAATCAAATACCAAATCCTATCAATCCTGTTGAAAATAGAGAAAACAACGCTCCTAGAGTTATCCTGAATAGAAATCAGAATGTTGATGAAATTCTCGAAAGGATAAGAGCAAATAACTTAGGGGGCAACAGAACGTTGTTGAAATAGTTGAACAAGTCTTGAATAGGCATGGATTTAATGTAGGATTTGCGAACCACCCTTATGTAGTATCTCCTTTTACCCAGATCGTATTGCAAACTGAATTGCCAAGGGGATGGGAAGTTCCCAAATTTACTAAGTTTGCTGGAAAAGTAGGGGAATCTACTGTCGAACACATTGCTCGATACCAAATCGAAGCAGGTGATTTGGCAAATAATCAGGAACTTAAAATGAAATATTTTCCTAGTTCATTAACCAAGAATGCTTTCACTTGGTTTACGACTCTTCCCCAAAATTCGATTCATACTTGGAATCAATTGGAAAGAAGTTTTCATGAACAGTTCTTTCGAGGGGAAACGAAAGTTACACTTATGGATCTAGTAAATATTAAAAGATCCTCGAATGAATCTATAGATGATTATCTAAATAGATTCAGACAAATGAAAGCTAGGTGTTTTACTCAAATTCCTGAACATGAGTTAGTCCAAATGGCTGCTGGTGGTTTGGATTATTCAATTCGAAAGAAGTTGATTAATCAACAACTTAGAGATATGGCCCAATTGGCTGATAAGGTTAGACAAATTGAACATTTAAAGAAAGAAAAAGAGAGATTTCGAAAACCTGAAAAGATTTTTCGAAAAGATAAAATAGCATATTTGGAAGTATCTGATGATAGTGATTTCGAATATGACATGGAAGACAATGATGTTCATGTGGCAGAACTCAAGCCAGGACCTCCTTATGTTTGTCAATCCTTAAAACCTAATGGAAACAATAATAACGAAACCAAAGATAACTTTCCCAGAAAAAATTACGGTTTCGATATTTCGAAAGCTGATCAGATTTTCGATATATTAGTAAAGGACAAACAGATAACTCTAAGTGACAATCATAAGATTCCTTCTCAAGAACAGAGAAGAGGTCGAAAATACTGTAAATTTCATCATACTTATGGTCACTGGACTAATAGTTGTGTTCGTTTCAGGGATATTATCCAAGAAGCGATTAAGCAAGGAAGATTGAAGTTTGAAGAAAAAGCACCAATGGCAATGAAGATTGATTCCGATCCTCTTCAAGTGAATGCCAATTATGCTGAACCAGTGAGTATTAACATGGTTGAGATTGAAGACTCGAATTCTGTGGGTCAGGCCACAGAGATGGCCTTAGATGGAGATCAAGAGATCCATGATGTTTATCCAAAAGGAGGAGAATCTCTGTTGGAGTTCCTGAACCGGAGAAAGGCAAAGGATGCCTCAATTGATCTTTGCCCAAGATGTCACACTGTTTTTGACAAGTCTGCAGCAAAGATCTTTCGAGATTCAGACATGAAAGCACATTATCAACAAGTTGCTTCCCACCATAAGCAAGGTGAGAATAGGCAGAAGAAGCCTCATCCTTCATATGGAGGATGGATTTCGAAATCAGAATCCATCTCTGGGGGAAGGTCACCTGCGAATAGGAATAGGTTTGATAAGGGAAAGCAACCTATGAATCAAAGGTTCCAAGAAAGTTTGAAACCAAGAACTTTTGTTCCTCCATCATCTGTGCCTCCGAACCAATGGATTCGCCCAGGTTTCGTGAAACAGCACAATCATTTCCAAGGTCACTACCAGAAACCTTACTTTGGGAATAGGCAACAGATGACGAAAACCCAATGGAGGAGGGCACAAAGGATGAGGAAAGCAGCTTTCAGAAACCAAGCAACAAGAAACATTGATGTTGAGGGAAATAAGCAACAATCCAAGCCAGTACAAGCAAAAAATGCTCAAGTCATTCAGGTGCAGGCAAATACAAGTAATCCGTCTTACGCTCAGATGGTGAAGAAGAAACCTTCATTCCAAGTAATTGGAGGCTTTAATGAGAGCGAGGATGACTTGTTAACAGAGAACTTCGAGACTGGGTTCGCAGATGGTCTGGACGACATCTGTGCAGTCGTTTCTGTTTTGCCTGCAGAGTATGCTGAAGAACTCGAAAAAGGTTTGGATGACGAAGATTTCGAAGAAGAGGAAATCGGAGAAGACCCAGTTTTCTATACTTATATTGGCAAACAAATCTTCCAGAACACATCAGCAGTATTCGAAAGGCCAGTTGAAGATATGCAACTCCATATGAAACCTTTGTTTATTAGAGCTATGGTTGGAGAGGTGAATATTGGCAAAGTTCTGGTAGATTCGGGAGCGGCAGTGAATTTAATGTCGAGGTTCATGATGAAAAAATTAATGAAAACCAAGTATGATTTGCTACCACACCAAATGGTGATCACAGACTTCAGTGGTAGAACTTCAAAGTCTGAAGGTGTTCTATGTTTAGAACTAACAGTTGGAACAATTATGAGGCCTACCATGTTTGTAGTTGTGGATTCAAAAGCAAATTATAATTTGTTACTTGGAAGAGAATGGATCCATGGTGTAGGTGTTGTTCCTTCATCAATGCATCAAAAACTCTGTATGTGGACCAAGGAAAGAATTCCCATTTATGTAGGTGGGGATAAGAATTATTTCAAGGTTGAAGAAGATGCAGTAGATGTAAGGAGCACGGAGAAGAAAGTTATGAAAATAAGACCATATGAGATGATAGAGAAGTACATGTTGGCACCCACCAAGGTGCCATATTCATTGAGGATAAATCCTGATTGTGGGTTTATGCTACAATGCGATGTTGTCCCCTTCGAGCCCATAGAAATTGCTGAATGGTCGAATCCAGAGTAGATTCGAGCTTTTGGGCTTGAATTTCGGCCTATATGGCCGAAAAGAAAGTAGAATCGGCTCTCGAAGCCGAAGTTAATCAAAATATACAAAATAAAGAAATGACGGCCTCTAAGGCCGAATGGCAAGAAGGGAGAATAATCATAGAGGAAATATTTGAAGATAAAGTCTCATCAGACACAGAAAGAAAAGTCTTCGAAAAATATGAAGTTACATTAAAAGAAAATTCGAAAATAGCTTTGCCTTGAAGAAGCATATAACACTCAAACAAATATTAGCACCAAGTAGAAATTAAAACGAAAATAAACTATGAACAAAGAACTAATTACAAAAATATTCACAACACTCAATAAGCTAACTAATTTTTTTTTTAAAAGAACACCGTTCCCCGGCAATGGCGCCACAAATACTTGTTGGGACCTTGGCAAGCGTACCAATCTCGCAATAGTACAATAGTTTTAAGTAAGGATATCGAACCCACGAGGAACGGTTTCAACTAAAATTTTAAAGTTTAGCTTACTAAGTATATGTACACAAAGGTGGATATTTGATTCATGATTTGATTTTTATAATAGCTAAAGTAAAATTGCATAAAAGTAGTAAAATGCAAAGTAAAGTTTTGGAAAGTTCAAGTTAGAAAAGATGGGATTGAATTTCATCTATCGCACTCTTCAGTATTTTGGATATAAAAAACCAATAGTATTCGAACTAGACAATATTGAAGCACAAGCTAAAATCATTCACACTGATTCCTCCAATGTGAAATCCTTAGAACAACTCCCTAAATACCGATTCCTCCAATGTTTAACAAGTTGCCTAGCATTAAGAAAGGATGTTTTAAAGCTATCGATAAATCGAAAGCCATTCCTAGCATTTCGACCCATCGAGCATTTTTTCGTTCAAATCGAATTTCCAAAATGCGTTCCCGCTATTTCAAGAAATCTAAATCAAGATTACTTTGAGTTAATAGAATCAAGCATTAAGAATAGAACGAAAATGCCAATATTGAAAAGAAATGAAATTACTATAGATTATTGAACCCAAAATACATCCAAGTTTGAAAGGATTACATTCAATCCCAAAATAAAAGTTTAGCTGCTCATGGTAGCACTTACAACCCAAGAGAAATGGAGAAGAAGAAATGGAGAGAAAACCCTAGCAAAGCTCCTGAAGGAAACTTGGAGAAGTGTAGCAAAAGATGATGAGAGAGGTGTCTCCCGGTTTCTCTTTCCTCCTTTTATATTAAGCTCAAAAGTGACGAAAACTTTCGCGCGCTTCAACACAAGGCAAGTGAGCTTCAGCACGCTTCATTCTTTTAGAAATTGTAGCGTGCTGCAGCACGCTATCAGGGGCTTTAGCGCACCAAAGTGTGTTGCAGCGCACTTTAAGAAATGAGTAAGATGGCTTCGAGCTGTCTGAGTTTTGTGCGCTTCAGCACGCGAAAGCGTGCTGCAGCGTACTACTTTAACATGAGCTTCGAGCTGCTTCCTTCTGAACTTGGGGGCTGAAGCGCACAAAAGCGCGCTTTAGCACGCTTTTAGAAAAAAAAAAGTGCATTCGCTTTGCAGTCTGAATTTTGTGCGCTTCAGCACGCAAAAGCGTGTTGTAGCGCACTATTTTTAACATGCGCTTCGAGCTCCTACCTTATGAAATTGGAGGCTGAAGCGCGCAAAAGTGTGCTTCAGCACACTCTCATAAATTGCAATTATGGGTATTTTCCTCTCTAATTCCTTCTATAATTCTCTTTCCTTCCTCCAAAGTCTATACAAGATCAGTTTCTTCATCAGAATAGCTTCAAAGCTCAAATTTGAATTAAAAACTACATAAAACTAAATTCAAGCAATAAAAGGGCAATAAGGGGTCAAAATAAGAACAATTATCATTCCAAAGTGCTAAAGTTATACCCTAAAATTACTAATTCTAAGCACTTATCAATGATCTGAGAGGTTGGGATGGATAAATCGCGGTGGTTGAACCATATAGACATCTTCAAAGATGGTTCCATGTAGAAAGACATTATTGACATCCATTTGACTCAGAGTCCGGCCATGTGAGAGGGCAATATAAAGGACCATTTTAATAGTGTAAATCTTGATAACAGGGTTGAATGTGTCAGTAAAGTCAATGCCATGACGTTAATGAAAACCCTTAGCAACCAGACGAGCCTTATAGCAAGCAAAAAAGCCATTTAGATGTCGTTTAAGTCGAAAAACCCACTTGTTTCCAATGATGTTGAAATGAGGCTCATGAGGCACTAGAGTCAAAGTACCATTTTTATGAGAGCATTGAATTCTTCTGATATTGCTTTGTTTTCACTCTAGACTTCTTAAGGCATGGGATACACATGTAAGATGAAGAGGGTGAGTGGGAATGAGAAAGGTAGTAGAACCAAAATGTGTAATGGGTAGGTCCTTACCATTTGTAACTAGAAGTTGATCAATGCCATTATATATAATCATTATTGATGGTCAGGTTGGACAAGTCATCAATGATACAATGAGAAGCGCCTGAGTCAAGCAGCAAAATATGGGTGGAGATGAAGGAGTACATATCTGTGCTGCCAAGTGAGGAGCCAGGGTACTTTGTTTGAGTGGATAGGCCCTTTTTTTCTCACAAAATTGACACACTACTGTCTATCGAGATGTATGACAGAGAGAGTTTCTTAGCAAACGAGAAAGCACAGTTTGAGGGATGTTTGCCACGACTATGATGGGTACGACAATGGGCAAAGTGAGCATAATAGGAGTAGGTGAAGTGAGACGTTCTTCACATTGGAGAAAGACCTCAAAATTAATCAACTTATCTTATTCATCAAATTGTTACCCTTTTTTGTAACAAAAATTATCTTAAGTTTGGGGACAAGATAAAAATCCTCTTAACGGTTCTTTTTAGGGTAGTTTTACTAAGAATTTGAAGAAGGGGAAGAATAAGAAAATGGAGAATGAGAAGTAGAAGTAGAAGAAGAGATGCATAAAAGTAAAAGTTGAATTTAAAAGAGTAAAGAGAAGACCTTGCATTAATTAAAATGGAGGGATCACACACTTTCCATCTTGTTTGCCAGTAGTCGTTGACGGATGGACTTGATAGGCTTGTAGAGTTTTTTAGCAAATGGATCCAACCCCTTTTACATTGTACAAAACACATATTTATAAACAAAAATCCTAACTACCAATCTTTACAATTAAGCCACCTAATGGACATGTATCAATTATACATTTACACACATTTATTTAATAATAAAAATTATCTAAACTATTGACAACTTCCAATAACTTCTTTTTGGTAACTTCTTTTTGGTAACTTCTCATAACCACTTTGAGACTTTTCATGCTCCTGACTCATCTCCAATCTTCAATTCTTGCACTTGAAATGTCTCATAAGGAAGATAAAATTATTTCGATATCAGATCAAAATAATTATGGTGTTAATACAAATGCAATGGGAGAGTTATGACTCACATGTACGAATAGAGGCGGGGAACTCTCAAAAGGATGCACTAACAAAGTCTTAATTAAGATAAAATAAATTTCTTATGAGATGTGTTTCTTAATTAGGATCCTCGGTAACAAAGATACATTAAAATAAATGTGAAGTACATGTGAAGTACAACGTCCCCATGAAAAGTATAAAAAAAAAGTCATACTTGCATGGGTAGAAAGGATAAAAAACAAGTTATATGACATACATGACTTGCATTTCTAGTATATAAAAAATAAAATTTGTCTCCTTCAAACAAACAAAAAAAAAAATATCAATATTTTATCATTGAGTCATAGGTGTCATGTGCGACTTAATTTAAATTAATATTAATATATGTCGTTCACACGTACCTTGTACGACTTTGCTTTTTGTATCCCCAACACCACATACAACTTACACCCCACCCGTCCAAAAAATTCCTTTCAATTAACTTGAATCAATTTGGGAATTTCTTATCTACATTACCTTAGTGGTGTTAAAAAACCCTAACTCACCCTTACAACCTAAAAAAAATTATGTATAACTCTTAATTTAATCATATATATTTACAAATTTTAACAATATTTATTTAATATTTATGTAAATAAAGAAAAGAATATATAATAAATTCATGTCAAATCTTAACATATTTGTTTTTGTTTCTATTTCAATGGAGGATTTGATTAAAATGAGTATGAAATAATATCTGGATATTAATTAAACTGATAGAAAATAAAAATAAGGAAAGATAATATGGAGTATAAAAATATTTTGATTTTGAAATTTTTTAAAAAAGAATGTTATTTGAAGAACTAGCGACAGTAAAAGTTTGATAAATGCTTAATCTTTAACATTATTTCTATATAGAAGTTTTTAGAATTAAAAAAATAAGTAATATACATGTAGATCACTCATTTATTTCATCACGTTAAAGATAAAATTATTAATTATTGATTAAAAATTTAAAACACATAGATATATCAAAAATAAAATAATCTGAAAGCTTAAATTATTAAAGGGTGGGGATCAACTTACTCCAGGAGTAACTTTGGGTAAAGTTACTCCATTTCATAACTTCTTATCAAAATTGAATTTCATCAATCCAACCGTCATATTAACAGTTTTTATTAAATAGATTCAAGTCTACAAAATTTCATAAAATTTAAAAATCATTTTACATTTCATCAAATAACTTTAATTGAACGTGCAATATACTTTTTAAAATATAAGTAAATGTTTACTCTAAAATTTCATACCTATGAATGTCCAATTGATCTAAAATTTGGAGTGCATAATCATCATATTAATATCAAATTAATCAACGGCTAGATTTATAAAATAAACATTCTATAAGAAGTTATTAAGCGGAGTAACTTTGCTAGAGTTATTCTTGGAGTAAGTTAATCCCCACCAATTATTAAATAATCACTTAAAATCAAATATAATTTAATTCTATACTCGTTTCTAGGGATGACAATTGAGCTCAGGCCTATAGGTACCCGCAAAAATTACCAGCAATGGGCAGGGTAAAAACCCGCAAAATGGGTATGGGCGCGGGTACAGGCAAAAGCCCGCATTTTTTCATGGGGACGGGCGCGGGTATGGGCATTTTGATGTCCAGCCCACCCCAAAACCGCACTTATATATAATTATTTAATAAAAATGTCATATATAATTATATATAGGGATATATTAATTTTATTAAAATATCTACTATATTTATACATATATATAAAATTGATATATATATATGAGGAGGGTTATAATTACACCGGTGTAAGTTACACCAAGTATTACACCGGTAATAACTACAAATCAAGTATGTTTTTTAGTAATCCAACCGTTGAATTATGTTTGTTCATCATCATTATTATATGTGCCAAATTTCGTAAAATTTTGACACTGATAACTTGATAATCAAATGGTTGGATTTTTTATATATTTCAAATGTATATATAACGTTAATCTTGAGACATCTCAATGGCATATCAAATAATTTCAGATTAATGTAAAATTTTATATGTATGATCTATATGATAGTAACTTTCAATCCAACGGTGGATTGTTTAATACAATTATCCGTTAAAAAAATATTCAGCGGTGTAACACTTGGTGTAACTTACACCGGTGTAATTATAACCCTCCTCTATATATATATAGAGGAGGGTTCAACTTACACCAGTATAAGTTACACCAAGTCTTACACCGATAATAACTCTAGATCGAATGTGATTTTTATTAATCCAACCGTTGTATTATGTTTATTCATCATCTTGATCATCTGTGTAAAATTTCATAAAATTTGAACACTAATAAACTGATAATCAAATGGTCCCTTTTTTCATATATTTCAAATGTATATATGACGTTAATTTTGAGACATATCAATGACATATCAAATGATTTCAGATTAATGTAAAATTTTATATGTATGATCTATATGATAGTAACTTTCAATCCAACGGTAGATTACTTAATACGATGATCTGTTAAAAAGTTATTCGGCGGTGTCAGACTCGGTGTAACTTACACTGGTGTAAGTTGAACCCTCCTCATATAGAGGAGGGTTCAACTTACACCAGTGTAAGTTACACCAAGTCTTACACCGATAATAACTCTAGATCGAATGTGATTTTTATTAATCCAACCGTTGTATTATGTTTATTCATCATCTTGATCATCTGTGTAAAATTTCATAAAATTTGAACACTAATAAACTGATAATCAAATGGTCCCTTTTTTCATATATTTTAAATGTATATATGACGTTAATTTTGAGACATATCAATGACATATCAAATGATTTCAGATTAATGTAAAATTTTATATGTATGATCTATATAATAGTAACTTTCAATCCAACGGTAGATTACTTAATACGATGATCTGTTAAAAAGTTATTCGGCGGTGTAAGACTTGGTGTAACTTACACTGGTGTAAGTTGAACCCTCCTCATATAGAGGAGGGTTCAACTTACACCAGTGTAAGTTACACCAAGTCTTACACCGATAATAACTCTAGATCGAATGTGATTTTTATTAATCCAACTGTTGTATTATGTTTATTCATCATCTTGATCATCTGTGTAAAATTTCATAAAATTTGAACACTAATAAACTGATAATCAAATGGTCCCTTTTTTCATATATTTTAAATGTATATATGACGTTAATTTTGAGACATATCAATGACATATCAAATGATTTCAGATTAATGTAAAATTTTATAAAATTTTGTGACCATTTGATTATCAGTTTATTAGTGTTCAAATTTTATGAAATTTTACACAGATGATCAAGATGATGAATAAACATAATACAACGGTTGGATTAATAAAAATCACATTCGATCTAGAGTTATTATCGGTGTAAGACTTGGTGTAACTTACACTGGTGTAAGTTGAACCCTCCTCATATATATAATATATTATAAATTAAAAATATATTTTTATAACTATCTATTTGTGTTTTTTTACTTTATAATATATGACTAGTTAGTGTTAATAATCATTTTTATAAATCTTGAAGAGTTCTAACACATGATCGATATCCAAGTTTATAAAATAGTGTGACGTGAAAGTATATATATTGTAATATTTAATAAAAAATTTGAACTTTAGATCATTTGTTGTGTTTAGAACATTAACATATTGTGCTTCAATGTAATTAAATTATTGTATCACTGGTATTTAAATATTATGTTGGACGATCTTCGAGTAACTTTTTCAATTGAAATATAATTTTCTTAAATTAATATTTTTTTAATAAATTATAATTTTTTTACTTAATAAAAGTGCGGGTAACGGACATATAGGTGCCCAGCGGGTATAGAGACAAACACTAAAATTACTGCAAACGCGGATACAGACGCTGGTACGAGCTTTTTAAAAAAATAAGGGTAGGGGACACTATGGTACCCTACCCTGCCCAGAATGTACCCATGGTCATTCTTACTGTGGCGGGCAGTTGTGCTGTTTGGACTTTCGTTACTTCTCATTTTGAACAAATTTTCTTTCACGTTTTAAAAGCCAAACACATTTCATTCACCTTTGTTGAAAAAATCTTTCTAGTAACTACGGAAAAATGATGTAATTGCTTTGTTGTTTTTTACCACAATCACCACATGCATCACGCCACATGAAGAAACTGGCGAAACAGATGCCAGATATATTCAACAAAATACTTGTATGTATGTCATCTTTTTCATTCATTCGTACATACAATTCAATCTTGACTTGATTGCTCGTATCAACAGCCTCATTTTTTTTTTTATTTTTCACTTTGTAATAATGAAAAATATTTTTTATTTATAAATTCTTAAATTTTTGTATAAAAATTATAAAATAATACTTTTCATATTTATAGAAACCTTTAAAATTAAAAAATAAGTAAAAATAATGACATTTTGCAATTAAAAATAAAAAATTCTCAAATAAAATAAACCCTTATTTTTCTATAGTACAAAGCATTGCTCTAAAATTAAATTGAATCAACGAAAGCACGGATTAACAATTCATTGGATTATTTATAATTGAATTGATAATAATTAAATATATAATTTTTAATATAATATAATATAAATAAATAATAACATAAAATGATAAAAAAATTAAGTCAAAAAATTTTAAATTAATAATATGAAATGACTATGTTATATGTCATCAAAGTTTTTTTTGGGTAAATATATGTCATCAAAGATTAAAAAAAATCAATAATAAAAGAATGAATAATAACAAATCATATATATATATATGTATGTATGACCTTGTATATAAGTTTCTATATCTTGACATTAAACTTATATTTGACTAAAATATTTTATTAAATAAATAATGAAAAAATAACAAATAACAACTTCAAATTGGTTTTTATCATCGACTTTCAATTGGTTTTTCACTGATTCCCATCGAGTTCACTCTATTTTTTAGGTTAAAAGGTTAGATATTGACTCATCATCTATTTGTAATGGCTCAAATGTTACCATGGACCATGGTCCATCTGGATCATAAACTTTAAAAACGATTTGGACCGTTAGATGTCACTATACCAAAAAACCCTTTTTACCGCGCTCCAATTACCGCGGTTAAATAAAGGAACCGGGGTAAAATGCCATATAAATGACAATTACCGCGGTTCCGTAAAACCACCGTGGTAATTGGAGTTTTTTTTTAAAAAAATAACATAATTACCACGGTTCCGAAAAGGAACCGCGGTAAAAAACGGCGCGTTATGTTTAATTTTAAAATTTTTCTTTTTTTTTTAAAAAAAATTAGTATTTACCGCGGTCCATTAACGGAACCGCGGTATTTGGGTTTTAAAAAAACCCCAAACCCTTTCTTCCTCTCCCTCTCCACTCCCCCTAACCCCTCTTGCCCCTGCCCCTCCTCCACCCACCTCCCCCACCTCCACGGCCACCTCCGCTACGGCGACAACCTCGACGACAAATGGTTCACCGTCTTCCTCCTCTTCCACATCTCCCTCCGTTTCCCCTCCCTCTTTATCCGCCTCTAGGACTCCGACGGCGAGTTCCTCCTCATCGAAGCCGCCTTCCACCTCCCTCACCGGCTCAACCCCGACACCTCCCTCCACCGCGTCTTCATCCGCTCCGGTGACCTCCACATTATCCCCCGAAACCGCCTCCCCGAACCCTCTCTCCTCGACTCCCTCAACTCCCTCGCCACATTCGGCTCCGAATCTCGGGCACAGGGCTAGGGTTAGGGTTCCGGCGTCAGTGGCGCAGGTTCTGAAGCACGAGCCCTGCTTGATTTCGCTGGCAGTGGAAGGTGTGGTCCCTGTGCGATTTGTTTTTTTACCTTCGATTAGCCTATAAAATTGTCTGTTGCTTCAGCTTATATTAGAGCTTTCTTCAGCTTACATCAGGTATAATAAAGGTATTAAATAGCCTAATTTATTTGTCTACCTTCGATTAGCCTCTAGAAATGCTTAGAACTGCTCGAGAAATAGAACGGCGATTGAATGATGTATGCTCTCATCATCTGACTTATCTACCTTTTCTTGTTAAATGTCTAAACAAACTGAACCTGCATGAACAAATTCTCTGTGGATCCCTGAACTCTCTTGGGATAATTTTCAAGCTTAGTCTTGAGAATAAAGACATGCTCCAATTCCTTTCTATAAAGAAATTCCAGAAGTGCTGTTTTATCGAGTAGTGTTCTTGCTAATGATAAAATTAAATAATTTAGTTTCTATTAATTTTAATTCAAGTCAGTCTTGATGGACTTTTTGAATTGATAAGGCATAAGATATCGAGGATTTTTGGAATTGAAAATACTACTGGGGTTAAAACTTAAAAGCAACACAACTATCTACTTTGAATACTTCATCTCATTAAACAAAAGGTAATTGTAGTTCTTTACATATATCATTGTACTACTGCAACAGATGTTACTATATGCTCAAATGTGAATAAAACTTGCTATTGCTTCAATAAAAGTAAATAGAGCATCAAAATTGTTTGTTCTTTACCATTTTAGTCAGTTACTAGACCAATCAATCTTCCTCCCGTGGAATGGGTATTTTGCTTTTTTCGTTCATTGATTTGGGTGGAGTTAATAAAAAAATAAGATATTAAGTGTTCCTAAATATTCTCATAAGATTTATCTTGGTCAAACTTGAGCCTTATTATTTTAATTGTTGAATGTGGCTTTGAAACTTTGCTGGTGGCAATGACACATCCAATGTCAGTCACTAACTACAACATTGATATGGAAAGTTTAATCTCTGACCAGAACAGAAGCATTGCCACACTTGCTATTACTACTCTTAGTGGACTATTTTATTAAACTGATTATAAGCAAGGTGAGGTGATCATACAATTTGTACTGTAACTATAGTTTGATCGTTCTGCTAGTTAGATGCCGCAAAAGACTAATACAATGTAGAAGATCATTATATTTGGTCGTGACTCAAAGATCATAATGGTAGGTGGGTTGTTAGTTTCGCTCAGAACTTAGGAGCTTCTTATGTTCTAATGTCTGAACTGAGGGGAGTTTAAACAACTATTGAGATTGCCTAGTGTCAGGGTATTTGCCATGTTTGGATTGAATGTGATTCTAAAATTGCTGTCCACCTTATCCAGCAGGGCACTTCAATTTGGCACCCTTAACATTTTATGATCCAGATTCATGGTATTACTGGATCATAGAGATAAAGTGTAACAACTCTTTTGTGAAACTAAAATACATATTAGCCCAGGTGTTAATGCTTTAAAAATGGTCTTAATGATTTATCAACTTGAACAAAATGACACTGTCATATAATTAATACTAAACTTTGCAGCTAGCTCAATTCATTATCCAAATACCTCTTTAACCTCCCTTCTGATACTAAACTTAAACTTGGACCTTTCAGATTAAAGGTTAGTTGTTTTAGCATTAAGTATATTAGAACCTTTTCACTTGTGTTATTTTGCAGCCAACAGTACTTGCTTCCAGCTAGACAGGCACCACAGGTATATCTAAATGAGGTATCCTTATTCCATAGTGTTTGCTTAATGAGGTATGCCTTGCTTGGTGTGAGTGAGATATACATAACTTTGACTTATAGATGGTTGAGAGTAAACTATACCCACTGTGAGAGGCTTTGTAATTGAAAATTGGTATATGAATAAGACATTACTGGTTCTGCAACACTCTTACCAATAGGATTGGTCCCACCACAAAAGAGTTGAATATTGAACAGATAGATAGATTCTAAAACATATACTTCTTTTCCTTTGCCATCCAATATGTCAACTGTGTTATTTTCCATGCATGTGTTTCCTTTCTGTTAATTTATTTCCTTTCCTCACAACACAGATAATGATTATTCTGTTACAGTCCTAGTGGGTTCTTTTTCTTTTGTTTTCCTTTTTTGGCATGTATTGATCAATTAATTTATTTGCATATATCTTGCTGTCAATACTAAATAGCCATTAGATTAATACCAAATTGATGGCTCGGTGAGTGGTTAGGGGTGACTCAAAGATCATAATGGTAGGTGGGTTGTTGGTTTCGCTCAGAACCTATGAGCTTCTTATGTTCTAATGTTTGAACTGAGGGAGTTTAAATAGTTATTGAGATTGCCTAGTGTCAGGGTATTCGCCATGTTTGGATTGAATGTGATTCTAAAATTGTTGTCCACCTTATCCAGCAGGGCACTCCAATTTGGCACCCTTAAGCATTTTATGATCCAGAAGATTCATGGTATTACTGGATCATAGAGATAAAGTGTAACAACTCTTTTGTGAAACTAAAATACATATTAGCCCAGGTGTTAATGCTTTAAAAATGGTCTTAATGTTTTTATATTAATGATTTTATCTTTCATATACTTAAATTCATTTAGAAACTTCCAGGCTCAAATTTGGTCATGTCATGTCTGGTTACCAACTTGTCATACCAAGGAGCAGCATTGTGGTTATTGGGCTTAGTGTGCATACTACACCTGTGGAAATGCGTGAAAAACTTGCCATACCAGAAGCAGAATGGCCTAGGGCCATTGAGGAGCTTTGTGGTCTGAACCATATTGAAGAAGAAACTGTTCTTATGTTCTTAGCACCTGCAACCGAATGGAGATTTATGTTGTAGCTCTCTCCCAGCACAGTGGTGTCAAAGAAGTCACAGAATGGATGTCAAAAGTAGGTGTTATCTTCAGTTTATTTCCCATATGTTGCTTTTATTTTTCTCTTGTAGTGTATTAATAGATAAGCACAACCAATCAAAAATTCAATATATATTTTAATCTTTTCTTCTTTTTTATCCTTTTTGTAGAGTTCTATATGCCACTTTATGCATCTTTGTGAATATGCTTTGCAGGATCTTCTTATTAAACATGGAAACGTGGTCTGTGAATTTTTGACAGCTCACTATGATGAGGTTTGCATCCTCCTTTGGCATATTTATCTGATTCCTTCATATCAAGGCAGCACAAAATGCTGCTATTCCTGTTATATGCAGTATGCACAGCTGAACATGTTCATTGTTTTGTATGTTGGATCTCCTCCCAGTTTTAATGCAGGTTAAATATCGAAATTTGCTTTATTGTTACTTTAGAATGCTCAAAGTTTGCTTTATTATTATTATTATTATTATTATTATTATTATTATTATTATTATTATTATTATTATTATTATTTTATTTAATTTAGCTGTTTTCTTGCGCATTTCCTTTCACATTACTCCTCATCTATGTGTAATGCAAATCATATCTGGCTTTCTATTAGGATTTTTGGGATTTTTAATATAACAGATAGGCATTAACTACGAAATAGCTACGAAAAAGGCATTTTTTATTCACACTTCCAAGCAATTACCACGGTTACTTTTCGGAACCGCGGTAAAAGGCCTAACTCAATTACCGCGGTTCCGAAAATTAACCGCGGTAATTGCCTTTTATCCCACCGCGGTAGACCGCGGTCACAACCGCGGTAAAAGGGCTTTTTGAACCGCGGTAAAAGCCTTTTTCTGTTATAGTGTGTGTATATATATTATAATCCACAGCTGATCTATTGGTAGTATAATTAACCTGCTATGCTCAGTTACCTTGTGATTTATCAAAATTTGCAAATAACCCTTTAACATTAATTAGCTCTTCATGTGCTACAATAGTGGGTGCTGCAAAATTCTAATCTCACAAGATCGTCATTCCTAATTTTCTAACCTTAGAAGAATCCAACGCGGCAACGCCTTCCGTGTCAACCTCTAGAACTCCCCCGACCACATTCCCAAATGCATCTCAAAGTGCTCAATTTAAAGCCGCAAAATTTCAGATTTAATTTAAAGAGCTCGATCACCGGTCAACGACGTCATCAAAGATGAGTATTTGGCAGTGTTGAAAAACTTGTCTCGGACCGGCCGGTTAGACCAGTTGGACCGTGAACCGGCTATATAACCGATCCGAGCCACTCTATGGATCGGAAATGCATTGGAACCGGTATGACCCAGAGTGACTCGGCGGGTTTTCTTATAAAACCGGTGACTCCGCCGGTTTTCATTGAACCGGACGAGTCACCAAATTTTTGTTTTTTAAATTATTCAAAACGACGTCATTTTCTTGGCTTTGAAAAAAAACCCAATAAAGAAACTGAAAAAAGTCCCTTATGCAGTTCTGCTCGTTCTGAAAATCAGCAGCAGCTCAAGTCGTCCACGTCGCAACAGCAGCAGCTCAAGTCGTCCACGTTGCAGCAGCAGCTCCGGTCGTCCCCGTCGCAGCAGCTGCTCCGGTCGTGTCTGCCTCCTCCGGAAACGTCTTCATTCTTCCTCGCAGGCGCTGCCAACCAATCCCTCTCCTTGGTTCGTTCACGCACGGCGCAGCTATGGCTTATGTATGACTATGAGAGAATGTAGTTTCTAATTTCTATTAATTTAATTTGATTTCTACTTTCAAAGTTTCAATTGGTTTAATTTTGGTAATTTAATTTGGTTTCTACTTTCTATTTTGTATTGATCTATACATTATATTGGTTCTGATCTATATTGGTTTAGATAAGTATTGAAAATTATATTGGTTCTCTTTATTCATAATAAAGCTTTAGTTTTAGCTTATTGGTTCTATTTTATACTTTATTGGATGGAAAATCAAAATAATGAAGCTTTAGTTTTAGCTTATTGGTTCTGTTGTTAATTGATTTATATTGGCTTTGATTTCTACTTATCTTTGATGTTTCATTGTGTTTTGGACTTATACCTTGTGTTGGAAATTTGAAGCAAATTTTGATTTTTATTTGCTTAGTTAGATACTTTTGGGATGATAATATTTTTGAATTGGGAGTGTGGGCAGGTGAAATATTAGCTTGTGTAATGATTTTTTTAATTTTTTAATATAGGCCGATTCAACCGGTTCAACCAGTAACTCACTGGTTCGACCAGTGACCCATTAACCCAATTACCTGACCGAGTCGATCACCGGTCCGAGTTTTATAACACTGGTATTTGGTTGCGAATGGGGGAGTTAGTATTTGTGATTGGTAGGGTAAAAATCCGCAAAATATGTATGGGCATGATTACAGGTAATAGCCAGCATTTTTTTCATGAGGACGGGTATGGGTACGGACACTATGATGCCCAATCCGTCTCATACCCACACTCATATATATACATATAATTATTTAAAAAATAATACTATATATAATTATATACAGAGATATATTAATTTTATCAAAATATCTAATATATTTATACATATTTTAAGAATTGATATATATAATATATTACAAATTAAAAATATATTTTTAAAACTATTTATTTGTGTTTTTATTTACTTTATAATATATAATTAATTAGGGTTAATAATATTTTTTTATAGATCTTGGAGAATACTAACGCATGATATCTAAGATTATAAAATAATGTGATGTGAAAGTATATTGTAACATTTAATAAAAATTTTGAACATTAGATCATGTGTTGTACTTTAGAACATTATCATATTATGTTTCGATTCAATTAAATTGTTATGTTACTAATATTCAATAATTATATTTGGATAATTTTTGAGTAATTTTTCAATTGGGTTATAATTTTTTAATTAATATTTTTTAATGAGTTTTTAATTTTTCACTTAACAAAATTGTGAGTAACAGGTTCGAGTATGAACATATGGGTGCCCAACGGAATGGTGATGACATTAAAGTTAATGCCCACGCTGATAATGGTACAAACTTTTTTTTTTAAAACACCGATACATGTCCATTGGACACCTATTGCCATCCGATCCCTAATGCTACTTTCGCCGCATCCTGACTTTGTCTCTAGCATCGTTGTCGCACCATGGCTTCATTAGCATAGTCTCTGTTCGACTCTATTCATTTCTTCATCTATGTTCATCTCCAATGTGTGAGAAACTCATCAAGTCATTCACCACTGTTGTAGGTTTCAATTTTGTCATTACTTCTTTGTTGAATCTTGGTTATAAGCCAAGCCAATCGAAAGAGGAAGAATGATTATGTCGCTAGATTGAATTGTTGAAGCCGATTAAGGCGAATGAGGACATCAAAACTTCTTTGATCGATGATTATAGCTGCGAATGCTTTGGGAACTGGTTTAAGCTAAATAAGGCATACAGTTCCGATATATGTACCACATTGTGTGGTTGTAACGTCCTAATTTCCAAATTCAGAAATAATGCTTGTTGGGAGAACTATTTCTAAACTCGTGAAACTCATTCGTTAATTTTGCGTATCGTCATACAACACAAACGCTTAAGTAACCCAACAATTACTAAAGCTCCAAACAAGACATAAATAATTCAAAGAAATACAAACATAAAATCGCCATCAAGGCTCCAATCCAGTGTATTTAAGTAGCATGATAATTCCTAAGGTCGTCCTAACCAATAACAATAGTATTCCTAAGCAAAGTCAAATACATCCAAGTAAGCAAACATTCTACTACTATCTTTCACATGTCCTCTACTGCTCGTCATAATCCTGATGAGTATCCTGCACCACTGAAATATTGTTCCCATGGAATGGGGTGAGACTAACGTCCCAGTGAGCGTAATAAGTGTGTGCAGTGTGGGGGAAAACAACAGAGAACCAACAGGATATATATATATATATATAATAATTCAAGAACATACATGAAGGCAATTAAATATAATCTAACATCTGTAAATAAGGATTTATGATGCAATGCATGACTGTGAGGTGTTGATACCCGACACCCGGGGTCTTTTCTCTGTAACGTGACTGTGATGAGCGCTCGGCCGTGTAACCAAGGACCGTCGTCCAGGGCTACTTATGATTAAGTCTTAATTTAACATTTGTATTTCCTTCTGTGCTTGGGGAAACCATCTCCCTCTTGGCCATGAGTTTGATGTGGTTACCCCATCTTTCTTAATTAAATTGCCCGAAGGCCTGTGACGGTCAATGACCCTGTGATAGCCCAAATGCTCGATGATTTCTTAAATTCATAATTCCATGGTTGTGATGGCCAAAGGCCCATGATTTCAGAATAACATAATCAAAGTTCATCATACATAATCATCCAAGTCATCTATCTTATGGTTTTGGCCATTCAATACACACAATTATCAATGTATTCATATTTCCTATATTCATACCGTACATATATCATCATTCCATGAAAGAAAAGGGGGAAGAGAATGGGGAACATGTTGTGAGAACAATCAAGACAAACAAGTGAGAGTCACACCCACCTGAAAATCGAGAAAACGAAGAAAGAATGGAGAGTAGAAGGCCTTGATGGAGGAAAGATTGATGAAAGACTCGTTCTTGGAGTGTGGGAATCGTTCTTGATCGTTCCAGGGATGTTCTCTCACTAGAACCTCTCTTTCTCTCTCTAAAAGTGCGAAGAAACTGATGAGATAATGAGTGAAAACTGACTGAATTCGAAATTTAAAAGTGCAGTAACCGTCTTTTCGCTCAAGCGAATTTAATTCGCTTGAGCGAATGGTTTGAATTCACATTTCCCTTTGAAATTCGCTTGAGCGAAAATAATTTCGCATGAGCGAATTTCGTCCAGAGAGCACTCTAACCCCCCCCCCTTTCGCTTAAGTGAATTAAATTCGCTTGAGCGAAAATTGAAGAATAAAATTGTGCAGTTTTTGCTGCATAATTCGCTTGAGCTAATTTCATTCGCTTGAGCTAATTTCCTGATAGCTGAAATCTTATTTTTATCCTTTAAGCTTTCATGTGCCTATTAATTACTTAATTCTATTTTTAAATTATAACTTTCCTATATATTAAGGTCTTAATTAGCGGGATGTTACAATTCTACTCCCCTTAAAAATAATTTTGTCCTCAAAATTGGTTAAAGAAAGTTGAATAAAGAAGAGTATGGGGAAAGTGAACTTCCTTACCTTAAACGAATAACTCTGGAAACTGAGAGCGGAGATCTTCCTCTTTCTCCTAAGTTGCGTCCTCTGGCGTCTGACCTTCCCAAAACACCTTCACTAACGGGATGGTCTTATTCCTCATGGTTTTGACACTTCGGTCAATAATTTGTGCAGGTCTCGTGGGAATAGTCAAATCCTCCCTCAATTGTACTGATTCTGAACTTATGATGTGAGAAGGGTCATGAAGGTATTTTCTAAGCTGTGAGACATGGAATACACCATGGATGTTGGCTAAATGGGGTGGAAGGGCTATTTTGTATGCAAGGGGACCAATCCTTTGCAATATTTGAAAAGGACCGACAAAAAGGGGATTCAACTTTTTGGCTTTAATGGATCTTCCAATGCCAGTGATGGGAGTAACTTTCAAAAATACATGGTCACCTTCCTCAAACTCTAGGTCCCTCCTTCTCCTATCAGCATAACTCTTTTGCCGGCTTTGGGCAGTTACCAGCTTCTCCCTAATCCTCTTAATCTTTTCTGTGGTTTCCTGTACCAACTCCGGTCCTAACAAGCTTCTCTCTCCTACCTCACACCAACATAAAGGCGAGTTACACTTCCTACCATACAAAGCCTCATAGGGTGCCATACCTATACTACTATGGAAACTGTTGTTGTAGGCAAATTCTATGAGTGGTAAATACTTATCCCAACTACCCTTTTCTTCCAAAACACAGGATCTAAGCATGTCCTCTATGGTCTGGATGGTTCTATCAGACTGCCCATCAGTCCGAGGGTGGTAAGCGGTGCTAAACTTCAGTTTAGTACCGAAGGCTTGGTGTAAGGCATTCAAAAACCTATAGGTAAACCTGGGTTCTCTATCTGATACTATGCTGGAAGGTACACCATGAAGCTTCACAATCTCCTTGATGTACAAGTCTGCTAATTTGGTCAAAGGGTAAGTTTCTCTGATTGGTAAGAAATGGCCTGACTTGGTCAGCCGGTCCACTATCACCCAAATGGCATCAAAGCCTGCAGGGACCCTAAGTAGTCCCATCACAAAGTCCATGGATATGGCTTCCCATTTCCACTCAGGGATTTCTAATGGTCGAAGCCTACCTGAGGGCTTTTGGTGTTCTATCTTAACTTGTTGACATATAAGGCACTTAGAAACAAACTCAGCTATCTCTCTCTTCATTCCATCCCACCAAAACATGCTCCTCAAGTCTTGGTACATCTTGGTAATACCAGGATGCATCGTGAACTTGCTCTTATGAACCTCCTCTAAAATCTCCTCTCTAAGACTACCCCCTTTAGGGATACAGACTCTCCCTTGGAAGAGAATCATCCCATCTCCTGATTCTGAAAACCCTGGTTGTCCCTTTCGGGACTGGAGTTCTAAGTCTAAGACCTGAGCCTCTCTAATCCTTGTCCTTAAATCATTAACCACTTCTAGCCTGTAGAGTCTCATACTATTTCCCTCATAATCTCCTTCAAGCTTCAAATCCCTAAACTTCTCTAACAATTCCAGCTCATGCACCATCATGGATGACGCATGTAAGGATTTTCTACTTAAGGCGTCGGCCACTACATTGGCCTTGCCTGGGTGGTACTTAAGCTCAAAATCATAGTCCTTTAAAAATTCCATCCACCTTCTTTGCCTCATATTAAGTTCTTTCTGATCAAAGAGGTACTTAAGACTCTTATGGTCGCTAAAGACTTCAAACTGCACCCCATACAGGTAGTGCCTCCACACCTTAAGAGCAAACACTACCGCAGCTAACTCTAGGTCATGGGTCGGGTAGTTTTCCTCATGGGGTCTAAGCTGTCTAGAAGCATAAGCCACTACTTTCTTATCCTGCATCAAAACACAACCTAACCCCTTTCCTGAAGCGTCACTATACACTTCAAAGGATTTGGACAAATCCGGCAATACCAACACCGGGGTGGTGGTTAACCTCTCCTTGAGTTCCTTGAAACTCTTCTCACACTTCTCATCCCACACAAAAGCATGACCCTTACTGATAAGTGAAAAATAGTTGATAAATTAGTATATATTTTATTTCACTTATCAAGGATAAAATGATCATTTTACCCCATTTTTATCCCTTTTTATTTAATATTTACTAATTTGTATTTATTAATCCTAGTTTTGAATTTGATGCTATTTTAATAGATTTATTGCTGATTTTTGCAGGATATTGCAAAGATTTAATTCAAGGATTAAATAGCATTAAATATGGAGGAGTTATGCAAGATTGAAGATTGATTGAAGACCATTAATTAAAGATTTGAAGCAGATTTAAATCATTAATGAGGAGATTAGAGTCAATCAATCAAAGATATTGCAGACAAGCTTCCCAAATAAACAAGGATTGCACAAATAAATACAAAGATATCAGAGAATAAAGGGAAACAAGGAAGGACAAACGCGAGAAAATCAGTCTCGGGGAGAGATCAAATAAAAGAGGAAAGTTGAAGCTGCAGGATGCTAGCTGTGCTTCACCTGCGCTATAGCGCAGGGTGAAGCGCAACTCTCTGGATCCTGCGCTACAGCCTGCGCTGTAGCGCAGCATGAAGCGCAGAACACGCAGATTACGTCCCTGTTGCCGTATTTAGTCAGATCTCTTCCCAAATTTGCTTTGTCTTTCCTAATCTATAAATAGGAACCTCTTGCATCAGTCCCAGAGGATGATCGATTGTAATTTATTCTATAGTACAGAGATAATGTACCGTAACTAAGTTTAGAGTAGAAGAGGAGGAGTGTTTCACGAGGATTGGAGATGGTGACAGCATCTTCGGTGGTTTGTATGGCTACTCCAAGTAGTTAGACTCTCCAGTAGGATTGAATGTAATCGATTCTATCCCCAAGTGTATGTAAATTCTATTTTATTATTTATGAGCTCTTTATCTATAGTATTGGTAATCTTATTCTGTGTTTATTCCTAATTCCCGCAGTTTACACCTGGAGCTATAGGCTAGTCTTAATTGGGTCAGTTCTGGCTAGGAGCAAGAGTGGGGGAGCGGATTCTGAAGAAACTCATTCTCTGATTGAATAAGAGGACTCAGTTATCACTTGTACCGAAAAAGGGTGTTTTTCTAATGATTAAGGGGTAGTGTGAGTACTCTAATTGAAGGGGTATCCGACCAATAGGCTTGGTAATTCGATAGCAAAGGGTTAGTTGATTGTCAATCCTGGGAGCGAGAGATGGGTATATCTAATGAGCGATGGGTAGTGACAGTATTCTAGCGAAGGTATACATTCATTTGGTCGGCCACATATTTCAATTAATCCTTAACAAACTGAACAAATAGAGCAAGATAAGCCGAGGGTAAGTCTATCGCCTGGGAGAACCCGCATAGTTTACTTTTGAGTGTGTGAGGTCGCTTGTAACTCGGGGTCTTAGCAATAGCGTTTGTCTACAGTACTATAGAGTAAACCTAAATAATAGGTAGTCTTTACATACATGAAGGGTGTGATGAGATGAAGTTCAATCCTAATCCAAGTAAAGTATCTCTAACTCTACCTTTCTAATTTCCATTAATCATACCTTCTATTTTCTATTTTCGCACCATAATACTCTAAACTGTTACTTCCCTTGATAAATACGATTTCAGTTTACATAAATTGTCGTTCCCTAGGGAGACGATATCTTACTATTATACTGCCGGATTTGTGGTTCGCTTGCCAGAAACCCATCAAGTATTTTTGGCGCCGTTGCCGGGGAACGGTTCCAATTTGTGTAGAACCCTGAGGTCTATTTATCAAGGATATCTATCTTAGGATTTATTTTATTTATTATTCTTATTATTTTAGGTAATTTTCATTATTTTAGGAAATTTAAAATTTTTTCTATTATTATTAATTTTTCTTCCACACTTACCTTTTTCAAGTTTCTTGTTTTTGCTTTTGAGAAGCCAGGTGTCCCCAAATCAATTACAACTTGAAGCAGAAATAGGAAGGACATCAAGGAAGAATAAAAGTAGAAACCATGAAAGGAGGCAAGAGGGAAGTCGAGAAGAAAAAAAAATATTTTTTTTAATTATTTTTTTTAATTATTTTTTTTAAAAAAATTATTATTTTTAAAAAAAATTATTTATTATTATTATTATTTAAGAAAAAAAAAGATAATAATTTTTGTTCCACTCTCCTGAGCTAACATTTGTTTGAGCTTCCTGAATAGTGCTCTTGTGGAAGACAGGTGTCTCAAAATTAATTGAGAGAAGTGTCTAAATACAGAGAGAGAAAAAGGGGACAAATTTCAAAGAGCCAATCTCAACACTCTCTGTTCAACCACCTCAAGTGAAGTAAATGTCACATGGCTTATGAGTGGAAAAATCAACCAAGGAGAACCCTTGGAGATTATGTTGGGTGGCAAGAACCAAGTTACTCCTCCCATGCACCAATTCAAGGTAACTTCTCTAATTACAACAATTATTCTAACAATTTTTCACAGGATTGGGGAAGTTACCAAAACCAGAATTTTGGGAGGCACCAAGATGATGTTTCACTCCACATGCAACCTTCTTTTAAACAGCAGCAGAGTTACTCTTCCTATCAACAAAGAGACTCACAATTTTATGAGTTTATGGAAGATTTCAATCAAAGCAATATACAATTTCAGAAAGAAAGCGAAGAGAGAAGACGAAGCACTGATGCCTTGTTAAAACAGATGGCAGAACAAAGGGAGTCAAGACTTCAGAAGGAAAGAGAAGAAGCAAGAAGAAACACTGACACCATGTTGGGACTGCTCAACAAGAAGAGAGAGTCTCCTGATACAACAATTGAAGAGATAACAGGAGCAATAGCTAACAAACAGGCAGAACAAATCTCAGAAGGGCATTCAGATAGTGACAATTTCATGGAAGAAAAGTGAGATGAATTTATACAATTTCAGCAGTATTGCAAAAAAGAAGGAGTAACTGTTAGCCTTTCACTAGAGGAGATGTAACATCCCAAAAACTTAGAAATCTAAAATTATAACAAAAATAATAATCATAATAAAATTAAAATACTTATAATTGTATTTCGATAATATTGGTGATGAAAAGAGAATCTTTATAATAATAACAATAACTATTAATAAAATAATATTGTAATATTAATGATATAATAATGGCACGATAATATGAATACTAAAAGAGAGATATAGAATTTGATATTAGAAGATATAATAATTGTTATTAATATAACAAGATAATAATAAAATTATTAGAAGATAAATTATATTATTAATGTTTCAATTAACCTTAATTGTTATAAATGTAGTAGTTATTATATTATTAATATTAATATAATAATATCAGAACCGATTGGGATATCCTCAGGAAAGAGATATGCTTTAGCATTTTAATTTAAAGATCATATTTCAAAATAGGAATGATAACATCACAAGAAATAGAGATAAGAGAGTAATATCAAGTTTAGGATAATGTTTAAATATAAGATTTCGGATTCGAATTTGAATGTAGATGGATAAGGAAAAGCTTAAGAGGCAAAAACTAAGGTTGTTGCTTGATGTTGGTTCTAAGCCTAATGACCTTGGTGCACTAAATTGCAAATATCTAGAGTTGTAGATGTCCTATTGAGAGGATTCCACTCTCATTAGAAAGCTTATTTCCGGGGCTTCAGTTTGATAGGTTATATGATAGGGTTTGGATGAAAACTGCACCTTCGCAAGAAGGAAAAATTGCAATCTGGTTCTCTCGCTTGAGCTGAGCTCGAGCGCAGCCTGAGCGCAGAAAAACAGAGAGCAATTTGAGAAATTCAGCTCGAGCTGAGCTCAAGCGCAGCCTGAGCGAGAACTTGCGCTTGAGCTGCGCTCAAGTTGAGCGCAGGCCCGATTTCTGCACTTTAAAAAACACGTTCTTGGACGGTTTCAGTCAGTTCTTCCTTCCGTTTTTTCATATTTTCAGAGAGAGAGAGTGATTCTAGTGAGAGAAAGTCCCAGCAAAGGCCAAGAACGATTTCTACTCATCAAGAACGAGTCTTGCATCAATCTTTCCCCCATCAAGGCCCTCCATTCTTCGTTCTTTCTCCGTTTTCTCGACTCACAGGTGGGTGTAACTCTCACTTGATTGTTCTGGATGTTGCCACTGCATGTTCCCCATTCTTTTTCCCCTTTCCTTCTATGAATTAATGATATATGTGTAGTATGAACATATGAATTATGAATGTATTGATAATTGTATGTATTGAATTGCCAAAACCTTAGGATAGGTGATTGGATGATTCTGTATGATGGATTTGATTATGTTATTCTGGAATTCATGGGCCTTTGGCCATCACAGTCATGGAATTATGAATTTAAGAAATCATAGAGCTTTCGGGCTATCACAGGGTCTTTGACCATCACAGGCCTTCGGGCAAATTATTTAAGAACAACAGGGTAACCACATCGAACTCATGGCCAAGAGGGAGATGGGGTCCCCAATCACAGAATGAAAATTAAACATTATTTAAGACTTAATCATAGGTAGCCCTGGACGACGGTCCTTGGTTACATGGCCGAGCGCTCATCACAGTCACGTTACAGTGTAAAGACCCCGGGTGTCGGGTAACAACACCTCACAGTCATGCATTGCATCATAAACATTATTTCAATGATGATATATTATGTGTAATTTAGTTATTCATGATGCTCTAGATAGATATGTATAATTGTGATGATTCTTGATTGTTTTCCCCACACCGCACACACTTGTTACGCTCACTGGGACGTAGTCTCATCCCACGATATGGGAATTATATTTCAGTTGTGCAGGATGAGTTTCAGGATCAGGACGAGAAGTAGAGGATACATGAAGTACCATAGATTAGACCTTTATTTCTTATTATCGTTATTGATTTGCTTAGGACTACCGTAGTCTTTTGTTTCGTTGTTTCCTAGGAAATTACTATGTTAATTTTGATGCATTGTATTGGAGCCTTGACGGCAACTTTGTTGGATTTTCTATGTTTTAACTATGTAAAGTGGAGCTTTAGTAATGGTTGGATTACACAAGCGATTATGTTTTATTTTGATACGCGAAATTGACGAATTAATTTTATGAATTTGGAAATAGTGCTCCCAACAGGCATTATTTTTGAATTTAGAAATTAGGACGTTACAGGAGATACACAATATGATCGACTGTTGGGACAAGCAATCTTCAGCAAATGCATTACCAACCCCGAAGAGCAGTGCGATGACATTGTTCAGCTAATAGGGAAGGAAATCAATGACAATCTAGCTGAAAAAGAAGAAGAAGAAAAAGAAGATGAATCTGAAGAAACACAAGAAAGAGAAGCTGAAGAAGAAAAGGAAGAAGAAGGTGCAGCAGCAGAAGAAGAAGAACAAGGAGAGGATGAAACAACAAAGATGGTGCTTAAAAAAGAGATTGACTGTGAAATGGAGGAAGAGAATACAACATGTGATTGTGAACAGAGAGTTGGAGAATCAAAGCCCGAGGAAGGAAGGGAAATGATTTTAAGAACAGAGACCTTGCCTTATTCAACCAGTCCTTTAAAGGAAGATCAAGAAAGGCATGGTGCAAGTGATAAACCTTCCATATCTCACAAAAGAAAGGCCTGCGAATACACTGGCCTAACCAGACCAAAGAAAGGAAGAATTGAGCCAAGAGGATCGGCTATTGAGCCTAGAGCCATATTGAAGAAGTGGTCAGGTGTGTTCCATATCAAAGAACCCCCCGAAGCAAATAAATTGAGAGCAATCAACTGTGAATCATCTAAGCTTCAGGAAAAGAAGACTCATGCACATGAGAGCAAGGTAATAAAGAAAAGAAGGATCAAGCCAAGGGAGTCAGAGGCATGGTCTAATTCTAGAAAGAAGCTACAAAGGTTAACGTCTTTTCACACTACAGGTTGCTCCAAGGCAAGATTATGGGGAGGTTTAAGGGCCAAAGAAAGGAAGGGTGCAGCTCACAAGCTCATCAAAATATTTCAGTTTCAGCCACCTTGAGAGAACAGGCGTCGAGCTATCAGACGTTAAACAAGCGCTTTCTGGGAGGCAACCCAGAGATTTTTAAAGTTTTTAGTTTGTTTTATTTTCTTAATTAGGATTTTTCATTTTTTTAGAAATTAGGAAATTTTCAAAATTGATTGGAATAAGTTTGTGGAAAATAATTTTTTTTTTAAAAAATAGGAAGTAGCAGAAAACGTGACTGAAAATTGCAAAATTGCATTCTGTTTTCTGCGCTCCAACCTGCGCTGTAGCGCAGGTAAAGCGCAGAAATGGAATTTTAGTCACTGTATTCTGCGCTTCACTTGCGCTGTAGCGCAGGGTGAAGCGCAGGATACGAAATTTTAAAAATCTTTCTCATGTACTACTTCCTAAAGCTCTTCTTTTCACTCTTTCACTCACAAACTTCCATCAATTTTGAAACTTTCAGTTATATTTTTTTTATTTTATTTTTACCAATTGAAATCTTCATTTACTCTATCTCTATGATTTACACTTTAGGGTAGCAACCTTAGGATTGTGAATATTGTTGATAATTGTTATCTTAAATGTGATTCTGGTTGTGTGGAACATGAAGAACAATTTGCTTGATTGAAATGCTCTTTGTTTTGTGAGTTATTAAATTTGAAAGTGTTATGCTCTATTTCTTTCAAAAATTTTAAACTTTCACTTTCCATGGATTGATTGAATGCTTGCAAAACAATTGAGTATGTCCTGTTTTTAGGAAAGCATTACCAAGTGCAGTGAAATTTTGTTGTGAAGAGAATAATTATTTATGCATGTTATTGGCAGGCTTCCATGTTCTTCATAAATTGCACAGACTGCTGCAAAGTATAAAGACTAGTTGACCTCAAACCAATCAGGAGTACTAGACCCATACCCGGGCTTGCTGCTTGGAGATTCCAGATATTCTTGCAGTGGCCTGAGGACAGGCCTATTTTCCCAGAGGGGGATGGAACAGCAGCAAGACAAGGACTCACAATATACAAAGGATGAAGATTGATACTGGTGTTTTTCTTTCTTTTAGTTTTTCTTTTATTTTCTATTATTTTATAGATATTTTCTAGTTAATTAGGATTTTTGTTTCGTATTTTCAATTTTTCTTAAATTTTTAGAATTTTTAAAATTTTTAGGACCTTAGGAAATTAGGAATCAAGGTAATTATTTCCTTTTTCTCTGTAAATAAGTAGTTTAACTAACCAATCTAGGAAAAATGATAGGGTCTTGTGATTAATTCCATAATCAGTTAGGTCTAGAGTACTTCTCAAGAGAACCTATCATGGTAGTTTATTAAATCCAGTAAGTGCTTTAGCAAGGAAATTTTAGCCCAACCGGTGAGCTGAGAGCCCTAAACACTTAAACACTTAATGAGAGTTTTTCACCGCTGCTTGTCAACTGTTATTGCTTGAGTTTCTGAAATTTTGTCTTTCTTGTAGAAGGTATGGAAGTGACAAAGGCACAATTTTGTGATTTTAATATTCTGCTTAGTGCCAAATAGCCAACCCTGCATTAATATCTCCATTTATTGATTGCCCATTTGAGCCTTTAATGTTTCTTTTGATGCACCCCAGCCATTATCATTATCAATGATCAATGATCATACCACGTCCCTTAACACTTGGGATAGAGAGCAAGGTGCACCACAACAAAATGGGACAAGCAATTGACAAAGAGGTTGGTCACAAGGAATCCAAGAGAAGGAACAAGAAATCACAAAGGAAGGATTCTCCCCCACCAAAAATAAGTCCTTTATGTTATGTATACAAAAAAAAATCTGCACAAAGTGTGGAAAATAAATAAGTTGGGGGGAGAAAATTCTTCAAAAGAAGAGGCCAAAGCTGAAAAAGGATGACCATTCAAGAATCACCAGGTGAATTGAGAGAAGTTCCAAAGCACAACCACAAGATGCTCTCTATTCAAAGTGTTCTTTGAATATCCAGAAAAACCATGATTTCTTGATAGCCCAGCCTCATTACAACCTAAAGAAAGACCTTTTGATCCCTAAGTGTATGTAAATTCTATTTTATTATTTATGAGCTCTCTGTCTATAGTATTGGTAATCTTATTCTGTGTTTATTCCTAATTCCTGCAGTTTACGCCTGGAGTTATAGGCTAGTCTTAACTGGGTCAGTTCTGGCTAGGAGCGAGAGTGGGGAAGCGGATTCTGAAGAAACTCATTCTCTGATTGAATAAGAGGACTCGGTTATCACTTGTACCGAAAAGGGGTGTTTTGCTAATGATTGAGGGGTAGTGTGAGTACTCTAATTGAAGGGGCATCCGACCAATAGGCTTGGTAATCCGATAGCAAAGGGTTAGTTGATTGTCAATACTGGAAGCGAGAGATGGGTATATCTAATGAGCGATGGCTAGTGACAGTATTCTAGTGAAGGTATACATTCATTTGGTAGGCCACGTATTTCAATTAATCCTTAACAAACTGAACAAATAGAGCAAGATAAGACGAGGGTAAGTCTATCGCCTGGGAGAACCCGCATAGTTTACTTTTGAGTGTGTGAGGCTGCTGGTAACTCGGGGTCTTACCAATAGCGTTTGTCTACAGTACTATAGAGTAAACCTAAATAATAGGTAGTCTTTACATCCATGAAGAGTGTGATGAGATGAATTTCAATCCTAATCCAAGTAAAGTATCTCTAACTCTACCTTTCTAATTTCCATTGATCATACCTTCTATTTTCTATTTTCGCACCATAACTACTCTAAACTGTTACTTCCCTTGATAAATACGATTTCAGTTTACATAAATTGTCGTTCCCTGTAGAGACGATATCTTACTTACTATTATACTGCTGGATTTGTGGTTCGCTTGCCAGAAACCCATCACTTATGGGTCAGCCGGGTGAGAGGTAAGGCCAACTGGGAAAAACCTCTAATGAATCTGCGATAATAATTAGCTAATCCTAAGAAACTCCTAACCTCAGTGACTAACTTGGGCCTCTCCCAACCAATCACCGCTTCTATCTTGCTAGGGTCCACTGACACACCCTCACTCGATATAACATGCCCTAGGAAGTGAACTTTATCCAACCAAAACTCACATTTCTCAAGGTTAGCAAACAGTCTCTTCTCTCTCAACACTTCCAAAACCACCCTAAGATGTTGCTCATGATCTTCTAAGGTTTGGGAATAGATAAGAATGTCGTCGATAAATACGACCACAAACTTATCCAAGTAGGGCCTAAAGATTCGATTCATGTAGTTCATGAATATAGCTGGAGCATTGGTCAAACCAAATGGCATCACCAAATACTCATAATGCCCATATCTGGTTCTAAAAGTAGTCTTGGGAATATCCTCACTCCTAATCTTTATCTGATGGTAACCTGACCTCAAATCTATCTTAGAAAACACTGTTGCCCCTCTAAGATGGTCCAACAGGTCATTTATCCTAGGCAATGTATATTTGTTCTTGATAGTTACCTTGTTTAACTGCCTATAATCGACACACAACCTCATGCTACCATTCTTCTTCTTGACGAGGAGCACTGGAGCTCCCTAAGGGGATACACTAGGTCTAATGAATTGTTTCTCTATTAATTCCTCTAGCTGCTTCTTAAGTTCACTCATCTCTAAGGGTGACATTCTATAGGGAGCCTTAGTAATAGGCTCTGTGCCCGACACAAGGTCTATGGAAAACTCAGTCTCTCGATCCAGAGGTAAGGTGGTCACCTCACTAGGGAAGACGTCCTGGAACTCCTTAACAATGTCTATGCTGTCTAGGTCGGGTTTCGATACTACAGTTGAGGAAAGCAGTAATATAAAACAATAACTACCATCAGTCAGGCATTCAGAAATTTGAGTGGAGCAAGATAACAAATATGATGGTCTCTCCTTCGTGGAAGGAAGAAGAGTAGGGAAAACAATATCTTTATTGCAACAATCAAGCATGACCTGGTTACGGGATAAACAGTTCATACCCAAAATAACATCAAGCTTCTTCAATGGCAAACAAATCAAATCAACTTTAAAGATCCTACCTTGAATTTCTAAGGGACATGCAAGACACACTAAGGAAGTGGAAATGGCTTCCTTAGTCGGGGTGTGGACATTCAAATGGAAAGGTAAGGGAGTAACATGCAATTTCATCCTTTTCACACAGTCACAAGAAATGAAGGAATGAGTTGCTCCAGAATCATACAGTACAATCAAAGGAGTATCATTTAGATTACATGTACCTTGCATCAGATCATCGGCCTGAGTTGTCATCTCACCGCTGAGGGTAAAGACCCTACCGGTAACTTGGGGTTTGAGCTGGTCCTTCTTCTTCTTTGGGCAGTCCCCAATCATATGACCTGGATCACGACAATAGAAACAAACTCGTTGTCCTGCCAGGCACTCGCCCCGGTGATTCTTTCCACACTTGGGGCAGGCAAGAGAAGCTGGAGTGGAGGGAAGGGTGACCTGCTTGCCCTTTCCTCCCTGGAATTGAGGTCGAAAACTCTTGCTGGTAGGTACATCCTCTCTCTTCCTCTTGCCCTCAATCTAAGTCTTCGTCGTCGACCTGGGCGTCTCATCCACTAGACTTTGCTCGACGACCAGACACTTGGTCACCAAGGCTGAGAATTCCTTAAGCTGAAAGGCTGAGACAATCTTCCTGATCTCAGGCTTGAGGCCCGCCTCCAAGTGAGAGCATTTCCAACCCTCATTAGGATTGGCTTGCAGCAGGGAGTGATACTTGGAGAGTTCTTCAAACTTGGCCACAAACTGGCCCACGGTCATGTTGCCTTGTTTCAGTTGGAGAAACTCTAGCTCTTTCTGTTTTCTGGCTGGCTCAGGGAAATACTTCTCCAGGAATACATTTGGAATGCATCCCAGGAGAGTAAGGCTTCAGGAATGTTCAAACTAACTTTCATTTTCTTTCACCAATTCTCTGTTTCTCCTTGTAACATGTAGGTGGCAAATCTCACTTTCAGGTCGTCCGTGCAAGCCATCACCTCAAAGATTTTGTTCATGGCATTGAGCCATGAGTCTGCTGCTGCTGGATCATAAGCTCCATTAAAGGCTGGAGGATGGTGTTTCCTGAACTCAGCTAATCCCTAAAGGAAGGGATCACTATTGTCCCCGGTAGAGGAGTACCGGTAGACTGCCTTTGCAAGGCCTGGAGTACTGTGGCATTAGAAGTTGTTTGCTCTCCCATGATTTGAGTGAGCATTTAAAGAGCTACCGCCACGGGATCCTGAGATTGATCTAGTGGGGGAGGAGGTGAATTGGCACGAGGACGTCCCCTCCTACCGCTAGCCATGATCCTATACACATCATTAAGAAATATCCAGGTGATCAGTCTATCAATTCCCTAATAATGCATATAAAATTATGACTAACTTAAGGAGCAATACATAACCACAGTTCAATTGGATTGAACTGCTCTGATACCAAAATGTAATGTCCTAATTTCCAAATTCAGAAATAATGCCTGTTGGGAGCACTATTTCTAAACTCGTGAAACTCATTCGTTAATTTTGCGTATCGTCATACAACACAATCGCTTAAGTAACCCAACAATTACTAAAGCTCCAAACAATACATAAATAATTCAAAGAAATACCAACATAAAATCGCCATCAAGGCTCCAATCCAGTGTATTAAAGTAGCATGATAATTCCTAAGGTCGTCCTAACCAATAACAATAGTATTCCTAAGCAAAGTCAAATACATCCAAGTAAGCAAACATTCTACTACTATCATCCACATGTCCTCTACTGCTCGTCATAATCCTGATGAGTATCCTGCACCACTGAAATATTGTTCCCATGGAATGGGGTGAGACCAACGTCCCAGTGAGCGTAACAAGTGTGTGCAGTGTGGGGGAAAACAACAGAGAACCAACAGGATATATATATATATATATATAATAATTCAAGAACATACATGAAGGCAATTAAATATAATCTAACATCTGTAAATAAGGATTTATGATGCAATGCATGACTGTGAGGTGTTGATACCCGACACCCGGGGTCTTTTCTCTGTAACGTGACTGTGATGAACGCTCGGTCGTGTAACCAAGGACCGTCGTCCAGGGCTACCTGTGATTAAGTCTTAATTTAATATTTGTATTTCCTTCTGTGCTTGGGGACCCCATCTCCCTCTTGGCCATGAGTTTGATGTGGTTACCCCATCTTTCTTAATTAAATTGCCCGAAGGCCTGTGATGGTCAATGTGTTAGTGTATGCACTAGAGACCTATATGTTTTTGGACATTCATCACTTGTATCATATTATTATTTATAAAGGCATCTCATTCTATTAATTCTTTTAGAATATAAATATTGTCCTTAGAATAGTAAGCTTAAGCTTCATAACAAATCAAGTAGATGACTTGATCGTGAGATCTTATGAAGAACTATTCTTAAATAGTCCCTAGTCAATTATCATCTTAGGACAAAGATGCATGTAGACTAGTATGTGAGTTCATTGATGATCACATCTCACGGATCATGGATATGAGATATCATGTGCTCACATAGGTACACATTAAGAGTAATGGTGTACTGGACAGACCCACCTTAAGAACGTTGCATGGGTTGTTACATAAGTGTCATGAACGTTTCTTAATTTTATAAATGTTATATGAAGTTCTTCGACCTGAAATCACTACGATTCCTACATAAGGAATTATATGTTTTAATTATCATCAAACGTTACCTGTAACAGGGTAATCATAAAGTTGATTTTTGGACATATAATAAATTATGTGGAGGAATGTGAGTGCCCTAGATGGTATTTGTCCCTCCTATGTAACAGGAGTTATATCTGTAGGCCTCTTGATAAAGTGAGACTGCAAAATGCATGGTCATGCTCAGGAGAATAAATATGAAATATTTATTTTCTGTACAGTCTATTTGGGGATCAAGAAAATATAAATTGAACTATACAAGGTTGACACAATCCATGCCCTTGTGTTCAATTAGATATTTGGACAAAGGGACAGAGCATATAAATTATTATTGTAACGCCCGCGTTTTACCGTTTTTGCCGTTTTGAGTGTTTTATTGGATTTTGAATGATTAAAATTATTTTTAATCATCAAAATGTATATTTTTGGATTCAGTATTGAATTTCCTATTTTTAGGAATTTTCTGGGAATTTTTAGGATTTTTCTGTGAAAAATGACCTTTTTGCCCTCCTATACCCTGACCCGGGCCCGAATTCTCTTGATCCGGGCCAGAAAAATTGCACAAGCTTTCTCTTTTTCCCCTTCGAGACCGTGCGACCAGCCTTCATGCATGGTGCACACTTGGCTATTTTTCCCTTCCAAGCCATCAATTCTTTAAAAAGGTGAAAAGATGGCATTAATCACACCTTTCACCTTTATTTCTCTCACACATGCAAAGCTAACCACATTTCTCTCATTTCTTTCCTTCCTCTCCTTCCTTGGCCATGAACTACCATCACTTTTCTCTCAAAATTCTTCACTTCCACCATAGACACCAACCAAGTTTAAGTCCCATTTTTGGACTTAAGCTTAAAAAGACACACTTTTTAGCCTAAAATCACTTGTTGGAGACCATAAGGAGGAGCTTGAGGGGCTGTTTTTAGAAGAAAAATTCTGCACTTTCCTCTTGAAGATTTGAGGTAAGGGGGGGAGAACTTGAACTCTAGTAGGAAATGTAACTAGAGTCAAGGATTTACCCTTGAATCCTTGCTTTTGGCCTTATTTTCACTTGAAAAATCACATCTTTTGAACTTATTTTGTATGTATGTTTTTGAATCCTTTGAGCTGGGTTGATATTGTTGTTTGCATGTTTATGTTGATGCTTGAAATGTATTTATTTGGTGGATTTGGGTGCATGCAAGCCAAGTTAAAATTTTTGCAAAAATCCTCTCTTTTTCTCTTTTGCTCTCGGCCAAGAGAGAAAGAATGGGCTGCATGTATTCTAAATTTGTTTTGATGATTGTAATGTGTTTAGATGATGATTTGATGAACATGCATGTGGTTGGTTGGAATTACAAAATTGTTTTGGTGATTAATCTTGAAAAAATGGCATTTTGAGCTTAAAAATGAAAGTTTGAGTCTTGAAATGTGCATGGATGATTTGAATTGATTAAATGTGATAATTGTTGTTTGGAATGTATATACATGATTATGTGAGATTTTGGTGAAGATTGGATGGTTGGAAAAGTTAGG
The DNA here is from genome assembly GCA_026901365.1 of Sesbania bispinosa. Lineage (NCBI taxonomy): Eukaryota > Viridiplantae > Streptophyta > Magnoliopsida > Fabales > Fabaceae > Sesbania > Sesbania bispinosa. The sequence goes on from QLOH01000089.1 coordinate 1,078,479, forward strand.
GTTTTTGATGAACATTCAAGCATGTTCTTGATGTTCATGTGAGTTCTTGATGAAATTCATCAAGAATGTCATTTTTGATCCTAAAAAGATCAAAAGGATGTTTAAAACATGTTTTTGGGCTAAGTTTGCCCAAAAGGACTAAAAGATAAAATTATAACAAAAAGGGCTAAAATGCAAATAAGTTAAGATTTTAAAATAAATAATTAAATTCGGATTTTTAATTTAATTCAAATAAAAGTCTATTTAAAAGTCATATTTTTAATTTACTACGAGTAAGAATGGGCTCTCATGGGTCCAATAACCTATAGGCTTTTTATTTAGGTCCAAAGCATTTAAAAAGAAAGTCAAAACTCAAATTTAAAAGATAATTTAAATATAATTAATCTTAATATAAGCGTTAATTAAGTAATTAATCGCTAACGTTGGTTAAGAACTAATTAATTATAATTAACCTTAATCAAACGTAATTAACAATCCTAATCCAAGATTAAGGAGGAGATTAAGGGATAATTAGAAATTAATTAGGACCTTAAGTAAGGATTAAGACTTAATTAAAGAAGGTAAAGCTTAATTGTAATCCGATTAATAAAGATTAGTTATGATTAAAAACTAAACCTAATCTTAATTAGTCATACAAAGAGAACTAGGATAAGAAATGCCTTTCATAAAACACATCCATAAGTCTTAGTAAGTTATAGGACTTAAGTGAAATTGATTATCAATAACACAAGTACAAACCACCTTAAAAGATTATAACCAACACTTTCTCTCTACATAAGACTTGAGAAGCTTGGTAAGAGAGTGTGATCTGGTTTCTCTTCTGAAGAAAAGACTTTGAATCAAGGCGTGCCATGGTGAAGTGGTGACGTGGATTGACTCACTAGGCTTTGCCTGTGAGGGTAAAATGCTGTAAGCATTGATTGTGTGACATACATCATAAAGCATAAATGATGATCAAGGTTTGAAAACCTTACGACCTATATGACAACAGCACTTGGTACAGTGTGAAATCGGTTGGGAAGGGTGCACTGGGTTTTGCAAAGAACGCCAGCCGGGTCCTGAAAGAGGGACGCCAGCCCTGAGGATGGCCTAGCTCCCGGACGATCACAGAGGACGTAGACTAGCTCCCTACTGTCGTGATAAGGGAACCCAGCTTAGCCATGCCTGTCGCTCTCAAGATTTTCGGGTCAGTTGAGATTGTCTGGAAGTCGGGAATATTTGTTTGGCCAAAATTGAGCAATGCTCTTTGTACCAATGCTAGTACAGACTCTAACTCCTGATGCGTTGTATGTATATGGTCGGGCAGTTGCTGTGTGCTCTGCAGGTGGTGATATTTCCCCGGGCCCTCATGCATTAATTATATGCATCATGACAGCATAAATTATATCCTTGTGATTGTGATTGTGACTGTGATTGTGATTGTGATTATATGAATGTCCCGTGTATGCTCTAGTTATTGCATCCTACATGCTGTGAGTTCATGCGATGTTCTCACCCTTCCTTTTCTACTTCTGTTATTTCCTATCGTTGTATTCCTCCGCTACGTCGACAGCCAGTATTGGAGAACTGCAGAATGACGACTATGCGAGTCCAGCTGACATGGGAGCCACGGGGCCAGTGGCGTGTCACCGATGTTCCTAGACGTTGTGTACTTACGGGGGAGGTACGTGTCACTATTTCTCACCCCAGCCCGCCCCTGGTCCCAGAGTTAGATTTCACAGTGCCGATGATTCTGGAGTTCGAGACGCCCCCTGGACTTAGACGCCACACCACTTTTCTCAACCGCCGTCGTCATCCCGCTCCGTCATCTTCATCACCGTCTTCGCGTATGGCGATGTTGGACGAGCCAGACTCCCCTCGCTACACTCCTAGCCCATATGTGTCACCTCCACAGTCTGTACGTCCTGGTGTTTTTAGCCGTTCCCCTCCGGGTGTGCCGGACCTGATTATGATCGACGATACTACATCCGAGAAGGAGGACCCGGAGGACGATTCTGAGGACACAGAACCGGAAGAAGATCCTTCCAGTGATGACCCCTCAGAGGACTTTGGGATGATCAATCTCAGAGGTACTGACGGGAGGAACTGCGGGTGGATCTCAGCTGAGTCGGATGATGACGAGTAGTATAGTGTGGTTGGGAGTAGTGTTGAGTCTAGTAGATAGCAGCTCTGATTAGTGGCCTCTCATTTTGTTTTGGGTTGAGGTCTTATCTGTTTATCCTACTGCTAGAACTCTTGTTTTGTATGGTGGTGTTGTTATTTGGGAATCACCTTGACATTATGGCATGTGTGTATATATTTATTATGTTTCCTCCCTATGATCGATCTTATATCTGCGTGTATGCCGTGTATGTATGTGGAATGACTGATTCGCCTAGATGTTTTTAGAAAAAGAATTTTCAGACTTAAGGAAAGGACATTTTCATAAATACTTAAAATGGAATTAGAAGGTAATAAGTGGATGATGGCTAAAGCTCTTTCAAAAAAAAAAATAATCCAGTATTTTCTAAGTTTCGAAACAGTAAGTTCGACGGTTACATTCCGTAATGTGATATTCTTAGCGGTATAACTAAGGGTGTCGCAATTATAATAAAATAGGATTTATTATTTTATTAATAATCGTAATATTTGGATAGTGATGTGTTGCTAGATACCGCTCACTATTTATGATATTAAATATAAAAGAGTTTTATTTTAATATTATAATCAAATATTAAAATCCTATTGGGTCACACGCATACAACATGCCACTAGGAAAGGATAATTCTAATTTAATTTAATTAGAAATATTACATAATGGGCCAGGCCCATAAGTGTGAGGGTTAAGTGAGTGAGGGGGTAAAACCCTAGCCACCACTCTATAAATAGAGCATAAGATGCACTACCCTGAGACACATAAGCAATCGCTTCTTACTTTCTAAAGCTACTAGCAGAGCTGAGGAGAGAATCCTAGTCCGGCTGTTGGCGTGGATACCAATAGAGACGCGACTACACTTGCCTCGTTTATAATCATAATAAGGTACGACCTTTCGTTTCAATAACTTTTGGACTTGATTCGTGTTTTCGCAAAACGATTATAACAAGAGAGAGAATCCATTTATTTCCGCTGCACCCTGACCACATGCTTGATTCCCTTCAATTGGTATCAGAGCTTTGGTTTGCGATTAACACGTTTTGGGCTTTTAATCTTTTGAATATAGTGATATTCTGGTATTATTAATGTTTATATATCGCACGACGTTTTGGAACGTCGTTTCTGCACCTCACTCGCACGAAAGCGCAGGTAAAGCGCATATGAAGCGGAGGTGAAGTGCAGGCAAAACGAAGCGCTGTTTTCTGCGCTGCAAGCTGCGCTATAGCGTAGATCTGCGCTAAAGCGCAAGTAAAGTGCAGGTTACGAATTTGATTCTGACATCTGCGCTTCAACCTGCGCTGTAGCGCAGACTGGAGCGCAGGTTACGTCTTTTGTTTCCTTATTGATTCTTTTATATGTGATGTATGTATATATTTGTATGTTCAATGTTGGAGGGTCCCATGGAACATGAAAGAGTTCATGTATTGGGAGTCAAAGGGTTCAATTGTTGAAACCTTGTCTCGACTCAAATATTGATTGCGATAAACATGCCACTTATCAATTTGCTGACAAGTACGTATTCAAATGATACGAGGGACTCACTCGTTTATCGGTTTGTGAAGTATTCATTTGATGCGAGACACTTATTGATGATTGGTTGAATGTTTATCAAATCTAATTTTTTTGTTTCGGGGCGCTGCCCCGATCCCTGTGATAGCCCAAAGGCTCTGTGATTTCTTAAATTCATAATTCCATGGCTGTGATGGCCAAAGGCTCATGATTTTAGAATAACATAATCAAAGTTCATCATACATAATCATCCAAGTCATCTATCCTATGGTTTTGGCCATTCAATACACACAATTATCAATGCATTCATATTTCCTATATTCATACCATACATATATCATCAATCCATGAAAGAAAAGGGGAAAAAGAATGGGGAACATGCTGTGAGAACAATCAAGACAAACAAGTGAGAGTCACCCACCTGAGAATCGAGAAAACGAAGAAAGAATGGAGAGTAGAAGGCCTTGATGGAGGAAAGATTGATGAAAGACTCGTTCTTGGAGTGTGGGAATCGTTCTTGATCGTTCCAGGGATATTCTCTCACTAGAACCTCTCTTTCTCTCTCTAAAAGTGCGAAGAAACGAATGAGATAATGAGTGAAAACTGACTGAATTCGAAATTTAAAAGTGCAGTAACCGTCTTTTCGCTCAAGCGAATTTAATTCACTTGAGAGAATGGTTTGAATTCACGTTTTCCTTTGAAATTCGCTTAAGCGAAAATAATTTCGCTTGAGCGAATTTCGTCCAGAGAGCACTCTAACCCCCCCCCCCTTTCGCTTAAGTGAATTAAATTCGCTTGAGCTAAAATTGCAGAATAAAATTGTGTAGTTTTTGCTGCATAATTCGCTTGAGCTAATTTCATTCGCTTGAGCTAATTTCCTGATAGCTGAAATCTTATTTTTACCCTTTAAGCTTTCGTGTGCCTATTAATTACTTAATTCTATTTTTAAATTATAACTTTCCTATATATTAAGGTCTTAATTAGCGGGATGTGACAGTGGTCGCGTCTCATTCCTCCCCTACTTTTCCTCTTTTTTGTGTCTATTTTTTTAAAATAGTTTTTTTTAATTTATTAATATATTATTTATTTATTTATTTTATTAAATAAAAATATAGATTAATAAATACATTAAATGTGTGTTTTTTGAAGGATTGACATAAGTTTTTTATTATCATTATTCTATTTTGATGCTAATTACAAAATATACTATTTCATTCACCATTTCTGTGCACACAATTAACTGCACAAATTCAATTAACCAAAAATCTTAGTCCGTTAACCACCAATGTATACACCATTAACCTCATTTTTAAACATGTTCACCGTTTCTGGACACATAATTAACCTCGTGTTAACATGTGCACACAATTAACCGCACAAATTCAATTAACCAAAAATCATATTCTACTCATCACGAATGGACACATCATTAACCTCATTTTTAATTATGTTCACTGTTTCTGTACACATAATTAACCTCGTGTTAACAAGAGTTGCAATTAACCTTACAACTCACTTAACCAAAAGTCGTATTTTGTTAACCACAAATGGATACACCATTAACTTTTTTTTAAATATGTTCACCGTTTCTGGACACATAATTAACCTCATGTTAACAAGAGTTGCAATTAACCTCATAACATCAATTAACCAAAAGTCGTAGTTTGTTAACCACAAATGGATACACCATTAACCTCATTTTTAAATATGTTCACCGTTTCTGGTCACATAATTAACCTTGTATTAACAGGGGTTGCAATTAACCTCACAAAATCAATTAACCAAAAATCTTTTTTCTATTAACCACAAACGGAAACACCATTAACCTCATTTTTTAATATGTTCACCGTTTTAGTACACATGATTAATCTCGTGTTAACATGAATGATTAATACAAATTTTATATGATCATTTATTGTAATTTTTTATCTATATTTTTATTTAATGAGATAAATAAATAAAAAAATAAAACTATTTTTAAAAAAAAGGGAGGGGGCTAAAAAACTGACCTAAAAAAAAGGAGGAATTGAAGGCTTAAAGAAAAAAGGGTGTGGTAAAAATGCTAAACGTCTATATACGTTTAGCTTTTTCCTAAGGCATATGATGGATTCTGAAACTGTTCACTTGGCCTTTTAATTATATCTCTCTTTCATATTATTTACTTATTTTCTTTTTATATTAATATTAATTTACCTATTTTTGATATATGCATATATTTTTTAAATATATTTCTGATTTAACATGTTTAACAACTGAGTGGTTGAACCAATGACCCAATTACTTAGTATCTAAATCGAGTTAATAACCGATCCAATTTTAATAACATTACATCTCGGTACTTATGAATATTTATTTTATTGCTTGAATATATTTTAAACATAAAATAAATCCTTTTGTGTTTCTGCGTATGTATTGTGAAGACCATTCTTCCTTTAATCTCAAATAAAGAAATTTCAAGAAGGATCAACTTCTATGTTCACATTGTGATTGTGGCATTATGGGACAAACAAATGATAAATGCTATAAGCTCAATGGCTAGCCTCCCACTACTAGAAATTTGTTTATTTCCTAGAGATTTTTCTTACAAATTTTTTTTGTAGGAATTTCTTATAAATTTTTCTACAATTTTAAAATTTTTCTTACGATTATGAAAATTGTAACAAAAATTGCAAGAAATAATGAATTTTGTTAGAAATTTTCCTAAAAAAATAATTTGTAGAAAAATTTTGTAGGAAAATCTCTAAAAAATATTAGGTATAAAACAAAATGGTATGAAATTTTGTATGAAATTGAACCTATAAATTTACTTCTGAATTTTTCCTACAAATTTTCCTACAAGCTATTTTCTTGTGGATATTCCTACAATTTATTTCCTATGAATTTTCTTATAAATTTTTCTTGGGAAAATTCCTACAAATTTATTTCCTGCGAATTTTCACATAACAATTTGCTTAGGATTTTCCTGCGAATTAAATTCCTACAAATTTACCAACCAATTATTTTTAAAAGGCATTATTGTAAGTTTTAATTGTAAGAAAATCTATAAGAAAGTTTATCTATAAATTTACTTGCGAATTTTTTCTATAGATTTTCCTATAAGCTATTTTCTTGTGAATTTTCCTACAATTTATTTCCTACGAATTTTCTTATAAATTCTTCTCGGGGAAATTCTTACAAATTTATTTCTTGTGAATTTTCTTATAACATTTGCTTAAGATTTTCCTACAAATTAATTTTCTACAAATTTACCTACCATTTATGTTTAAAATATATTCTTATTATTTTTCATGAAAAATTTCTTGCAAATTTATATACCACATGAACTATTTGCAAGAAAATCTCCAAAAAGTATCATGTGGAGGAAAAAAATCATATGAAATTATATAAGAAAGTTTACTTACAAATTTATTTACAATTTTTTTCTATAACTTTTCTTGCGATTTTAATTTCATAGGGATTTTTTTACAATTTTTTATTATGAATTATTTTATGATTTTTTCTTAACAAAATTTTTATTAAATTGTTTTCTATAAATTTTCTTGTAATTTTTTTCTTATAGATTTTTTCACAAAGTTTTTCCTACAAATTTAGTTGCCATTTTTTAAACTGAAATCACAAAATTTAAAATACAACACAATGAAGGTATTCTGAGTTAGTCTTAAAACTCATTTGTCACTCTCTAAATGTGAGCATATCCTCTCACTCATTTGTCACTCAGTGATGGATCTACACTCAAGGTTTCCTCAGGTTTTCTTTTTCCTAAAACTTCTTCAATCTCCTAATCAGATCTATGCTTGATTTTCTACTCATATTTCATTGGTTCTCAAACCTAACTGTTCCTCTCACTCTCGAAATCCCTCTCACGATCACAATATTGATCCTCTCTCGCTCCGCTCTCAGTGATGGATCTACACTCAAGGTTTCCTCAGGTTTTCTTTTTCCTAAAACTTCTTCAATCTCCTAATCAGATCTATGCTTGATTTTCTACTCATATTTCATTGGTTCTCTAACCTAACTGTTAACTGTCTAATGCATAGTGCAAGGTGACTGTTAACTGTCTAATACTACTTACTCACATTGCCATGCCTACATTAAACCACAATAGCCACAATGTGACCATGAATACAATGCTATTGCAAATTTGCAACTGCAATTTAAAACCACATTTTAGTTATTGACATTAGAGTATTAGATGGTTGATGAAAAGCATCAATTAGTAATGCAAGATATTAAGGTGGTGTAAATGAGCTGTGATTGATATACTTCTAAATTAATGTTTGTTAAATTTTTATATTCAATTCCTGTGATTATGTATATTCTTCTCTGACTCTGACAACCCCATTTCCTCTTCACCTTCTACGACCTTACTCAAATTCTCAATAAAGATATATTCAAATTAATGCATCCACCGATTAGAGTTCTCAATTAAATTGGGACTGGTTTTTTATGTCACACTGGTTATCTAACCCCTGTATTTTGCTTACGTGTTCTATTGACAATCTTATCAGTTTTATTGTTGCTCTGAGGATAGTCTTTTAAGCAAATGTGAACTCAAGATGTTATGGTCCAGGATTAAAGGAACGTGTTATAGAGTTATAGTTCAAAACGAGGAACAAGTGGAGCTTAATTTCTTTCACAAGAATGTGTGGGATCATTCTCTCGAGGGAAAGCTTGACCCCTTAAATATTGACAAAAGGTCCTCGCTCAAAATTTGTGTATCGTTGCCCTTTTGAAATGGTAACTGCTGGATTAATTATTTGTGGATGGTTAATTTCAGATTCATAATGCTCCGTGGTTCATCAGGCTTCTACTCTTATGGAATTTATGAGCATTTAAATGGATGGCCAGATTTTGATCTTAGTGAAACGAGGATCACTTTCAAGCTCAGAAAAAACAAGTAATTAATTGATTGTTTGCGTGTTGATAAGTGTAAATTATTTGATATATTCTTGTATTTTTACTGCACTTATCAAAGGTAAAATAGTAATTTATGCCCCAAAATAATCCCTTTTTATTAATAATTGTAATAATTGTGTTTATTTAATTTGAATTCGAATTTGATGTTATTTTAATATAAAATCTGTTGATTTTGCAGATTTATGAGAGAGATTTAAATGAGAAAAGAAGATAGCATTATTTGAGGATAGAATCTGCAGATTTGAAGTTTGAATGAGAGCAAATAAAGATAAGATCAACAGCCATTTAAACAAGGATTCTACGGATAACTTCCCCAATTTAAATTCAAAGGCAAGATAAATATAGAATCAATTCAAAAAGAGGGAAACAAGGGAAGCCAAGCAGATAAGGATAAGATCAGGAAGAAATGAAGTTGTTAAAATAGGAAACAGAATAATCTGTTACGCGCTCCACGCTCCACCTGCGCTGAGCGCAGATTGGAGCGCATCATTCTGTAACATGCGCTTCACTTGCGCTGAGCGCAGCTGCGCGGATTTGTTTTTAGGTTGTTTTCAAAATAGATTCCTTCCAGATTTAAGATAGCTTTCCTTGGTCTCTAAATAGGACCTTTTGTAAAGATCAAAGGGGGTTTTGGCAGAGAGTGGAGAGTTAGAGTTTAGGGCTCAAGTTCTAGAAGAGACCCTGAAGGGCTGCCGACATAGCAACGCAAGGATTGAAGAAAAGCGTGACAGTTTCTTCATTGGTCTGTAATGGCAACCATGTGTAGCTCAACTCTCCAATAGGATTGAATGTAGTTGATTCAATCCCCAAATGTATGTGAACTCTCTTTATTAATTACGAATCCATATTCTATGATATCGGTACTTTTATACTTTACTTAATGCGTAGCTTCCGCCTTTGTGCCGGAGTTATAGGTTGTTTTTGTAAAATACATTGGTAAATGGTTTTGTAAATTCAACAGCGAGTTTGGGGGAGCCTAGGAATAGGAAACTTGAATTCTGATTGGTAAAAGTACTCATAGTAATCGCTATAGGAATATAGGGAGAATCGATGATTGAAAAAGAGTGTGACAACTTTTTTATAGTAGTCCCTGAAGGAATAAAAGGTGAATTGATAGTGTTAACGAATGAAAAATTAGAACAATCAAGCCGGGGTAATTTGTCGCCTGGGAGAACCCGCATGGATTATCTTCGAGTGTTTTACTATTGGTGATTCGGGGTAAAACAATATAGTTTGGCTAAGGTATCATAGAAATATATTCATAATTAATATTGGGATTCACATATGTAAGGGGTGTGATGATACGAAACCCAATCCTCATCCAAGTAACGCTATCTTACTCTATCTCTATTATCTCATTTATTTTATGCAATTTACTTTCTGCACAACAATCATCAAAAATAGTTTCCTATTTGATAGTCTGATCACTAATAAATACGGAGTGAACCGTTCCCTATGGATACGATAACTCATACTTACTATTATACTATTGGAATTTTGGTACGCTTGCCAGAATCTCATCAAGTATTTTTGGCGCCGTTGCTGGGGAATGGTGTATCAATTCGTATAGACTTGGGAGGTCTAACTATCAAGTTGTATATACTCTATCTTAGGATTTTTATTTTTTTTAGGAATTTTTAGGAATTTTTATTTTTATTTTTATTTTAATTCTTTTTATTATAAAAATTCTCTTCCACACTTACCCTTTTCAAGTTTTCTTGTTTATGCTTTTGAGAGGCTAGGTATCCCCAAATCAACTACAATTTGATCCAGAAATAGAAAGGACATCAAGGAAGAACAGAAGTAGAAACAAGAGAAGGAGAGGAGGGAGAAGTCGAGAAGAAAACAAAAATATTTTATTATTTTATTTTAATTCTTTTCTTTTTTATTTAGAATAAAAAATATATTTATTATTATTATTATAAAAAAAATTAAATTATTATTTTTTGATATTTTGTTCTTCTCATTTGAGCTAGCATTTGTTTGAGCTTCTTGATTATTTCTCTTGTGAGGACAGGTGTAGAAGGAACAAAAATAAAAATAGAAAAAGGGGCAAGGATAAGCTTAAGGAGACAATCCCAACACTCTCTGTTCAACAACCCCAAGTGAAGTAAATGTTGAATGGCTACTGAATGGCAAAATCCACCAAGAAGAACACTTGGAGATTATCAAAATCCACCAAGAAGAACCCTTGGAGATTATGTTAGGCAGCAAGAGCCAAAATATTTCTCCCACACACCGATTCAAGGTAACTTCTCTAATTACAACAATTATTCTAATAATTTTTCAGTAGATTTGGGAAGTTACCAGAATCAAAATTTTGGGTGGCAACAAGATGCTGTCTTGCCTCACAGGCAAACTTCTGCAGATGAAATCAAAGCAGATAATAAGAGTATAATGCAGAAAATAAAAACACTCAAAAAGGAGCTAGCTAAACTTTCTCGACCACCGCATACAGTTCACTCTTATCCTGGCCAGTCACCACATTTAATTTGTGACTATTGTGGAGGTTACCATCTCAATGGTCATTGCCCTTATCCATGCACTCAAAAAGAGCAAGTTAATTATATGGGAAATCAAGGAAGATCAGGCAACTTCTCCAACAGCAACAACTTTGCAAACAATTCACAAGGATTGAGAAATAGCTAAGAATCAGAATTTTGGGTGGCACCAAGATGATGTTTCATTCCCCATGCAACCTTCTTTTCAACAGCAACAAAGTTACTCTTCAGTTCAACAAAGGGACTCAAAATTTTATGAGTGTCTTGAAGAACTCAATCAAAGCAATATACAATTTCAGAAGGAGAGAGAAGAAGCAAGAAGAAATATTGACACTTTGTTGGAGAAAATAGAAGAAACAAGAGCCAACCAACAGTCAGAACAGATCTCAGCAAATACACTACCCAACCCCGAAGAGCAATGTGATGACATTGTTCAGCTGATGGGGGAGGAAACCAATGACAATCTGGCTGATGAAGAAGAGGAACCAGAAGAAGAAAAGAAAAGAAGAAGAAGAAGAAGAAGAAGAAGAAGAAGAAGAAGAAAGAAGAAGAGAAGAAGAAGAAGAAGAAGAGGAGGAGGAGGAGGAGGAGGAGGAGGAGGAGGAGGAGGAGGAGGAACTGAAAGAAACACAAGAAAGAGAAGCTGAAGAAAGGGAATCAGAAGAAGCTGATGAAGAAAAAGAAGAAGAAGAAGGTGAAGCAGAAGTAGAAGAAGAAAAAGGAGAGGATGAAACAAAAAAGACTGTGCTTAAAGAAGAGATTGACTGTGAAAGGGAGGAAGAGAACAAAACATATTAGAGTGTACATGATGAAAATATCAAGAAAATGAGAAAAAGAGTGAACAGGGAGATAGTGAATCAAGCCCGAGAAAGGATGGGAAGTAGTACCAAGACCAAAGACCTTGCCTTATCCAACCAGTACTCCAAAGGAAGATCAAGAAAGACATGGTGCAAGTGTTAAACCTTCCAGACCCCACAAAATAAAGGCATGCGAAGAAAGGGAATCAGAAGAAGCTGATGAAGAAAAAGAAGAAGAAGAAGGTGAAGCAGAAGTAGAAGAAGAAAAAGGAGAGGATGAAACAAAAAAGACTGTGCTTAAAGAAGAGATTGACTGTGAAAGGGAGGAAGAGAACAAAACATATGAGAGTGTACATGATGAAAAATATCAAGAAAATGAGAAAAAGAGTGAACAGGGAGATAGTGAAAGAAGAAGCTGATGAAGAAAAAGAAGAAGAAGAAGGTGAAGCAGAAGTAGAAGAAGAAAAAGGAGAGGATGAAACAAAAAAGACTGTGCTTAAAGAAGAGATTGACTGTGAAAGGGAGGAAGAGAACAAAACATATGAGAGTGTACATGATGAAAAATATCAAGAAAATGAGAAAAAGAGTGAACAGGGAGATAGTGAATCAAAGCCCGAGAAAGGATGGGAAGTAGTACCAAGACCAAAGACCTTGCCTTATCCAACCAGTACTCCAAAGGAAGATCAAGAAAGGCATGGTGCAAGTGTTAAACCTTCCAGACCCCACAAAATAAAGGCATGCGAATACACTGACCTGGCCAGAGTAAATGTAACACCCGCGTTTTTACCGTTTTGCCGTATTGTGTGTTTTATTTAATTTTGAGTGATTAATATTATTTTTAATCATCAAAATTTATATTTTTGGGTTTAGGAATGAAAATCCTATTTTTCTAGAATTTCTGGGGATTTTTGGAATTTTTCTGTGAAAAATGACCTTTTTGCCCCTACTGTCTCTTGAACCGGGCCCAAATACTCTTGATCCGGGCCAGAAAAATTGCACAAACCTTCCCTTGGCTTCTCATGCAAGCCGTGCATGTGGGAGAACCTTGCATGAGAGACACTTGTCTTTTTCTTTCTTTTTCTCCAAGACATGTGTAAAAAGTGAGCCTTTATGGCATTTAAAACACCAAAACTCACCTTTTCTTCTTTCTTTTTCCACATGCAAAGCTTAGTTTTCTCTCATTTCTCACTTTCTCTTCTTCCCTTGGCCGTGAGCTCTCTCCCATTTTTCTCCCAAAATTTTCAATCTCCATTAAACACTTTCAAGACAAAGGTTCCATTTTTGAACCAAAGCTTTAAACACCTAGCCTCCATGCCTTGAAAGCTCTTGTTTGGTGACCAAAGGAGGGATCTTTGGAGCTGTTTTGAGAGCTGTTGCTGCACCTTATTCTTGAAGAAATTCCTTAGGTAAAGGGGGGAGAACTTGAACTCTAGTAGGATTGGTGACTAGAGTCAAGGATTACGCTTGATCCTTGTCTTTGATCTTGTTTTTCCCTTGAAAAATGAGTTGTTGGAACCTATCTCTTGGGATATGGTTCGGCTATTTGATGATAGCCTTGTTTGGTGATTTTAACTTGTTGTTGTTGCTTGAAAAATGCTTGGATGATGTTTTGGGTTACATGCAAACCATGTTTTTGCTTGAAAAAAATTCTCTCTTTTTCTTCCTATATGGTTCGGCTATTTTGAACAATGGGGCTGCATGTCTCAAAAATTTAATTTGATGGTGGAAATGTGTTTGGATGATTGATTTATGAACACGCATGAAGTTGTTTGAATTTATGAAATTGTTTGGATGTTTGATTCTTGAAAAATGATGTTTATGAGCTTAGAAATAAAGTGACAATGTGTATGGATAATTTTGGGTGAATTAGTATGATGTTGGTTGTTTAGAATACTTGTTGATGATTGTATTGAAATTTGGTAAAGTTTGGATGTTGTTGGAAATTTGGTGTTTTGATGAACATTCAAAGTGTTCATGTTGTTCTTGAGGTTGTTCTTGATGAAACTCATCAAGAATTCATTTTGATCTTGAAAAGATCAAGTAAAGTGGAAAAAGTTTTTTTTGGGCCTTAGTGGTCCATTAGGTCAAGACATTAAATTTACTAAAAGGATTTTAATTTAAATAATAAATTTTGTAAAAATATTAAAAGAATTAAATTCGGATTTCAAGTTTAATCCAAATAAAAGTCATCACAAAAGTCAACATTTTGAGTTGTTATGTGTGAAAATGGGCTCCTAAGAGTCATCCAACCTTTGGGCCCTTGGTTCGGGCCCAAAACCTTCAAAAAAGGGAGTCAAGGACTCATCAAAAGTCAACCAAAAATAATTTATGGAATTGGGCTTAGATTAGAGTTGCACTTCAACTCTAATCCAACCTATTAAAATTAAAACTTAGAAATTAATGAGTGGGTTAGCTAATTTAATTATCTAAGTTAATTAATCTAATCTACTTAAGTTAATTAAGTAAAGAATAATTAATTAAGGCTAAAGTTAATTAACCTTAATGAAGATTAATCTTAATCTTAATCAATAATTACTAATGAAGAATTAATTAAGAAATTAAGCCTTAATGACGATTAAGAATTAATTAATTATGATTAACCCTAATCAAATGTAATTAAAAGCTTAATCTAAGATTAAGGAAGAGATTAAGGGATAATTAGGAATTAATTAGGACCTTAAGTAAGGATTAAGACTTAATTAAGGAGGATTAAGATTAATTATAGTTCAGTTAATGAAGACTAATTATAATTAAGGGTTAAACCTAATCTTAATTAGACATACAAGACGAATTAGGGTCGGTAATGCTATCCATAAGACACAATCATAAGTCGTAGTAAATTATAGGACTCAAGTGGAAATGATTATTGATTCGAAGAAGAATATTAGTACAAACTACCTTAAAAGATTATAACCAACACACTCTTTCTGCATAAAATTTGAGAAGCTTAGTGAGAGAGTGCGGTTCCAACCCGATATGGGGTTCGGTTTTCCTTGAAGGGAAGACATTGAATCGGCCCGTACCACGGGTAAGTGGTGACGTAGAATGATTCAATGGGCTTTGCCTGTAAGGATGTGAATGCTGTAGGCATTGTTGTGTGACATGCATCATAAAGCATTGGTGATGTTCAAGGTTGAAAACCTTGCGAACTATATGGTAGTGACACTCGGTACAGTGGGAAACTGGTTGGGACGGGTGCACTGGGTTTTGCAAAGAACGCCAGCGGGTCCTCGAGAGGGGATGCCAGCGCTGAGAATAGTCAGGTTCCAGAAAGGCTCAGGTGACATAGGCTCGCACCCTACTGTCGAGTACGAAGGGGATCAGGCTTGACTATCCTGTTGCTCTCAAGGTTTCGGGGTCAGTTGAGATTGTCTGGAAGACGGATAAAATTGGCCAAAAGAAAAATATAAGTACCGCGCTAGTACAGACTCTAACTCCTGATACGTTGTGCATATATGGTCGGGCAGTTGCTGTGTGCACTGTGGATGGTGATGTTTCCCTGGGCCCTCATGCATTAGTTTATATGCATCATGATGATATACATTGTATTCATTGTTGAATGAATTGCGTGGATATCCTGTGTGTGCGCTCTAGTTTACTGTATCCTACATGTTGTGAGTTCATGCGATGTTCTCACCCTTCCTTTCTATCTTTTGGTGTTGTATTCTTCTCGTTACGTCGATAGCCGGTATCGGAGACTATGACATCGATGTGAGTGCAGTTGCGGTGGATGCCGAGAGGAACTTGGAGCGTGACGGACATCCCTCGCAGATGTGAGTTTACTGGGGAGGTCCGTGTCATCATTACTCATCCCGGACTTCCGCTTGTACCAGAGTTGGACTTCATTGTACTTGTGACCCTCGGGTTTCCGACGCCACCTAACTTGGT
Organism: Sesbania bispinosa; assembly: GCA_026901365.1. Classification (NCBI taxonomy): domain Eukaryota; kingdom Viridiplantae; phylum Streptophyta; class Magnoliopsida; order Fabales; family Fabaceae; genus Sesbania; species Sesbania bispinosa. Next base: position 1,094,225 of record QLOH01000089.1, read on the forward strand.
GCGTTATACTACCTTCCGTCCTTCACGCCGTCGTCCTGCTTCTTCATCGTCGTCGCGGTCATCTCGGATGGCTGATATGGTTACACCAGACTCCCCTAGGTACTCACCTTCTTCCGAGGCATCTGATTCTTAGCCTATGTGTCCTGATGCGCAAGGCCGCTCTCTCACAAGTGAGTTAGAGCTGATTGTGATTGATGAAACTTTGGAGGAGGAGGAGGCCCCGGAGGAGGATCCAGAGGAAGACCCAGAGGAGGAGGAGCCGGAGGAGGATTCTTCTAGTGACGAGTAGGACTAGTATGGTTTGAGTCTAGGTAGTAGCAGCTCTGATTTAGCGACCTCTTATTTTGTATTTTGTTTGAGGTCTTGTTTATTTTGGCTTACTACTAAAACTCATCTTTTGATGTAGATATTTGGGTGACTCGAGAGGTACACTGCTGTTATGTTTGCATGTATATATTTCATGATGTTTCTATTACCTCATGCTGATTTTATAACTGCGTGTATGTTGTGTATGTGCGCGAGGTAATAACCGTCTAGATGTTTCGAAAACAAGTTTCAAAATTAAGGAAAGGATATTTCATAAATACTTAAAATGAAATTAGAGATGTAATAGGTTGATGACGACTAAACCCCTTTAAAAAATAATAATTCCACATTTTGACGTTCTAAAAACAGTAATTTCGTTGGTCACGTGTTATATGTGATGTTCTTAGTGGTAAAACTAAGGGTGTTGCAGTAAAGAGAAGAAAAATCAGGCCAAGAAATTCAAATTGAAGGCCTAGAGTCAGATTGAGGACAAAGTGGTCAGGCATATTCCATACCAAGGACCCTTGTGAAGCAAAAAAGAGTAAGATCTAATAACTTTGAATTTTCCAAGCTTCAGGAGGAGAAGGCCCAGGAAACTCAACAAAAGACTCCAAAGAAGAGAAAAGTCAGGCCAAAGGAGTCAGCAACATGGTCTAACTCCAGACACAAGACCAAATGGGTAGATTCAAGTCACATTCATAATTGGTCCGAGGCAAGAGTATGGGTATGGTCACTGCCCAAAGGAGTCAAAGGTGCAGCACAAAGGCTCGTCAAAGGATTTCAGTATCACCCACCTTGAAAGAACAGGCGTCAAGCTATATGACGTTAAACGAGCGCTTCCTGGGAGGCAATCCAGAGATTTTTAAGTTTTTAATTATTTTCAGTTTTGTTTTGTTTTTGTTTGTTAATTAGGATTTTTCATTTTTTTAGGATTTAGGAAATTTTCAAAATTGATTGGAATGAGTTTGTGGAAAATAATTTTTTTAAAAAAATAGGAAGTAGCAGAAGACGTGACTGAAAATTACAAAATTTCATTCTTTTTTTTTGCGCTTCACTTGCGTTGAGCGCAGGAGAAGCGCAAAATTGCATTTTTAGTCACTGTTTTCTGCGTTTCACCTGCGCTAAGCGCGGGTGAAGCGCAGCGGTACGAAATTTCAAAAATTCCCTATTTTCTCATGCACTGTCTCCCTACTTCCTAAGCTCTTCCTTTCACTTTTTCCACTCACAAACCTCCATCAGTTTTTAATCTTTCAAATTATGTTTTAGTTTTAACCATTTGAAATCTTCACTCCCTCTGTTTCATGGTTTGAACTTTAGGATAGAAACCTTAGGATTGTAAATGAGTATATTGTTGATTATTGCTATCTTGAATGTGATTTTGGCTGTGTAGAACATGAAGAACAAGTTGTTTGATTGGAATGCTCTTTGTTTTGTGAGTTATTGAATTTGAAAGTGTTATGCTTTGTTTCTTTAAAAAAAATTAAATTTCACTTTCCATGGATTGATTGAATTCTTGCAAAACAAATGGGTATATTTTGTTTTTAGGAAGCCATTACCAAGTGCAATGAAATTTTGTTGTGAAGAGATTAATTCTTTTGAAAGCATTTTTGAATTATGCATGCAAATTGGTTAATGATAAGCTTCCATGTTCTTCATGAATTGGTGTTTGCAATGAGGCATCATTGAAATAAATTTGTTTTTAGCAATTAATTGTTGTTATTTGACTTTTCATATGCCTAGGATTAAATACATTGTTGGCCTTTCTCGTGGCTATAGCTCACAAAGAAAAGGTATGGGGAAGAGGATCAGAGATGAACCACATTATGATCCCATTAGATTCAAGAGTGCACAGGCTGCTGCAAAGTATAAAGCTCTTAACTCATGCAAATTTGTGTTGAAAAGATCAGTTGACCTCCAACCAAACAAGAGTTACCAGACCCATACCCAGGCATGTTGTTTGAAGAGTTCCGGATATTCTAGCAGTAGCCTGGGGAAAAGCCTATTCATCCAAGGGGAGGTGAAGCAGTAGCAATTGGAGAGCAGGACAAGGACTTACAGGATACAGAGGACGAAGATTGATACTGGTGTTTTTCTTTCTTTTATTTTCTCTTATTTTATAGAAATTGTTTTTTAGCTGATTAGGATTTTTGTTGTGTCTTTCATTTTTTTTAGGATTTTTTTTTTATTTAGGATTTTAGGAATTAGGGAATTAAGGGAAAATTTTTCAAAATTCTCTTAAATTAGGCAGTTTAACTAACCAGATTAGGAAAGAAGAAAGGGTTTTGTGATTAATTCCATAATCAGTTAGGATTAGGATATTTCTCAGGAGAACCTATCAGGGTAGTTAATTAAAACCAGTAAGTTCTTTATCAAGGAAATTAGCCAAAAAGCCGGTGAGTTGTGAGTCCAAACACTTAAATTGAGAGTTTTTCACCGCTGCTTGTCAATTGTTATTGATTAAGTTTTTGGATTTTACTCTGTTCATGAAAATATGGAAGTGATAAAGGCAATTTTTGTTTTTACATTATTTGCTCAGTGCCAAAAAGTCAACCCTTGATAAAAATTTTCCATTTTTTGGTAACCCATTTGAGCTTTAATATTTTTTCTTATGCACCCCAGCCATAATTGATATCTATATCCTGTCCCTGACACATTTGGGATAGAGAGCAAGGTGAAACTTGATATAATGGGAAGAAAAGGTTGGTGATTTGAAAATCAGGAAATACAAATAGCAGGCACAAGAAAACAAAAGAAGATCACTCCCTCAAAAATCAAAAAGAAAAAGTGCATCAATTGAATAAGTTGGCGAGAGTGCATCTTCAAACAAAGAAAGAGGCCAGCCAAAGTAAGACAAATCAAGAATGAGATGGATAATGGAGAGAAGTTCCAAGTTCAAGAAAAATCAAAAGATGCGATCTCTATTCTAAGTGTTCTTTGCTTATCCATAAAAACCAAGATTTCTTGATAGTCCAGCCTTATTACAACCAAGAAAAGACCTTTTGATCCATATTAACCATGTGCATGTTTAGAAACTAGAAACAACTATTTTAGTGGTTCAACTGTGGGGGGAAAATTGAGGGAAACACTTACCCGTAAGCACGAGGGAATTCCTTGATTTACCATTTATTGCTTTAATTTCTATTTCTGAAAAAGTTTGACTGAATTGTTGTATCTTATTCTGATTGAGCATGGGTAACATCTCTTAATTCTGATTTCTTTCTGATATTTGGAAAGTGACTTCTGCCTAATAAAGAGATGATGAAAATTTGTTCTTATTTCTGAGAATTGTACAGGGGATTGAATCCATTTTTTATTACAGAAAGGTCTCTTGCTTGAGGACAAGCAAGAAGTTAAGTTGGGGGTATTTGATAAGTGCCAATTATATGATATATTCTTGTATTTTTACTGCACTTATCAAGGGTAAAATAGTAATTTATGCCCCAAAATAATCCTTTTTTATTAATAATTGTAATAATTGTGTTTATTTCATTTGAACTTGAATTTGATGTTATTTTAATATAAAATCTGTTAATTTTGCAGATTTATGAGAGAGATTTAAATGAGAAAAGAAGATAGCATTATTTGAGGATAGAATCTGCAGATTTGAAGTTTGAATGAGAGCAAATAAAGATAAGATCAACAGCCATTTAAACAAGGATTCTGCGGATAACTTCCCCAATTTAAATTCAAAGGCAAGATAAACACAAAATCAATTCAAAAAGAGGGAAACAAGGGAAGCCAAGCAGATAAGGATAAGATTAGGAAGAAATCAAGCTGTTAAAATAGGAAACAGAATAATCTGTTACGCGCTCCACGCTCCACCTGTGCTGAGCGCAGATTGGAGCGCATCATTCTGTAACCTGCGCTGAGCGCAGGTGAAGCGCAGCTGCGTGGATTTGTTTTTAGATCTGTTTTCAAAATAGATTCCTTCCAGATTTAAGATAGCTTTCCTTGGTCTATAAATAGGACCTTTTGTAAAGATCAAAGGGAGCTTTGGCAGAGAGTGGAGAGTTAGAGTTTAGGGCTTAAGTTCCAGAGGAAACCTCGAAGGGCTGCCGAGATAGCAACACAAGGATTGAAGAAAAGCGTGACAATTTCTTCACTGGTCTGTAATGGCTACCATGCGTAGCTAAACTCTCCAATAGGATTGAATGTAGTTGATTCAATCCCCAAATGTATGTGAATTCTCTTTATTAATTACGAATCCCTATTCTATGATATCGGTACTTTTATACTTTACTTAATACGTAGCTTCCGCCTTTGTGCCGGAGTTATAGGTTATTTTTGTAAAATACATTGGTTTTGTAAATTCAACAGCGAGTTTGGGGGAGCCTAGGAATAGGAAACTTGAATTCCGATTGGTAAAAGTACTCATAGTAATCGCTATAGGAATATAGGGAGAATCGATGATTGAAAAAGAGTGTGACAGCTTTTTCATACTAGTCCCTATAGGAATATAAGGTGATTTGATAGTGATAATGAACGGAAAATTAGAACAATCAAGCTGGGGTAATTTGTCGCCTGGGAGAACCCGCATGGATTATCTTAGAGTGTTTTACTGCTGGTGACTCGGGGTAAAACAATATAATTTGGCCTAGGTATCATAGAAATATATTCATAATTAATATTGGGATTCACATATGTAAGGGGTGCGATGATACGAAACTTAATCCTGATCCAAGTAACGCTATCTTACTCTATCTATATTATCTCATTTATTTTATGCAATTTACTTTCTGCACAACAATCATCAAAAATAGTTTCCTACTTGATAGTCTGATCACTAATAAATACGAAGTGAACCGTTCCCTATGGATACGATAACTCATACTTACTATTATACTGCTAGAATTTTGGTACGCTGGCCAGAATCTCATCACGTGTGTGCACTTTCTCTATCATTTCTTAATGTCTCTCACTGTGTTTCTCATTCTTGTTGTACTTGTTTGCCGTTATTTGATTATTTAACAAAACTTTGCAAATATCTTTTAGTGAAAATGGCTAAATAGTTATCTAGCATTTACAAACAATTTTGCAATTCGAAATATCACTTATTTCACAAATCTAGGGACAAAAATAAAAACAACCATTCTCTTGCTAGACCTTTGGTAATGTGACATTCAAAATATTAGTGGAGATGGTCATAACAGAAAATATTATCTACACCATTATCTTTTGTCACACAGCTTATTGATAACGTGACTGTTGACAACACCACAATATCCGTATACACTTCTATCACACAACCTCAAGGGTTTTTCATGAATATCCTTCCCTGTCCAAATCTGTTATATGCACTGTCATTAGGTCTTAACAAATTCTCAAACTTTAATTACGTTCTTGCTTTCAATATTAAAAAAATATTTGATGTATTATTCACTTGAAATCTTATTGAGGAGAGAAACCATGTTTATAAGTTGGTTTACAATTTGATAATATTTTTTTCTTTCTTATCTTTTTTTTTGGGTTGCAGTGGTAGAGGTATAGTAGCATATAGTGATGCAGGACCAGCACAGAGTGAACAAAATAGGAAAAAGAAGGTGGTGGTACTTGGAACTGGTTGGGCTGGAACCAGTTTTTTGAAAAGCATGAAAAACTCCTCCTATGATATTCATGTAGTTTCACCACGCAACTATTTTGCATTCACTCCTGTAGAGTAAATTGACTTATTTATTTGTGCTTGTTATTATTATTTGACTCATGTAGAGTAAATTTAGTCATGCTCAAGAAAAAGAGCAGAAGGCCAAACAAGCACAACTGGCAAAGGCAAAGGCTGCTCTTCATATATAAATTCGAGCTTAATAGGAGTAACAGAGAGTTGTAATTAAGGAAAACCAAGGTACCAATTCTGGAAATTGAGTGGTGGTAAGTTCATGCCTACTTGGACTATCGGTTTCTATATAAGAATAGTGTTTGTAAAGTGTAAGGATCCTGTTAAAAAATTGAGCCATTATATAAATGCCTATTTAAGAGATTATGTTTGACTTTATCTGTAAATGTCTATTTAATAATTTGTCCCAAAAGTTTAACAATGACTTAGAGATTGATGGGTCACTTCTTCCTATGATATGGTCTGCTAGTAGAGGACAACAAAGAAGCCGTGTGATCAGTAACCCTCAAACCCGTTTATGTCTTTTTATGCAAATTTACCTATATAAATTTCCTATAAATTTACCTACAAAAATTTTCCTACAAATTTACCTTTGAATTTTTCCTATGGATTTACCTACGAAAATTTCTCATGAATTTACCTACAAAAATTTTCCTACAAATTTTACCTTTGAATTTTCCTACGAAAAATTTCCTGTGAATTTACCTACAAAAATTTCCTATAAATTTACCTTTGAATGTTTTCTATGGATTTACCTACGAAAAATTTCCTACGAATTTACTTGTGGATATTTCCTATGGATTTACATATGAAATGAATTACCCACGAGCATATTTCCTATGGAGGAAAATTTATAAGAAAATTCGTAGGAAATGCGTTTCCTACAGATTTTTTATGAAAATTTGTAGGAAAATCCGTAAGAAATGAGCAAAATTTTAGTAGTGTCCTAATTACAAGAAATCAAAATTTACTAAAAACATTTATTGACAGATAAGACTTAGAATTATATTGTATAACTAACTAACTTTTGTTATTCTATTATTCTGTTTTTCTGTTAGTTAGTTATAATTGTTGTTAGTTAGTTTCTTTGTTTTAGTTCCTCTTCTTATGCTTTGTATTTCAGATGCAAGTGAATAAGAATTCAGTTCAATATTCTTCATCCTTTCCCCTTTTTCTTCTCTATTCGTTTTATGGTATCAGAGCTCTCTTAGAGAGCTCTGCAGCGCAACTATCTACATGGTTGAAAACAGTGGAAGCTCCTCCAACAATGGATGCTCCAACCCAGAAAGTCCTTACTACCTACATCCTGGAGAAAGCCCAGGTGTGGTCCTCGTCTCACCTCAACTAGATGGTACCAACTATCACTCCTGGAGCAGGGCCATGAAAAGAGCTCTCTTTTCCAAGAACAAGTATGATTTCATAGATGGTTCCATTCCCATGCCTGAAAAACAAGAGCCTTTGTACAACTCGTGGATGAGATGAAATACTATGGTCCTATCTTGGATCACAAGATCTTTGAATCAACAAATAGCTCAAAGCACTATCTACATCGACAATGCCAAAGATCTTTGGGAAGATCTCAAGCAAAGATTTTCAAAAGGAGATCACTTTCGTACATCCGACCTTCTGCAAGAACTCCACTCCACCAAACAAGGAGAAAGAAACATCTCCACCTACTTTACGAATCTGAAAATCATTTGGGAGGAATTGGAATCTTTAAGAACAATCCTCCTTGTGGTTGCTCTCCAAAATGCAACAACAGCTGTGATTCTGTGAGGTCATTCAAGCAATACAAGGACTCTGAATATGTGATATGCTTTTTGAAGGGACTCAATGATTCGTACAGCACTGTGAGAAGCCAGGTATTAATGATGGATCCCTTACCTGAAATTAACAAAGTTTTCTCTCTTGTTTTGCAACAAGAAAGACAGGTTTCTGGATCTATGCCTCAAGAACCCAATATGGTGGGTAGCATATAAAAAAGTAGACCTTCTTTTGGAGGGAGAAATGGATCCTCTTTTGGCAGAGGAAGAGGAAGATTTAACCAAAGAGGTTTCAACAACCAACCTCAAAAAGTCTGCACCTTTTGTGGAAAGGAGAAACATACAGTCGATACATGTTATTTTAAACATGGTTTCCCACCAAACTTCAAGTTCAAGAACAAGGGTCAAGCATCAACAGTTAATTCTTCCATTTCATCCAATGCTTTAGACAACACATCTCACAAAGGAACTGAGAAAGAACAATCTGAGGTAAATGGTAGTATTACACCTGAACAATACAACCAATTGATGGAGATTCTTAAGAAATCAAGCATGGATGGACAGTCACATGCCATTGGACATCTCCAATAGTATCCTGGTAACATCCTCTCAACTCATAACATTTCAAAATTCTCTAATGATATTTGGATATTAGACAGTGGTGCCACTGATCATGTTTCTAATTCCCTATCTTGGTACACTTCATACAATACTATTAGTCCTATCCATATAAAATTACCAAATGGTTTCATCACTCAAACCCAGATATCTGGAACTGTTATGTTTTCTAACATATTCATATTAAAAGATGTTTTATACATCCCTGATTTTGGATACAACATCATCTCTATCAGCAAAATTGTTAAATCTTTTGATTGCCATGTTGTTTTTGACAAATTTTCTCGCTTGATTCAGGATCACAACAACCATGTGATGATTGGTCCTGCTGATCTGCAAAATAATTTGTACATGCTACAAAGACCAAGATTTACAGAAACTCAGAAAGAGTGCAAGTTTGCTAGGATTTCTGCTGCTAGTAATGAGAATAATAACACTTTTGATTTGTGGCATTATAGATTAGGACACCCCTCTGATTTTGTTTTACAACAAATAAAAGGAAAATTTCCCTATGTTAAGCAAGATTCTAAGCATGTTTTTTACTATTGTCATTTAGCAAAACAGTGTAGATTACCTTTCCTTACTAGTAATAAAGTTTCTAATTTTTGATTTGATTTGATTCACATGGATATTTAGGGACCTCTATCTGTCACCTCTTTACATGGCCACAAGTACTTCCTAACTATTGTAGATGATTTTAGTAGAAATGTTTGGATATTTCTTATGAAAGCCAAATTTGAAACTAGAACTTTAATAGAAAACTTTGTTTCCCTCATTTCTACTCAATATGACAAAACTATTAAAACTATTAGGACTGACAATGGGATTGAGTTTTGTATGCCTCACTTCTACAATAGTAAAGGAATAATACATTAAACATCCTGTTGTTGAGACACCTCAACAAAATGTTGTGGTAGAGAGGAAACATAGACACATTTTGAATGTGGCTAGGTCTCTCCTCTATCATTCTAAATTGCCAAATGTATATTGGTCATATGCTGTCCTTCATGCAGCCTATTTGATAAATAAATTGCCTACTCCTGTTCTCAAAGGTAAATCTCCTTATGAGATCCTTACTAAGGAACCTCCTGCTTATCTTGATTTAAGAGTTTTTGGCAGTTTGTGTTTTGTTTCCACTCTTGTTCAACACAGACAGAAATTGGACCCCAGAGCCAGAAAATGTGCTTATTTAGGCATTAAAGCTGGCACCAAAGGTTATATTGCTCTTAACTTATCTACTAGGGAAATAATTGTTTCTAGAAATGTTGTTTTCTATAAGCATCTTTTTCCTTTTCACAAGGTCATTAACACTGAAAGTCAATCTAGTGATGAATTTCATGACAACTTTGATTTCCTTTCAAGTGAAGTTACTCAATCAAACAATGTTATTGTCCAACAATCTGGTGAATACCTTACTCATGACAATGAATCAGATGTTATTCAGGATGATACCCCCAATCCTAATCTCAGAAGATCAACTAGACATAGACAACCACCCACTTATTTGACTGATTACCATTGTCAGCTTCTTTGCAACAATCTTCAACTCAATTCTAAGAATGTCAGGTATCCTTTGGCTTCTGTTCTATCATACCAATCTTTAAATCCTGATTATTTGAAGTATACCTTAACTATATCCACTGAATGTGAACCTAAAAATTATCACCAAGCTATTGAATCACCTCATTGGACTAAATCCATGAAAGATGAGCTTGATGCTCTTCAATTAAATAAAACTTGGTCCTTAACTCATCTCCTTCAAGGTAAGTCTGTTATTGGTTCAAAATGGGTTTACAAATTAAAATATAATTCTGATGGGACCTTACAGAGTCACAAAGCCAGATTGGTGGCCAAAGGATACACCCAAACTGAAGGTTTGGACTACTTTGACACTTTTGCCCCTGTGGCAAAACTCTCTACTGTTAGATTATTGCTTGCCCTTGCTTCCTCTAAAAACTGGATTTTACAGCAACTTGACATTAATAATGCTTTTCTACATGGATATTTGATGGAAGAGGTTCATGGAAGTACCTCAAGGCCTTACTGTCACTGATCCCAAGCTTGTTTGTAAACTTTATAAGTCCATTTATAGATTGAAGCAAGCTAGTAGGCAATGGTTTGCCAAACTCTCTGCCATTCTAGTTAATCTACATTACAAACAATCTGGGCATGATCATTCTCTTTTTATCAAAAGATTTGGCTCTAAACTAACTGTTATTTTGATCTATGTAGATGATCTTATATTGACTGGTGATGACCCAACAGAAATTGCTTTTGTCAAACATCAACTTTATACTGCTTTTAGAATCAAAGACCTTAGAAGCTTGAAATATTTTCTTGGCCTTGAAGTGGCAAGATCCCACTTAGGTCTCACAGTATCTCAAAGAAAATACACTTTAGATCTAATTTCTGATTTTGGTTTGCTTGCAGCAAAACCAGCTCCTACACCTATGATTAAGACAACTAAGCTGACACATAATGACAGTCCTCCTTACCATGATGTTGCTGGATATAGAAAACTCGTTGGGAGACTTCTCTACCTCACCACTACAAGACTAGACATTAGTTTTGTTGTTCAGCAACTCAGCCAATTTATGTCTTGCCCTACTGATCTACACTACAAAGCCTGTGTTCGTGTCCTAAGATACTTAAAGAGTTCCCCTGGACAAGGATTGTTCTATCCCTGCACTTCCCCTCTTCAACTGAAAGCCTTTAGTGACTCTGATTGGGGCACATGTCCAGATTCTCGAAGATCCATCACAAGTTATTGCGTTTATCTAGGAAATTCCTTAATTTCCTGGAAATCCAAGAAACAACCTACCATTTCTAGATCTTCATCGGAGGCAGAATACAGGGCATTAGGAAGTACTGTTTGTGAGTTACAATGGTTGACTTATTTGTTGGAAGATTTTGGAGTCTCTAATATCCAACCAGCTCTCCTCTATTGTGACAGTTCCTCTGCAAGACACATAGCTGCTAATGGAGTATTCCATGTGATGACACAATGCTAGAAGCTTGGACCTGCAAGACCTACATTGGAGGAAATGCACCAATTTTGGGCCTGAGCTTCAAGCAAGGAAGAGTTAGAGAAATTAGTGTCCTACAAATAAAGGATCACTACCCTACAAAATAAAGGTCACTACCCTACAGAAGGACACCTTGACCTTGGATAGGACCCTTGTCCTATAGACCACCCTTAATTAAGACCTTCTTGTAATTTCTTTTAATCTTGTAATTTTCTTTTAATTCCTCCTTCTTGGGAGATAATTGTATGGGTTTATTGGTTAGTAGGTTGCCTTGCTACAAGGTCTAGGAGGTCATGGGATCTAATCCCACATAGGATAGAAAATTAAGTCATGTTTTCTTTCCTATGTAACATGGGGCGCTATTTTTGGGTTTATTGGCTTAAGGCTTAGCTTAGCCATAAGCCTTTAGGGGCATGGGTTCAAATCCCATTTAGGATGAGTTTTCACTCATCTTTTTATTTTTCTCCCCTTTTCCACACTAGGTGGCCGCCCCCTTCCCCCTCATTTCCTATAAATAGGACCCTCCTCTCCTTGTATTTACAACATTGAATTTTAAGTAAAGGCACTATGCCCAAATTTCTCCTCTTAGTGAGTTGAGTCTCCTCTTTGTGAGTTGAGTGAGCTTGGTGGTTGTTGCTTAAACCATGGATGAGACTTATCTAATTCTCCTGAATTAGTGGCGTCTGGCAATTGAACTTATCTGCTGCAAGAGGATTCTTGCACCAGTGGCGGTCTTCCTCTTCATTTCTTCTCCACTTTTTCTTTCATTTTCTCTCATTTTCTCACGCAAATTAGCTGCTGTCCAGCACCTAATTTTCGTGAATTAATTGCTATTTTGTGGTTCTAATTGGTTTGTTTTGCTCAATTTTAGATCCTGTGCAATTCCTGTCATCACCATGAGAGAACAAAGCATCTGGAGATAGATTGTCATTTGGTCCGAGAAAAGCTACAAGCCAACCTTTTTCATCTCCTCCCTATTTCTAGCAAGGATCAGCATGTTGACATTCTTACAAAACCCCTTGATCCTGCTCCTTTTAACTATCTTCTTGCCAAGCTGGGAGTTTTGAATATTTACTCTCCAGCTTGTGGGGGGGTATTGACAGATAAGACTTAGAATTATATTGTATAACTAACTAACTTCTGTTATTCTGTTATTCTGTTATTCTGTTTTTCTGTTAGTTAGTTAATTGTTGTTAGTTAGTTTCTTTGTTTTAGTTCCTCTTCTTATTGTATCTGAACCTATATATATAGGTTCATGCTTTGTATTTCAGATGCAAGTGAATAAGAATTCAGTTCAATATTCTTCAGCCTTTCCCCTTTTTCTTCTCTATTCGTTTTAACACTCTTAAAGAGGGTGATTAATTTTAAATGTGACTAAGTCCAAACACCAAACAGAACTACCCCAAATAATAGGGAATACTTGTGGTTAACCCAAAACAAAAAACAAATCACGTTGGTGTTGTTCATCAAGTTTTAGTTGAATCTAGTTCTCATCCAAAAGCTAACTCAGGTTTACAACTCACTTCACAGCCATAACAACAACTTCTAACTATATATGCATCAATCCTAGATATCACAAGCTGCTACTCCAAATTCTAATCTTCAAAATGTCTCTATTGGTATGATTTTTTCCACTCTCTCCCGGCCAATCTTTACAACATACTCCCTCCAGTCCTATTTATATGAATCTTTTAACTACTTCACACGGATTAAGGAAGTTGATTAATTTAGTTTATTGCAATAAATTTATCATGAATGTGTATCATATTTCCTACACTACCCTTGAATTTATTAAGACTCATTATCTTTCTCTTTTTATTTAACTACTCAATTGTGTCATACTCTCTCTATTAATTAATTAACCTATCTCCACTAATGGGGTACTTTTGTCAAAAAATAATTATAGCATGAGATAATCTGAAAAGGTTCTTATAAAAAGGATCAAGACTCACCCTAAAAAAAGTTCTTATAAATAGGACCGGAGGGAGTAACGTTGATTCTTGGATAATGGGCTGGGGTTCTTGTACCTCCCATATTAATTTCTTGTTCCTTATCAGTCTTTGACAAACAATTAAGTTTGTGGTTTACCCAATAACACTCGAGTTCCTGTGCTAGTTGTTGGTACTGTACAGGTTACTTCTGATCTTACTCTAAAAAATGTATGTCCTTTACATTCCTAATTTTTCTGTTAATCAACTTTCAGTTAGTTCTTTTCTTTACTGAACACTTCTTCTTATTCCATCACCTATGAGGGAACTAAAGGAGGAAAAAGGTGAAAAAATGAAAATGGAAAAGAAAAGTGCATGTCTAATCAGCATGTGTGAATCCCTTTAGGAGAAACTTAAGAATGAAAATGCTTTTTCCAATAAAATTAGCTTAATAGTCAACTGCAATTTTATTGATTTGAATCGTGCAAGTCATTCATTCTAGCATTTAGTAATTTGCATACAAAACAAAACAAACAATATATTTCCACCCTTCCATTTAAATATCCTATTTATAAGTCTAAGTCAAGAGTCAAGAGTACTATTTGATTCTAGAGAAAAAAAGAAAAATAGAGACTGCTGATAATTGAATCTTTCTCTTCTGAAAAGTTATAGGAAGTTTAATAAGCTATAAAGTAGCCTTGTTTGTCCAAAACGTAACCCCACTTCAATCATTATAACAGAGTATAACATATCTAAAGTCTGAATAGAAAGCATATATTACCTTTTCCTATGCCCCCACCCCAACAACAATCGATTGAAAGTTTATCGCTGGTGTGAAATTAAGAAGCAGGTATGGCAGGAGGAAGCGGAGGAAGAAACTTGGAGGAAACACCTACATGGGCCGTCGCCACTGTTTGTTTTGTTTTGATCTTAATATCTATAATCATCGAGCACATCATCCATCTCATAGGAAAGGTATCATTATTTAATCAACAAATTTAATTCCATTTATATATACATAAAAGAGTTAATCTCACAATACAATCATGATTAAGATTAGATTCAAGTAAAGATAATTTTGGCCATGATTGTAAGTCAAGATTAACTCCTCTGTTCTCATATGTCTCATATATATATTTATATAATAAAAATAATTATATATAATAATAATAATGATGATAGTAAATATGTGTATGCGAGCAGTGGTTCAAGAAGAAGCACAAAAGAGCTCTGTACGAGTCACTCGAAAAGATCAAATCAGGTTTGAGTTTGACCCTGGCTCAGCTTATAATTCATTATCGAGTAATATCGACAATACATGTACTGATTAATTAATTAAAATTGTTGAACGATCTCATCAAATCGAGAAATTAAAGGTAATTAATGATATATGAAAACTTTAATTTATGGGTTAATTAAATTGGGTGTGAATTGGAGCAGAGCTTATGTTGTTGGGGTTCATATCGTTGCTCCTAACGGTAGGACAAGATCCAATATCAAGGATATGTATATCTGAAAAAGCTGCAGGGTCATGGCACCCCTGCAGTAAGGAGGAGGAAGAGAGCACCGGCTTGTCTGATGAACACGAAACCACTGGCCGGAGATTACTGGCGGCGTTCTTTGGTTCCCACGGCGGGGGAAATCTCCGACGAGTTTTGGCGGGAGGAGGAGGCGACGACAAATGTGCCGAGGTGGGTACAATCATTATTTTTATTAGTTATATACAAATCACAGAGATGATAATTAACTTCCATTTTATATGTTTTTGCTAGACTAGACTTGTTATCACTATAATTTCATACATGCAATGCCGTAAGTAATAGGATGAAATAGAATGAAGTTATTAATTCTTCATTATTTTATGATAGAATATAATAAAAAAAGGTACATATCTCATTAAAACAGAGAAAACGTGGTGTATTAGATAAAAGAGAAAAATATGTTTTTTCATCTCTATAGTTTCGGCCAACTTTAGTTTTTATACATATACTTTAAATCTTATTTTTTTCCCTAAACTTTCTAAACCCGCAAACTGTGGTCCCTGCCCATTAGTGATATCTGTTAATCTAATGAGCTGGTTAACAAAAGTTACATGTTAATTAGCCTCAATAATGAGTCACAAATAACTGACTGATAATCTAATTAACTTTTTTATTTTTATTTTTAATTATTAAAATAATCCTAATTGCTAAATTAGGGTTTTCACCTGAACAATTTTTCCTGATAAAAATCCTAATTTCATAATTATGGTTATTAATAATTAAAAAATTAATAAAAATAAGATTAATTAGATGAATCAGCTATAGGAGACCCATTATTGAAGCTAACATGTAACTTTTGTAACACAACTCATCATGTTAACAATCTCACTAACGGTCAACGACCATGGTTTGGGGGTTTAGAAAGTTTAGGGACAAAAAACAAAGGGACCAAGAGCAAAGTTGACCAAAACTATAAGGATAGAAAACATATTTTTCCTAGATAAAATAATATCTTTCATCACGTTTTATTTCATATATTATTTAAACAATCTAAATACCGGAAGCTATTATAATTTCATTTCATTCCATTTTATTTTATTTCTTTTTTATCCATATATATCAATATAAATTTATGGAGGTTTCTTAAACAAGATAATATAAAAATAATATCAATTTTTTTTAAAAAGAAAGAATTGTTTTAATATATATTAAATTAAATAAGAATGTACATGTCACATACTATAGTTGTGTTATTAATTTCTTCTATGGTTACGCCTCTTAAGTCAAAGCTGCATTAATGTCTTGGGGGCCAAGGTATACAAAGTTTTCATGTATAGGATGGAAGGAAAAATGCCAACCCCAATTGAGTCAAACAGCAACCATTACGTACACCTCAACCACATAAGCCAAAGAATTAAATTTTACCTTTCTGCCAGGATTAATTGTATATGATGTATAGGATATAAGATTAGAAAAATTCAACATTATAACAACGTACTGCAACCCGTAGTTGTTTATTTACTTTTATTTTTCTTTGTTTTCGTCATCAAAGACGCTTTTATTTAATTAGAAGTAGACTGCTTACCAAAAAAATATAAGTAGACTGGAAACATTATAGTAAGAGTTGAAAAGTAGAATTTTCTGTCAATGCAACAACTTCAAGGAAAGGGCCATGCATTAGTAATTAACAGAAATTTAAAAAGAAAAGGGAAACCAAACAATTAATTTGAAAGGTATATATATGATTTTGATTTTTAGACACCTCTACACCCTATATCTCACACTTTTACATTACCAATTACATCCATTCCTTAATCTACCATGTTTATATATGTTCATAAGGATATCAATGTAACATTTTCAAAGATATATATGTAATAATAAAATTTTATATAATTACTGTAAAACCTAATTAAGCCGGGTCTATATATATGTTTTTTATTTTTTTAATTTTATTGTATACAAAATGTGCAGGGTAAAGTCCCGTTTGTGTCATCGGATGGTATTCATCAACTCCATATATTTATCTTCGTGCTAGCTTGTTTTCATGTCGTTTACAGCATTCTCACTATGGCTCTGGGAAGAGCAAAGGTAATTATAAAAGGATTTCAATTTCCCTCTTTATATATCTCCTAGTTAATTAGTTAATTGGTTGAATATTTCAACTCATCAATAGATGAGAAGGTGGAAGCGATGGGAAGAGGAAACCAAGACACCCGAGTACCAATTTTCACACGGTTAGTCTTTTATTTGTGTGTGAATAAATTTTAATTTTACACAATGGGAACTCCATATATATTTATTAGGTGCATGCTTTAATTTGTGTGTATATATATCACAGATCCTGAGCGGTTCAGATTTGCGAGGGACACATCCTTTGGGAGAAGACACTTGAGTTTTTGGACCGAAAATCCTGTCCTCATTTGGATTGTAAGCTAGCCAAACCCTTTTTTAATTATACTCTTAGTTTACATCAAGAATTAATCATTAATCTTATATGAAAGTGAAAGAATTCATATATGAAATAATAATTACTTCAAAAATCACTCAAATTATGTCACACACCATATAATAATAGGGGTATCATGAGTTTGGCAGATCCAATGAACTCGATCAACCCAACTCAATCATTAATAAAAAAATAAATTTTATAATTTTTTGTACTAATAAGTTACACATTATAATATTTAATATTGTATAAATTGATTTTCTTATTATCAAATTATAGGTTTTTATTTTTATCATACTTATAATAACAACTTATATTTTTTATTTAAAGTTTTTTATTTTATTTACAAACACAAACATTTTAAAATGTTGGACTCAATTGACCAAACTCAACCCAACCAAACCATAATCGGGTGGGTTGGGAACGTCTTAAAAATGGAAAAAAAAAACCTAACCCAACCCAATATCTTCATCGGGTTGGGTTTGTCAATGTCTTAAACCCAACCCAACCTGACCTATGATCACCTCTACATAATAATCTCCACATTTATAATATTATTTTATTTTTTTAATAATTTTTTTACATACGATAAATATGGATAGACAGGCACTCACATTTAAGTATGACAATTTTAAGTATGACAATCTATTTCCACTAATTAAGCATAAAGAGAAAGAAAATTATTATAAGTATGACAATCCTCAAATTTAAGATGGAAAAAAATTCTAATGCTTAAAAACAAAAGAAATAACATTCTAGAGAGGTTGCACCCGTTCTCATAACGACGCAGTTAGATTTGACCTTTCTTTCGTGGAGGAGGACCATTGGGCCTCTTGACGATGGTGTTATAATATCCTGTTTTAGTTGGTATTCTATTATTATTATTATTAATTCTTTTTTTCGTAAGATATAAGAATATATATGCTGCTTAATTTCTCTCTGTGGTTACGTATTAATACCGGGTTGGTTTCCTTCTCTGACGTGTGATTGCAGGTTTGTTTCTTTAGGCAGTTTGTACGGTCAGTTCCTAAAGTAGATTACTTGACCTTGAGACATGGATTTATCATGGTAATAAATCACTAATAGTACCATGTTTTTTTCTTTGTTATATTTTCTTGAACAAAATTATTTCCATTTTTATTTTTGCATTTATTTCATCTAGAGCATGCTACTAGGGATACATTTTTTTCTCAGGATTATAGTTTAGTACGTTTTTCACATGCAATAAATGACTTTGGATAACATTGATTGATTTCAGGCCCATTTGGCTCCTCAAAGTCACTCCAAGTTTGATTTTCGGAATTATATAAAACGATCGTTGGAGGAGGATTTCAAAGTTGTTGTAGGAATCAGGTTAATTTTGTGCATTATATATCCATGCCTTTTTTTTTCTTTTGTATTTTAATTTGCAATCTACTCTTAATTATTGAGTGACTAAGCGATTTAAATATCTCTTGAAAAAAAAAAACGACTTAAATATTGTTATGTAAAATTTTGCTAATTATATTTAAAACTATATATGTTTTTATCTCTTTACTGGAACCATAACAAGGGGACTCATATCCTTGGTTATCAATGTATTAAAAATTTTAAAAAATAAAAAGTATTCAACATGTTAAAATAAAATAGTCTTTTTCTTTGAGTAGTTAATGGAATTTATTAAATATATTTTCATCCTGCAAGAGACAATTTTATCCTTGTTTAATAGCATGCACGCGTTTTTTTTTTCTTTTAACTCTTAGTACTAACATGGACTCTTATAATTGTGAACATTTTTTTTAAAAAGTCATAATTATTATATTTAATTTACTGGCTAGTCTATATATTATAATTATCTTCTGTCTTTGTAATTTTTCAGTCCTGCATTATGGTTCATCGCAGTGTTGTTTCTCCTGTTTAACACTCATGGTAAGCAAATTACATCTTTATTTTACCGTGCTAGCTGCGGAAGTATTTGACTCATTAGTATTACTTGACTCTGACTCATTATAATGTGCATGTGATGACAGGCTGGTACTCCTACCTATGGCTGCCATTTATTCCTTTGATTGTAAGCACATTGATCACTTCAATACCTACTTTAATTTTGGGTCCAAATATATACAGTGATCATTAATGATACATGTTGATTTAGTCTAATCCTGTATTCTCCATGAAAATGAATGCAGATTATCCTATTAGTCGGAACTAAGCTTCAGGTGATCATAACCAAAATGGGTCTCAGAATTCAACAAAGAGGAGAGGTGCTCAAAGGCGTTCCCTTGGTGCAGCCAGGGGATCACTTGTTCTGGTTTAACCGACCTGGCCTTATTCTCCACCTCATCAATTTTGTCCTTTTTCAGGTTCATATACCACTTTCCATATAAAAGAATAATAACATTAAACTTAATAAAAATGATAACTAG
Source organism: Sesbania bispinosa (assembly GCA_026901365.1). Classification (NCBI taxonomy): domain Eukaryota; kingdom Viridiplantae; phylum Streptophyta; class Magnoliopsida; order Fabales; family Fabaceae; genus Sesbania; species Sesbania bispinosa. Next base: position 1,113,812 of record QLOH01000089.1, read on the forward strand.
TGGCCTAAGGATGGTTAAGGAACAAAAAAAATAAAAGACTTTCATTTAAAGTAACAGATGTAATTAATGCTGTAATTTACCATAGAAATTTTCTCTTTATGTCTTAATAAGTGCCTTTAAGGTACTCATTATTGAGGACAATGATATCATGATTAATATATACTCCCTCCGGTCCTATTTATAAGAACTTTTTTTTAAGGTGAGTGTTGGTCTTTTTTATAAGAACTTTTTTAGATGGTCTCATGCATTAATTATTATTTGACAAAAATACCCCATTAGTGGATGTAGGTGAATAATTAATTAGTAGAGAGAGTATGACACAATTGAGTAGTTAAATAGAAAGAGAAAGATAATGGGTCTCAATAAATTCATGGGTAGTTTAGTAAATGTGATACACATTCATGACAAATTTATTGTAATCAACTAAATTAACCAACTTCCTTAATCCGTGTGAAGTGGTTAAAAGGTTGTTATAAATAGGACCGGAGAGAGTATAAATACATATTAAAAAAATGTGTTTGTCAATTTTTTAATTAATTATTTTAATTTCCTCTCACCATGGCATTGACTAATTAAAGTCTCTTGTCCATTGTTTATCCGAACAGAACGCTTTCCAGCTTGCTTTCTTTGCATGGACTGCGGTGAGTCATTCAAAATAATTCGTCAACTTATTATTGTTTCTCTGCTCTCATGGGTTGATTCGAAATTACATTCATGAATTTGCAGATATGATTAAGATTCATTAATTTGTACATTTTATCGTAATCCTGCTTATTTTATTTTTTTATACCCCAGCTTGAATTTGGGATTAAATCCTGCTTCCATTCGCATACAGAGGATGCGGTTATCAGAATCTCAATGGGGTGAGTCTCATTTTCCACTCCCTCTTGAACTACAACTTTAATTACCAGTATTAATGTCAAGCTTATTAATTGCAAACCATGAATTAACACATATGAATGACTTCGTCAGGGTCCTCATTCAATTCCTCTGCAGCTACGTTACTCTTCCTCTCTATGCTCTCGTAACACAGGTAATTTAATTTAATTACTACGAAAGCTCCATATTCCTTATTTTATTTTAATTTTACTAATTTTCAATAGTCACAAATAATCACCTATCAAAGATTTAAAGTCAACTCTTTCTAACGTTGATATCGTCACCCGCTAACCTCTATTTTTAAAATTTTATAAATTCAAATTTATAGAAAATACACTCACACACACAATCTTGTTTCATGAGATGAAATCTAGCTATGTGCATGCGTTAGCAATAAAAGCAATTTATTATACTTTACTAACAAAACATAAATTGATGGTGGAAATTAAATTAAACAGATGGGTTCAACAATGAAGCCAAGTATATTTAATGAAAGAGTAGCAGTGGCTCTAAAGAATTGGCACCAGACCGCAAAGAAGCACATAAAACAGAACCGCGGTGGGTCGTTGTCGGTGACACCAATGTCAAGCAGACCCACAACACCGAGCCATCCCATGTCTCCGGTTCATCTCTTGCGCTACTACCGTTCCGAATTGGACAGCTTCCCTGCCTCTCCAAGAATATCCAATAACTTTGATGACACCGATTCCCCTTCTCCTTCAAACTCTCACCATAACCAAATGGAAATGGGTTACTTGCCCCGTCAAAACAATGACCCCATCGATGATGATGTTGATGTTGATGTTGATGTAACCCGCAATGAGATTGTCTACGCACAAAGCAATAGCCATAGTAGCAAGGAATTTTCATTTGATAAAAGAACTACTACCATTACGTAGAATACAAATAAATATATATAATTAATAAATGACCAAACAACAAGAGAAAGAGAGAGCACTCAAGAGGATATTGGTGATCTCATGATATATGTTGATGATGCTTGTCGTAAATTATAACATAGTTTATCACCTTGTGGCCGAGAATTTCGGAGGACAGCAAGAAATGCGGAATGGATTCGTTTTATTAAATTTTGTTGATGATGTTTCATTTGTATAATTAAATGGATTATACTATGTTAAATAAATTGATTGATTGATGTTTATATAAAGTAATTGCATAAGTTGACTTTTTTCCTAGCTTCCTGGATAACATTGAGTTGCCTTCCGATAGTTGAAATTCCATGTAAAATATGATGATATTTTTTCATGTTGTAAACAAAGATATTGCGATTTTAAGTTTTCTTTTTGAATGGCTGAAAGAATCAATGTTTTGCTTGAGGGCTTTATAACGTTGAGGTAGACTCTGTATTTGGGTTGGGATATATCCTATACTATCCTTATATCCTTAGGCTAAATATGTTTTTAGTCCTGAAATATAGTTGGTATTTGGTTTTAGTCCCTATAATTTAAAATCAGTGGTTTTGGTCCTTTAAAAATTAAAAATATACATACCAATTTAGTCCTTATCGATTAAAATTCATAATTAACCGGTAGCAAAATATGTAGCAAAACTATGCAATAAGGACAAAATTGGTATATTTTCAATTTTTGAAGGACGAAAACCACCAATTTTAAGTTGCAGGAACTAAAATCAAATATCGACTATATTTCAGGGACTAAAAACATATTTAACTCTATATCCTTTTAATAAATTTTCTCTGGCTGATACTATTGAATTTGGTTGACATTCATACTTAGAGAACATTACATTTAATCCACTAAAGTCGGACCAGTGGTTGGGGGTTTGGATAGTTTAGCATGAGATCCTAGGTTCAAACCCCATTGCCTTCATTATACAACAAAAAAAAAGAGAACATTACATTTCATTCATGAACGCATACATTTAAGATTTATCCCTGTTAACTCCTAGGCAGGCGTACCTATAGTCAACTGTAGTATAATAATTTGAAGTACGAGTGTCGATCCCTTGAGGAAAAGGTCACTTAAAGTTATAGCTAAATTCAGAAAGTAAATATATACATAAAGAGAGTAATTTGTTTCATGATTGGTATATGTAATTAAAGGAAAATTATATCAAGCAGTAAAAAAGAGTGTAAATTGATTTGAAATATCAATAAGAGAAACAGGGATTGAATTTCATCTATCTCCCTCGTCTGTATTCTGGTCGTATATCAATATATAGTATTCGTAACTACCGATATTGATGCATACACAATGGTCTTTTATATTGATTCCTCAAATATAAAATTCATAAGATTAATCCCTTGAATATTGATTCCTCATATATTCAATGGATTATCCAGCATTAAGTTCAAGTATTAAAAGCATTCGATATATGGAAATCTATTCCTAATATAACAATATATCGATTATTTCTGTTCAGATCGGATTTTCAGAAATACTTTCCAGTTAGATCTAAAAATCTAAATCGAGAATCTATTGATCAGATAGAATCAGGTAACTATAAGCAGAACGAAAATAACAATATCGATAGAACAAGTTTACTATATAGAAATATAACCAGAATACAACCGAGTTCGAGTCGATTTACATTCAATCCCAGAAGAGGAGATTAGCCACTCATGGTAGCTTTAACAACCAATAAAGATGAAGGAGAAAACAAAAGATCCAGCTTCCGCAGCCTTCGTTCTTCCTTTGTTCTTCATTCTAATTTTGGAAAAGTAACTAACTGACGAAAACTCCTTTCAAATTCTGTTTTGTGATGTTGTGTAAGTGGAAATTCGCTTGAGCTAAAAATATTAGCTCAAGCCAATAGAATCCTTCATGGTGAAGAAAAGTAAATTCGCTTGAGCGAATTAAGCACCTCAAAAACACCCTCTCTGGTCAAAATTGGCTCGAGCTAATTAAAATTGGCTCGAGCGAATTTACTTCTCTTGAAATCCTCCTTTTCTTCTTTTTACTTCAATTCTTTTGAACCTGGTTATTCCTCTTCAACTTTTCCTGCAATTAAACCCCAAAATTTGGGATTAAAATGATTCAGTTAAACCAACAATCAGATATTACTGCTTAACTTCAAAGTTTTAGAATTTGGAGGAAATCAACACAAGAATTTATGCAATTTACCCATAAATGCCATGTTTTCCATACAAAATATCTTAATATTTGGCACTTATCAACTCCCCTCAACCTAGAATCTTGCTTGTCCTCAAGCAAAGTAAGCAGTTATATTCAATTAGACATGCTTTAATTTCTGAAACTGGTTATTTGGAAATCATTTTCATGGTCCTTCAAGAAACAACTTCATAACCAAACTACAGATTCAAATTAAGAACACATGGAGATTCCAACATCAAATAGGAGGAGGACAATAGTGCAATCAATTACCAAAAGAAACAATTATAACAATGATATGATTCTAATCAAGGAATTTTTCTCTCAAATCTCACTGGTGAGTGTTTCTCTCTGTTTTCACTGAAGTTACACAAATCAACATTGCTAGTCATTTCCAATTCAATTACACACTAGTGGAAAAAGGACTTTTTACGACGGTTAAAAATGACCTTTTACCACGGTTGCACAACCGTCGTTGATCCAGTCGTCGTAAAAAAGTAGACTTTTACGACGGTTATACAATTGTCGTTATAAACCTTTTTTACGATGGTTATAATTTAAACCGTCGTTGAAAGTGGGATTTAATACACTATTGAAGCAGTTTTTAACGATGGTTCAAATAGGAACCGTCGTAGAAACTAGAATTTTTACGACGGTTCCTATTTGAACTGTCATTAAAAACTGCTTCAATAGTGTATTAAATCCCACTTTCAACGACGGTTGTGACTATAACCATCGTGATTTCAACCTTTTACGACGATTATAGTCACAACCGTCGTGGAAACAGCCAGAACAGTCCAGAAATAGTACAAAACCTCATATCATTGCTTTTGCTTTGCTCAATACCAAAGAGGGAACAAAAAGGATTGATTCTTTCATAAATAGGTAGAGTTAAAAAATTCATATGATCTGGGAAACCTTTTTACCCTCAGTTAAACAAAATTGTGGATTTCTTTCAAGCCCAGACTTCACTTAAGTCAATCAATGAGGAAAAGAGAGATGTCAAAAAAGAATGATAAAAAAAAATTTAGAAAAAAGTACATTTCCTCTCAAAAAATAAACTCTTTTCACTAAGAATGTTTAATTAAAAAGGTCAAAACCTACCCCTCGCATGTGGATAAATTTAGTCCTACCAGGGTCTTCAATTCTCACTACTTGAAAATGCCTTAATTCAAAATAGATGATGTGTTGAGTGTCTGAAATTTTGAGATATTAGCGGTAGAAATAATAACTATATTCATTGTTTATAATTTTTTCTATGTGCTATCCCATGACAGCTTACTGTTTGTGAACTAAACCTCTTGAGTTTAGTTGCAGAAGAAAAGATGGGTTAGAGTAGGTATCATATAGCTTTACAATGCAAGATTAAAGTAATTGTTGTGCACAACTCCTGGATTTTTAGTTCAAGTCATTAAGTTGATGGGAAAATTAGCTAGTCTAGTAAGAATGGAACCTAAATCAATTTTGGGAGTTGTCATTATCAACTGCGATTTCATAAAACAAAATTAAATAAAGGAGAAACTTCATGGATACTGGAGAGAGAGCCTGAAAAACAAAATATGCACCAAGTTATCAGAGATGACTGGATTTATATGATTTAACAAGAAACAAGAATACAAAGTAGACATACTTGTGGAAAGCCTTCTGAATTTCCTGCTGACTTGCATTTTTACCAACCCCAAGAACCTGATAAATTTGAAGCATGTACAATCAGTTTATTCTCTCAAACAATACAATAAATACATAAAATTTCCCTTTTTCCTATTTTGGACTCATCTTCATCCTTAATAGCTTGCAAAAAGAATTAGCATCCTTTTCCCATTCATGTTTTTATCATCCAAGTAAACACAGGAACTTGAAAGTTCTTCAATTAAAATAAACAAAGACAATCAGAGCATGCTTGACGTTCTTTGATAGGGTCAAACCAAGAAGCCAAAAGAAACAGAGAGAGGGAGGGAATTTTAAAAAAGAAACCAAACTCTGGAAATCTGATTGATAATGATCAAAATAAAATTAGGCAAAAACCAAAATTTGCAAGTCGCAAACGAACACTCAAATTTATCAATTTTGAAGACAACCTAGATTGAGCATTATAGCAACTAAAAATTAAGCTATTAAAGCTACAAGTAACAAATTCCCAAGAATGCAATGCAAGTGCAACTTATTCACCAATCATCCATTTGACATCATACAACAATCCCCCAACCCCAGAAAAGAAATCAATACCTTTCCACCATTGTCTATGGAGATAAGAAAATTGCAAGGGAAACCCTTGTTGAAAGGTGGAAGGGAGCAAACTGAAGAGTTGTAGATCATTAAATAGGTATTTCAAATCTGAAACCATTGTCTTGGTTTTGCTCCTCAACTTGTGCACCTTTTTCCTCGCAGCTCTGCAATAACTTCTGAAACCCTAAAATCCCCAATCCTAATAGAAAATTCAAACGCATTTAGGTGAAAATGAATAACAATTAATAGAAAAATCTCCACCCCTCATTGTCTCATCCTCTCTTGTTTAGTTTATGAGAAATCATCAGATGAAAAAGAGAGGAAATGCATTGTATTGTTATTTTACTCTCAGAAAAATTTCTCAACATTCAAACGTAAAGTGAGATTTTCAGATCGAAGAAAATCAAAACCAAATCAAAGAGAATGAGGAAATCATAGAAGAAATCCAAAAGGAAATAAATAAATGGAGAAGCTCACCAAATGAACCCAAATCTGATTTGCGAAACGAAAGCATACCTCTAGAGCTGAGATACAAAGTAAAAAAGGTTGAAGAGAGTGAAAAACGTGAGGGGGACGGTGTAGTGAGGTGAGTGGGGATAGAGGAAGGGAAAGGGACGGTGGGGAAGGGGAAGAGACGGTGGGGAGAGGGAAAGTGAGAGGGGCAGTGGGGATAGAGAGGGGCGGTGGGAGAGAGAAATGCGACGGGGAGAGGGAGAAACGGAGGTTAGAGAGAGAGAGACGAGGGCTGTGCGGCGCAAGGAAGAAGAGAGGCGTTTCTCTAGGTTTTAAAAAGCTAGTCCACGACGGTTAGAAAAGCATCTGTCGTGGTTTCTTAATTTTACTTTACACACCACCACTTTTACTTTTAGCACCGCTTTTTTCTTTTTATTTTTTTTATGACGGTTCTCTTGTAACCGTCGTGAAAACTCCATTTTTTCTGTTATTTTCAACGACAGTTTTATTGGAACCGTCGTGAAAAAGGTCTTCCACGACGGTTCCTTAACAACCGTTGTTAAAAACCTCCAAAATTTCTTTTTTTTTTAAATTTTTCCTGGCCTTTTCAACGACTGTTGCCATGCAACCGTCGTTGTTTGTTACGCACAGAATTTCAAAAATGTCACTGCGTCATTTTAACGACGGTTGCAGGATAACCGTCGTGGAATGGCCGTCATAGAATGCTGTTTTTGTAGTAGTGACAATCACACAATTAGCATGGATCTTAAGGTCTTAAAAGGAATGTAATGAGGCTGGGCTTCCAAGAATATTGGTTTTTCAGAATAATCAAAAGCACAATTCAAGGAAAGAGAGCATAACTACATTTTAATTCAATTTTCATCAACTCTCAATTCTTAACACCTCAATACACCAAAATTTTCATTCACAATCTACTTCTTTTTTATTTTCATTGTCTTTTTTTTCGATAAAGGAGTCAATTGTATAATTCAACCTCTTTTTCTTTTATAACACACTTTCACTAACCCATCATTAATTTTTCACTAATTAAATACACCTATACTCTCCTTCCTTTAGTGTGCAAGGTAAGGGTGAAATATTCAATTTAGGCTCAAGGTGCAAAATCAAAGAATAATTAAGCTCAAATGGGCTAGCAAAAATTGGTTAACTTTAGGTTGGCTTTTGGCTCTAGCTTTTTATGTACAACACAAAATTGCCTTAATCATTTCCATGCCTTTTATGCAATGTTATCAAAAAGAAACTCAAGCAATATCAACTGGTCAATCAACAGTGAACTCTCAGTCTGTTTATGAATTCACACACTCACTGGGTTATCTGTGGCTTATTTCCTTGATTATATCACCTATTTTGTATGATTACTTATTTTGGTTAATTATCATGCACCAATGTCCTAGTCCTATTTGATTATGCAATCCACCATATTTTCTTATTTTTCTCTTCTTTCATTCAGATTGTTCAGTTGTTCTATCTTAGGACACTTAATTTCCTCAAGAAAATTTTTCTGTGATTCCCAAAAATTTTACTATATCTATCAGTATTATATCAAATATTAACACTAAGTAAAAATAAAACTTCAATCCTACTAATCAAAAGAAACACAAACATCTAAGTGAACCACTACTGCAATTATCATATAAGTAAATACTAAGAATCACACCAAACACTGCAGTCTAAAGTTCTCTGCAAGTAATCACTCCAAAAAGTATCAAACATCCACAAGAAAAGTATCAGATATCCACAAGAAACAGTGAAACCCAATCACAATAAGTAAAACATAACAGCAGGATAAGTCAGTCTCCCCTCATGATCCTATCTATGTCATCCTCAAAATCGCCCTCATGAAAAAGTCCACCTCCAGCTCCATCATCAGCTACATCATCAACAACTCCTGATGGTCCCACTTCTGGAATGTAGTCGCCTCCAGGTGCAGCTTCAAAATCCTCCTCTCCGCCCAAATCAGCTCCAAATGCAGCATCTCCACTGGTAGCAGCTGCTCCAGCTTCACTCCCCCCCGGAAAAATTGGGTTGTCCCCAGGCCATTGAACGTAGGGAAGGAATTGAGCCGGATCCATACCTGCATAGGGACCTTTCAAGTTGTGGTATAGGTACTCCTGAAGATGGAGTTGTCCTCTATGTAAGGAAACACGCTGTTGTCTATCATGATGCATCTCCAGATTCATTATCCTCAGTTGCTCCAAAATTTGATCATTAAAGTTGGATGACTGAGGTTGATGCTGCTACTGTGGTTGTTCTTCCTCTTCAGGTTGAGGTTGTGGCTCCTGTGGTTGCCTAGCTTGCCTTTCATTGGGGTTGGTACAGTACAACTTTATGTACCTTTTATCAATGGTCTCTCTGATTTTCATTGTAGGGTTGACCTGAACCCCCTGAGCTGCACACAAGGTTGTGATCATTGCTGGAAAACCCAATGTCTTGGTTGCCTTCTCATTATTTTTATTTGATTCAGCAGTGGCAAACTTATGCATCTGTTCAGAAATAATTTGTGCTACATCCATAGTGAATTTCTTGTTCATGATGCTGTAGAGAAGATGACACCTTTCCAAGTTCATATCAGACACATGGCCTATGGGTATAATGTTGGCCAAAATGAAAGTTGTCCAAATTTGGGCAAGTGTCTTCATACTTGACCTTTGTATCCGGAGAGGGTTATTAGATGTTCCTATGATATATCCATGATTTGGGATGCAAATTTTTCTTACCTCCTTCCGCTCATCAAATCCATTTCTTATTGCTTTCAACCTTTGATATGTTCATGTATTACCTTCACTTAGTGGCAATGGATTGCCCAGGAACTCACTGATGGCATCCCTATCATATCTTACCCATCTTCCTCTCACCTTGGACCTTCTTTCAGCTGGTCCATTATGGGGGTAAGCATTTGCATAAAATTCTCTGACAATTTCTGGATCAAACTTGGTTAGAGGATTAGCCAATTGAATCCAGTTTCTCTTGATTAGCATATTGAGAAACTTATCATATTCCCCATGCTTCATATCTACCTTTCGCTCTGGGATAAATTTCCAGTTTTTGATTTCTTCATATCTTTCTTCTCTCCTTGCATCCCTGAACAAGTTTCTGTTTGGCCTTTCAAGTGAAGGAGTGGTTGTTCTGGCTCTTTTTCCTTTGTTTAATTTGGTTGGATTTACTCCTGCAGTTGTTTTAGTTCTTCCCATTTCCTACACATCAAAATTAACCAACCAACAACAACCAATTAATTCCAAAGTAAATCCAACATATAACAAGATAATGCCATTCCAATCCAACAACCAATTTCATGGTTCCAACATGAAATTTTACACAATGTTTAAACAGAACTTGGAGAATGGATTCAAAACATTCAATTGTATTTAAGCATTCAAGAAAGGTTATCACAATATATTTGAGCAAGCTCAAGACACTTGACAACCACTTAATGAACATAAGTATTATACCCAATATGCACTTGACCCTTGACATACCCAAATAATTTGTTTCTTGAATCCATTTACATGATAAGATTAAACCCCTTTGACATACAACCTCAAACAGCCACTTGCATCATGTATTCCTTATACATTTTAAGCAACATCATGCATATGAAAGACATTGTCATTGATTTAATCTTGCTATGAAATTAGTGGCACAACATCATGCATAAAACAAGGTAAATAATATGGCAAACATCATGTATATTCTCATGTGGGTGTGTCATTAACATATTTTATCAAACACCTTGCATGCATCATTATGACTTATGTTCAAACTACTTGAATCAAATTCCATATTTCACCTATTGCACAATAATCATTCAATATAATCTTCTTTCAAACAATATTTCAAGTAATAATCCACATTTTTCAAACAAACCAACACATTTCAAATTAACCCTCACGGTTTCTAACCTAGGGTTCAATTTACTCATGAAAAACAGAGAAATGTTCGGTTAAATTGAAGAAGATTTAAGGGAAACTTACCTTGCAATGTGATTGGAGGAAGGAAGAAGAGATTGGAGTGTGAAATTTGTGGTTTAAGTTGAAGAAAATGTATGCCCTAGGAGAGGGTTGCTGTCACGCACGAGAGAGAAGAGAGTGGGTTTGCAAAAAGTGAAAGCTTTCTCTCTGTTTGCTGTCAAAAGGACGCGTGCAATTAAAATTTTCGCTCAAGCGAATTTGAATTCTCTTGAGCGAATTTTGTCCAGAGAGTGTGAAAAAATACCCCTAAATTCGCTTAAGCTAATTTAAATTAGCTTGAGCTAATTTAGTCCAGAGAGCAGCATTTTTCACCACTAAATTCGCTTAAGCTAATTTAAATTAGCTTGAGCGAATTTAGCAGAAGTTACTTCTTTTCAAATTTTCTGCATAATTCGCTTGAGCTAATTGAATTAGCTTAAGCGAATTTTCTGAACTTTTACTTCTCAATTTCTTTTACACTTTGCAAAATTTTCTACCAATTTCAATCATTCAATTCTTGATTATTGCTCTCTCATAGACTCTAATTCACACATTAATTCACTCCCTACATTGACCTCTATGATTCAACAAGGTTTCACCATTTCTTAACCAAAATCTAGGATTGAAAATCCCATTTTCACATTCAACCACATTTAAGGCAATTTGTAGCATCCAACTGTCTCAATTTAGCACCAAAACTCTTTTTTATGCAAAACAAGTTCAAGTAGCTTCAAAACACTCAAATGTACATGTTTGGGCCAATTAGGACAATGAAATGCTAAAAATTGACTTTGAGCACACAAACACACAACGCACTGTGAAATGATACCATATGTACAAAATTACAAACACACATAAATTGGAATTTAAAATGCAAAACAGGTTTAAGCACTGGGTTGCCTCCCAGGAAGCGCTTGTTTAACGTCACTTAGCTTGACGCCTGTATACTCATGGTTCCTTCAAGGGAATGATTGTGGCAAGTCTATCAACCTCACCACCAAGATAGGGCTTTACCCTCTGCCCATTCACCACCCAACTCCTTTTGGATTCAGGATCCTCCAACTCGATTGCTCCATATGGCTTAATTTCCTTGACTCTGAAGGGTCCTGACCACTTTGATCTGAGTTTTCCAGGGAATAGCCTCAACCTGGAATTGAACAATAACACTGATTGCCCAGGGTGGAATTCTCTCTTCAAAATTTTCTTGTCATGGTATTTCTTCATTTTCTCCTTGTATAACTTTGAAGATTCATAAGCACTCAGTCTCAATTCTTCTAATTCTTGCAATTGTAATTTTCTTTTCTCACCTGCTGATTGAGAATCAAAATTCAGAAATTTCAAGGCCCAGAATGCCTTGTGCTCCAATTCCACTGGTAAATGACAAGATTTACCATACACCAATTAAAATGGGGTCAAGCCAGTGGGAGACTTATATGCTGTCCTATAAGCCCAGAGTGCGTCATCCAATTTCAAAGACCAATCTTTTCTTGAAGATGCCACTGTTTTTTCTAGAATGCGCTTGATTTCTCTGTTTGACACCTCTGCTTGGCCATTAGTCTGTGGATGATAAGGTGATGCAATTTTGTGTCTAACTCCATAATGCTCCAGACATTTCTGAAGTTGAACATTACAAAAATGTGAACCTCCATCACTGATTAGCACCCTTGGAGTACCAAACCTGCAGAAAATGTTCTTCTTGAGAAATTTGATTACAGTCTTGGCATCCGCTCTAGGAGAAGCAATTGCTTCCACCCACTTTGACACATAATCTACTGCCACCAAAATATATTCATTTGACAGAGAAGAGGGCAATGGTCCAACAAAATCAATGCCCCAGCAATCAAAAACTTCAACTTCTAATATGATGTTCAACGAAATTTCATGTCTTTTTGAAATTCCACCAGTTCTCTGACAATTATTACATTGTTGTACATAGATGTGTGCATCTTTGAACAAGGTGGGCCAATAAAAACCAGATTGGAGGACTTTTGCAGTTGTCCTCTCTCCATTGAAATGTCCACCATAAGGAGAGCTATGGCAATGCCATAAGATACTCTTTGCCTCCTCATTGGATACACATCTTCTCAATAATTGATCTGATCCAATTTTAAACAGATGAGGATCATCCCACACATACTGGTGTGCTTCTTTCAAAAAAACTTTTCTTTGGTGCCAATTAAGGTCTTCAGGTATGACACCAGCAGCTTTAAAATTTGCCATGTCAGCAAACCATGGCCTTTCCTGTACCAACATAAGCTTCTCATCAGGAAACTCCTCCTGCGCATCTGTCTGATTATTGGTTACTTCTGTATTCACAAGTCTGGATAAGTGATCAGCTACATAATTTTCACTTCCTTTCTTGTCCTTTATTGTTAAATCAAATTCCTACAACAATAAAATCCATCTGATTAGCCTTGGTTTGGAATCTGATTTAGTTAACAAATATTTAATTGCAGCATGATCAGTATATATAGTAACAGAAGAACCAATCAAATAAGACCTGAACTTTTCTAAAGCATACACTATAGCTAACAATTCCTTTCAGTTGTTGCATAATTAATTTGTGCTTCACTAAGGACTTTGCTAGCATAATGTATAGCATGGAAAACTCTATCTTTTCTTTGACCTAACACTGCTCCTATAGCATAATCACTCGCATCACACATTAATTCAAAATCTAAATTCCAATCAGGAGCAATTATTACAGGAGCTGAAATCAATTTATGTTTTAGCAATTAAAAATCATGCAAGCATTCAGCATCAAAATTAAAAGGTGTATCCTTATTAAGCAGATTGCTGAGTGGCTTGGTAATTTTGGAGAAGTCTTTGATGAATCTTCTGTAGAACCCAGCATGCCCCAGAAAACTCCTAATACCCTTGACATTTGTTGGTGGTGGGAGCTTTTCTATAACCTCCACTTTAGCTTTATCAACTTCAATACCCTTGGCAGAGATTTTATGTCCCAACACCACCCCTTCAATAACCATGAATTGGCATTTTTCCCAATTCAAGACCAGATTGGTATCAACACACCGCTTCAGTACGGTATTCAAATTTTCTAGACATTGATCAAAGGATCCACCAAAAACAGAGAAGTCATCCATGAAAACTTCTATGCATTTTTCAACCAGATCAGAAAAGATTGCAAGCATACATCTCTGGAAAGTTGCTGGTGCGTTACACAATCCGAAAGGCATTTTCCTGTAAGCAAACACACCAAATGGACAAGTAAAAGCAGTTTTTTTCCTGATCTTCTGGATCTACAGCTATCTGATTATAACCTGAATAACCATCCAGAAAACAATAAAAAGCTTGTCCAGCTAACCTTTCCATCATTTGATCCATAAAAGGAAGAGGAAATTAATCGGGCTGTGACTATCCTAGTAGGGATTAATTCATTTTTATCATTATGAACTACAGTCATACCTCCCTTTTTCGGAACTACCTGGATCGGGCTGACCCAGGCACTGTCAGAGATTGGATAAATCATACTTGCATCAAGCAACTTCATTACCTCTTTCTTGACCACTTCTTTCATTGTTGGATTTAATCGCCTCTGAGGTTGTGCTACAGGCTTATAATCCTATTCCATGTGAATTTTATGCATACAGTAGGATGGACTGATTCCTTTTAGATCAGACAAGGTCCAACCTATTGCTCCCTCATTGGCCTTCAGCACTTTTATCAATTTTTCTTCTTCAGAAGCTGTCAAAGCATTGTTTATCACTACTGGTTTGTTACCTCCATCTGCAAGAAAAACATATTTCAAATGAGAAGGTAATACCTTTAACTTCAGCTTCTGACTTTCAGATTTAGGTTCCTGTTGCAACTTTTCTGATTTTACTTCTGTTGGTGCAATCTCCTTTGATGAATCCAGATGGTTTAAATATTCATCAACTTCTTTCTCATCTTCTTCTTCAATTTCATTACAAACACCAATTAGTGCTTTTTCTAGCTGGCTAGCTTTTGTCAATTGCTTTCTGGCTGGTAGAAACATTTCATCTACTACATCCATTCTGAAACACTGTTGTTTATCCTTGGGATGTTGCATAGCCTCGAAGACATTAAAATTGACTTCATCATCTTGCACTCTGACCTTCAGTTTGCCATCATCTACATCAATTATAACCTTGGCTGTCTTCATGAAAGGTCTTCCCAGTATCAAGGGAACCTCAACATCTTCCTCTATATCCATCACCACAAAATCAACTGGGAATACAAATTTGTCAACTTTAACCAGTACATCTTCAGCAACACCATAGGGATATTTCATGGATCTGTCAGCTAACTGTAATGTCATTCTTGTGGGCCTCATCTCCAGATCTCATATTCTCTTTAACATAGATAAGGGCATCAAATTGATACTGACTCCCAAGTCAAGCAATGCCTTACCTACTGGCAGTGTTCCAATTGTAACAGGATTAGTGAAGCTCCCAGGATCCTTAGATTTCTGTGGTAAAGATTTTTGAATGATAGCACTACATCCTGCTTCAAGCTCCACTGTCTGTTCAGAAAACCTTCTCTTCTTTGTTAGGAGCTCTTTCATAAACTTTGCATATGTTGGCATTTGCTCCATTGCTTCTACAAAGGGAATATTGATTTGCAGTCTTTTAAATATATCCATGAATCTTGCAAACTGCCTTTCCTTATCTTTCTTTGATGGATTCTGAGGGTATGGTAGATTCTTCAGTTGTGGCACCTATCTATTACCCTTTTCCCTCTTTTTCTCATCACTTTTATTTTCTCCCTCTTTTTCTTTTTCTTTTTTCTCATCTCTATTTACAACCTCACTTTTATTTTGTTTTACCTCTTCCTCACACTCATTTTCTTCTTCTTTCTCCTTTTCCTCTAGAACTTCCTCCTCCACAGCTAGGTTGTCACCAATCCCTCTTCCTACAATTCTTCCACTCCTTGTAGTTATAGATTTACAATGCTCCTTTGGATTTGTTTGTGTGTTGGCTGAGAAGTGTCCTGATTGTTGATCTGACAACTGCTTGGCCAACTGTCCCACCTGTGTCTCTAAATTTCTGATTGCAGATTCAATACTTTTTTGATTTGACATAGAAGTCTGCATAAATTTCTCTAATGTATCCTCCAATTTTGATGTTCTTTCATGTACATAAGGATAATGTTGTTGTTGTTGTTGATAGGGAGGTTGTCTATTAGATGACCCAGCTTCCTGTCTCCATCCATAATTTTGATTCTGATTGTTTCTCCACCCCTGCGAAAAATTGTTAGCATAATTATTAGCATTGGCAGAGAAATTACCTGGTCTCCCCTGATTAGCCATATAATTAATCTGTTCTTCCTGTTGATTTTCTTGATAAGAACAGTGACCATTAGGATGGTCACCTCCACAGAAATCACATATTAATTGTTGTTGTGATTGGCCAGGATTAGATTTCACAGCATGTAATTGTTGAGGAAGCTTTGACATCTGCTTAGTAAGTGCCTCAATCTGTTTTATGAGTATTTTATTTTGAGCTAGAATAGCATCAGTAGTACTCAGATCAAGCACTCCTCTTCTTTGCATTGTACTTCGTTCACGTTGAGCCTGTTGATCAGCAGATGCTAGACCTTCAATAATTCTCGTTGCTTGTTCTGCATCTACTGATAACATAGTCCCTCCAGCTGCTTCATCTAATATCATTTTAGTGTCAGGCAGTAAACCATTGTAAAATTTGTTCAACTGAGTTATGTCTTCAAATCCATGGTTGGGACATCTCCTCAACAAGGACTTGAATCTTTCCCAAGCTTCAAAAAGAGATTCATCTGATCCCTGCTTGAATGATGAAATATCTGCCTTAGCCTTGATGTAGCGAGAAGGTGGAAAGAATCTGTTCAAAAATTTTGCCTCCACTACACTCCAGCTAGTCAAACTTTGATTTGGATGAGATTTAAGCCATTCTTTTACTTTTCCTGCCAATGAGAAAGGAAACAAACGTAAGTATACACTTTCTATATCATCTTCCTCAAAACCCATAGTTCCTATTAATTCATAAAAAGTAGAAAGGTGAGTATATGGATCCTCATGATCCATTCCATGAAACTGATGGGCACTAATTAAGCTCAGGAATGCAGGCTTCATCTCAATTGCTTTTGTTGCAGCTGGTACTACAATGCTTGAAAAATGTTTGGGACCCTGATGCAAAACATAGTCTCCCAGTGTCCTCCTTGGTGGATCTCTTCTTTCTCCAGCCATGTTTTCTATCCTTTGATCTGTTGGAATTGGTGTGTTGGGAGTGTTGGAAGATTCACCTATGGTCTGTCCTTGCTTTTTCTTTCTGTTTTTACCTCTATTCTTACGAGCTATCTTCTCAATTTCTGGGTCAAATTCCAATTGATCTTCAGGCACCTGACCTCTTAATAACATAAATCAACACAGCTCAAACAAGGATTAGCACAAGATGATAATGTAATTAAAACTATCTACACTAAAAATATTCACAGTACTTAATGAACTAGCTAAAACTTTAAAATGACACTGCCTTCCCCGGCAACGACGCCAAAAATACTTGTTAACTCCTAGGCAAGCGTACCTATAGTCAACTGTAGTATAATAATTTGAAGTACAAGTGCCGATCCCTCGAGGAAAAGGTCACTTAAAGTTATAGCTAAATTCAGAAAGTAAATATATACATAAAGAGAGTAATTTGTTTCATGATTGGTATATGTAATTAAAGGAAAATTATATCAAGCAATAGAAAAGAGAGTAAATTGATTTGAAATATCAATAAGAAAAACAGGGATTGAATTTCATCTATCTCCCTCGTCTGTATTTTGGTCGTATATCAATATATAGTATTCGTAACTACCGATATTGATGCATACACAATGGTCTTTTATATTGATTCCTCAAATATAAAATTCATAAAATTAATCCCTTGAATATTGATTCCTCATATATTCAATGGATTATCCAGCATTAAGTTCAAGTATTAAAAGCATTCGATATATGGAAATCTATTCCTAGTATAACAATATATCGATTATTTTTGTTCAGATCGGATTTTCAGAAATACTTTCCAGTTAGATCTAAAAATCTAAATCGAGAATCTATTGATCAGATAGAATCAGGTAACTATAAGCAGAATGAAAATAACAATATCGATAGAACAAGTTTACTATATAGAAATATAACCAGAATACATCCGAGTTCGAGTCGATTTACATTCAATCCCAGAAGAGGAGATTAGCCACTCATGGTAGCTTTAACAACCAATAAAGATGAAGGAGAAAACAAAAGATCCAGCTTCCGCAGCCTTCGTTCTTCCTTTGTTCTTCGTTCTAATTTTGGAAAAGTAACTAACTGATGAAATCTCCTTTGAAATTCTGTTTTGTGATGCTGTGTAAGTGGAAATTCGCTTGAGCTAAAAATATTAGCTCAAGCCAATAGAATCCTTCATGGTGAAGAAAAGTAAATTCGCTCAAGCGAATGAAATTCGCTTGAGCGAATTAAGCACCTAAAAAACACTCTCTCCGGTCAAAATTCGCTCGAGCTAATTAAAATTGGCTCGAGCAAATTTACTTCTCTTGAAATCCTCCTTTTCTTCTTTTTACTTCAATTCTTTTGAACCTGGTTATTCCTCTTCAACTTTTCCTGCAATTAAACACCAAAATTTGGGATTAAAATGATTCAGTTAAACCAACAATCAGATATTACTGCTTAACTTCAAAGTTTTAGAATTTGGAGGAAATCAACACAAGAATTTATGCAATTTACCCATAAATGTTATGTTTTCCATACAAAATATCCTAATATTTGGCACTTATCAATCCCCATATTTCCTATGCCCCAAATTGAAAAACTTTATATTGGAGGTGAATTGGTAAAGAATTGTTACCGTCTGTGAACAAGGGTGTTTATATCTCATCCAATTCAATACAAGCCTTAAAAATTGAACCGAAAAACCAACAATCGTAAAAACTAATTTTTTTTATTGGTTTGGACTGGTTTCTGGATCCCATGTTACAAACCGATCCGATAAATCCAAACCGATCTTATATACATATATATTATTTTATTTATAAGATAACCATATATTTATAGTTGTATAAATTTATATTTATGAAATTACTTATACTAATATATTTTTATGATTTTATTATATAATATCAATTTTATCTCTATAAATATATTAATTTAAACTTTTTTAAATTGGTTTTTGTAAAGAAGAAATAAAGAGAGCATGTATATATATATATATATATATATATATATAAGTGAACTGAAACTGGATACTCTACAATGTGTAGAGACCCTCATAATTATAGTGAAATAGAATATTAATACATCTGTATAACCCCAATGGGCCAAGCTCCCCAACATAATGTTAAACTAAGCTACTAACATAAACCCTAATCCTAATGAGGCTATTATGGCTACTCTCATAACACTCCCCCTCAAGCTGGAGCATAGATATTAATCATGCACAACTTGTTACAGATAAAATTGCTATGTGCCCCATTCAAAGCCTTTGTGAACACATCCTCTAGCTGGTCACCCATCTTGACATGAGAAGTAGATATTAGCCTCTGTTCCCGAATGAAGTGACAATCTACCTCAATATGCTTTGTTCTTTTATGAAAAACTAGATTTGAGGTGATGTATATGTCAACTTGATTGTCACACCAAAGTTTCATAGGACTAGTTTTGCCAAATCTCATCTCCTCCAAGATCCGTTTCACCCAAAGTAGATCACAACAAGTAGTATGAGCCATAGCCTTGTATTATGCTTGTGCGCTTGATCTCGCCACAACGTTCTGCTTCTTGCTTTTCCAAAATATCATATTACCTCACAGGAACACAAAAAATCTTGTAGTGGATTTGCGGTCCATACCCAGTCGACATCAGAGAATGCTTTAACTTGTATATGCCCATGATCATGATGCACAATACCCTTTTCTGGAGCTTTCTTCAAGTACTTGACAATACAGACTAGTGCTTCCAAATGAAAATCAGTTGGAGAGGACATAAATTGACTTATATATAACACTTAATGGAAAGGTAATATTTGGCCTAGTGATGGTCAAGTAATTCAGCTTTCCTACCAATCTGTTAGTGCGTGCACTATAGACTTATATGTTTTGAACATTCGTCACTTGTATCATATAATTTATCTTATAAAGACAATTTAGTTTTATTATATATTTCAAAAGAGTATAATAAAGGTCCTTAAAATAGTAAGCTAACATTTCATAGGACATCAAGTACACACGACTTGATTCTGAGACCTTATGAAGAACTATTCTTAAAATAGTCCCTAGTCAAGCATCATTTTAGGACAGTTTGATGCATTAAGACTTGTATGTGAGTTTATTGATGATCACATCTCACGAGTCATGGATATAAGAGATATCAAGTACTCACATGAGTGCATATTAAGAGTAATGATGTACTGGACTGACCCACCATAAGAACGTTGCATGGTTTGTCACATAAGTGTCATGAACGATTCTTAAAATGATAATGTTATATGAAGTCCTTTGACCTGAAATCACTACAATTCCTACATGAGGAATTATATGTTTTAATAACATCAAACGTCACTTGTAACAGGGTGGTTATAAATTAAGTTGGGTTTTTAGACATATAATAAATTATGTGGTGAAACGCGAGTGACCTGGACGAGTTTTGTCCCGCTTATGTAACAGGAGTGATATTTGTGGGCCTCTTGATAAAGTTAGACTATAAAATGCTTGGCCATGCTCAAAAAGTAAACATGATATATTTATTTTCTTTAAAGTCTATTTGAGCATCAAGAAAAATAAACTGAACTATACAAGAATGACACATTCCATGCCCTTGTGTGTTCAATTAGATATATGGAGGAAAATTCATATAGAATATTATCAGAAAATAGGATATGTCAAATAACTGACATTCTCAATATTTGGGTATTAATGATATATTGTTAGATACCACTTACTATTTCTGATACTGAATATATATGAATGGGTTTTATTTAATATCACAACCAAAAACTAAGAGAACTTATTGGGTCACACGCATAAAAGAAAGGTCATTATAGGACTGTTAGGAATTCTAATTAGATTAGAATAGTGGCAAAATGGATAAGTCGATCGACCAAGACTGTTAGGAATTCTAATTAGATTAGAATACTAGCAGAAAGGATAACCAACTAATATTGTTATGGAATTTAATTAAATTAGAATATTGGCAGAATGGGCAAGGCTCTATAAATATTGCATAAGGTACACAACCCTAGATATGAGTAAGTGTTCTTCTTCTTTCCAATCACTATTAGCATAAGTGAGGAGAGTTTCCTAGTTCGCTTGTTGGCGTGGATACCTCTAGAGACGGGGCTACAACTGTCTCATTTGTAATTTGAAAGATATACTTATTCGTTTTATTTTAAATATCCTTAATTCATGTTTTCACATTAATGAAAAGGGGGAATCCAACTTGTTCCGTTGTACCCAGTCTGTGCTTGCACTATACAACATTTTTTGTCTGCGGCAACAATAAAAAACCGTTCTTGAAAGCAAAAAAACTGTTGCTAAAAGTTTAGGGAACGGTTTTGCAGGCATGGAATTATCCTCCATTGCCTATTCCCTTAGGCAACGTTTTTTGGAGTTTTCAGCCACGGAAAGCGTAAACGTTGCTTAAAGCATGTTTGGAGTACGATTTTCAAGTCTACTCCCAGAAGACCTTAGGCAACGGTCTATTAGCTTAGGCTACGATTTTTAACCGTTGTCTAAAATAAAGGAATAAACCATGATTTGCAGAATGAAAAAAAAATTCTTAAAATGGCCAAGGTAGGATTCAAATACAGCTCATCATCTTTAAACACTAAGTTCTATCCACTAAGCTAACACATATATTTGTTATATACATTTCCAATTTTAATATATATATATATATATATATACACATATGAACCACAATTTTTAAAATAAATTTATAAAATCTCTTAGTTTAAAATCAAAGATGTAATTTTTTATGTTAAGGTCATTGATTTGACAGATAAAATTTTAGTAAAACAAAAATTTGAAAACTTAAACATTAAATCAATATTGTTTAATAGTTTAAACAACGATTTTTTCTTGTTTCCTGTTGAAAAATTGTTGCCTATTACATGTTTTGGCAACAATTTTGTAATCATTGACTAAAAAATCTCCACAATTGAAAAAAACGTTGCCTATTTTATGTTTTGGCTACAGTTTCACAATCGTTGACTAAAAAATCTGAAAAATTTTAAAAAATGTTACCTATTCTCTGTTTTGGCAACAGTTTAATAATCGTTGATTAGGAAAAATCACCACAATTTAAAAAACGTTGCCTATTTTATGTTTTGACAACGGTTTTAGAACCGTTGACTAAGAAAGATCTACAAAATTAAATAATTGTTGCTTATTTCATGTTTTGGCTACGGTTTCTCAACCGTTGTCAAGAAAAGTGTTGCCTAAAATACGGTTACAACTTGAAACCCGTTGCCAAATATAAATGAGGTCTACAGGTGTAAAAGTGTTGCCTAAAGCCTAAAATGTTGTAGTGTTGGTTCCCTTCACAATCTTCTATATTTATGAGGATCAGGAAAAGGAACTTCATCTACTGTTAACTTCACTCCATGCTCCATAGGTGTCTCACATGGTTTTTAGCTCCCTAAAGCCAGTCTCAAGCAACAAATCCAAAACATACTTTCTTTGTGATAGAAAAATCCCTTTATTGGAATACATAACTTCAATGCCCAAGAAATACTTCAAAATTCCCAATTCTTTGGTCTAAAACTTGGTTCGAAGAAATGTCTTTAGTTTGTTGATTCCTTCGCTATCACTACCTGTACTAACAATATCAACAACAAGTAAAATGAAACCATGGTTAGTTTTATAAAAATAGTTGTGGTCACTTTGAATCCTCACTAATCCAAATTCCAAAACCACTTCACTGAGTCTCCCAAACCAAACTCTGGGTGATTGTTTAAGCTATACAAAGACTTCTTTAATCGACACACCCTTTCATACTCTCCCTGAGCAACAAACCCAGGAGGTTGCTCTATGTACACCTCCTCTTGTAAGTCACCATGTAAAGATGCATTCTTGAAATCCAGTTGGAACAAAGGCCAATGATGCTTAGCAACAAGAGAGACAAATCCAGTTGGAAAAAAGGCCAATGATGACTTAGCAACCAGGGAAAAGGTATTTGTGTAGTAAACTCCATACGTCTAAGCATACCCCTTTTCAGCGAGGCGTGCCTTTAGACGTGCCACAATATTATTAGGATTTACTTTCACAATAAAAACCCACTTGCAACCAATATCTTGCTTTCCTTTTGGAAGTGGAACAAAATCCCATGTAGCATTTGTCTCGAGGACCATCATTTCCTCTACCATAGAATGTCTCCAACCATCATGATTCAGGTCATTTGCAAGTAGGGGTGGTAACAGGCCAAGCTGCTCGTCAGGGGCCTACTACCTGGCCTACATCAGGCCAAGGCTTTTTCAAAAGCCTATATAGCAAAACAAGTCAGGTTTCAGGCCATCGAAAAAGTCACTTGAGCCTATCAGGCCGGTCTATTTAACTAAATATAAATAAAATACTAATATTTTATATTTCTATTATTATTATAAAGATTTTTTATTACTTTTCTTTATAATTATATACGTAATAGCTTGTATAAACATTTAAGTATGTTAAAAACTTGAGTCTATAATCTATTCATATATATGCTTATGATATATTCAAGTACCTTATTATAAAATAGACTTTCAAACAGGCTTTCAGGCCATGTCAGACTTTAAATAGGATAGGCTCAGACCATAAAATAAAGCTTATGTCAGGTATATAGGCCAGACTCAGGCCTTGGAAAGCCTAGCTCGGCTCGGCCTATTCCCATCCCTATCTGCAAGAGTCTTAGGAAGAGACACAGAGTCTACACCAGCCACAAATGATTTAGAGGTGGGTGATAAATGAGATGATGACACATAAGAAGAAAAAGGGTAGGAAAAAGATCTTTTACCTTTGCGGACAGTTATGGGAAGATCAAGGTCAGAAGTTGGATCTGCATACATTTGAGGAGACACCAGTAGAGGTTGAGTAACTTCTTGAGAAGCATTGTCCACGGGAGGTTCATCACTTGAAATCTATTTAGGTCGCTGAGAGTACGTTTGCTCAAAGAATTTGAAACTTGTATCAGTAGTAGCTGGAGTTGCAAAGGGAGGAGCAACTGGAGGTGTAGAGCAGACAATAGTGTAACTCAAGAAAGAATCGTCTACGTCACACAGTGACTTAAGAGACTAAGACCCAAAAAAGGGAAATTCCTCAAAATGACACATTAGAGGAAACAAGATAACGACCAAGGCTAATCTCAACTAAATACTTCCATTCCACGCAATTCTAACCATCCTTATCAAGCTTAATATAAGTGATTTTAGAAAGAGTCACAATTTCCGTAACCGCCCCCTTGGAAGTCTCACCCTTGGAACAATTAATCATGGGTTTTCCACATCCTTGCAGTCACGTTTGTCCCACTAACCAAAATGCCCACTCTTTCCCGAACAGCAAGTCGGTTGCAGTAAAAAAACAATGTGTTTTAGACGGACATCGAAAACGCACCAAATGTCTATAACCCAAAAAATCATATCATCGCATATTTGGCTAAAAAAATTTCATCCCCACAACAACCTTAGTCAACCTTTTCTGAAGTTGCCGAGGTTTTTTTTTTTAGCGATGGTGACTGAGAGAGCCTGTTGGTGGAAACCCTAGACTGCTTCTAATAGTATAGAAGAAATAAAGAGAACATGGAGAGAGAGAGATATAAGTGAACTGAAATTTTATAGTCTACAATATTTAGAGAACCTCGTAATTGTAGTGAAATAGAATACATACGTAAAACCTTAAT
Source organism: Sesbania bispinosa (assembly GCA_026901365.1). Lineage (NCBI taxonomy): Eukaryota > Viridiplantae > Streptophyta > Magnoliopsida > Fabales > Fabaceae > Sesbania > Sesbania bispinosa. Next base: position 1,138,291 of record QLOH01000089.1, read on the forward strand.
GGGCCAAGCCCACCAACATAATATTAAACTACTAGCATAAACCCTAATCCTAATAAGGCTATTATAGCTACTCATAACAATTTCATGTCTTATGTTCTCCATTTTTGTTAATTTTATATTTATATTAACAAATATAAGTTCCAAAAAAATGTTTACTATTATTTTAGAATTTTATTTCTTTTATCTAATATTTATTGCCTCGTTAAAAAATTGAAAATTGATCCAATCCAATTCATTTTAAAAACATTAGATTGGATATTTAAGAAAAAATCAAAACCGATCGGATAATAAAATTATAAAATCGATCAAATGTTATTTTTTTTATCTTAAACCGGATTCAAACCTAACCGCGAACGCTTCTACTTGTGAGCGTAGAACAATTCTTATATAAGTATTAATTATGAAGATAATTAATAAAAAATGAGATAATATTAAAGTAACTTTAGTAAAAAAAATCTATTATTACTATTATTTTTATCATCATCATGGTCGTTATTATTAGCTAAAAAATTGACACATACACTTATTATTTTTTGAAAATAGATGTAAAATTAGTTTATATACATTTAAATGTAAAAATATTTAATTTGTATGAATTAATTAAAATCATCAGTTGTATATAAAATTAAATTAAATTATTAAAGACAAAAAATATATGAAAAATGTATTAAAAACAAAAAACCCAAAAATATTTTTTCTTAAGACCCAAAAATAATACTGCAACACTCATGGAGAATAAAAATCATGAAACATAAAAATAAAAATTATTTTCATGAGTATGAAATATTAAAAAATTACAAAAAAAATATTTATAGGATGGTTAGGATTTAAAAGAGATTAGTTTAATTAATAAAATTATTTAAATTTTAATAAAATATAAATTAAAATATATAAATGTAGATGCTTTAAAATTTTAATTATAAAAAACTACTCAAAAATTAATTTAATTAATAAAAAATAATTTTATGATATAATTTATAAACATATTCAAAGTTAATTAAAAATATTATGTATTGAAACATTAAGAAATATAAAAAAATCTTTTGAATGAGCAATTAATTAATGAAAATGATAATTTTTAAATTTATTAAATATAAAAAGCATATTTAAGTGAATAATAGTAACCATAATTTATTATATTTTAATTATTTTTAAATTTAAGTTGAAACAACAATAAAATTATGGAATTTTATATAATTTTCTGATGAAATGAATTAAAAATATATGTAAGATATTTAATAATTAATACAATTAAAAATGATAGGATCGGAGGTAGTAATTTAAAACTAATTCTGAAAAAACAATCTACTTTAAAAGATTTAGCTCTGTTAAGTATATATTTAATTTTGCTTATATTAAAAAATTTAAAAATAAATCTATAAGTATAACTTATTATACATTTATATGTTTATACTTACAATCTCAATCATTTCTTTTTCAATCAATGGCAATCCTTAAAAAGAGCCCAAACTTAATTAAAATTGTTTTAAATTTAAAATTAAAATTAAATGAACTAAACAATAAAATTATACAGAGATGGAAGACACCCGAATATAATAGAATTTAGAAAGTTCAAGTACATTAGAGATCAATGCAAGAGTGGAATTAATTTCTCGTCCACAAAAAAATAATTTTGACATTGTTCATACAGACATATTAATAACAAGGTAAGTCAAGCCAAAGTATTAAATAACCTAATCACAAAACATTCATTGATCCCTTCTCGAGTTCCCGTTTTTATTTTTGAACTCTGTTCTTTCTCCGACCCTACATTTCCCTCGTGATCTTCGTGCTCTGCGCCATGGCGAGAGGTGCCTCTCAATCTCAGTCTACAGCTTCCTCCACCACCACACGACCGGGAGTCATGGCTCCCCGAGGCTCCGCTGCCGCCACCGCCGGCATGCGCCGTCGCCGTCTCGGCGGGGGAAACAGCTCCACCTCTGCCGGAGGAGGCTCCGGCGCCGGGAGCAACATGCTGCGGTTCTACACCGATGACGCCCCCGGCCTCAAGATTTCACCGACGGTGGTGCTCGTGATGAGCCTCTGCTTCATCGGCTTCGTCACCGCCCTCCACGTGTTTGGAAAGCTCTACCGCTATCGATCTGGCCCTGGTGCTTGATTCTATCTCTCCATTGCGAATCTCATACACCGCTTTTCGGATCTTGCGCATGATATTCGGTTCTCAGGATCTGCGTTTTTGTTATTTATTTTCCTTAATTTCTATTTAAGCTTCTTTTCTTTGTAAATTTTCCAAGGCCTTGATTAAGCTTCCTTAATTGTTTTCTTGCTCTGATATGATTGGATCTTCTTGCTGTTGAAGAAGTCAATTTTGGCCTCTGTGAAAATCGATCTCTGACATTCATTCATTTTTATTATATTTCTCCAATTATTTTACTTTTCTATTAATTAAATTTCTGTTTTTACGTTAGCAGTTATTTCTGTTTACCAATGTAGCTTGATTTCCCCGTGTAACAGAAATTTTCCATGTCTGAATGGTTCCTTCATTACTGGTGCCGTTTTTTTACCAATTCAATAAGATAGAATTTGTTGATTTACCTTTGTTGTTTGATCTGGTTTTCAAATTTAATCCACAGGTAATTTATTAGCTAATGAACTTCCGCATTTATTATAGAACACTTTTGAGTAACAATAAGCCAGAGTTAGTAATGTGATGTTAAATTAAATTTTTACTTTGCGTGTTTGTTGAATGTTGATGCTATTAAGTTGATAATAATGATTTGCATGCTGCTTCAATACGGAAGTGTGTGTATGAAAGGTTATTGATTGAAAGGGCTCCCATAACAATTAAAGATAACCTTAATACATCAATGTGTTCACGAAAGCCCTGTAGGATAGAGGAATATGAAGTGGGTTTATAAATTATTAATGTTAAGATAAATTAGCAATACTTGTATTTGTGCATATGGAAGAAGAGGAATAAGTCCTTTGAACCTTGCAAGCCTCTTCTCTTTGGCCAGTTACTTGTACTTCTTAAGCTTTATACGTATAATCCATGAAATTGACCTGTGGAAAAAGGGATTGTTGAGGGTCTTATGGATGGTCACTTTTATCATTGGACGGACCTGTAAAGGATAATTCCTTTTTTATTTTTGGTCAATAAAGGATAATTCCTTTAACTCATGAAAATTGATGCTAGGATATGGTGGGTTGTCATTGAGAATATGTAATTTTGAGACTGGTCTCGGTTATAGCTGTTCAAATGTCTATTGATCAACACCTCAACACTCAAGGATAATCGGGTTCGCAACGCTGAGCTTCCTGTACGTTAAAATAAATGATATTTCCATACTCAATATCTTCAATAGATTTTCTTCAGTGTCAACGTAACTGTCCAAAGAAGAATTGTTATTTGAGAATTCACTGTATTACAAAACCAACTTTACACATTTAAAGACAAGATGTTGCCTCTGCTGCCCTTAAAGCCCAGACTTGACATGTTAGTAATGGGAGGTATAGGGCCACCAACAAGAATCGAGCCCAAATCGGATAGTCTTTGTATGATAATCCGTGATCATGTCAGCTCTATTTGGTGGTATTCTTCACACCTGGGTGGATTTTCCAGTTCCAGAGTTTTCACATGTAATTTGGGCCAGGCTGATCTCCCTCCATCAAATAATAATCTGTTCTTAACAAAGGAGAGATATTAAAGAATCAACAATTACCCTTGATACCAATTTGAGCTGCTTATGTGAGCTCAGTGTGTCACAATTTATGGCCCTAGTCCTGATTTAGCTTTACTCCTTAATTTACCCTCACGTACGAACTTACGGGCCTGAGAGAGTCCGATAATATTCGTTGAATGCTATTCACACCATCATTTTTTAAAAAAATTTGACTATCTGAAATTGAATGTTGGGAATTGAAAAATTCGGAAGAGCAATATTTTTACGTCTTTAAATTCTGTTTTTCTAAATTGCAATAGGAGAGCAATTTAGAGACATAAATTACGGAACATAAAATAATAAATGAATTTTGTAAATTGAATTTCTGGAACACAAAATAAAATGTATTTTGAAAATTGAATTTCCGGTATACTTTGTGTTCTGGAAATTCAACTTTTTGAAATAAGAAATTTTAAAAAATGGGTGATTCCAATAGCAATTTCCTAACATTTTATTGGCACCACACCTAATTAATGGAATTTTTTTTTTCATGTACCTTTTTATTTTCCATGCATCCCATGTTTTTTATTTCTTCAAATACCCTCCTTCCTCACCACGGAACTATCGGGTGTCACAGTGACGGAAACTCAAGGATGAAGGAGCAACAAATGAAACTCATAAACCAAGTGGGCTTGGGTGTGTAATTGGGATTGAGACGGGGGAATGCAGTGGCTAATGAGTGGGATAAAAAAAGAAGGGAGTGGGATGTGTGGGATTAAAAAGAGTATGTGTAAAAAACAAGTCCCTCTAATTAATCAACCCAATGTACAATAGTTCAGCGATGAATTGGCCTTGGCATAAAGACAATTTCGACTTGGTATTGCAATTATTAAGGTATTTTTTAGTGTACTATTATTATGGAACTAAGGTATGAACTCAGAAACTTGTGTAAACTACCCAAATTCCATCATTAGGCTAAATCTAGTGGGTTTGTATGGTATGATAAGTTATTAAGGTGGTGTTTGGAAGAGTTTATTTGAGCTTATCTTGTGACATAAGCATTTATGTAATTGTTTAGGTAAACTTATGAAAAGAGTTTATGACATGCTCATAAACTGTTTTTAGCTTATTTCAATAAGCTCCTGAGAATAGCTTATAGAATAGTTTATGGAGAATTTAAGTACGCTGCACTTTCTTCAATTCTCATCTACTTTTTTAAGAGCTTATTCATTAAGTACTTATTATATAAAAGTTTATATTATAAGCACTTAAATAAGTTATATTTCCAAACGGGGCCTAAGTATCACTTTCAACCAAAAAAAAAAGTTAGTATTACTACTTTCTAGACCCAAAAAAGGTAGTACCACTTCCCGATCATGTTGATACTCCTGTGCAATGTAGGGTAATTTTTTCGGCACCCAAAATTTTCTACTCCCATCCCTTTTTTTGTTTTTAAAGTTCGTTGAAACTCAAAACTACCTTCTCATTTTCGAAAGTGTTATTTATTTTTCTAGAAATTGATTTTTGAAAGTTAAATTCTCAAATTTATTTTGAGAAAGAAATTTATGAAAAGTGTTTATATTGAAAATACTTCCAGAAATACTTTGTCGGAATTTTTTTTTTGTAAACCAGTTTCCGAAAATTAACTTAAAGAAGTTGTTACGGTCTAGACCTAAGGCCCAATATCTAAAACGGACCATAACTAATGTAATTATGATTACCAAATATCCATAATTATAAATACCTGCTAACTTACCCTATTTATATATATACCCACTTACCACATTTATACAGGGAAAACCCCTATAAATACATAACATTAACAATTCATAAGGTACACCCCCCATCTGTGGACAACCCGGATTCGAACATAAGCAACCCAACCCAAATCCGAGTTCGACTTCACAGATAGGTTCGAGTTCTATACAAGAACATTTGGCGCTAGAAGGAGGGCCTCCCTTCTCCAGCATGACAGTCACCACCCGTCTCCAGACAATGAGACCTCGTCCTCAATCGACTCCAGATGGATGGGTGGATGACCTCGAACCAACAGATGACGCAGTTGAACAGGGAGACACATCACAACCCCAAATCCAAACAGGACCAGATGAAACCTTCCAACCCGACCCACGTGACGAAGTCATTCGTCGCCTTGAAGCTCAACTCAAAGAACTTCAGGAACAACAGCAGCGGAGATTACCCGAGAATCAACCCGAAGCAGCTGGAGATCCGGCTGTCAGCCATCTCGAAGAACGCATCCGACATCTGGAGCGCAGAGTGGCCCTCCAACCATAACCTAGTACACATTCTCGGCCCTACTCAGACCGAGACCAGCAGGAAGCCTACAGCCTGAACAACTGGGGCCAGCAGCCCCATTCAGACACCCATTCTCCGAAAGGCTTACCCGGGTCGAGATACCCAAGCACTTTCGAGGGGCGCTCCCTATTGAAACCTTCAACGGGACCACCGACCATGTGAAGCACCTGGACTCTTTCACTAACGAGATGCTCTTCGTGGGAGCCCCATAAGCCGTGATCAGTCGTTCCTTCCCCCGCACCTTAAAAGGAGAAGCCCTGGCCTGGTTCAAGACCCTACCATTGGGATCCATAGACTCCTGGGACGACATGCAGTCCGCTTTCTTAGGACGATGCACCATCTCTACTGAAATCCCCAGGGATCAATTCACACTGGCCAAAGTCAAACAACACAAAGACGAGCCTCTCAGAACTTTCTTGGCTCGTTTCAATAAAGAGTGCGCCCTCATCTCCGATTTGGCAGAAAATGTTCAGCTTGTTTGTGCCGTCTCGGCCCTCTCACCGGGCTCACCACTAGCTGTCTCTCTATCAGAAGAACCGGTCCGAACCATGGAGCAGTTCCGATACCGGTCACACAAGTTCGTGGGACGAGAAGCCCACTTAGCCGGGGGCCGCCAAGCATGCCACCAACCAAAGGCAAGACCGAGATTCATTCCATGACCGCCACAGAGGAAGGGATCAAGGGCACCATAACCAACATGCACACTGAACTTGCTGACATCCCAAAATCTCCCCCGCTGAAAGCCTCAGCCCAGAAAGACAAGTCCAAATATTGTTCCTTCCATGATGGGTATGGGCATAACACAGATGAGTGCATCCAGCTGCGAGACCTCATTGAGCAGCTTATCCGGGACGGCCGACTATCTCGGTACATGAAAAAAAACCGGTCACAGGGAGGCTATTGGAAAAATGACGAGCGGAAGAGATCCCCCAGCCCGGAGGGCAACAATGATAGGAAGCATAAACGCTCCACTTCCCCTAAAAAATATGATCACAACAAAGACTCTAATGCCGGCCCCAGTAACCAAGTCACTCAAGTTAACACACCAAGGGTCCGGATCAACATGATCTCAGGCGGCTTTGCAGGAGGAGGACAATCCAACAATTCCAAAAACGACACCTGGGAGAAGTTTACAGCGTAGACCAGGCCGACCCACAGCCTACGCCCGGATGACTTCCTAACCCGATCATCACTTTCTCCTAGGGCTGGGCATCGGACGGGTTCGGGCCAAAAATCCTAGAACCGTTGCAAACTGAACACGGTATTTTATGGCCCATTTCCGACCATGGAGTCTATCAGTTTGGGCGGGTTGCGGATTATACGGGTTACGGGCTAGGTGGGTCGGATTACTCGGTTGTGGGCTAATATTGGGCTGAGTCATTTTTTTTCCTTATTCAAATTTTTATTACTTTTTTTCTATTTTTCCTCAAATTTGCAAAGTAAATTAGCAAAAAAATGGTTACTATTCATTTATTTAGGCCATTTAGATGGGCCCAAAGGCTAGACTACATAAAAAAATCCAGATTCTATTAATTAAGAATTAAGCATACACTTAACCAAAAAAATAATAGTTAGTACACACATAAGATTAGACAATTTTTTAAATTTTCCTGATACAAAGCCAATTAATTAAGAAATAAAAATTATTAACACTACAACTCCTAGCCTCCTACTTCTACTTGTTATTTTTTACTTGATTCTCTTCCAACTTAGCACGTGTGAAACCAAAACCATCTTCTTATCAAGCTTTTTTAAGTTCTTGAGCTCTCCTCTAGAACAACAAGCTTCCAAATCTGCAAACAAATAAACATATAGAAATAATTAAATCTCATTGTTCAAAGACTAAAGCAAAATAAATAATAAACATCAATATGAAACATTACTATAACTTATTTCATGGATCAAATTCAAAAAACATTAAAAAGCCAACTAATTAAGAAATAAAAATTATTAACACTACAACTCCTAGCCTCCTACTTCTACTTGTGATTTTTTACTTGATTCTCTTCCAACTTAGCACGTGTGAAACCAAAACCATCTTCTTGTCAAGCTTTTTTAAGTTCTTGAGCTCTCCTCTAGGACAACAAGCTTCCAAATCTGCAAACAAATAAACATATAGAAATAATTAAATCCCATTGTTCAAAAATTAAAGCAAAATAAATAATAAACATCAATCTGAAACATTACTATAACTTATTTCATGGATCAAATTCAAAAAGCATTAAAAGCCAATCATTGTCATTTGAAGATCATGAAACACGGTAAGCATTTGGACAAAAATAATAGTATTTGGGTTCAACCACAGTGCCACAACTAAAAACCTGTAAATAAAAAATTAAAACATGCACAAAACACAGATAAAGTTTACACCTTTATGAAAAGGAAAACACACAATGTGCACAATAGAATGAATAGATCCACAATCAGCGGAAAAAAAACTCAAAAGTTTCCACCTTTAGAGGAAAAAACACAAATCGGGTTAAAATCAAACCCCAAAAAGGTAGAAACTTTTAAACTTTGGACAAAAAAAACAAAGATTCAATCTTTTGTCAAAAAAATATAAACAAAGCACAGAAAATGTTCTTCTATTGCCTTCCTCCATCACACCACGTGAAAAGAGAAGGAAGAGACTTAGATAAAGGAGAAAGTTTAGGAGAAAAAGAACGAACAAATAATAAGAAAACAGGAGGAAGAAAAGTAGAGGAGGGAGGAAGAGAAGGAAGAGTTGCTACGTCACGGCGGTGTTGTGGTTGCAATGGAGGATCTCAGAGCCTTGATCGCATCGCCGTGGTTGCCATGAATTTGCAGAGTGGGAATTGTGAGAGTCTGAGTGTAAGGTAAGAGAGGTGGCTATGGTTAAAATTTGGGAGGAATAGCAACATTAAGAATATATATGTAACAACTGGGCCTGGCCCAAAATTAGCTCCTCACTCTTTTAATACATCGGTCGGGCTGGGTGCCAACGGTTTATTTTTCTCTCACCCGAGCCCGCCCGTAAAAATTCGATTGAATCTGATAGTTTTTACCCGTCAGACTCGCAACCCGAGAAAACCCACCCAAACACTCAATTTTTCCGTTGGGTTGCTCGGGTCCGGGTCGGGTTGCGGTTTGGTGCCCACCCCTACTTCCTCCGATGATGACTTCTTCGATGCCATCGAAGACCACGATGACCCCTTCGTGATCCTTTCTCTCATTGGAGATGGAGACGTCGAACGCATCTTCGTCAACCAAGGAAGCTCGGCCGACATCCTATTCTACAGGACATATGCCCAACTGCTATTACCCCCAGAATCCCTCTTAACCAATTGCTAAATGGCCGACGCTAATGTATCGGAGGTTAGGCGGACGCTACATTAGCGTAGGTTAGCCTATGCTAAAGTTAGCAGGGCTACCAAGGCTCCCTTAGCTAGGGCTGGCCGACGCTAATTAACATGATTTTTTTAATTAATCTTCTTATTAATTTGGCTGATAATTTTTCTCTAATTAAACTCTCCAGCGGAGCAGATAGACGAAGTAAACTACATCAATGCAACATTTAACTAGTTTAAGCCCCAAATAAGCTAGGGAGTAGAATAAAATGTTAAAACTAAACAAGTAAATTAGAATATAAAGAAATAATAAAGAATGAAATAACCATAAAACATATCAATGACAAAACCATATCAAGATGTGGGCCTATGTGCTGTCCATGATTCAGACCCAAAGGCAAAGGGTTCTTCATGAGAAAAGGTGTTAAGAGACACAATATTTAAAAAAACACTTATATGACTCAATAGCTTAAGCTTTTCGGAATGTTCATGAAATTAACAAAAAGAAGGTTCTTCACATAATAATAAGGTATAATTTAATAAAAGGCAGAGGTGTTTTGCACAGTCAAAAACAAGTTTAAGCATGGCCTTTCTATTTTCTTATCATAAAATTATGACATGTTTTTGCTAAGATTAATCTGAATAGAATAGACAAAAACCCAACCAAAAACAAAGCAACATACTACCTCCTTTGGGATGAAATATCACTTACAGCTTGCAATAAGGAGTACACAGCAGCCTAAGCTCAGTTTTTCATAAATTATTGGAAAATGTGGAAATAATGAGTCCAATTGAAATTTGATAAATGGGACAGATGGAAAAAGATAGTATCAGTTCTTGTAGCAATGGCAAGTTGGCAACAGAAGAAATTTATCCAGATTCATCAATGATGAGCATCCACTACAAGAAAAACAGTAATTAGCGTAGGCTAAAAACCCACGTTAAATGGGAAAAACGGACGCTAAACATACATTAGTGCATGTTTAGATATTTGAATGTTTTTTTTATTAATTTATTCCACAGCAGCCAAGGTAATACAAACATAGAAGGATTTTCAAGGAGAAACAGGAGACAAGCTTGATTAATTCAATGCTAGAGATACTGCAATGTGGTTGTTATATCCTTGAAAAGGTTTCCGTAAAAATATCCCATAGCAGCCCAATTATGAATTGTCATTATTCACAAGAAGTTAAGTAGTCCTCAGAAGGAATGGATCTTTTTGTTATAACTTAATGATGGATCATATTCTTATAAAGGCAGTGCTCATAAAGTGAAACTTAACTACATAATCATCAACAAATAAATAGTAGTTACTAAAATTGCAACAGGGCACTCACAACCTTTCGCAACAGGGCACTCACAAACCTTCGTAACAGGGCACTCACAAACTCTTCCCTTGAAAGTATCCTGGCAAATAATGAAGGTTTAACTTGCAGCCAATCACATAGTGATTATAATTGGGAAAAAAATTGTAATAGAAATTCCTTATTTATACCTTGCAAGCAGTTATGTTAGCACTTTTGTCTTGCCAACATCCTCAATTTCTTTCAAGACACTCATTAGTCTCAATATCTGTTGAACTCAAACAAGTAAAGTTCAGAATATAACTCTAACAGTAGATTTTTATAGCTGGAATAATCTAGCATCGGAACAGTTTGTTTAATGAAATATTAAGCACACCAACCTCCACTTAAAAAAACCGGAGGATCAGTACTCTCCTTAAATCCAGAACATATAACCTTCAAGATAGCAGTTCTCTCCAATTTTCCTTTGAAAAAACAAATAAAATATTTAGAACTCAAATCTACCAGATATGTTCCTTGAAAAGGATTGTTGAAGTTGAAGAAATAAAATATATGTCCACTACATTACACAGATGACAAAGTTTTCAAGATTCAGTAAGCTAACCAACCAAACCAAAAGATAAAATGAAAGTAATAAACAGACAAGAGATGAAGGAATGGAAGATGACCACAGAGAAGCAAAAGTAAATTAGAGGGAGCCAGAGAAATTTTGAACTTCACCTATGAGAGAGAAATTTACAATATTATAAAGGGTGAGGACAAAGCCTAAATGCACAAACAAGAATTGGTGCAAAGCTAGATATTCAAATTGTAAACTTCCATGAGCCTGTAACTATTTTCAAAAAATGAGACAAGTCCTTTTATATCATTAGAAAAAGGAGTTCCATTCACATTTGAGGAAGATGATCATGATGGATGAATAGTGCACTAGGTAGTAGCCAGAAGCATCTCATAGTTGATTGTATAAAGTACAAAGTTCATGGGTTTTTTTTTTTTTCAGTTGCCAAGCCAGTGAAACATAAAGAACCAAAAGACATAATATGATTACTGGATTTCGACAACCAAATTCAATAATAGCATGCAAAGGTGATAAATCCACTTTAGTAGTAGATTTATAGGTTTATTTTAGGTAGTTTTTAGTTGTTTAGATTGATAATTTTGTAATTTTGTAGCTAAAATTTGTATATAATTGAGTTGTTTGTATTTTAGATGATTTTTGTAAATAATAGTATTTTTTTTCTCTAATTTTTCTTTGTTTTGATGTTTTTAGGAATTTTCTGGAAAATAAGAAAGAAAGAAGTGAAGAGAATCAATTTTTGAAGTGTGAAGAAAAGTCAAACAATGAAAGTTGAGCCAAAAGTGGTGCCAATTTTGAGATTTACATTCTGCCAGGATCGTGTGAGGATAAACTGAAGCTGTGTGAGGACACGATCACTCCAGTAGCTACAGACTTGGAATTTGCTCTCTGCCATGTTCGTGTGGGAACATGGAAAAGTCTGTGTGGGGACACGATTTCTGCAGAATCACTATAAATAGTGTCAGTTAGAAATTAGATGGGATATTATTCAGTTTTCAGTTTTTTCACTTCTCCACTCGAATTTTCTCTCCTTTTCTCTCTTTCTCCTGAAGATCAAAACCAAGTGGAAGCTAGGGTTCTTGATTCAATGGAGTTTCTCTTTGAGTTTGCAATTCTCTTCTCCTTTATCTTCTCTTTTGTAATGGTTTGCTGAATTTCTTAGGTTAGGAATTGGGGAATTTTGATTCAAACTCCATGTAATTTCGTTTCTTGAATTCAATTTAGATTGTTATGATGCAATTACATTGTTTACTTCCAATCTTAATGCTTCATTGACTTGATCAACCAATGCATGAATTGAGAGTGATTCTCACAATTGGAAAATTGGAGAAAACTTGGATCTGAAGTAAACAACATGAGTAATTAATTGCCTAGGAATAGGAATTGATTCTTGTGTGATCTTTATCAATTCTTGTTGTTAATGCATGTCACAATTGAATTCACCTAAGGAATTAGGGTTCTTAATTGTAGATATAGGGTTAAATCACCAAGGAATTGGGATTTAACTATCTAAGTGAATTGGATCATGAATTAAATCATAACAATTGAGTTGAATAATTTGCTACATGGAGTGAGAATTAAAAGGAACCAAGCCCTAATCATTTGTTGATATTGTTCTTCATCAATATTGTGTTCTTGTTTTGTTCTTTGCATCAATTCAATTTTGTTGGTTTAGTTTTCTGGTTTAATTTTCTGCATAGCTTAGAATTCATCATTCACACTCATAATTTTCTATTCAACTAGTTAAACTCTCTTTTAATTGGTACTTGAACTTCAATCTCTGTGGGACGATACTCTACTTTCATTATATTACTTGTGACGATTCGGTACACTTGCCGAATTTATCATCAAGTTTTTGGCGCCGTTGCCGGGGAATGTTAGTTTCAATATCAATAATTCAGTGAATTTTTCTAGATTGAATTCTGTTCCAGTTTTTCATTTCAGTTCTAATCTGTTTTAATTGTTCTTTTGTATGCGAGGAAAAAATAAAAACAAGGTTACAGTGGAATTTGATCCAGAGCTTGAACTACCTATAGCTCATTTTAAGAGGAATTCTAAAAAAGGACTGCATACTGCATCAACATCAAGACAACCAAACATTCAAGTTTTTACCACACCTTCATCTTCACCAAAGAGAGAAAATCAAAGACAACCAATCATGGCTGGAAATGGAGAAAGAAGAACATTGGAGGATTATTCACAACCTCGTCCTAGAAATTATGCACCTATAGTGAGACCTCCAATTCAAGCAAACAATTTCGAGATCAAGCCAACTCTTCTTCATTTGGTTCAGCAAGATCAATTTAATGGACATGCATCTGAAGATCCTAATGATCATTTGCAGAATTTTCTGTCATACTGTGAAATGTTCAAAACTAATGGAGTTAGTGATGTTTCCTTTATCATTGAGAGATAAGGCAAATAGTTGGATACTCTCATTACCACATGGAAGTATATCAACATGGGATGATCTTGAATCTAAATTTTTAGACAAATACTTTCCACCTTCAAAGACAACCAAGTTGAGGCAAGAGATACTTTCCTTTGCACAAAGAGATGTTGAATCTTTACATGAAGCGTGGGAAAGATTTAAGGAGTTGCAAAGAAAGTGTCCACATAATGAGATACCTGAATGGTTGCAAATAAGGACTTTTTGTGATGGTTTAAATGAAGATACAAGATCTAAAGTAGGATGTTTCCTTTATCATTGAGAGATAAGGCAAATAGTTGGATACTCTCATTACCACATGGAAGTATATCAACATGGGATGATCTTGAAGCTAAATTTTTATACAAATACTTTCCACCTTCAAAGACAACCAAGTTGAGGCAAGAGATACTTTCCTTTGCACAAAGAGATGCTGAATCTTTACATGAAGCGTGGGAAAGATTTAAGGAGTTGCAAAGAAAGTGTCCACATAATGAGATACCTGAATGGTTGCAAATAAGGACTTTTTGTGATGGTTTAAATGAAGATACAAGATCTAAAGTAGATGCAGCAGCTGGAGGTGCTTTGAGGAAAAAGACTCCCGAAGAAGCAAAAGAATTGATTGAAATTATGGCTGAAAATAACCATGCTGTAACAAGGGAAAGAGAGTCTTCTAAAAGAGGAATTTTAGAGCTTAACACTGTTGATGCATTGATGGCTCAAAACCAATTGCTTGCTAAACAAATGAGTGAATTAAAATCAATGTTTGAAGGAAAACAGTTGGAGGCAATGAACCAAGTTCAACTTGTGTGTGATTTTTGTCAAGGGAATCATCCCAATGGAGCTTGTGATGTTCAAGATTATGTCCCACAACAAGATTCTGAACAAGTAAACTTTATGGGAAATTATCAAAGGCAACAAAATTTTCCAGCAAGGCAACCATATCAGCAAAACAAATTCAACCCAAACTATGCAGCGAGACAACCAAATTCTCAGCAAAGCAATGTCAATTTTCAGCAAGGAGGAGGATTTGTGCAGCAAAATTCTCAACCAGTGCAGCAACTTCCACAACCGGATAGACTTTCTGTTTTGGAAAATGCTTTAATTAAACTAACACAAGAAAATTCTTCTTTTATGCAGAATACATCTACAAGTCTCAAGAATCAAGATTCTTCCATCAAGAATCTAGAAAATCAAATTGGACAGCTCTCCAATCAGATGGCTGTACTTGTTCAGGGAGGTTTTTCAGCAAATCCCGTTGTCAATCCAAAAGAGCAATGCAAGGCAATAACTACAAGGAGTGGCAAGGTGATTGAACCTCAACTTAAGGAGACTCAAGTGAAGAAACAAGACTGTTCAAAAGAATTTTCTGCACAAAAAGAAGCTGAATGTGAAAAAGAAAAAGAACAAGTTGCGGAAGAAATTGTAGAAAGCCCAAAACAGAAATTGGTTGATGAGAATGCACCATGGAAGAATACAAAGAAGCAGTTGTTATTAGATTCAGAGAAGGAGCAGAAATTACCTCCTTATGTCAAGTTACCTTATCCCATTGTGCCCAAGAAGAAAGAGAAGGATGAGCAGTTTGCTAAATTCCTTGACATTTTCAAGAGGTTACAGATCAACATTCCCTTCGCAGAAGCTCTTGAGCAAATGCCAACCTATGCGAAGTTTATGAAGGAGTTATTAACAAAGAAGAGGAAGTTGAAGGAAGATGAGACAGTAGCTTTGACAGAGGAGTGTAGTGCTATTATACAGAGGAAACTTCCTCCCAAGATCAAGGATCCCGGTAGCTTCACCATTCCTTGCACCATTGGGAATGTGTCTATTGGAAAAGCCCTATGTGATTTAGGAGCAAGTATAAATTTGATGCCACTGTCAATATTAAAGAAGATTGGTGTGGGAGATGTCAAGCCTACAAGAATGGCACTTCAACTTGCGGATAGATCCATCAAGCACCCTTATGGAGTCATGGAAGATGTACTTGTTAAGGTAGATAAATTCATATTTCCTGCAGATTTTGTTGTGCTTGATATGGAAGAAGATGCAGAGGTGCCACTCATACTTGGAAGGCCATTTTTAGCAACAGGAAGAGCCTTAATTGATGTGCAGCAAGGAGAATTAATGCTAAGAGTGCAGGATGAGAAGGTTACATTTAATGTTTTTGAAGCTATGCAACATCCTAATGATAAACAACATTGTTTGAGATGTGATGTGGTTGATGCTATAGTTTCAGATTCATTCAAGAAACAAGTTCCTTCTATTGCACTTGAAAAAGTTTTAATGGATTCTTTAACTACTCATGATGAGGTGGAAGAAAAAGAAGTAGAAGAATGTTTGAAAAATCTGGAAGCAAGTACAAAAGATTCATCATTGAAACAAGAAGAATTGAAGAAGGAAGAAACAAAAGAAGAAAAACAAAAAGTGGAGTTGAAACTTCTTCCTTCATATCTAAAGTATGTATTTCTTGGTGAGGGAGAAGTAAATCCAGTGATTATAAGCAATAACTTGTCTAAATTGGAGGAAGAAAAATTATTGAGAGTTCTAAGAGAATTTAAGACAGCTATTGGATGGTCAATTTCATATTTAAAGGGGATTAGTCCAGCTTTTTGTATGCACAGAATCATGTTGGAAGACAATTTCAAGCCAATAGTCCAGCCCCAAAGGAGACTCAACCCAACCATGAAGGAAGTGGTGAAAAAGGAAGTTCTCAAGTTATTTGAAGCTGGAATGATATATCCAATTAGTGACAGTGCATGGGTGAGCCCAGTACAAGTTGTGCCTAAGAAAGGAGGAATCACAGTTGTAAAGAATGAAAATAATGAGCTCATTCCTACTCGCACTGTGAACAGCTGGAGGATGTGTATTGACTACAGGAAACTTAATCAAGCAACAAGGAAGGACCATTTTCCACTACCATTCATAGACCAAATGCTTGAAAGGTTGGCTGGACAAGCCTATTATTGCTTCCTTGATGGATACTCTGGGTACAATCAGATTGCTGTGAATCCGGAAGATCAAGAAAAGACAGCATTTACTTGTCCATATGGAGTATTTGCATATAGGAGGATGCCATTTGGATTGTGCAATGCTCCGGCAACATTTCAAAGGTGTATGCTTTCTATCTTTTCTGATATGCTTGAAAAATCCATTGAAATTTTCATGGATGATTTTTCTGTTTTTGGTTCTACCTTTGACTCTTGCTTGACTAATCTTTCCCTTGTGTTGAAAAGGTGTGCAGAGACTAATTTAGTTCTCAACTGGGAAAAATGCCATTTCATGGTACAAGAGGGAATTGTACTTGGTCATAAAATTTCTGCAAGAGGGATAGAGGTGGATAGAGCAAAAACAGAAGTGATAGAGAAGCTACCACCACCATCTAATATGAAGGGAGTTAGAAGTTTTCTAGGACACTCTGGTTTTTATAGAAGATTTATCAAGGATTTTTCAAAAATTGCTAAACCATGGTGTGTTTTACTTAACAAGGATGCTCCTTTTCACTTTGATGATAATTGTTTGAAAGCTTAAAACACCTTAAAAAGCAAATTGGTTTCTGCACCTATAATTTCACCACCTGATTGGTCTCTAAATTTTGAAATCATGTGTGATGCCAGTGACTTTGCTTTAGGTGCAGTTTTAGGCCAAAGAAAGGAAAAATGCTTTCATGCCATTTATTATGCAAGTAAAGTGTTGAATGATAATCAAGTAAACTATGCAACAACTGAGAAAGAAATGCTTGCTGTAGTATTTGCACCAGAAAAGTTTAGATCCTATCTAATTGGTTCTAAAATCATAGTTTACACAGATCATTCTGCACTTAAACACTTGATTTCTAAGGCTGATTCTAAACCAAGATTGATAAGATGGGTTCTTCTCTTGCAGGAATTTGATTTGGAAATAAGAGACAAGAAGGGGATTGAGAACTTAGTGGCTAATCATCTTTCTATACTTGAGGAAATACATGATTCTACTGGTGGTATAGATATTCAAGACGAATTTCCTGATGAGAAGTTGTTCATGATTAAAGGGAGGCCATGGTTCGCAGATATGGCAAACTTTAAGGCTGCAACAATAGTTCTTGCTGATTTAACATATCAGCAAAAGAAGAAATTCTTTAAGGATGCTAATCATTTCATTTGGGATGATCCATTTCTGTTTAAACATTGTCCAGATGGATTGATTAGACGTTGTGTTTCTCAGGAAGAAGCTCAAGATATTTTATGGCATTGTCATAGTTCTCCATATGGAGGACATTATAATGGGGAAAGGACAGCCATTAAAGTGTTGCAGAGTGGATTCTTCTGGCCAACCATCTTTAAGGATTCTCATGCATATGTGAAAGCTTGTGATAAGTGTCAAAGGGTTGGTAGTATGTCAAAGAGAAATGAAATTCCACTCAACAGTATTTTAGAAGTTGAATTGTTTGATTGCTGGGGGATAGATTTCATGGGACCCTTCCCATCATCTTTCTCTAATCAATACATTCTTGTTTGTGTTGATTATGTGTCAAGGTGGGTGGAAGCCATAGCATCACCAGCCAACAATTCACAAATTGTGATCAAGTTTCTTAAAAAGAATATATTCTCTAGATTTGAAGTGCCTAGAGTCTTGATAAGTGATGAGGGAAGCCATTTCTGTAATAGTCAGCTCCAATCTGTTCTGACTAAGTATGATGTGAAGCACAAAGTGGCAACTCCCTATCATCCACAAACAAGTGGCCAGGTTGAAATCTCCAATAGAGAGATTAAAAAGATTCTTGAGAAAACAGTGAATATATCAAGGAAGGATTGGGCTATGAAGCTAGATGATGCCTTGTGGGCCTATAGGACAGCTTATAAGACACCTTTGGGATTGTCTCCTTATCAATTGGTGTATGGCAAAGCTTGCCATCTCCCTGTTGAGTTAGAACATAAGGCTTTTTGGGCTATCAAGTATTTGAATTTTGATACCACAGCTGCTGGTGAAAAGAGGAAGGCTCAATTGAATGAGTTGGAAGAATTAAGGCTTATGGCATATGAGAATTCTGGAATCTATAAGCAAAGGACCAAGGTTTATCATGACAAACGCATTCTGAACAGGTCATTTCATATAGGACAGCAAGTGTTATTGTTCAATTCAAGATTGAGGTTGTTTCCTGGGAAATTGAAATCCAAGTGGTCTGGCCCTTTCATAGTAAAAGACGTTTCACCATTTGGAGCCATTGAAATTCAAAATCCCACATCTGGGAACACATTTAAAGTCAATGGGCAAAGGCTCAAGGAATACTTTGGAGGAGAAATTGAAAGGGGGAAGTCAATTGTTACTTTGGATGATCCTCCTTGAATCAAGCATTGATGAAAAAATCAGTAGTTGTAGCAATAAATTCTTGTTTTCTTGATTTTGTTTGAATACTTTAGGAACTTACTGTTAATTCATAGGATTTAGTTTCTTAGAAATAGATCAATTTTAGAAAATTAAGAGTACTGTGATTGGTTACTACTTGTTTAATTGTAGATACATGACTAACAAGTAGTATGGTATTGCAGGAAATTGAAAATATATCAGCTGGAGACTGAAAATGATTCTGCCAGGATCATGTCTTCACAGCCAGAGATTCATGGGGGGACACGAAATTTAGAAAGCAAATTCTGGAACAGGTCTGATGCTCAATTTGATTCTGCCAAGATTGTGTCTTCACAAGCAGTGCTCATGTGGGGACACGACAATTTAAAAGCAATTTTTGGAGAGTTCGTGACAGTAGGTACTCTCTGCCTACTTTTGGTGAGGACACTATATTGTTCATGTGTAGACACGATTTTTTACACTCACAAATTTCACTCAAGCTTAAATTTGGTGAATTTTCATTGTATTCTTTCTGTTAGGGCTTCACAAGTATACCCTTTCTCTCTTTTCTTTTTCATTTTTAGCAAATAAGAGGTTGATTGGCTTTGTTTGAAATGACTCTCTTTGTGGGCTGTTGAATCTGTGAGAATTTTGTGCTCCCTTGATAAATAAATGCTGAATTGTAAATTGGGTGTTGATCTGTGATTTGATAAAATGCTTGATGAATTGCTTAGATTGTGCTTAATCAATTGCCTTGTTGGTAAAGATGGTCTGAAATTGTTAGTTCTCTTTCAAAGAGCATTATTTTTTTTTTTGCAATTTTAACTAGAGACATTGCACCACATTCTGAGGCTCACACACACTGTTTGAATGTTGTTTGACACTTCATTTTCATATGGCTTCACAGAGTTGTTCTGTACATATTTTTAGGATGTAGTTTTTAGTAGTCATTGTTTTCTTAGTTTTGTATTGTACAGGTTCTGCAATAGTTGTTTTTGTTTTTAGGTTGTAAATATTGTCTTGTAATTTTGGGAAGTTGCTGGTTCCTTATTCCTTTGCTTTCACAGGTTCAATGGCTCCCTCCAAGAAGAATGTAAAAAAGAAAGGAAAAAGTTCTAAGGCCTCCCCTGAAAAAAAGAAAATTCCTGTCAAAAGATCAAAATCATCCTCTGGATTTAAGAAACAGCTTCCAGGAGAGATCAGTTAGGCTCTTGTACTATTCAGTCCATCTTCTTCTAGAGCCCAAGCATCTCAGAGGGCTAAGAAGTCTAAGGCTAGTAGAGCATCTGGTTCTGGTACCTCAGCTTCTCATCAACCCCTTTTGATGAGTCAAAATTTCGTTCTCTTGAGCACTTTCAGAAGTATCATGCTGAAATAAAGCAGAGAACCATTATCCCTGACAGGAATCTTCTTCTAAAAGAAGCTGAATATCCAGAAATACAGGCTACAATTGCAAAGCTCAGATGGGAATTCTTTTGTCAAATTGCTGGCCAAGGGAGGCAAGGTCTTACATTCGAATTCTATGCTAATGGGTGGAGGAAAAAAGATGAAGATTGGCCAGAATTCACCACTTTTGTGAGGGGAAAGATGGTGAAGTTTGATTCTGCCCACATTAATAAAATTCTTTGCATTGGTGATGACCCCTCCATATATGGACCTACATTTGTTGATTTCTTTAGAAGGCGCCCAGATTTCCAAGAGATACTTCAAGTGCTCTGCTGTTCAGATGCTGTTTGGTTGCCTATTAATCAACCAAAGCATAAAGCCTTGAAGATGGGTGTTTTGCAGCCCTTCCCTCGAGCTTGGGGTGCATTCATCATTGCCTTTGTTCTACCAGTTCTGCATGATACTACCTTACTCCTGGACAGAGGCAAGCTGCTGTTTGCAATCATAAAGGGGATGAAAATTGACTTGGGCTCTATTATTTCTAAAGAAATGGAGAATATCATGTCATCAAAAACTAAGTCTCTCGCCTATCCTTCTCTTATCACTTTATTATGTTTAGATGTAGGAGTTCATTTATCTGATGATGATATCCCCATTTCTGCTGCCAAGGCGATTTCTGCAAGAAGAATTTCTGAGTATGAGTTGGCATTTCAGAAAAAAACAGCCCAATGCTCCATCCACTTCTAGACCCCCTCCTCCAAGATCTCAAGCTGAATTTAATCAGTTAATTCTGGATAATCAGGCCCAAATCTTGGAAAATCAAACTACTTTAACACAAGCGATTGCTGCTTTGGCAAAAGAGAATGCTGCTTTAGCTCGTCGACAGGATGTGTTGTATAGAAGTTTAAAAAGAGGTCAGCTTATTTTGGCCAAAACCTTTTTGACATACCTTCGAGAGTTCATACTGAAGCACCTCTTCTTAATTCGGCTGATTTTGATGATGAATTGTTAGGAGAACATTTAGGACATCAAGTGTTACCCTCATTTCCCTTCAGCCAGCAGACCCTTTGGAGACAATGACAATGAGGATGATGGCCCATCATCTTCTTAATTTACCCTTTTTCTAGTTTCTTTTTGTTTCTCTTTTCAAACATTTCTTTTTGGATGACTGTATTTCAGCACTATTAACATAGTTAACTCTATATTGACTTGTTTTGTTTACATTAGGATACCCATGACATACAATTTCCTGTTTGAGTTTTTCTTTCATAATTAATTTTTCTCTAACTTGATGCAGGTCATGAGCATTCTCATGGTGATGGTCTCACATAGCCATCAACTATTCAGGGATGTTTCTCAAACATCTTTATTCTGCTTGTTTTTCTGCAAAAAAAAATAATAAAATAAAATAAATAATTCTCTGATTCTTCCACTTTCCTTTCTCTAATCTATTTGGTGATAATCTTATTCTTGAGCAAATTCCATCAGTGTACATGAATATTCAATTGCAATTCCTCAACATCTTAATTGATTGGAAATTCTTGATCTTTGCTTGATAATTATGTGGAAGTGGATCATTGATTTAGTTGGATTGTAGTCACAACATTACCCTGTGAGAAATTTGGGCCATACACTCTAATTGATTTCTTGTTGTGTGATTGGCTACTCCTTGGGATTTCATTCTAGAACTTGACTTTGTTCTTAATTGAAAATGTTTCTCATTTGCTTCCACATGCATGATTGAGGCAATTTTTTTTGTGTTAACTATTGGGCTAAATAAACCACCTTGAAATTTATTTCCCTTTGCTTAGTCCCTTTGAGCCTTTTTTTTCCATTCTTCTTTTTAAGCTCATTACAAGCCTTAACTGAAAAACCATTAATGTCCTTCCTCTTTAGGATTAAAGGATATATGGTACATTCAAGGATGAGTTTTTGAAATTAAGTTTGGGGTTACTTTCTCTTTTTGCTTGAGGGCAAGCAAATGTTTTAAGTTTGGGGTGGGCAAGCAAACTTGCTTTATTTCAAAAAAAAAAGAAAATGTGCTGTTTAAAAAAAAGAGAGGAAAAAAAGCAAGCACATTGAAGAAAAAAAACATAGTTACATACAGTAAAAAAAGAAGAAAAAAAAATATTGAAAAAAAAATAAAATAAAAATAAAAATAAAATAAAATAAATTGTGGCAATGAAATGAAATCAAAGGAAGGATGAGTTAACTTCATGCTTAACTCTTGAGCTCATCACATATATCCTTTAATTCTTTTGGGGTTAACTAGATCCAAAATTTTTCTTACCTTGTCCCAAGCCCCATTACATTCCAAATAAAAGTCCTCATGATTTGTGGTTGCACTTGTGTTTACAGTGAAAGTTTTAGAACATTGTCAAGTCTATGGTAATGAATCTTGAGTGGGTAGCAATTATCAGAGAAACAGTAGCCATTAAACACTAAGAGTGATGAGGGAAACACTATCTTGTGAGGGTTGTGAATGCAATTCATACTTTTCTTTGTGAAACTTTTGCATATTTTATCTTGCATTGATTCAAGTTGGACTGAGACATCATGATGCTAGGTACTGCACTTGTTTGATTTGTGATAGCACTTTTGTTAATTGTTTGAGGAATAGATTAGAGTTGAATGATTAGTTGTGGAAAATTGTGAAGAATAGGGATGTTCACTTGTGGATTTCAACCCATGTTTTGTCTAAAAGTATTCTTGATTGAGCCTTGATTGTTTGCTTGGGGACAAGCAAAATTCTAAGTTTGGGGTTGTGATAAATCCACTTTAGTAGTAGATTTATAGGTTTATTTTAGGTAGTTTTTAGTTGTTTAGATTGATAATTTTGTAATTTTGTAGCTAAAATTTGTATATAATTGAGTTGTTTGTATTTTAGATGATTTTTGTAAATAATAGTATTTTTTTCTCTAATTTTTCTTTGTTTTGATGTTTTTAGGAATTTTCTGGAAAATAAGAAAGAAAGAAGTGAAAAGAATCAATTTTTGAAGTGTGAAGAAAAGTCAAACAATGAAAGTTGAGCCAAAAGTGGTGCCAATTGTGAGATTTACATTCTGCCAGGATCGTGTGAGGACAAACTGAAGTTGTGTGAGGACACGATCACTCCAGTAGCTACAAACTTGGAATTTGCTCTCTGCCATGTTCGTGTGGGAACATGGAAGAGTCTGTGTGGGGACACGATTTCTGCAGAATCACTATAAATAGTGTCAGTTAGAAATTAGACGGGATATTATTCAGTTTTCAGTTTTTTCACTTCTCCACTCGAATTTTCTCTCCTTTTCTCTCTTTCTCCTGAAGATCAAAACCAAGTGGAAGCTAGGGTTCTTGATTCAATGGAGTTTCTCTTTGAGTTTGCAATTCTCTTCTCCTTTATCTTCTCTTTTGTAATGGTTTGTTGAATTTCTTAGGTTAGGAATTGGGGAATTTTGATTCAAACACCATGTAATTTCGTTTCTTGAATTCAATTCAGATTGTTATGATGCAATTACATTGTTTACTTCCAATCTTAATGCTTCATTGACTTGATCAACCAATGCATGAATTGAGAGTGATTCTCACAATTGGAAAATTGGAGAAAACTTGGATCTGAAGTAAACAACATGAGTAATTAATTGCCTAGGAATAGGAATTGATTCTTGTGTGATCTTTATCAATTCTTGTTGTTAATGCATGTCACAATTGAATTCATCTAAGGAATTAGGGTTCTTAATTGTAGATATAGGGTTAATTCACCAAAGAATTGGGATTTAACTATCTAAGTGAATTGGATCATGAATTAAATCATAACAATTGAGTTGAATAATTTGCTATATGGAGTGAGAATTAAAAGGAACCAAGCTCTAACCATTTGTTGATATTGTTCTTCATCAATATTGTGTTCTTATTTTGTTCTTTGCATCAATTCAATTTTGCTGGTTTAGTTTTCTGGTTTAATTTTCTGCATAGCTTAGAATTCATCATTCACACTCATAATTTTCTATTCAACTAGTTAAACTCTCTGTTAATTGGTACTTGAACTTCAATCTCTGTGGGACGATACTCTACTTTCATTATATTACTTGTGACTTTATCATCAAAAGGTTACCCTAATATGAGATAATTAATTAGTTGTCATCTAAAATCTGATTCAAGAGATGTTCTACTTATGCTTGATTGCTACTAATGGTTCCAGAGGTTTGGCTAATGGTCCAGCCAAGTGATGGACATGCTATTAAATTATAAAAGGAATTGATTGTCTTATTTTTCAGTTTTGCAGACTTAAATTAACAAGAAATTTGTGTTTTTGAATGATATTTTTGTATCTTTAATTATAATTATTACTTTATTGTTGTACCAAATGTAACGTCAAAGAAAAGTGTAATCTGAAATTGATTTCATCATTTTTTATTACTAGGGCCCCACAAATTTATGACAATGAATACCTATATGTATAAAACGCATATAAATAAAGTTTGTAAGGCTATTCAATTGAAACTTTACGTGAGGTTGATTTGGATCATTCAGTGATTCAGGTGGGAATTTTTTTAGGCTAATTACTCCTAGAAGTGTGACACTGATTTGGATCATTCATTTCATACTTGTTTATATCCCAAAAGTATGAGTCAAATTGTTTTACAAGGCTTTTCTATTGGGGGTAGAGGGAGGATATTTTAGGTAAGTCCCTCAACATTAAAAAGAGAGATGGTGAAAGGTTACCTTTGTAGCAGCTTGAAGGTCCCTGTAAGTCATATTAGTGCCAACTCATAACCTGATATACCAAAATGTATCTTTACTTGTTCTTTGTAATTGTAATAACAACTTTCTTACAAATCAGTTAAAGACAAAAGTTTTATTTAAAAGGATTAAAATTACAAAGTAATAAGAAATGAGGCATAAGCTAAATAAAAGAACAGATCTTGTAATTGAGGACATGAAAAAGTATTAGCAGACTAATTGAAACCTTCACCCGTCAATTTAAATGTGTAAAAGTAAGCACTAGAATGAGTCATGGACAAGTTGTGCAGGTCTGCTAGTATTTATGCCATGACCAAGGTACATGTAATTGAGGACATTATTTTGGGCAGCCAACTAAGGATATCTGATGGTTTCCTATACAACAGAAGCTACAATTGTTATGTCAAGTGACAATGAAAAAAGAAAGAGAGATTAAATCAAAGTTGATGGCCAATTGTCAAGTGTGCTTCTTTCCATATACCTTCCCAATTGGTTCAAAATTATACTAACAAAGAATAATACAACTCAAATACAAATATACACCATGAATGGGCTAATATGTATTTTAGTTTCACAAAAGGGTTGTTACACTTTACCTCTTCCAGTGAGCTCAAAATTGCTTTGGCATAATCTCTAGCTTTTTGCAGCATGAAGAGCTTGCTTTCCCAACTCTTTGGATTTGACATACCACTGTGGCTTTATCAGGGGATCCGCAACATCATTGCTTCTTGAAAATAAACCAAGGTTCATCTCATTGTTTTCAGAACCTCTATACAGGCCCTAAATGGAAGTAAAAACAAAATGTAAAACATATATAGGATTACCCTGTTTTTCTTTTTCAAGCAGTTGAAAAAGATATTTAGAAAATCAAGCATCAAGGTACATGCAGCTGAAGGCAAATCGCATTTCATCACAATCTTTTGATTTGCCCAGTGTCTTCTTTGTTAGAAACATTCCTAACTGCCAAGACAACTAAAATGTTGATTAACTAGTATTAATTTTTCTTCAATATAGAGAACAGTTCAGACTTCAAAGTATTCAGATAAAACAGTTCTTTAGTAAATTGCTCCATATACTTAAGAACTTCAATGAAGAGAATCAGTGGATTAAGGCTCTTAACCATTTCAATCATTATGAGTGGTATTGTTTATCTCTTTTTCAAGCAAGGTAATGGTTGAAACTTGAAACTTTTTGTGTAACATCATTATTAATTTGATCCTCCAACCAATGCACAACTCTGCATAGCTCTCCTTCTTATTATATCTGTAAGACCGATACATTTATGTATATGAAACTTAGATAGAATGTAAAAGGTAATTGAGGTGGTGAAGGAAAGCTTAGTTATGCACGCATGAAGGGAACTAGATTTCTCCTATTTATAGAGAATTTGGTAAGTGTTACCAATTTTGACATTCCAGAGTCAAAGAATATAAATTATTCACATGCATTCATCAGTTTATCACCCACTGGTATAACTCTATCAACCAAAACAAAATCAAAAACTTAATTAATCAATCCTTTACTGAACTTTTTTTAATGTCTTTCACGTATCACAGGTTGCATACTCATGCAGTGATTGAGCCATTCATTATAGCAAAGCACACATAATTTCCACTGAAGTTAATAGGAACAAAATCGTGTACCAGGAGAAAAATAAAACATCACATTCTCATAATCAAATTTGCAAAGAGAAGAAAGAGAAACAAATAAAGAGACATGTAGTTAGTCAATTTTGTTTGTTTGGAAATTGGTCAGTCAGTAATAACAATGAGGAAAACAGTGATAGTTTTATTTCAGAAACATCACTTTCCATGTTTCCCTAACAGTTGTGAATTCATTCCATACCTTTAACCGATATTCTTCCTTTGTAAAAGACCAAACACCCTGCAAAGATGACATTTCAGTTTTGAAAGTGACAATATTAATTAAAGTATTAAACTCATTGTAATAGAGGGTCTATATGGAAAGAAGGCTACAGGGAAGACACATGGAAAATTGTATTAAGAAGTTGAAAAAAAGACAATTGAGTAATGAGGGTGTGTGTGTGTTTGGAGATACATACATTATCATACTTCATCCAAGCTACTGATTGCTTGAATGATGTCCGAGTAATGCAGGGTGCCATTACTCCAGAGAACCAACACACAAAATTTGTTTGTTTCTTATTTTTTTTCAATTTAGTATTCCTTTAAATATCCCCACCACCACTTGAAATGTGAGAACATGAATTTTTATATAACATTGTCAAATGAAACTCTCATCAATTTAACAAATGGAATGACATGCAGCACATTGTGACTTTTTATAAGATTTTAATTATTTCAAACATGACATTAAGCTTTGATTTTTGTTTGAGTTTCCTATGCCAAATTAAACTATGCACTTGGGTTGTGGTTTCCCTTAACTTATCTCTCAGCTCTATGGGTCTTTTTCCTCAAAGCATCTCTTTTTTTTGACAGGCCATGTTATTTTCTGATTCAAAAACAAAGATGTGAACTTCAATGGCATTGATTTGTTCATAAATCAATTATAAATCCATCAAAATAAATTCAAAAAATTAGTCATCTATGACCATAAATAACAAGCTGAAGTAATCAGGATAGTAGCTAAAACCATATTGTAGCAAAAGCAGAAAGAGCAAGGTCAGAACCAGAAGCACAAGCAGTGGAAGCATTACATAACCCAATCTCTGTTACCTGAGAAGTGAATCTACATGGCAGTGCAAACAATCGAAGCTTCAAATTTGAAATGATCTTTGAACTGCACTAACTTGTTAGAAATTTTAATTTGTAATAATTAATTTTGTGGGCTACATATTAAATATTAAAACATTTATATTAGCTATTTACATCAATTGGGCTGATCGTTAGTGATCTGCATTAAGTGAGCCTGTTTAGACTACCGTAGGCATTGATGTGGGCCTATATGAATGGACACTGGGCTTGGCCTATTTCGGCATAATGGGAACCCTAATAGGTTGGTATAAATAAGCCCCTTTAGAGATGTTGGTCCCCAAGACACCAAATCAACCACCGCCTCCATATTCCTTCCCATCAGGATTCTGGCACTAAAGTCCCAGTTTTGGGAACTCAAGAGATTTGGTTGAGGAAAACCATAACACCATCTTTATTCTAACCTGTCATTCTGTTTTGGTGTTTAATCCCCAAGAAGAGGTTCGTGACGTTCGTTACCTACCCAAAGATTTCCGCTGCACTGTGATAAAGCGTCATGGATCCAGGTATTCCTTGAAACTCATAATTCCCAATAATATGGAATAATGATTTTATATTTGGGTGCTTAAAATTCCCAACAATTGGTATCAGAGCAACATTATTGTTAGATTATTGGGATGAATTTGTGTTTGTGTCTGTGAATGATATCGATTATTTTTCGTTTCGATCGATTAATTTCTATAAGGATGGATTCTAAATCTTGATTTTGGAAGCTAACAAATCGTAGTGTACGGCATATATTGTTAATTTCTAAATCTTGATTTTTTTTTCCTTTCGTCGTGTTAAACCAGATTATATGGATTTTGTTTTTTTTTCTTTCGCAACAAACCAGATATGGTATAATGACAATGGCAGTAACGGTTTTAAATTTCATAAAGCTTTTAATTTTCTCTTCAATATGCATTTATCGCTCGGATATTTGTGCCGTTTCTGGAATGTGTGTCAATTTTTAGTTTTCTTATTAGTATGTTTTACTGCGATGGGATTTACATTTTGGAATATGAAACATAGAATTTCTATTGTATTGCGTTGTGTCAGTTCCATCATGATCTAGGTTCGATTCTTTAGTTAGATAATATTGTGTTTTGTTTCAATATGATTAAAATTAAATAAATTTTGAAACAAAAAAAACTGTTAGCAAGGAGTCGAGCTCATAACCTACCTGAAGGTTATGTGATAAGTACAGAACCTATGAACCACTATATGGTACAATGTTCAAACTAAAATTGAGAAAAATATATTCGTTCATGTTGCTCATTTTTTTTCCTTCAATATATTTATATATATTGTTATTATATTTGAGTATAATTTTGGCAAATTATAGACCCTATTATTTATTTATTTGTCTAGTAATTTTTAATTAAATTAGTTGATGCAATATATTTCCAAAGCAATCCCTATTGTAGAAATTGATTTAATTAAAATTACTTGGATGTTAGTATGGGGTTATTCATGTGGGTTGTGCTTCCACCCAAAGGTGTGACACAACTTGACCGAATAATCGTATACCTGTGATGGTAAACGTGTGATAGTTATAAAGCTAGTTGTTCATGTGGGTGATCTTCTGTCCAAAGATGAGTTTTCACCTTACAGAACTAACTATCAATGTTTGATCGTTGGGTGAGAGTACCGTTTACAAACCAACTTGCATGCCCAAAGGCATTGGGGTTGGTGGAGTGTTTGGTATCTTGTTGGATCTATAATTGCTTGCATATATCTTAATATGTATTTTATACTTATTCACTGTTTCTTGTTTGTGAGTATGTAACTAAATGTATCTATGTTCTATTACAGTCGCTGCTGCTAGTGCTATTAACTTATCTGCTCAAATTAATTGTATCCCTATGCTTAATGGGACAAATTTTAAGGTCTGGAAGGAAGCAGTCGAGATAATTCTCGGCTGCATGGATCTTGATCTGGCACTTCGGGTTGAGAAACCCACTCTAACTCCGGAAAATCAGGAGGAGGATAAGGTTGAAAAGTGGGAACGCTCAAACCGAATGTGTCTAATGATCATGAAGCGATCTGTTCCAGAAGTTTTTCGGGGCTCTATTTCTGAGAGCCAGAGTGCTAAAGGTTTCCTTGATGCTGTTGAAAGGTATTTCACCAGTAATGAGAAGGCTGATGCAAGCAATTTGCTTTCCAAGCTTATCTCTATGAGATACAAGGGCAAAGGAAACATAAGGGAGTACATTATGGAGATGTCTAATCTCGTGTCAAAACTGAAAGCACTGAAGTTAGAGCTGTCCGATGACTTGCTCGTGCATTTAGTTCTGATTTCCCTTCCTGCACACTTTGGGCAATTCAAGGTGAGTTATAATACTCAAAAGGATAAATGGACCTTGAATGAACTCATTTCTCATTGTGTGCAAGAGGAGGAAAGGCAGCAAAGAGAGAAGACTGAAAGTGCTCATTTGGCCTCGAGCTCTCAGAATAGAAAGAGAAAGAATAATAAGGATGCTTGATATGAACCATCATGTTCGAATTATAAGGACCTTTAGAAATATGAGGCTGAAACTTGTACTTTTCTTGAAACACTTGTATTTTCTTTGATTTTTCTTTGCTTGAAATTTTAAAACGTACTAAAATAATGCTTGTGAAAGAACTCTTTTCGTCAACAAGAAATATAACTAGGCCCTTTGAACTTGAATTGTAAATCACTCACATGCAAGCTCTCACGCATAGAAATCTGTTTCTTGAATAAGAATAACAAAAGAAAACAAGAAGAGAAGAAGAAATGGATGTCACACTTTCAAGGTTTGAAAGATAAATCCTTGAGATTAAATACACAAAGGTGAAGAACCTTTGATAAACCTCACACTTGACAAGTCAAGAAATTAAGAGAAACACTCTCTTTTGATTGATAATCTTTATCAAAAACATTCTAGCCTATTTGCATGGCATGCATGCTCCTTAAATAGGTTCATGAGCTCCATGCAATATTACAAATTAAAGAAAATAAATAATTTAATTAAACCTAACCTAATTCCCTAATGTGGCCGCCTACTATAGCCTACTATTTAGTCATCTTTCTCCTTGAATTGTAGCAAGCAAACTCGGCCAACAATAGCCTCATTTGGCCGCCCACCTTCCTAAGACAACTCATCAACACATTCATCAACTCATAGGTTACAAATTGAAAGGAAATTACACCCATTGATCATGTGTTGGCCGCAATATTAATGGGTCTTTAAGCTCCCATTTTCATCACATGTTAAACACCCTTTTGATGAGGTTTCATGAGCTTCTTTGGCCGCCCACAATAGGTCTACATTCAGCCTATTTTCTCCTTCGTTGGCCGCAATTTTGATGATTGTAGACATGTGCTTCAATTGCTTTCACTTTGTAACTGTCAGCATTGATTGTCTTGTCCCCTTGTAACCGTTGGAGCATCAATTCTCTTCAATTCTCCCTTGTAACCAACCAACCATATAATGATAATAATTCAGCCACATTATGATTATTGAAAGCATAAAACTAAGCCAAATAATTCAGCTTTTTATTCCTCTTGGCCACCCTTCCTTCATGGCCGCCCCTTCCCTCCTTTCCTTGCTTTTTTTATGAAGTTTGTTGCATTGATGGCAACTGGACTTCATTGATTGCCATGCTACCATCTTCTTCCTCTTGCTTGAGACAAAGTACAACCTTAAGGAAAGGTTCTTTAAAGCTTGCGCCCTCAGCTTGTAAGGATGCCACTAAAAGCTGCAAAGCTTCTTTTGCCTGCTTTGCCCTTGCTCTGGTCATGGGTCCCCCAAGTCCTTCAAGTGCCTTTCTTTGGGTAATGTCCTCATCATTGCCTCCCCCTTGAAAAGAATTTGTCCTCAAATTTTTATCTCCTTCATCTGCATCAAAAAGAGATAAATCAGAAACATTGAAGGTGGCACTAATCTGATACTCTCCAGGAAGGTCAATTTTGTAGGCATTGTCATTGACTCGTTCTATCACTTGAAAAGGTCCATCTCCCCTAGGTAGAAGTTTAGATTTCCTTTGTTCAGGAAACCTCTCCTTGCGCATATGTACCCACACCCAATCACCAGGGTTGAAAACAACCTTCTTCCTTCCTTTGTTAGCCTGCTTGGCATAACTTTCATTTTTCTTTTCAATTTGGGCCTTCACCTTTTCATGCATCTTCTTGATATAATTTGCCTTAGCTTGTCCTTCATCATGCTTAAACATAGAAATGTTAGGCAAAGGTAATAAATCAAGAGGGGTTAGAGGGTTAAATCCATAAACTATCTCAAATGGAGAACAATTTGTAGTACTATGGATAGCCCTATTGTAAGCAAATTCAACATGAGGCAAACATTCCTCCCAAGACTTAATATTTTTATTCAAAATAGTCCTAAGTAGTGTGCCCAATGTTCTATTTACTACTTCTGTTTGTCCATCAGTCTAGGGATGACAAGTAGTTGGAAACAGCAGCTTGGTTCCTAGCTTCCCCCACAAAGTTCTCCAAAAATGGCTAAGGAACTTCACATCCCTATCACTTACTATGCTTCTTGGTAACCCATGTAGTCTCACTATTTCTTTAAAAAATAATTCAGCCACATGACAAGCATCATCAGCTTTCTTGCAAGCTATGAAATGCGCCATCTTTGAGAACCTGTCCACAACAACAAACACAGAATCTCTTCCATTCTTTGTTTTAGGAAGTCCTAAAACAAAATCCATGGAAATATCAGCCCACGGAAATTCTGGTACAGGCAAAGGAGTATATAACCCATGAGGTTTAACCTTTGATTTTGCTTTCTTACACACAATACAATTTTCACAAAATCTTTGCACATCACGTTTCATATGGGGCCAAAAGAAGTGCTCTTGTAAAATTTCCATGGTCTTTTGAATTCCAAAATGACCCATCAATCCCCCCTCATGTGATTCATGCAAAAGTAATTCTCTAATGGAACTTTTAGGTACACACAATTTATTCATTTTAAACAAAAATCCATTTTGTTTTAAAGTACCCATTTTCAGAGAATTTTTCACATGCAGCAAAAATTTCAGCAAAATCCTCATCATTTTCATACATACCTTTCAAAGGTTCAAGACCAAACAACTTTGTTTCTAACATAGATAATAATGCATGCCTCCTAGAAAGCGCATCGGCTACTATGTTTCCTTTACCTTTCTTATGTTTGGTCACATATGGAAATTGCTCTAAATACTCTACCCATTTAGCATGCCTTTTGTTTAGTTTTCCTTGTCCTTTCAAATATTTTAAGGACTCATGATCACTATGTATGACAAACTCTTTAGGTATCAAGTAATGTTGCCATGTTTTTAGAGCTCTAACCAAAGCATACAATTCCTTATCATAAGTAGAATAATTAAGTGCAGCTCCACTTAATTTTTCACTAAAATAAGCAATTGGATGTCCATCTTGTAACAAACAGCCCCTATGCCTACATTTGACGCATCACATTCCAATTCAAAAGATTTTGCAAAGTTAGTCAAGGCTAGAATAGGCGCATGAGTGAGCCTATCTTTAAGGGCAGCAAAGGCCGCCTCTTGCTTCTCTCCCCAATGAAACCCCACATTTTTTTAACAATTTCATTTAATGGTGCAGCAAGGGTACTAAAATCCTTAACAAATCTCCTATAGAAACTTGCTAATCCATGAAAACTCCTTACTTAACTCACATTTTTAGGTGTTGGCCACTCTTGAATGGCCTTTACCTTTTCCTCATCCACTTGAACTCCCTTGGAGCTCACAACAAATCCCAAGAAAACAACATGGTTGGTACAAAAGATGCATTTGTCAAGATTAGCATACAAATTTTCTTTTCTAAGCACATCCAAACACAGATTTTAGGTGATTAACATGCATATCTAAAGAAGTGCTATAGATAAGAATATCATCAAAATACACAACCACAAATTTTCCTATGAATTCCCTTAAAACATGGTTCATTAATCTCATGAAAGGGCTAGGAGCATTAGTTAATCCAAAAGGCATAACTAACCATTCATACAAACCATATTTTGTTTTAAAAGTTGTTTTCCATTCATCACCTTCCTTTATTCTAATCTGATTATAGCCACTTTTTAAATCAATTTTACTAAACACACATGCACCATACAATTCATCAAGAAGGTCATCTAACCTGGGAGGATGTCTATACTTGATGGTGATGTTCTTTAAGGCTCTACAATCAGAATACATCCTCCAAGTGCCATCTTTCTTAGGCACCAAAATAATAGGAACAGCGCATGGGCTCATGCTGTTTCTCACCCATCCTTTGCTTATCAAGTCAGCCACTTGCCTTTCTATTTCTTTGGTTTCCTGTGGATTACTTCTGTAAGTTGGACGATTTGGTAGAGATGCTCCTGGTATGAGATCAATTTGATGCTCAATCCCCCTTAAAGGTGGCAGCCCATCAGGAACATTTTCTGGAAACACATCATGAAATTCCTGCAAAAGAGATTTTATGGCCAAAGGCAAATCATAATTTTCAAATTGGTTAGCATGAAATAATTGGTTTTCACCAATTAAAAGAAATAATGGATGATTAGCACTAAGCTCCTTCCTAATTTCTTTTTCTCTTGCCAAACACAACTGTTTACCCTCACAAATTTCTCTTTTTTTATTCTTTTCATCCTCACGTGTTTCACTCTCTTTTTCTCTTGCTATCTTTTCTTTCAATTTTCTTTGATCCTCACTCACTTCCTTTGGGGACAAAGGTTTGAGAACCACCTTCTTTTCCTGAAACATGAAAGAAATTTTGTTAGAAAAACCATCATAGATGGCTTTTGTATCAAACTGCCACGGTCTTCCCAAGAGGATATGGCTGGCCTCCATTGGAACTACGTCACACAACACCTTGTCTTGATATTTTCCAATGGTGAAAGGAATTACAGCTTGCCTCTTAACATGCACCTCATCTCCCTCACTAAGCCATTGAAGCTTGTATGGCCTAGGATGTGACTTTGTCTCCATATTCATTTTTGACACCAATCTATCACTGACCACGTTAGTACAACTACCACCATCAATTATAACTAAACATATCTTACCATTAACAGAACACCTGGTATGAAATATGTTTTCTCTTTGATTTGCTTCCATAGCCGTGGTTTGGCTTCCAAGAAGTCTTCTAATCATGTAGACTTCTCCAATTTCAGCACCTGTGTCATCATCACTTGCCTCCTCTTCATCCTCTGATTCACTGGTGTACTCTCCATTGTCTTTAAGAAGAATAGTCTTCTTGGTAGGACATTCAAAAGCATAATGTCCCATGCCTTGGCACCTGAAACATTTAACATCCCTTCCTTTCTTAGGTACCTGTTCAGCGCCTTTTTGGGGTATCTTCCCTTGAGAAGATGATGCTCCTTGATTGGATAGCTCAACAACTTCCTTTTTGACTTTATCCTTCCAATTTGAAGGTAAAGTGGTAGGACTCTTCCTTGTGCCTTTTCTTTTAAGTTGTTGTTCTACTTGAAGCGCTTTGTGTAGCAAATCACCCAACTCCACATATTCCTGCATCTCTACAACATCTCTAATATCATGATTTAAACCACTAAGAAAACGTGCCATAGTTACCTCAAGGTCCTCATCAATATTAGCTTGCACCATAAGCAACTCCATTTCTTTGTAGAACTCATCAACTCCTTTACTTCCTTGGGACAATTTCTGCAGCCTTAACTTCAAGTCTCTTTGGAAACTAGAGGGAACATATCGTTTCCTCATAATTCTCTTCATTTCAGTCCATGTTTCCACCAATGGCTCCTCATCTCTACGCCTTTCCCTTTGCAATTTATTCCACCAAATGAGAGCATAGTCAGAAAACTCAGTAGTAGCAAGTTTTACCTTTTGTGCCTCTGTGTATGCAATACAGGCAAAGACATGCTCTATTTTGAGCTCCCACTCCAAGTATGCTTCTGGGTCACTACGACCTTTAAAAGGTGGTATAGTCAGCTTGACCCCTAGAATCTTTCCTCCATCTCTAGGTGGTATGTCTTCTCCTTCTGGATTTGGAGTTGGAGTAGGCATTTTCTCCAATTCATCCAACCTATTATGCAACTCATCATACTGCGCTGTTATCATCTTCTCCAGACGTTGAGAAAGTGCTGCAATCTGTAATTAGAGATCACGATTCTCCACTGTCTTTTCTGCCATAGTAACAAAGAACAAGTAATAGAAAATAAAAAGTTAAACTGTGTAGAAAATCATCACCACACTCTAGTGTTTACACTCAACAATTGGCTTTTTTTCTATGATGTATCCCTCTTGCCTTTTTCCACTCTATTTCTCTTTGAAATCTTACCAAGTCAAGTAGAGGAAAAATCAATAAGTTCACCAACCTGTGTGCAGACAAGAAAAAATTAAAACAAGAAAAGCTAAGAAAAATAAAAACAAATGTTAGACAGAGTAGAAATAGCCTTGAATTTCTAAGAACCGGAGCTCTGATTACCAAATGATATGAACCATCATGTTCGAATTATAAGGACCTTTAGAAATATGAGGCTGAAACTTGTACTTTTCTTGAAACACTTGTATTTTCTTTTCTTTTTCTATTTTCTTTGATTTTGCTTTGCTTGAAATTTTAAAACGTACTAAAATAATGCTTGTGAAAGAACTCTTTTCCTCAACAAGAAATATAACTAGGCCCTTTGAACTTGAATTGTAAATCACTCACATGCAAGCTCTCACGCATAGAAATCTGTTTCTTAAATAAGAATAACAAAAGAAAACAAGAAGAGAAGAAGAAATGGATGTCACACTTTCAAGGTTTGAAAGATAAATCCTTGAGATTAAACACACAAAGGTGGAGAACCTTTGATAAACCTCACACTTGACAAGTCAAGAAATTAAGAGAAACACTCTCTTTTGATTGATAATCTTTAGCAAAAACATTCTAGCCTATTTGCATGGCATGCATGCTCCTTAAATAGGTTCATGAGCTCCATGCAATATTACAAATTAAAGAAAATAAATAATTTAATTAAACCTAACCTAATTCCCTAATGTGGCCGCCTACTATAGCCTACTATTTAGTCATCTTTCTCCTTGAATTGTAGCAAGCAAACTCGGCCAACAATAGCCTCATTTGGCCGCCCACCTTCCTAAGACAACTCATCAACACATTCATCAACTCATAGGTTACAAATTGAAAGGAAATTACACCCATTGATCATGTGTTGG
Source organism: Sesbania bispinosa (assembly GCA_026901365.1). Taxonomy (NCBI): domain Eukaryota; kingdom Viridiplantae; phylum Streptophyta; class Magnoliopsida; order Fabales; family Fabaceae; genus Sesbania; species Sesbania bispinosa. Next base: position 1,175,147 of record QLOH01000089.1, read on the forward strand.
CCGCAATATTAATGGGTCTTTAAGCTCCCATTTTCATCACATGTTAAACACCCTTTTGATGAGGTTTCATGAGCTTCTTTGGCCGCCCACAATAGGTCTGCATTCAGCCTATTTTCTCCTTTGTTGGCCGCAATTTTGATGAGTGTAGACATGTGCTTCAATTGCTTTCACTTTGTAACTGTCAGCATTGATTGTCTTGTCCCCTTGTAACCGTTGGAGCATCAATTCTCTTCAATTCTCCCTTGTAACCAACCAGCCATATAATGATAATAATTCAGCCACATTATGATTATTGAAAGCATAAAACTAAGCCAAATAATTCAGCTTTTTATTCCTCTTGGCCGCCCCTCCTTCATGGCCGCCCCTTCCCTCCTTTCCTTGCTTTTTTTTATGAATTTTGTTGCATTGATGGCAACTGGACTTCATTGATTGCCATGCTACCATCTTCTTCCTCTTGCTTGAGACAAAGTACAACCTTAAGGAAAGGTTCTTTAAAGCTTGCGCCCTCAACTTGTAAGGATGCCACTAAAAGCTGCAAAGCTTCTTTTGCCTGCTTTGCCCTTGCTCTGGTCATGGGTCCCCCAAGTCCTTCAAGTGTCTTTCTTTGGGTAATGTCCTCATCAATGTTGCAGAAAGGACTTCTCAGCAAAAGAAAGTCAAAAGGATGAGGAAACACCTACCTGCTTCTTCTGCAAGAAGCCTGGACACATGAAGAAAGAGTGTTCCAAGTACGCCTCCTGGCGTGTAAAGAAAGGTGATTTTCTCTCTTTTGTTTGTTCTGAAGTTAATTTAGCTTTTGTACCACATGATACTTGGTGGGTAGATTCTGGTGCTATTACTCACATTAGTGTATCCATGCAGGGTTGCCTTTGGAGCCGACCGCCAAGTGATAATGAAAGATTTATCTATGTGGGTGATGGCAACAAGGTCACAGTGGAGGCTATTGGAACTTTTAGATTACAGTTAAAAACTGGTTTTCATTTGGATTTATTTGAGACTTTTGTTTTACCGTCTTTTAGGCGAAATTTAATTTCTATTTCTAGTTTGGACAAATTTGGTTTTTCTTGTTCATTTGGAAATAATCAATTTAGTCTCTATCAAAATTCAAATGTTGCTGGTTCTGGTTCTTCAATTGATAATCTATACTTTCTGGATGTAGTTAGTTCCAATAAAGAAATTCTTCACATTGATTCTCGTGGTACGAAACATAAATTAAATAGGAACTCAGCCACCTTATGGCATAAGCGTTTAGGCCATATCTGTAAACAGAAAATTCAGAGGCTTGTGTCGGATGAGATACTTGGACCCTTAGACTTGTCGGACTTTGAGGTCTGCGTTGAGTGTATTAAGGGTAAACAAACAAACTCTAGAAAATTAGGTGCTGAAAGAGCTAAGGACGTTTTGGAATTAATTCACACGGATATCTGTGGACCTTTCCCTACGGCATCTTGGAATGGACAACAGTATTTCATTACGTTCATAAATGATTATTCAAGGTATGGCTACCCATTTTTAATTCATGAGAAGTCCTAGTCCCTAGACGTTTTCAAAACTTTTAAAGCTGAAGTTGAGCTTCAATTTGGAAAGAAAATTAAGGCCGTCAAATCTGACCGTGGAGGTGAATATTATGGCAGATATGATGGATCAGGTGAACAACGTCCAGGGCCTTTCGCGCTTTTCCTAAATAGGGTACCAACGCTCTCGGGGCTATAAATTTTACAATCCCACTACTAAATCATTCTTTGAGACGGGGAATGCGAGATTCCTTGAGGATGTTGAGTTTGGGAAGGAAGAGAACATAAGGAATGTTGTCTTTGAGGAAGTACCTGTCATTGACAGTGATCAATTCCTCGTGCCTATTACTATTCCAGTACCTACCCCAGTAATAGATGACAATGATGGAATTATTCCTGAAATTGTTCAATCAAAAGACAACAATGAGGTTCTCCCTCAAATAGCCATTAAGGAGATCCACTAGAGAAAGGATAAGTGCAATTCCAGATGATTATATTGTGTTTCTCCAAGAACATGAGGATAGCATTGGTTTAACAGAGGATGACCCAATCAATTTCTGCCAAGCCATGCAAAGTTCCAACTCTCAAAAGTGGATTGATGCCATGAAGGATGAGATGAAGTCTATGCAAGACAATAATGTGTGGGATCTTATCGAATTACCTAAAGGTGCGAAGTCCATTGGTTGCAAATGGATATTTAAAACCAAGCGGGACTCGAAGGGTAATGTTGAGAGATATAAGGCCCGCTTAGTTGCTAAAGGCTTCACTCAAAAGGAAGGCATCGACTACAAAGAAACCTTTTCTCCGGTGTCTTCAAAGGATTCTTTTAGGACAATTATGGCACTTGTGGCTCATTATGACCTGGAGCTCCATCAAATGGATGTTAAGACTGCGTTTCTCAATGGAGACATTGAGGAGACGATTTATATGGTGCAACCAGAAAACTTTGTGATAGGTGATCCAAAGTCTATGGTATGCAAACTAAAGAAATCCATCTATGGTCTCAAACAAGCTTCTCGTCAATGGTATCACAAGTTTCATCAAGTTATTACCTCATATGGTTTTGAGGCAAATATTGTTAATGATTGTGTTTATCATAAGTTCAGTGGGAGTAAATATATATTCTTGGTGTTATATGTCGATGATATACTGCTTGCTAGCAGCGATATAGGCTTATTGCACAAAACCAAGAGATTTATGACAAAGAATTTGAAATGAAAGATCTTGGTGAAGCCTCTTTTGTATTAGGTATTAAGATATTAAGAGATTGCTCTCATGGTATCTTAAGGTTATCACAAGAGAGCTATATCGATAAAGTTTTAGATAGATTCGGCATGAAAGATAGTAAACCAGGAGATACCCCTATAGCCAAGGGAGACAAATTTAGCCTCAAACAGTGTCCTAATAATGACCTTGAAAGAAATGAGATGCAAAAGATTCCCTATGCTTCGGCTGTGGGAAGTCTAATGTACGCTCAAGTTTGTACTCGTCCCGATATTGCATTTGTGGTGGGAGTTTTAGGCAGATACTTAAGTAATCTTGGGATGCAGCATTGGAAGGCAGCAAAGCGTGTAATACGCTATTTGAAAAGAACAAAAGGGTACATGCTCACCTATCAGAGGTCTGAGAACTTAGAGGTCATTAGGTATTCAGACTCTGATTGGGATGGATGTCAAGATAGCAAACACTCCACATCAGGATATATTGGCTGGAAGAGCTTTTCCTGGAGGTCTGCTAAGTAGACACTCATGGCTACTTCAACCATTGTTGTGGAGTTTATTGCTTGTTTTGAGGCGTCGAACCACAATATGTGGATGAGAAGTTTTGTCACTAGCTTACGTGCAGTAGATGGCATAGAGAGGCCATTGAAAGTTTATTGTGACAATAACTCAGCAGTGCTTTACTCCAACAATAATAGGAGTGCAACCAAGTCCAAGTTTATAGATATTAAGTACTTGGTTGTAAAGGAGAGAGTTCAGAATAAGCAGATTTTCATAGAACATATAGGGACTAATTATATGTTAGTTGACCCACTTACTAAAGGTTTGGTACCTAAAGTATTTCATGAGCATGTTGCTCACATGGGTGTAATTCCTGATAGTACCTTAGTTTAGTGGGAGTCCTATTTGTATTAATTTGTGCACATTTTGGATATTTTGGATTTTCTGCATAATAATATTGACATCTATTATTTTTCAATTATTCTGAACTCATTTGGTGCAATATATTTATATTGCTTTATTTGACCTCTATAAAGATTAAATTTTGGACCAATTGGAAATAGGCATGTATTAGATCACGTAACATGCAATTTCCATACCATTCATCCACATTTGATCTATGTCATTAAGTATATTGGCTGCAGTGGTCATCAGGGTTTAGTCACGCTACAGAGTGACAAAAGCCGGGGTGGTTCTTAGTTGATATATGAGATGGACCAGATTGTTAAGTGGTCGTCTAAAAGTAAATAGCGTACAGTTGCGCGCCTAAAGTTTTTCCTGTGATATAAATGTCTAAAGTTAATATGAAGCCCAGGTGGGAGATTGTTAGAAATTTTAATTTCTAATAAATAATTTTGTGGGCTACATATTAAATATTAAAACATTTATATTAGCTATTTACATCAATTGGGCTGATCGTTAGTGATCTGCATTAAGTGGGCCCGTTTAGACTACCGTAGGCATTGATGTGGGCCTATATGAGTGGACACTGGGCTTGGCCTATTTCGGCATAATGGGAACCCTAATAGGTTGGTATAAATAAGCCCCTTTAGAGGTGTTGGTCCCCAAGACACCAAATCAACCACCACCTCCATATTCCTTCCCATCAGGATTCTGGCACTAAGGTCCCAGTTTTGGGAACTCAAGAGATTTGGTTGAGGAAAACCATAACACCATCTTTACTCTAACCTGTCATTCTGTTTTGGTGTTTAATCCCCAAGAAGAGGTTTGTGACGTTCGTTACCTACCCAAAGATTTCCACTGCACTATGATAAAGCGTCATGGATTCAGGTATTCCTTGAAACTCATAATTCCCAATAATCTGGCATAATGATTTTATATTTGGGTGCTTAAAATTCCCAACAATTGGTATCAGAGCAACATTATTGTTAGATTATTGGGATGGATTTGTGTTTGTGTCTGTGAATGATATCGATTATTTTTCGTTTCGATCGATTAATTTCTATAAGGATGGATTCTAAATCTTGATTTTGGAAGCTAACAAATCGTAGTGTACTGCATATATTGTTAATTTCTAAATCTTGATTTTTTTTCCTTTCGTCGTGTTAAACCAGATTATATGGATTTTGTTTTTTTTTCTTTCGCAACAAACCAGATATGGTATAATGACAATGGCAGTAACGGTTTTAAATTTCATAAAGCTTTTAATTTTCTCTTCAATATGCATTTATCGCTCGGATATTTGTGCCGTTTCTGGAATGTGTGTCAATTTTTAGTTTTCTTATTGGTATGTTTTGCTGCGATGGGATTTACATTTTGGAATATGAAACATAGAATTTCTTTATTCAAATATGTTTTATTCGCAAATTGTATTGCGTTGTGTCAGTTCCATCATGATCTAGGTTCGATTCTTTAGTTAGATAATATTGTGTTTTGTTTCAATACGATTAAAAATAAATAAATTTTGAAACAAAAAAAAACTTTTAGCAAGGAGTCGAGCTCATAACCTACCTGAAGGTTATGTGATAAGTACAGAACCTATGAACCACTATATGGTACAATGTTCAAACTAAAATTGAGAAAAATATATTCGTTCATGTTGCTCATTTATTTTTTTTTCCTTCAATATATTTATATATATTGCTATTATATTTGAGTATAATTTTGGCAAATTATAGACCCTATTATTTATTTATTTGTCTAGTAATTTTTAATTAAATTAGTTGATGCAATATATTGCCAAAGCAATCCCTATTGTAGAAATTGATTTAATTAAAATTACTTGGATGTTAGTGTGGGGTTATTCATGTGGGTTGTGCTTCCACCCAAAGGTGTGACACAACTTGACTGAATAATCTTATACCTGTGATGGTAAACATGTGATAGTTATAAAGCTAGTTGTTCATGTGGGTGATCTTCTGTCCAAAGATGGGTTTTCACCTTACAAAACTAACTATCAATGTTTGATCGTTGGGTGAGAGTACCGTTTACAAACCAACTTGCATGCCCAAAGGCATTGGGGTTGGTGGAGTGGTTGGTATCTTGTTGGATCTATAATTGCCTGCATATATCTTAATATGTATTTTATACTTATTCACTGTTTCTTGTTTGTGAGTATGTAACTAAATGTATCTATGTTCTATTATAGTCGCTGCTGCTAGTGCTATTAACTTATCTGCTCAAATTAATTGTATCCCTATGCTTAATGGGACAAATTTTAAGGTCTGGAAGGAAGCAGTCGAGATAATTCTTGGCTGCATGGATCTTGATTTGGCACTTCGGGTTGAGAAACCCACACTAACTCCGGAAAATCCGGAGGAGGATAAGGTTGAAAAGTGGACAAATAAAAGAAATAAATTTTTTTTACTAAAGTAGACAGTTAAAAAGGAATGGAAGAGGTATTTTTTAATTTGACCACAATGTGCTATTTTATTTTTGAGGGGGTTTTAATATAGTGCTTGTTTGGTTTATAATTAGATAAATTTGATTTTAAAATTATTGGCTAAAAAAGAATTATATATGCACGAGTTATGATATATATTTAATAGAATTGATTTCATTTGGATTATTTGAAACAACATTATGCATTGTAATGTTGTGGTTTGTTGAGTCCCGTTAAGAAGTAGTGTTTAGAATAAATTTGGTTAAAAAAAGTTTAGTTTTATTTTTTTTTATTTTAGGTAATTAGAATTTAAAAATAAAAAATAGTTCATTAATATTTTATTTTTGTTTCAGGTTCAACGCTTGAGTGCTATACACTTTTCGCTCAAGCGTTAAAACAGTTTCGACGCTGAAGCTTATACACTTTTCGCTCAAGCATTAACGCTCGAACGCTATACACTTTTCGCTCGAGCGTTGCCATAAAAATGCAGCTTTACTTAAAGAGCGTCAAAATCATTTTCAAGGAACACGAAGACCTAGGATACGGAGAGGCTTTGTAGAATATGATTGGGTGGCTGATGAAAAAGCCAATACCGGGAGGTGGAGGCTACCTTCATGCAATCAATTGCTTCTTCAATATGTGATTTCATTGTTTGCATTATGCATAGGTAAATCTACTCTAGTTGGGGGATTGATGTTGTTTTCTGACTTATATGTTCTGAACCTATTTGGTTGATTCTTAGTAATTTTAATTATCATTGTGTTCTATCTTTGTTTCTATTGTCCATTGGTGAATGGTTATTTTATGAACAATTTCACAATTGGGAATTCGAAATTGGGGTTTGTTTACGATTAGAGGTAGAACAAATTAAGCTTTGCCACAATTGGGAAATTAGGCACGCTTAACTAGTTTTTATATGAGATGACAATTGTTCTTCACGGTTCTATTGAATTTCTTAAATTACCTAAGGAATTGGGGATTGGAGTTCAATGAACAGATTTACTTGCCTAAGGAATTAGGGGCAAGCAACTCTTCATTAACTCAAAGGGTAATTAGAATATTTGCATCGGCTTAAAAGGGTAGGAACATATAAGGAAGAACATGAAATTAATTCTCTAACGCTTTTATAGTAATTGAATTTTCCTTTAAAATTTTATTTATATTTAAATTTCATTAGTTTTATAATTTAGCGTTCTTATTGTGTTTTACAATTTTTCAAACTTAATGTAAATTAGTAAACCGGTACTCAACAATTTCAATTCCTGATAACGATATTTTTATTACTACAGTAACGATTGGTACATTATCCAAACGTACAACATGGTTCCAAATAGGCTATTAAACATCGGGTGCTTATGAAGGGAATCAATCATAGTTAGGGTGCAACGGAACAATTGGATTCCCTTTTTTTAATTGTTATTGTGAAAACATGAATTAAGGCATTAAAATAAAATGATTTATTTTACCTTTAAATCGCAAACGAGACAGTTGCAACTGTGTCTCTAGATGTATCAACGCCAACGAGCGAACCAGGAAACTTTCCTCACTTATGCTAGCAGTGCTTGGAGAGGAAAGGGCGGGAACTCATGTATCTCGGGTTGTGCATCTTATGCAATATATATTGAGTTGTGGCTAGGGTTTAACTGTCACTCGTTAACCCTATCATCTATGAGTTTGGCCCATTATGTTATTATTCTAATCCAATTAGAACTACTAACATTCCTAGTTGGCTTGTTGTATGCGTGTAACCCAATGGGTTCTCTTAATATCTGGTTATGATATTAAAATAAAACCTTTTATATTTAATATCATAAATAGTGAGTGGTATCTAGCAATACATCACTAGTGCTCAAATATTGAGAATGTCAATGATTTGACGTATCCTATTTTGTAACAATATTCTATATGAATTGTCCCATTGTCCAAATATCTAATTGAACACGAGGGCATGGAATGTGTCATCCTTGTATAGTTCAATTTATGTTTTCTTGATGCCCAAGTAGCTATACAGAAAATAAACATCTCATGTTTACCTTTCTGAGCATGGCCATGCATTTTGTAGTATAACTTTATCAAAAGGCCCACATATATAACTCCTGTTACATAGGAGGACAAATCACATCTAGGTTACTCACATTCTACCACATAATTTATTATATGTCCAAAAACCAACTTTATAGTTACCCTTTTCCTGTAGCGAAGATTGCCTCTATTAGACTATTTCTTGCTTTGGCTGCTATTCATCAATGGTTTCTCCATCAACTCGACATAAAAAATGCCTTCTTACATGGTGAGTTACAGGAGGAGGTGTATATGGAACAACCACTCGGTTTTATTGCTAATGATGCTTCTCACTTGGTTTGTCGATTACATCGCTCTCTCTACGGTTTGAAGCAATCTCCCCATGCATGGTTTGGGAGGTTTAGCACTATTCTACAGTAGTTTGGTATAACTAGATATGAAGCTAACTACTCTGTCTTCATTTTGTCGTCCTCGCCAACCACATGTATCTAACTGCTTGTTTATGTCGATGATATCATCATCACCGGTAATGATCAGGCTGGCATTCAGAAGCTCAAACAACATTTGTCTACTCACTTTCAAACTAACGACTTGGGTCCTCTAAAATATTTTCTAGGGATTGAGGTTGCTCAATCCAAGACAGGTGTTGCAATCACCCAACACAAATATGCTCTAGATATACTTGAGGAAACTGACATGCTGGATTGCCGACCGAGTGATACTCATATGGATCCCAATGTCAAGATACTACCGGGTCAGGGGGAGCCACTGAAAGACCCGGGTAGATATCAACGTATAGTTGGTAAATTGAACTACCTTACAGTAACCATACCTGACATTACTTTTGCTATAAGTGTAGTAAGTCAATTCCCGAATGCTCCTTGTGATAGTCATTGGAACGTTGTTGTTCACATCCTGAGGTATATCAAGAATGCATCGGGTAAAGTATTACTTTATGAGAACAAAGGTAACACCAGAGTTGTCGGCTATTCTCTGATGTCGGTTGGGCAGGTTCACCATCAGATAGAAGACCAACTTCAGGATATTGTGTTCTTATTAGAGGTAATCTAATTTCATGGAGGAGCAAGAAGAAAAACATAGTTGCCAGGCTAGGTGCAGAAGCAAAATATCATGCTATGGCAGCAACAACATGTGAACTTACTTGGCTAAGACAATTACTCCAACAACTAAAATTGGAAGATGACAAGGAGATGAAATTGATTTGTGACAATCAAGCGTTGCATATTGCTTCCAAGCCGGTTTTCCATGAAATGACTAAGCACATATATAGAGATTGACTGCCATTTTCTAAGAGAGAAGGTTCTTTAAGGAGAAATCACTACTGATTTATTGGTTCTAATGATCAACTGGCCGATATGTTTACTAAGTCTCTTAGGGGTCCTCAGGTTAAATATATTTGTACCAAGCTTGGTGCATATGATATATACGCTCCAGTTTGAGAGGGAGTGTTAGAATTAGTCACATGTCTTATTTCTGTAGAAATCCCAGATTAGGTGCTAATTAGCCTTAGATTTAGAAATTACATTCATTTGTAATTAATGTGTATATATTATAAATACAGTGGTGCGTGGTCTGGTTTAGACACACAAAAATTCAAACTCAATAGGAAGTACATAAATTAAGTGGGATACCTGTTGGTTGCAGAAATTGATTTATACCCTAATTGCAGGTGGCATTAAACAAATCAACTAACTGAGGTCGAATTCGAAACACTAGACACATTATCAAAGTAGCAGATTTGTCTACTTATTATTAGCAAAAAGAAAGGGCTCAATTATTGTCCTAGAAATCACATGTTTAGCATTGCCAATAAATAAGAGTAATATGATAAAAACACGTAGAAAATAAATCATTATGCACCGAAGGTAAAAGCTAGGCATTGACGTGCATCACATCGATGTGCATCTGAGATGCGGGAACGAAATGAGGTGCAAGAGTGCAAAAATGGCAATAACAAAGCAGTGAAGTTGTGTTGACAAAAAAAAAGAGTAGTGAAGTTTTGGGAAGGGCATCGCACATAAGATTTTAAATGACTTTTAATCTTAGCCATTTATTTTGATCCAAGGGATACTATTTAGTCTACTCACCTCTCACAATAAAACACTCATCTCACATGATATGTCCCATATATATATATATCTTCTGCCTTTGTGGAGCAGCCGGTAAATTTTTTGTATAAAGTGTACTTAGTTGCAGTTTAAAACTGCCGCAAAAAACAATCGTTTTTTAATTGGGGCAACAACTATACCAATGGCTATTGTAGTCGTTGTCCAACGGCCAAATTGTGGTTTTTTTAAAAAAAAATTAACACGTGTATATAAATATTTCAATTTTCACTCATACACAATTTTTTTCTCACACCCTAAATTAGTAATCAAACTCTCGTTTTCCTCATCCATGATTTTTTACCCACCTCAATTTCTTATCTACTCATACTCTCATTTTTCAACCAATGGATGCAAATCAATACAATGATTTCTTAAAGACTATGCTCCAAAATTACCCACCTCCCAACCCATAAAATCCCCACCTTTCCCAATCCCACAAAATCTTCCTCCGCTGTTATTCGTATACTGGCATATGGATCACCTGTACATAGTGTTTATGATTATGTGTCAATTGGTGAATGCATGGCAATGGAATACTTAGAAAGGTTTGTACGAGGAGTAACTGAGATATTTTGGGTTTGATACTTAAGAAGGCCTAATGATAATGATATTGAGCGTCCAATGCAAATAAGGGAGACACATGATTTTTCAAGTATGTTAAGTAACATTGATTGTATACACTGGGAGTGAAAAAATTGTCTGGTTGCATGGAAGGGGCAATTTTGTTGTGGTGATCATGGCAAACCCACAATCATTCTCGAAGCATGGGTGTCACAAGGCTTATGGATATGGCATGCATTTTTTGGGGTGGTTGGTTCAAACAATGACATTAATGTATTAAAACAATCTAATGTATTTAATAACATTCTAGAAGGACAAGCCCCAAGGGTGTAATATATGGTAAATAGAACCCAATACAATATAGGGTACTATATAACATATGGTATTTATCCAGAATGGGCTACGATTGTCAAGACCATCCCAATGCCACGGGGAGATAAAAAAAAATTTTTCTCAACATCAAGAAGCAACGAGAGAGGATCACTACTGCAGAAAAGGCTTTCTACGACGGTTGCACAACCGTCGTAGATCCAGGCGTCGTTGTTAAGTGGAATTGGTCACGACGCGTGCTAACCGTCGTTGTAAACTGACTTTCTACGACGGTTAGGACTGGTAACCGTCGTGAAAATCCTTACTTTCCACGACGGTTAGGACTGGTAACCGTCGTGAAAATTCTTACTTTCCACGACGGTTAGTAAAGGAACCGTCGTGAAAAGCAAGACTTTCCACGACGGTTATGGTCACAACCGTCGTGGAAACTACTTCAACCCACCCTTCTTGAGTAACTCTTCCACGACGGTTGTGACCACAACTGTCGTGAAAAGCCTACTTTCCACGACGGTTGTGGACACAACCGTCGTGGAAAGTCTAATTTTTTTTTTAGTTCGTTCTGTTTTTTACAATTTTCCCAAACCTGCAAACAGAAAATACAGTCCAGACAATCCCAGCAATGAAAAATCAGCAATACCAACATAGTAATGACACTTCACATACTCGGTGCACTAATCAATTTACATAATCACATTACACGTAAAATCTAATATAAAAGCTACTATAAGTAATGAAACTATATAAAAAAACTACTACAAGTAATCAAATACTGATCAACTACTCTAAAGTTTTGTTATACAAGTCAATAACATATGCAGCCCATGTCTTTCTGATGTAATCAATTGAAGCAGAGTTGAGTGGGCTACTATCCATGAAATACTGCAAAATAAAATAACTTGTAATTAGTGGATAGATCAATTGCATGACGATTGGTGTTAACTTGTTTTGTTGGATTACCTTGTCCAATGCGACTTGAATTCCCCCTTGCACAATGCAAGACATCCATTGCATGACGTAATAGCCACACTCATACCCTCCAACTTGTTTGTTGGACTACAATTCAAAATGAATATTAGTCAAATAATTAAAACCGTAGACAACACTTTATTAAAATATCTTATTGAATCCATGTAAATACCTTGACGTATTTCCAGGTTAGCTTATGAGCTCTATGTCCAGCTCTACCCATCAACATTTGATATGTTGAATATGCACTAATATAAAAAATATCACACGATTTAGAGTTTAATAATTCAATAAAAGACTTCTAAAGTTAATAAATTCATTGTCATTACCTATTGACTATGTCAAAAAATCTCTTTGGGGGCCTCTTATGCAATGAACAAAACCACAGAGCACTGTCTTCGTCGACAGATATAACCAGTAGTTGCCAGTGGCGTCTGCATTGAAAATTAGTTAATACTGCAAGATATTTATTTTGATAATGATAAAAATATTAAAAAACCTACAAGTATTTCCACTTACTCATGAAAGTAAGGTGCTAAATAAATCTTCTTGCCCTCATCTTGCAAGGCATTGGCGATGTACACCTGAATAGCTGTTCTTTCATTTACACCCTCACAGGTTAGATGAGGGTCAATGAATCCATACACATCCTCATGTGAGGATAACGAAGCCAAAAACCTGAAATAAGAAATATTTCGTTGTGAGGAAATTTCCTTCTAAAGTTACTTAATAATAAAACTACAAGTTTAGTTGGCAAAGTACTTACAACTCCCACACATGAATGACAGTGATGTTAAGATATTCATCGCCCGCCACAACCTCTCCTATATCTGAGACGGTTAAATACAGGGGTATGGACATCTGTACCGTACCAAAAACTTCGTCATCCTATGGCAACTCGATAGAGTTGTATTTAATGGCGGATGCAATCTCTAACAAGCTAGCAAGGGGATCATCGGTTGGAAAAGGTCCCTTCTTGGTATTTTCTTTTTGTCGTTTCTTTTGTACTTTTTGCTGCACATAAAGAACAATGTATTGTGAAAAGTAGTAATATATTTAGATACATTGTTGAGGATATAAAAAGAAACATTTAATTGTGAAAAGTAGTAATATATATAAGTGTCAACTATACCATAGGGGTTGGAGTTTGCCTAACTAGATGTCGGGGCCAGGCAATAAAGGTATGATATGCTTGTTGTACAATAGCAACCTCCAATGTCTGGATAGGCACAGGAGCATTCTCATCGAAAACCTTTTCCACTGATACCTTGACTGTGTCAGGTGAAAGAGGAATATTATGTACCGTGGTGGCTGCTATGAAAACCTTCCCCAAAGCCACCAACTTAGGGGATGGTGTGCACTCCACATACAGCTGACATGGGATTTCATCCACCTGACCCCCATCTGGTGAACAACTACCCTTTGTGCTGATTTTATTAGCATTAGTCACAAAGTCTTGACTAGGAGCACCTGCCTGCGATGCATTCAACAATTCCTGCTTGTACAACTCCAACTCGATCCTCATTTCATCTTTCACCTTATTTGTGTATGTGTGAATGCGGTTCAAATTGAATGCTTACGCGAGGATGACTAATGAGTAGGAGATTATGCTATATATACATATTGTATAAATAACAAAGGACTATGTTTTATACCAGTGTGTAACTATATATAAGAACAGAATTCAAACTGCCTTTATGGAGAAACATTATTATACACGCAATTAATAATAATCAAAATAGAAAGATAAATAAATGCATAAAGTAAAACACTGTGACTTAAGACTTGTTCAGCTACCAAGTGTTTGGTTTTGCCATGACCCCAAATCATGTCCTAACTGGATGGAACAAAACAGTTGAGTGGTTGGCAATGTGCAAGCTAAATTGTCCTCCTTTTTCACTCACATCTATCTTTGTTCCATTTGGAGCACTCATCTCAAAATCTGTCACCAACTTTGCAATCACCAATCCCAATATTGGCAATGCAAGTATGATCCCAGGACAACTCCTTCTACCAACACCAAATGGCACAAACCTAAAATCAACCTTCCCTCCAGCAACAGCATCTGTCCCACGTTCACGGTTTATATATATATTTCAATAACAAAGGACTTCCCTTTTACCCCAAAGTCCTAAACTAAGTGTACCTAATTCACTAATGATCAACATTGCACCCCCACTACCTTTTTTCCATTTATTAATAATTACTCTAGGAGGGAAGTCTTGTTAACATTAATTTCAAGTACAACTCATAACTAAACATCACAGTGACAAACTCAGGTTAGATAATAAAATGCTAGGGCTCAAGAAACAAACTCACAGTGACAAATTGATGGAGCACTTCAGAGAGAGAGAAATGCGAAATGAGAGAGAGAGGGAACTTGAGAGAGAGAGGGAGGTTGAGAGAGAAAGGGAGGTTGAGAGAGAAAGGGAGGTCGCGCGGCGCAAAATGGAAACAGGGAGCGTTAGGGTGCTCTTAATTGGACTCTACCACGACGGTTGTCAAAGGGACCGTCGTGGTAGATCAATCTTACTTCTGCACCACCCCTGTTTTGCTATTCCCACCCCCTTCCTTTCTGAACCCTCTAATGCTACCTGCACCTCCACACTTTACTTGTCACACCCCCATAAGGTCTTCCACGACGGGTGTCCACTGGGCCCGTCGTGGTAGCCCAATCTTACTCCTGCACCACCCCTGTTTTGCTATTCCCACCCCCTTCCTTTCTGAACCCCATAATGCTGCATGCACCTCCCCACTTTACTTGTCACACCCCCATAAGGTCTTCCACGACGGTTGTCCACTGGGCCCGTCGTGGTAGCCCAATCTTACTCCTGCACCACCCCTGTTTTGCTATTCCCACCCCCTTCCTTTCTGAACCCCCTAATGCTCCCTGCACCTCCCCACTTTACTTGTCACACCCCCATAAGGTCTTCCACGACGGGTGTCCACTGGGCCCGTCGTGGTAGCCCAATCTTACTCCTGCACCACCCCTATTTTGCTATTCCCACTCCCTTCCTTTCTGAACCCCCTAATGCTCCATGCACCTCCCCACTTTACTTGTCACACCCCCATAAGGTCTTCCACAACGGCTGTCCACTGGGCCCATAATGGTAGATCAATCTTACTCCTGCACCACCCCTGTTTTGCTATTCCCACCCCCTTCCTTTCTGAACCCCCTAATGCTCCCTGCACCTCCCCACTTTACTTGTCACACCCCTCATAAGGTCTTCCACGATGGGTGTCCACTGGGCCCGTCGTGGTAGCCCAATCTTACTCCTGCACCACCCCTGTTTTGCTATTCCCACCCCCTTCCTTTCTGAACCCCCTAATGCTGCCTGCACCTCCCAACTTTACTTGTCACACCCCCATAAAGTCTTCCACGACGGCTGTCCACTGGGCCCGTCGTGATAGCCCAATCTTACTCCTGCACCACCCCTGTTTTGCTATTCCCACCCCCTTCCTTTCTGAACCCCCTAATGCTCCCTGCACCTCCCCACTTTACTTGTCACACCCCCCATAAGGTCTTCCACAACGGGTGTCCACTGGGCCCGTCGTGGTAGCCCAATCTTACTTCTGCACCGCCCCTGTTTTGCTATTCCCACCCCCTTCCTTTCTGAACCCCCTAATGTTACCTGCACCTCCCCACTTTACTTGTCACACCCCCCATAAGGTCTTCCACGACGGGTGTCCACTGGGCCAGTCGTGGTAGCCCAATCTTACTCCTGCACCTCCCCACTTTACTTGTCACACCCCCATAAGGTCTTCCACGGCGGGTGTCCACTGGGCCCGTCGTGGTAGCCCAATATTACTCCTGCACCACCCATTTTTTGCTATTCACACCCCCTTTATTTTTGTTAACATTTATTCTAAGGTAGTTTTCTACGACGCTTGATTGCCAACCGTCGTAGAAACGTGCTTTCTACGACGGTTGAGGGCCAACCGTCGTTGTAAGTTACCCACATAATTGCAAAAATGTCATCGCGCATGTTTCAACGACGGTTGTCCCTCAACCGTCGTGGAATGCCCGTCGTAGAATGCCTTTTTTGTAGTAGTGGATGTAGAGCGGACATTTGGAGTTCTTCAATCTCAATTCACAACTATATGTGGACATGCACGTGTTTGGCACATGGATACAATCAAACATATATTATACGCATGCATCATATTACATAACATGTTTGTGGAAGACGAATGACACACTTATAATGTTCAGTTTGATTATTCTTATGATCGTCCTAACAATGGTGTCTCAACAGCCGATGTACATAATGGTCCTCAATCATCCGAATTTTACAACATATCTTCAATGAAAAGCTCATGCTCAAGATATCCAAATTCATCATTAACTTCAATCAGATCTTGTGGAGTATATATATTTGGGAACATTTTGGCGGTGACAATGTCCAAAATTAAATAAAAAAAAATTATTATGTAATTTTTTTATGTTATTGGTCATTTGTCATTTTTATTATGTACTTTTCATTATTCAATTAATTTTTAATAAAATTTTATTATTAAGTAAAATATATTATTTATGATTTTCTTAATTTAACAGTATTTTATTATTTATTAATTAAAATATTTTTAAATAAAAAAATAAAAATGGATGATGTGCTGATGTGTAATGGTGAGACTCATTTAAGATATGTGAATAGTAAAAAAGTGAGGTGTTGAGTTAGAGATGGGGGTGCTTCATAAGAACTTGATGATGTGTAATGATGAGACGCTCATTTAAGATATGTGAGTAGTGAAAGAATGAGGTGTTGGGATAGAGATGACCTTAAGGCACTCGTTAGCATTTTTCTCATAGGTATATGAGTGATGTTTAGGGTTTAAGGTTGGGGCTTTCACATTTTCAATGATTAATGTGTCTTTTACCCTTTTTATGGACAAATTTGGGAACTTATTCAATTTTGTGGGATTAAGATGAATTCCTCCATATGTTATTTGGTAAGACCAAATTATCTACTACTCCCTCTTGTCCTATTTATAAAACAACATTTGAGAATTTTCTTTGGTCATATTTATAAGACAAAACTCATAAATTTAGAAGCATTTAATAATTTTTTTCATATTTGCACTTGTTGACCATTAAAAATTTTAAAGTGACACAATTACCATGGTAGTGAAGTTTAATTTAAAATAGGGGTAAACTTATAATTTTATAGAGTAATTTTTTAAAAATCAATGTATTAATTACTTTTCCTAATACGTGTGTTTTGGTCTGAATTAATTATCTTATAAATAGAATAGGGAGGAGTATATTAATATATTAGTAAATTTGAACCCGTTAATTTTTATCATCTATTTTCGTTTTTCAAAAGGTTATACATGGATTTTTATCATGTTTAGCTACCCATCGATGAATACAGGGCACCATTGACCGTATATATAATTGGGCAAGGGTGGGGATCAACTTACTCCCTGAATAGGTTGATCCCCACCCATTGGGGGTGGGGATCAACTTACTCCAGGAGTAAGTCTGAATAAGTTACTCCGCTTAATAACTTCTTATAGAATGTAAATTTAACAAATCTAACTGTTGATTAATTTGATATTAATATGATGATTATGCACACCAAATTTTAGATTAACTGGACATTCATAGGTATGTAATTTTAGAGTGAACATTTACTTATATTTTAAAAAGTATATTGCCCGTTAAATTGAAGTGATTTGATGAAACATCAAATGATTTTAAAATTTTATAAAATTTTATGGGCGTGATCTACTCAATGAAAACTGTTAATATGACGGTTGGATTGATGAAATTCAATGTTGATAAGAAGTTATTAAGCGGAGTAACTTTACCCAGACTTACTCTTGGAGTAAGATCCCATCCATTGGGCAATTGGCCTCACTTGAACGGAAGATTCAGAAGGCAGCTTCATCCCTCCCATAACATTAATTGGTTGTCTACCCGAGCCTTTGTCTGTGCATGGAGTGGAGTATTACACAACTTGTCTAATTACAACGACATAATAAAGCACCTGTTGCTTGAAATATTGCCCGAAACTTCCTCATTTGAATATTAGCTTTGTCCTACCCTTATCTTCCTCCATGGTCGTAGGTGTATCCACTTCTAATGATCGATGGTTCAATGTGTGTCTTTTTTTTTTTTTCAGTTTTCAGTTAATTTACCCACTATAGAAAAGGTTTGGAAGGAATGTGTAAAACATTGGAGTATACAATAATCATTCCTCTAATCGATTATGTGTGTTGTATTTATTGGGATACACACAAGTTGGATGGAATATATTATATAATCACGATATAAAAAATTACTTTTTATTTTATTTAACAATTTTAATTCAAGTTCTTCACATTATTTTAGTTTTGTAATAGTACGGTAGACAGGAATTTAGAGAATTTTTCAACTTTAAGTTACATACATTTTTTAAATATTTTCAAATTCAATATTATGTTATGAGAAGTATTAATTAGTCCTTTTTGTTGGATAGGAATGACATCCTTAAAGAGAGCATCTCCTTAACCACTTGGCTAATCCTTCGAAGGAAGGGGAGCCTTGTTTAAGTTGAGGAGCACCTATATATGTGGTTATATAATTAAAAATAATTTTTATTTTGAATCATATATAATTAATGCACATGTCAACCCATTTTTAGATAAAATATATTTTTATAAAAAAATAGGCAATAAGGATTAAACTTTAAAGTTTAGACCACTTAATTATAGAGATTCTGACATTGAGATTAAAATCACTTGTCTTCTTTCTGTCCCCTATTTTGTCCATTTAATAAAAAATAACATATCTACAAAAAAGAAATAATGACTAAGAGAGAGAATATTATTTTAAAAGAGAAAAATATTTTTTATAAAATATTATGTTTTCAATAGTGAGAAGGAATATGATAGGAAAAAAAGACAGATGATTCCAATACTTGATGCTAAGATTAAAATTACATGTTAGAATATGTTATCTTTAATATTACTTTTAATGGTAGATCGTATAGAATCAATTCCTCATTTCATAATAAATTTAAAGAGTTTATAATATCGACAAGTTGGTATGGAGATCAATCATAATACTAAAGAAAATATTTCAGAAACAACTAAACATAATAAATATCCATCAATACTATAAAGAAAACGATTGTTATATATATATACACACAGGATTTATTACAATACTTATATATATGAATATACATGTTTTATATAAAAAACTTGAGTCTGTGTAGGGATGTCAAAAAAACTCGAACATGTAGATATCTGTGGATATACTCGCAATGAGTACTCGCATATTTATATAATGCGTGGGGGATGTATATTATACTACCCCGCGGGTACCCGCATACTCATTAAAATATATTTTTCTAATAAATATATTTGAATATTAGGATTTTTTTATTATTTTATGACGAGATATAATTTATTTTATATTATTTTATGATGTTAACACGTAATGGTATTATATAATGATTATTTATATATATATATAGTATGATATTATAATATATTATATAACATGGGTGGGATGACGATTGATTAGAAACGCTGCTATTTGAATAGCATAACTCCAATATTGGAAAAGGAGGGACGCATGGTGAAGTAAATAACGAGCAGTTTCAACAAGGTGTCTATGTTTCCGTTCAAATATACCATTATCTCTGGGGTATGAGGTGGTGTTTTTACGTGAGAGATGCCACGTGTTTGAAGAAATGAACGTAGTTTAATAAACTCACCACCATTATCGGAATAGAGTGACTTGATTTTGACATTAAACTGAGTAACTAATGATTTAAAAATTGGAAAAATTGATGAAACATCAGATTTGAACTTGAGTGGATATAACCATACATAACGAGAATAATGATCAATAAATATTACGTAATAGTTATATCCATCAATTGAAGTAATTGGAGCAGGCCCCAAACATTAGAGTACACAATATCCAAGGGATAATGACTGACTAAACTATATTTTGAAAATGGAAGCTTGTGACTTTTATTTGACAAACAGTCATGACACTTATTGCTAGAAGTGGAGAAATGGATGTTATTAGTCTTGAGGGCATGGCTGAGTGTGCGGAAGGCAGGATGTCCAAGTCGATGGTGCCAAAGGGTAAGTGATGGTGGAGAGTGAACATGGTATAGTTGAGGAGGGTGGGTTCTGACTGGAATCTTGTACACGTTATCTTTATTCGGACCGCGCAGTAGCACTGCCCCCGTGCTCAAGGCCTTCACCTCAAAATGCCATGGAAAGAATTCAATGGAAACATTGTTAGTTTGACAAAGTTGAGAAACAGAGACTAGATTTTTGGTAACAGGGGGTACACACAAAATATTTGAGAGATGCAAGGATTTAGAAGGAGTGGAAAGAGTCGTAGAACCCAAATGTGTTATGGGAAGGCGCTTACCATTGGCAACCATGAGATGATCAGGACCATTGTAGTCATCCTTCACTTGTAATTTAGACAGATCACTAGTGATGTGGTGTGAAGCACCAGAGTCCATAAGCCAAGCAGGTTCATGGGGTGTATGTGTTTGAGCCAGGTTCACAGTGGGCATTGACGGCTTGGGAGAATTGCCAAGTATTTTGTAGCATGTCTTAGCCGTGTGACCTTTCTTCCCACAAAATTGACATACAGGTGGTGGAAAGGAGTTGCCTTGGCGCCTATGATTGTTGAAGCGAGGTCGCCCACGATTAGGAATGATGGACATGGTTGGCAGTGACCGGCAACACAGCAGAAACACGATCTTCATGAAGAAGATATAATTCAAAGTCCACTAATTTGTCAAAAAGATCATCAAAGCGAATGGGAGTATCACGAGTTTGAATTGAAGTTGTAAATTCTCGGAAAGAGAGTCCCAAGCCATTGAGGGCATAGATCACGAGATCAAAATAATTTAATGGGTGCCTAATTAATGCAAGTTCATCAGCAGTGCTTCGAGTTGATCTAAGATATTCAGAGACAGAGGCAGAGCCCTTGGATAGGGTGCTGAGGCGCTCTCAAAGAGACATAACACGCGAGTGAGAACAATTTGCATAAGCACGTTGCAGCTTGATCCAAGCATCTGCAAATGTGTCTGCATAGGACATAACAGTCCGTGCTTCTGAGTCACAGGAACCAAGGAGAGCAAGATAAAGAAATTTGTCTTGGCGAATCCAATGAGTGTAGTCCGGGTTGGGACGAGTCTCAGCACCTTGTCTTCTAGAATTTGAAAGATAAGGTTTGTTACAAGGTAATCCTAGAATAAGATTCCAATAATATGTACCCGTTAATTTTAGCGGGTATGTATATGCAGGGACGGAGGGTCTTTAGGACAAAGGGGGGCCATGCCCCCCCTCAATTCTTTTTAAATTTTTTTAAAAATATATGTATATAATATGTGTATATATTTATATATATTATTTTGTAAATTTATATGTTATATACTATTCAATAAAATTATATAGTGGAAGTTTAGTTAGAATGAGACATGATTTATTCGATGATAAATTAATTGGAAGCTAATAAGATAACTTATTGAATTGTAAATGTTTGATTTAAGTGAATAATTAATTTAAAATTACATAAAAAGACATTTACATAAATTTTATGATATAAATTCTAAATAAACAAAAGTATAATATTAGGTAATTATAGTTTTAGTTTTATTTAAAAAAATTAAATTCTTATTACTTTTTTAATGATAAAACATTTGATTAAAAATAATTAAAATAAATTATAAAAATAAAACAAAAATTCAAATAATTCAAAAAAAATTATTTTACATAAAATATGTATATGGGTGGAGATCAAGTTAATTCAAGAGTGACTCTTGGTAAAATTATTCCGCTTATAATTATTTGTAAAATACAAAGTTAACAAATCTAACTGTTGAATATATAATATGATACCAACATGATGATTATACACACCAAATTTTAGATAAATTGGACATTCATAGGTATTTGATATTATGTATCAAATGTTTTAAAAATTTATGAAATTTTACAGACTTGATCTATTTAATGAAAACTTTAAGTTTAACGGTTGGATTGATGAAACTCATTGTTTACAGAAATTAAGTTATTAAACGGAGTAATTTTACCAAGAGTTACTCCAGATTTCACTGGATCTCCACCCCATATATATATATAAATAAGGGTTGATCTTAATTCACTGCATATTCAATTTAGTTTTTATTTTAGTTATATTATAATTTTATAATTATATATTTAATAAAAAATATTATTTAGGATGAGGTATTGATTAAAATAATTATATTATTGGCCTTGACATCACTTGCTAGCTTCGCCCCTGGTATACGGGTAGACACTACCCGTCCCCGCCCCGCCTCGTTTACATCTCTAAACCTATGTAAACCTATTGAATATAATAATAGGCTTATATGGTCTATTTAAAGACTTTATTATAAAATATTATCTTTGTTTCTTTTTATTCAGTGATACACAAATTAAGAAATATAATTATTATTTTTTTATTTACCTTAAAATTATTGTTAAATTTCTATTTATATCATTTATCTCTCCATATTTATCTCTCAAAATTATACCTTAAACTTCTTGGTTGTACTTGAGAATATAAATAGGTGGGTATAACGGTATAAATGGGAAAACAATATTGATGTTCTTGAACTTCTAAAATGGATAGATAATAAAAACAATTATTTCTTTTAAAGTGAACACGTAGGTAAAAAAGAATGAAGGAGGTAGATTTTTAATTAAATTGATTTTCAAGTCAAGCTAGCTAACTTTGGGTTAAACCAAACTTTAAAATAAAGCTAATTAATATGTACTTAGATCTTACATTTAGGAGATAAACTCAGATTAAAGTTTTAGAAAGACTAATTCGACCTAGTGTATATTTGATTTATACAAAAATCACGTTTTAAATATGGATCCGGGGTCGACGCTACTCTCTGTAGCATTTGCACAGCGTTGATCCGAATCCACGTTTAAAACATGATTTGGGTGTAAACCAAACACGCTACTAATCTATTTTCATCCTAATAATAACTAATGAATCCGATTATGTATTTAATAAGGTTTATTGTATGTAAAACTTGATTACGATGCATCACTTAATCTCTTAGCCCTAAATCAAATCCACCTTTAAATTTCTTTCTTTCCACGTAGAGACAACGCGAAGTATCCTTTCTTGGGACTTATTTCTCTCGTACAATTAGAAAGCTATTATGTTTAAGAATTTCTAATCTGCCATCTATCTAATTATATATATTTTATCACCCTACAAAAATTATATATATTATCATTCGTGCGAACTACTGAGTAAGGGCTGCATGCATGTGAATCTGCATTGATTTGAGAATTCATATTCAAACTCGTGAATATAAAATTAATTTGTCTTTTCTTCTTCCTTTTTTTGACGAGAAAGACGATATTGCTTTTCTATCATATTTCACATAAATACCGTAGATCAAACGGTGGTGACAATTGTTAGTAATGCACATTTGGGCCCTAGCAGACCCAACAGACAAGCCCAGAAACCCCTCTGGTTGAAAGATTTTATTTAGTTAGTAAATTAATTCAGTTTCTTTTTTTATAATTGTCTGTTGTTTGTTTAATTTTCCTCCAAGTTAGCTGATGGGCTAACAGTAGTCTCTTTTTATGGGGCCCAAAAACATTATGTATTTAGGGTATGCTTACCTTTGGAAATGATATGCAAAATTCAGTTTATTTTCTTCCTTCTTAGATTAAAAGTAGCTGTGACCCCTTAAAACCCTAGGACCTTGATAGCTGCTGTCTATCAATTGGTGCTTTCATTCTCCTACTCCATGCCTCCTAAACCCACAAATAGAGAGATGGATGACCTCCTCCACAACATTGCTGAAAAACTGGGTGCCTTACAGACTCAGATGGACAATCAACAAGAACTCCACACAACAAGACATCTCCGCCTTCAGGAAGCCATGGATACCCGCCATGACCACATTCAGAATATCATGGATGGTCTCCTACAGCAGGTAGCTACTCTTACCTTTCAACCTAATCCCTCCACCCCCTTTTCCACTCAAACTCAACACATTACCCCTCCTAACCCTAGCTCTATATCTTCCCCAATGATTCCCCCTGGGTTCTCATCTAACCCACAATCCACCCCTATCCCCATTCCTACCCACCATACACAACCCCTACGCATTACCCCCTCCCCCACCCCTTCCTTCACCACCAACCCACTACCCCCACCTGGCCATACCTTTGTACCTCCATTTCTACCCCCCTTCATAATTCCCACGCCACCACATAACCCCAACCCTACTGTTCACATGCCTAAACTGGAACTTGCCCCCTTTGATGGATCTGAACCCCTGGACTGGTTATTTCAAGCTGAGCAGTTTTTTCACCTTTACCAAATTCCTTTGGAACACAGACTGCCAATGGTTGCCTTTTACATGAGGGGAAATGCCCTAACTTGGTTTAAGTGGATGTGCCAAAATAACCAGCTCACTGACTGGCTTTCCTTTACTAGAGCCCTTGAACTTCGTTTTGGCCCTTCTACCTATCAGAATCATCAGGCAGAACTATTTAAATTGCGCCAGTACGGTTCTGTTTCTGAATACCAGGCTTCATTTGAAAAACTGAGTAATAGGGTACTAGGCCTTACCCCTGAAGCAATCCTCAATTGTTTTATTTCTGGCCTTATACCTGAAATACGCCGTGAGTTAGCCATTCTTCAACCCTATTCAATCTCTCAGGCCCTTGGTCTTGCAAAACTTATTGAAGCCAAGATCAAAGACTCTAAACCCCGCCCACCACGTTTCACACAAACCACAAACCC